>JAOWBL010000017.1:3462781-3509956 GCA_028564865.1 Zenarchopterus dispar | reverse complement strand
TATATATATATATATGTAGCAGTAACCTAAATTCATTTTCTGCATGATATCATTTATTATGCCAGTGTGCAGGACTTTTCTTTGCTCTTTTTCACTGAGATTTGCGGGGATTTTTTTATTCGCGGCTCTCTTTAACTCCAACATTTCAATCAGGTTGACTTCTGGATCTTTGCAACAGCTCAGTTTGTTACTTTTACTCAGTGAACCACTAAGTTACAGCTGTTGGGCAGACGGCCACATCTGGACACTTAAATCTACAGAGGAGTTCACTATCAACTCATTGACCTCAATGAACTTAGTTCACGTTAAAGCCCATATCATTACTACTACGCCACTGTGCTTAGCAGTTGATATGAACTTTTGATACTGATACCTTGTGCTTTACTCTCATCAAAGTTGGTGCGGTTTTAGTAAGACCACACAAACCCGTTTAGCTTTTGTCTGCTTTGAAATCTTGTGATTTGTTCAGACACTACATGTTTTGTTTTTGTTTGTTTCTTTGTTTTTGTTCTTTTTGTTTTACAGAAGAAACTTTCTCCTTGCAGCCCTTCCAAACTACTCATACTTCTGGAAGATTTCTAATAATCATATTGTGATGAATTTTATTATATAGCATGCTCACTGAGGCCTGTGGAGTGTAAGATGTACCTTGACCTTGAGCTGAAGCTGGACCATACATTGTGAAAATTACTGGACAAACTCCTGTGACATCACCCACAGGTTTCCTGAAGAGTGCTTTTGAGGACTTGTTTTGTGTTGTAGTGCAATGTTGGTAGGAAGAAACTGACCCAACCCAGGGTATTTCAAAAATGGTCAGATAGGTGAACTGAGAAGCCACCGAAGGCAGCTGGTACACACTCTCTACCTCAGTCACCACAAGTTAGCTATTTTAGCTTAGTTGGTTTATGTCACCTAACCTATGATGCTAACTTGTTACCTTAAATTCATTCTGATCAAATCCGTCCAAGCATCCTCACTTCAGACATCACTACAAAACAACATCTGAGATGAGTGCTGCCGGAGCTGAAACATGGACTAGTGAAGCTTGTTGGGGTTCAGAGTCACTTGGTCTGGTGTTCACAGGACCAGGTGGGTTTACAAAGCCTTGAGGCAGCATGATCAGCTATTATCTGTTAGTCATTTGGTTGGTCAATGTGGAATGATCCCGAAATAATCTGAGGTGAAACTGACTCGACTGGAGGACCTGGAGGGAGTCTAGCTGGAAGCCATCAAGCAGCCCTTGCTAGTAGTTTTCACCCAGGGGTGAAGATGGCTGCTTCCAGCCACTTTGCTAAGCTCCCCCCACAAACCCTTCCAGGCCAACTCAAGGGTAAGGGTCTGCTCGGTCTTTATTTACAGCTCCAAAGTCAAGTTCACCTGTGATACTAAAAAGCTAACCACCATCCATCTAACCCCACAGATGTAGATGGTCGATCATTAGATGACACCCCTAATTATGCATACATTTGTGGCTTTATATAATTTCACCTGATGAGTTACATAGAAATTTCACTCATGGACCCGTTTCTATGAACCAGTCTTTAAAAATGTTTATGTCTCATGTTGTACTCCCATGTTAAAAGTTGAACATTTTAACATGGGAGTAGATGGTGATGACTCTAGCCCCTAGTGGTCAGTCAAAGAACTGCGTTTATCTTCACTTCCTGAAGACAGACCAGCAAGCCAGGCTTGGCCCCCTTAGGGAGGGAACTTCACGTTTTCAACATTTCTTTAACTTGGTTAAACTTTTGTAGAGATAAAAAAGAGCATTATAAAAAAATTGCATATGTTGATGTTTCTCTGTCTCAAGACTTCAGACAGCAGCAGCGTGTGGCAGAGGTTCACCTTATGTTCTGTGGAGGGGTTTATTATCATTGAAGCATGGACATGTCAAAATATTTGTTGAGTGAGGCCAGGATGACATTTGCAGGGACACATCAAGATGAGCACATTTACAAAATATGCGCTTGAATAATCTCGACCAAATCAAGGAAACAGTTTGGGCTTGTAAGACATGATAAAAACTAGGGCTTCCAGTTTTCCCCACTACACAGTTTAAGACACTTTCATGACATTTATTGCCCTGATCACATGCACTAAAACAAGACAAACAGACTGCAAAGGTCACAAGATACATTCACAACAGTGACATTGTAAGCAGATGTTACACACCACAGCCCACTGATGCATCAGGAACCCCCTGAATTAATTCAGTCACCATTTGTGGCTTAAGAAGAGACCTAGACGAGGGCGTCAAATGTTTCCACAGGAAGTTCTTTGTGTTAAAAAAGAAAAATTGGACCAGACTAGATCCCCTTCCATCTGTGATGGAAACATTGCGCTGACTTTTGATGATTCTCACCAGGAAACTTCCAGATGTGCGTTGGTACTACAAACTGACATCCCCTTTGATGCCACCTGACACAACGTTTCCTGTTTTGGGTAATTTGAATTCAATGTAGACGTAGTATTTTAAAAAATGAACATTACACCCACTCTGTCACTTTTGACCAAAATAAAATGAGAAGAAAACGTGAAACAAGCAGCAGCATTTATAGAATGAAGATAGTGTTTTTTTTAAGTTTTTTTTTTATATCTTATCAAATAGAAACACTTGGTGAGTTAAATTGAATTAAACAGTCAAAAGTGTGCAGAGAAACCTCTGCCATGCAGGCAGTGACTATAACTCAGATTTTATTTGGCACTCAAGCGTTGTTGACCTTTGACAGATGAGTTAGCCCGATTATTGTGAATGCCAGATGTAATTCTTTACCCAACTAAGTAGAAACTGTATTGTCTGTGAAGACAAAAGAGAAATTTGAGTCCAAGGTGTTTTCTCACAGCCGCAGCGGTTTTTCATCTGCAGGCTACCTCCGAGATTCTTATCGGCTGACTGTTTGAACTTCAAAGCTGAATCCCCGTAAACATTCAGGGAACTTTACGTGCTTCATGGATGTTATGATTGTTTTGGTTTTTTTTTTCAACTTCAGTAACATTCTCGAGATCTCGTTTTAACAAAGTTATCTACAATATTTAGAGAAGTCTCAGGGACTCTACCATACAGGTTCCTGATTTCATGGGACAATCAAGGAAGGCTTTTGGGAAATTTCCTTGAGTATTATCTGATGGTGACTGTGTAAAATCTTTGGAAAATCTTAGGTGTACCCTCTGAGGACTTTTATGATTATTGCTTGGTCAATGTTCTCTGAAAAGTACCTGAAGGGTAATAATCACGGCTACTACAGGGCTTTTGGGGAACGTTGTAGTAATGCCCAATAAATCTTGAATCCTCTCTTAAAAGTTAAAAATAGCTTTGAAAACGTTTCAAAGAAAAAATAAACTTCACAAGACATTCCATGTAGATCTCTGACGCCTGTGTAAAAAGTTCTGCAAGTTATTAAGGAAACTTTGTGGGAGCGTTCCCTGAAGTTCTTCTGAAGACTATTGTACAAACGGTGAATTATCTCCAGGGAATGTTCCAGAAAGGCTCCTTTTGTTAGTTTGTGAATACTGGAAGAAATGTGAAGTCAAAGGACCCCCCGTGGAAATTTTCTGGAAAATTCACTCAGAGTTCTGAAAAAGTTCTTATCAGATGACTCTTGGAGAACGTTCCCTTAAGGAAGCGGTGTCAGATCATGTTCAATAGTATAGTATAATATCCGCACACTGTTTGTATTTACAAATTAAATGTATGACTTTGATATGAATTAAGCTGCAGGTGGCACTATATATATTAGAAATGTTGCCTGCTGTCATTGTCATTATCTGCACACACAGCAAAATCTTTACCAAAAAAAAAAAAAAAAAAAGAGCTTGTTTCTGAATGACAATTCTGGTTCCCCACAATCACACTGACTGGAGCAAATGAGTGAACATACCCAGCAGGGAGAGACACCCACATCAGTTTTTTACTCACAAGAGCAGTGAAACTGCTGCCGCTACTCCCTCGTACTTGAAAGCACATGACTTCCAGGAAAGCTACACAGTTTCTCCAAGCGATGAGCAAGGTTCACACTTTCACGAAACCTGCATCTTCAGTTCATGTGCTTTTTAAACATACACTGCAGATTGAGGAGCATCTTGTTCCCTCGTGTCTCTAGACGAATATGTAGCTACATCAATAATGTGATTTAAAACAGTTTAGAATGTGATCAGTGGGTTGACATTTCAATTTAAAAGCTGCCAAGCACCAACATTTAGTTCTCAATAGAAACAGATACAATCAACAGCATTTATAAATGCTGAGGTTTTATGGTAAAAGAAAATTTTACGCATGGGAGGATGTAGTGGTTTACTCCAAATCTGACCACAGAACGAATCACTAAAATTAACTAGAAGTCAATGTGAGATGGCTGAGTTACAATAGAAGCAGCAGCTCAAACTGGGTTAACATTGTTGTATGAGGCCACCTAGTGGTCAGCTAGTGGAAGTGAATTAAATTATCAAAAAAGTAGATGAGATGCTTTTGTGCAGATACTTGTGATTTAATAATAACAAAAGACATAAGGTATTACATCTTTATTTTTTTTGCAAAAACAAGACTGAATACAGTTAAGCCTGAGCTCAGGCAAACGAATCATACAGTCCTCTCTCCATGCAGTGTTGCACCTGAACAGAACACCAAACCCTCCTGACCTGGTCCGATAATGGAATGCAACATTCCTGTTATTCACACATCTACCACACCAACACTTAAAATTCAGTGCAACAGGGTACTTGTAAAACAAATGTGTGGTCACCATGAACTTTTACAGCAAATAAACAAAAGTTGCTTTTCTTAAAAGGTTTGCAGCGTTAACGCTCTAGAAACAAGAGCAACACTGGTCAACCACACAAAAGGAATGATGTTAAGTTTTGCAGTTACTGCATTTGTTTAGATGGATTTTGGGGGGGAAGTGATGCTTAAATGTTTAAAATTTGAGGAAGGGTGGTTTAATCGACTTCTTCCATGCGTGAAGCATCATCATCAGCATCTCCTTCTAGGGGAGGCATCTCTTCTGGGGCAGACGTCGAAGTGGCTTCCTCTGTAGGAACATCGTCGTCATCAATGCCTGGAGAAAAGAAAGTTGATTATTTATTGAGCAAAAAAACCACTTAAACATACAAAAACCAAATGTTAATCTGAAGTGTGCTTTTACCCAAGCCTAGTTTGATCATTCTGTAGATACGGTTGGAGTGGGTCTGTGGGTCATCCAATGAGAAGCCTGAGGACAGCAGGGCGGTTTCGAACAGCAGGATGACGAGGTCTTTCACAGCTTTGTCGTTCTTGTCAGCCTCAGCCTTCTGTCTGAGTGTCTCCATGATTGGGTGATCAGGGTTGATCTCCAGGTGCTTCTTGGCCATCATGTAGCCCATGGTGGAGTTGTCCCTGAGTGCCTGGGCCTTCATGATCCTCTCCATGTTTGCTGTCCAGCCGTAAGTGCTCGTCACAATGCAGCAGGGAGATGATACCAGTCTGTTGGACACTGTCACCTGGAGAAGATGCAGGACATGATGTCAAAACAAAGCTTGAGCAAAGCTGAAGCATGCAGTGCAAGCATGTCTGGAGAAACCACCTCCACATGAATACAGTTTTACCCATTTGAGTTAATCCACTCCAACTGGCATTC
Organism: Zenarchopterus dispar; assembly: GCA_028564865.1. Classification (NCBI taxonomy): domain Eukaryota; kingdom Metazoa; phylum Chordata; class Actinopteri; order Beloniformes; family Zenarchopteridae; genus Zenarchopterus; species Zenarchopterus dispar. The sequence continues at coordinate 3,504,347 of JAOWBL010000017.1, read as the reverse complement.
AAATGTTAAAACTACAACTTTTTAAATCCAGATGTACAAACTGAAACGTGCATTTGTTAGAACACAATCAGAAGTCTCTTCATAAAAGATCTTGCATTAAAAAAAGGCAGCAAGTCATTCAGGTTGGATTTCAAAGCCGATGGGCCACCTCAAATCTGCATGGACTCACCACATGAGAACCTGGGACCATTAGGGGACCTGTTGCCACAAAATGCTTTCAATATGTGGAAGATTTTAAAAATCCTACATTGTGAAGGAAATTTTAAATAATTAAAAAAGTCAAGTCACTTATGTGCCACAAACCTTCTCCACTTTCTTGTCGAGGATCTCCTTCATAAGCTTGCAGAGGTTTTCAAACTTGGCTTTGTCTTCCTCCATCTTTTTCTTCTCCTTCTCATCTTCTGGCAGCTCCAGGCCCTCCTTGGTGACAGAGACCAGGCTCTTCCCATCAAACTCTTTCAGCTGCTGGACACAGTACTCGTCAATGGGCTCCGTCATGTACAGGACCTCAAAGCCTCGCTTGCGGACACGCTCAACAAAGGCAGAGTTGGCCACCTGATCTTTGCTCTCACCTACAAAACATACCACCTTTAGTGATGCCGAGAGATCTTTTTGATACAACATTTTCATATTAATGCAAGTCAATAAATGTACCGGTAATGTAGTAGATTGACTTCTGGTTTTCCTTCATGCGGGTCAGGTACTCTGTGAGGGAGGTCATCTCGTCCCCAGACTGGGAGCTGTGGTAGCGCAGCAGCTCTGACAGCTTCTTGCGGTTCTGAGAGTCCTCGTGGATGCCCAGCTACAGACAAGAAAAAAAAAAAACCCAGCATGTTAGTTAGAATTAAAATTATCCAATTAAACAAAACAAAACAGAAAGGGGGGGTTTACACAGATTGAGTGAAACATGTTTAAAATAAAAACTAGTTATACAACTTCAATAACTGGGTTTTAAGCTGCCACAAAGACTACTTGAGCATCTATAAACCACAGCAAGTGACAGAACAGACATAACAGATACACATAATTATCAAAGTGCAATCTACATGGTTAATACACAAAAACAAATTTCACTTGGAGCTGGGTGGGGTGATTGTTAAATTTAGCAAACTACAACTATACTGCCTTGTGAACCACCTTATTTATCCATGGAGCCATACTGTAGACACAAGGAGTGCAAGAAGAGCAATTATAAAGTTTCTTTAAAAAAAAAAAAAAAAAAGAAGCAGCAGCTAGAATCATCCCAGAAATAGTCCAGATACCTTAATGTTCTTAGAGAAAGCTTCATAGAACTTTTTGTAGTTGTCCTTGTCCTCAGACAGTTCTGCAAACAGCTCCAGACACTTCTTGACAATGTTTTTGCGAATGACTTTCAGGATCTTGCTCTGCTGCAGCATTTCTCTTGAGATGTTGAGTGGCAGATCCTCAGAGTCCACAACACCACGAATAAAATCTGCAGTGAACAAGTACAATTTTATACACAACATTCCACTAGTCAAGTCTCTTTAACCTCCCCTCCAAAGAAGAAAGGGAAAAAAAGGCCAACATTTGAAGATATTTCAGACCAGAGTAGTAGAAAGATCAACTTACTGAGGTACTCTGGGATGAGCTCTTCGCAGTTGTCCATGATGAAGACTCTCCTCACATACAACTTGATGTTATTCTTCTTTTTCTTGTTTTCAAAGAGATCAAATGGTGCACGGCGGGGAATGAAGAGCAGGGCCCTGAACTCCAGCTGGCCCTCCACTGAAAAGTGCTGTAACAAAAAAAAAAAAAAAAAAAAGTACATCTTTGTTTTAGCCCTAATGCATCGACAGCCAGCTAAAGATACATGCAAGGTTGTCCTCAGTGTACCTTAACAGCCAGGTGATCCTCCCAGTCATTTGTCAGACTCTTGTAGAATTCGCCATATTCCTCATTTGTGATGTCATCAGGGTTCCTGGTCCAGATGGGCTTGGTCTTATTCAGCTCCTCCTGGTCAATGTACTTCTCCTTGATCTTCTTTTTCTTCTTCTTGTCCTTGTCTTTTGAATCTTCCTCATCATCTGAGCCCACATCTTCAATCTTTGGCTTGTCCTCACCTTCCTCTTTCTCCTCCTTCTCTGCTTTTTCCTCCTCCGCTTCATCATCACTGATCTCCTTGTCACGCTCCTTCTCCACCTACAAATTAAAGTTACATGATTATTTTCCAACTTCTTGGCAAGCTTAAAATATGTATAATAATTTAACACAATCCATTTACTTACAAACAGGGTGATGGGGTAGCCAATGAACTGAGAGTGCTTCTTGACAATCTCCTTGACCCTCTTCTCCTCAATGTACTCTGTCTGGTCTTCTTTCAGGTACAGAATGATCTTTGTTCCACGGCCAATGGGCTCACCTGTGAACAGTGTTATATCACTGTTAAATATCAGAAATGCCACAGAAAAATAAGGCTCAGTTTTTACATCCTTGACTTCAAGCATCTGGTTAAGTGATCTGTTTCATTCCAGTCCCTAAATCAACTGCATTTGGATCATGGACATCTAGATCAACAGTCAAAATATGAATAGGAACACATCTACTCCTACTCAAGCCCAATTATTCTGGTCCCAACTGGTCATGAACCCCTCCCCTATTCAAGCTATATCATATCAAAATCCCTTCAAGAAGCTTACCATTGTCAACTTTAACTGTAAAGGAACCACCAGCAGATGATTCCCAGGCATACTGCTCATCATCGTTGTGTTTGGTGATGACAACCACTTTCTCAGCCACCAGATAGGCAGAGTAGAAACCCACACCAAACTGACCAATCATAGAGATATCAGCACCAGCCTAGACAGAGGGAGGGAGGAAATAAATAAATGAATTAATGAAATACTGTTACTATTCATGGTGCTGTAGGTCCTTGTGTTGGCCTTTAGATCATGCTTTTCACATTACCTGCAGAGCCTCCATAAAGGCCTTTGTTCCTGACTTGGCAATGGTACCCAGGTTGTTGATCAGGTCAGCTTTAGTCATGCCGATTCCAGTGTCTACAAGGGTCAGGGTGCGATCAGCTTTGTTGGGGATGATGTCAATTTTCAGCTCCTTGCCGCTGTCCAGCTTGGAGGGATCGGTCAAGCTTTCGTAGCGGATTTTGTCCAGAGCCTAATTATAACAGTTTTTTTTTTTTTTTAATCCACAAATTAATATTTCAAGATTAAAATACAAGACATATTAAATAAGATTTTCTTTTAAAATTAAAAATAGCTGGATATTTGGTGAAAAGCTCCTGCACACTTACATCAGAAGCATTTGAGATCAACTCCCTGAGGAAGATCTCCTTGTTGGAATAGAAGGTGTTGATGATCAGGGACATCAGCTGAGCGATCTCTGCCTGGAAGGCAAAGGTCTCAGCCTCCTCCTCTTGGTGCATTTCTTCAGGCATCTGCACAGAGGAAAATCTTCAGTGGATTCAAGTATTACAAATGAACATCTGATTGAATAGTTACAAAAAGAAACTTAATTCTGGGGTTACAGATTACAGTTAATCACAAAACTGAAACTGATCTAATCGAAAGCAGGTTTCCTTGAGTTGGATCTCTGCCATCATGTTGCTACATTCAAGGCGGAAGTGCCCGTTAACCAACATGGCGTCTGTGCACAGACAATGGACGCAGCAAACACGTGCTAGGCACGGCTAAAAACCGAAAAACACGTGAACCCTATATTTCGATTAAATACACGTTTGTCTTAATGCGGTGCGACGTAATCCCTTGGACAAAACATCGGGAACGACTGCCATTTCTGATAGAGCATGACAAATCAGAAATCACGCGTGTAGTTCGTTCATTACGTAACTGCCGAGCGTTAACCTCCACTGGGTGACATTCAACTAAAAAAATACCAGTTTTTAACCTTATTAATGTTTAAATGTAAGCGTTTTAGGCTCAATGTGATTGATAAGGTCCATAATATCACGTCCACTGATTTAGCGCAGACTCAAGTATATTAACAGACCTGTCACATTCGCCACACCTGCCCGTCCGGGCAGTGCGGCAGAGTGCCGCATTTACCCTGCTCAGCATCATTACGGTAGCGTCATAGCTAACACGAAAATGTTTTAAATACAACCATAATCCCAATAAATGAACTACATGCCAATTTTACAGGTCGTGTACCACGACGGTTAAACGTTGGCGTTGTCACGACTCTCTAGGTTTCGTTCATTAAACAACCTAAAAAGCTTCAGTAGGTAGCAAGAAACTGGTAAATGTCAAGAGACTAATATACGTAAGCAAGTGGCACCAGACTCTACTACGTACCTTGTTAATTCCGTTGATTTCTCTTGAATAAAATGCAACAAAAGTGGTGTCCCCTGTACTCTCTGACGCAGGAAAAAGGAAAGGAACTTCCTTCGGGTGAACAGTGAATCTTTATACACATGGGTTTCAGCTTGGAGTTGTATCCATCCGCGGCGCACCGTCTATTAATGGAGTCTAACAGAAACAGATCTTTAATATAACATCAAGAAATGCTACATTTGCTTGCCGTTAATGGGCTATTGGTGTAGATTTTTAAAGCAGTGATAAATGAACAGCGTCAGTAATATAATCCGAAAAAACCCTACTGAAAATTCAATTAGTTGCTCTAGCATCAATTACATTATTCATTTTGTAAAGTTTTATTGACCAGATATTTATTCACAGTGGGCATTTGTTTGATATAATAGCATATTTTGCTTGTGAAGCTAATCTCCAAAATATGTTTTAATGATGAACTTTTATCTTGGAAACTGAGGTCAGCGCATCGTTGCTGCCATCTTATGGGAATTTTCAGTATGGCACAAGATTTATCGAAAGAGCATTTTTTAACTTAAAAGAATACGCGACGAACAACGCACGATAGGCTATCGAGTCAGGATGATCTGCGTCAAACTAATAGGACTGTTAAGTAAACAATCCAGATAAATCGCTACTTTCCTATAAAATGAATAAACACTGTGGGTCTTTTTAACCTGATGGAAGTATACTAGAGAACCGGGAGGGTGTACTTCGTTTCTTCTAGCACCTTCCATGAAAAACCCGCCTAAAAGTGACGTCACTGGCTTGTCAGACGATATCCAGACTTGAATTACATAGGCTGTGCTTTCAATGGGAATAAACAAATAAAAAAACGCCATAACAACAACCGCTCTAAATTCTGCGATACGTAGCTTCATAGTGAATTCAAAATTATTTTTATTTATGGATAACCTACCAATGGTAAAACATAAACTAGTGAAATTCTCATTACACTGTAATGACAAAGACATTGTGTATCAAAAATTGGGTTTTGTCTCAGTTATGCGAACTTGCAAGACTTTGAGTTTTTAAATGACCTTAATTAAAGATATGCAAGTATCAAGCGAAACAGATAAATTGAGTGCCACATTTTTTCCCAACATAAGTATTAGCCTAATTCATCTAATATTTGATGCAACTATTCAACCAACTAGTAGTGTTTTACCACCCATTTGGTGTTTATTAGCTGATTCCGATACATTTTGCTAAAAAAAAAAAACCCAAAACAAACACCAAAAAAAAAGAAAAAAAAAAAGAAGAAAAAACAGTGTTTGCTTGACTCATCTTGTGTTTCTATCCAATTCCTGTTTCATATCCATCAACGGTTCCTGTGACTGCATGTTGAGTTCATAATAGCAGCCGCCAAATGTTAGGAATAACATTCTTCATTTATTCTAAATATTCTTATTGGGCTTTTTGAAATACATTTGGGTAAATTTAGCTTAATTTAAAAAAAAAAAATAATGATTTGAAAATTTTGTTTCATGGTCTTTTATTTGGTGTCCACATGTCCTATACCAGATTTGGAGATTAATAAAACAAATATTTGTCCAATTTAATTTAATTTAATTTCTATTGTGGAACTGAGTATAGGGTAGGTTAGGTTCACGTAAACAACCTAGCAGTTCCACTGATTGTAAATGCTATATCCATATATTGTAAAAGTATGCCCCGCCCAGTCGCCATGCCTCGTTGTACAAAACAAGCAAGGTTATACTCTGGTGCGTAATGCGCCTGCGTCAATGTTTTGAAGGCCCGCAACTAGCTCGTCTGCTAATTCAAGATTCGGAACGTTAGTGAGATTTTCACAAATATTTATTATTTTATTTTGGATTTTACCCCTTTATACGTCACTTGAGTTGGGGTAAGTATGTTTTAAACATTTTAAAAGTTCGTCTAGTGTAAATTTAAGTCACTTAACTGAGTTTGTTAGGTAACATCAGCTTTAGCTAATATTAGCTTAGCCTTGTTCGGCTGTGCCGGGTACAGTAGCGTGCTCAGTGCTAGCCTGAGCTAACCAAGAGGCTAATTTGAGGTTTCAAATTCAGCTGTGACATTAAAAGGGACTCATCAGTGTTTAAAGGTTTGGACTTCACGATAAGTTAGCGAATGTTTGACAACCAGATTAAGCTCATTTCAACCAATGTTACAATATAACAAAGTTACAATCGACTTGTTTGCTTAAACGCTGGTACAATATGGCAGTATTTTTCCCAAGTATGCTCTTCCTGAAAGAAAGGGGGGAAAAAAACACCTTTGGTCTAAGTTTGAATCGTACTTCTATTTATGAGTTGTTAGAGTTTGCATGGCTTAATTTTATATGGGTTTACATATATAGTCTGCTAATTGGTTGTATTTTGTCCTCATCAGGTCATATTCACACTCAGAATGTCCTTCCCTCCTCATTTGAACCGGCCGCTGCTGCCCCCACCTGGGATCCCCCCTCAGTATGCTGGTTTTCCCTCAGGTAAACACAACCTGTCATCTACCCGTCTCTTTGATTATACTTAAAATCTTTGATATTTTGAAAACATTGTGACTATTGTAATATTTTAAGGCATACCAGGAGCCTCTCATAGTAATTAACAGTATTGGAAAATTAAAGTATTCTAGAGGTGACCGTCTTTAATATTAGCTTAACGACTGTTGTTCTTAGCATCTTCATTTGTGCTTGATTTATATTGTCTTTGTGTGATGCAGGGGCTCCAATGATCCCAGTCCATATGGGGATTATGACGCCCACCCCTGCAGTTATGGTTCCACCTGTGCCCGTTGTTAGTAAGCCTCCAGTCCCAAAGAAGGATATTTCTGTGGTGCGAGCCAAGGATGATGAGAACAGTGGGCCCACCACCACCGTTTTTGTTGGGAATATATCAGAGAAAGCTTCAGATATGCTCATCAGACAACTTCTGGCGGTAAAGGATAGAAAAACATTTACAAATGTTTTATATTAATTGTGTTTAAATTTGTCAGATTAAATTTCAATGGGTAGCTGATATGGTGATTATTGTGGCAGGTGTAAATATTTCTATAGAAGTAATAAATATAGTGCCATGTTGTAATGGTTATGTCTTTTGATTACCAGTTATGTAGCTTTTTTTTTTTTTATTCAATTTTTTTCTTTTTTTACTAATTTTACAGAAATGTGGAATTGTTTTGAGCTGGAAGAGAGTCCAGGGAGCCTCTGGCAAACTTCAAGGTAATTCAATACACATGCTTAAGGGTCTTGATTGACTTAGAAGACCTATGTATATAGGGATGGATGGAATGCTATATTATTATTATTATTGTATAAATGACTATACATTCAGCCTGCCCATTGCATTAAATTTAAATTCAAAGATATTTTATTCATCCCAGAAAGGAAATTGTTTAACTAAATCTTCTCCTGTGAACTTTTGTGTTGTAGCTTTTGGTTTCTGTGAATACAAGGAGCCAGAATCCACATTGCGAGCACTGCGACTTCTTCATGACCTGCAGATTGGAGACAAAAACCTGCTTGTGAAGGTTGATGCAAAGACAAAGTCTCAGCTGGATGAGTGGAAGGCCAAGAAGAAGACTGCAAATGGGGTATGAATTTGTTTTAGGGACTTGCTCTTGCAGATTGTATGTTTGATCAGTATGGATCAGGAATATTTGACTTACTTGGCCTCATTTCAGATTGTAAGAATTTGCTGCACATATTTAAGAATTTTTAGTTTATTTACGTGACTGTTTATTAGAGATAGAATCTTAACTAAATAATAAAATTATAACTAAGATAGATTAATAATAAGCATATTTTTAAACTGGCAGACAAAGAAAGCAGAAGATGGAGATGATGAGGAGGAGGTTCTTGACGAGGAGACAAAGAAAAAAGATGAGATTGTCAAAGGTGCCATTGATGGATTAATGCGGGAATATGCTGCCGAACTTAATGCCCCCTCCCAGGATGAAGAGTCCCAGCGACGAAAGAGAAAAAAGGAAAAGAAAGAAGAGGTAGAGCCTCAGCTGTTTATTCTGAAGTTTGTTGTTGAACCTAAATGTAAAATTTGTGAACTGGGCATTTAAGTTGCAACTTTTTTTTTTTTTTTTGGCTCACACAGGATGACATTAACACTATTGACATGGAGGAGGACAAGAGAGACCTGATTTCCAGAGAGATTAGTAAATTTCGTGACACTCACAAGGTAAAGTGGCTTCTTTAATTTTGCAGTTGACATAACAGGTTTTGGACAGCAGCTGCTCACGTAGTTCACTCCTAGAGCTTGCACATTTAGGTGAAGAATGTAACACTTGATCTCCGTATTATCTATACTGCGTCACAGATTGGCTGTCTCTAAAGTGTATGCAACAAACATTAATGGGGCCTTATACTTAAACGTTTTACATTCAAAGACTACAATAGAGGGCTAGCATTCTTGTCGCATCTAAGGCCTGATTTGAAACCTGTGACCACCGTAGTGAAACTACTTAGGTGTGATCATTAGAGATCCATTTCTTCATTCATCACACAGAAATGCATGGAGACGATGTAAAGTTACTTTAAAGCTAATCTATTCATTAAACCCCACCATTATGATAGTGATCATATGGTGACTAAAGCAAGATGAATCTCAGAGCTTTGGAAAAAGTTGCCAGGATAGGATGTAAGTATCATCCTTCTTTTACTACATACATATACTGGGCGTCCCCCTCTTGAGGAATTGCATTGGGGCAACTGTACTGCTCTTTTGTGACCAGGGCACATAGGATTATTATTTTATCCAGATAATTAATAAAAAGGATTTTTTTCCTAATGCTGAATTTATGACAGCATCAACAGTTCCCTGGAATGAGTTGCCAAGAGAGTCAGTGAACCTGTGCAAGTCCTCTGTAAATTATGCTCTGTCTTAATGGTGTTCATGTTGAAGCGCAGGGACTCGATAACCACTACAGTGACTGTTGTAACTTTTATCATGCTAGTGGGGAGTGGGGGCGCCCTCTCCACAGCAGTATGATGATCTGAAGACAGATGAGGTACGTGCTGTCTGTGTGTGTTGTAGGATCTCTCACCTCCATCTTTTTCACTTACTCACTGTCTCATCATCTGTGGTATTTTTGTATCTTTTTTGCAAATTAGATCACTGAGTTCATTCAGTCATTTAAAGAGCACATTATGAAATTTGAGTACACTGTTCTTGTTTTCCTATTGATAAAAACACAAAAAAAACAAACAAGGGACTGGGTTTAGAAAAAGGATTACAAAGAGAAGAGAAATGTATTTCTTTGATTTCTAAGAATACAAATTAAGAATACAGTTAAGCTTAAGAAAAAATATGCTGAGAGTGAAACGATAGTAAGAACCTTGCTCCATTCAGGTGAAGTTGTTTTAACAAGTCGTTCTAGTCTCCACAGAGGTAAGTAATAAGCATAAGAGTGTATATCAAAGATGACCATAGTCATATGGCCTCAGTGCCTTTACACTTAGTCATTTAGCGCAGAATTAAATGCATAAATCAAGACACCATTTGTTTTTTTTGTTTTTTTCTGCTTGCACTGATGGCGTGATGAGCTAAATCTACACAGATAATTGCATAAGTAAGTTGATGGTACGACAAAGAAAGAGGTTAATTTTTTTTTGCGTAACTGGCTTGATTGACAGGCCATTTTCGGGAGACAGGTCAGAAGGTTAGTATTATTCATAGCTGCAGACTGTGATCATGTAGTTGCATTGTGCAGCCTTTTGGTTATATTTACTTATTTTTTGGACAGTGCAAATACATATTGGTCCATCAGTCCTTGGGAAAATTGCATGTTTTTTTTTTTTTTTTTTAAGCATTACCCTCAATGAAATTATAGGAGGTTTAGAGAATTGGCTTGTACTTCTGTTTCAGATTTGAAATAGGGAGAAGAAGGAGCTAAATATGAGCTTGTTGTCATAAAAGCTCGGTGTGAGCAGGGTGTCATCTGCTGGCTTCTGCTCAGTGAGCGGGGCCTCTCTTTGGTGGTTATAGAAAATAAAATAAAGAAACATTTAGATCTTAATGTAATCCCCCAATCCCAAATATGTAATTGCATCAGATTTATCTAAGGTTTCTTAAGATAATCTATTTAGATAAAATTTCCACACAGTTTGTAAAGCAAATAAAGGAATGCTGTTCATTTGATGTGCAACTCCTTAATGTAGCAGTAGACCACAATCAAGAGCATGCATAATGTATGCAGACATGGACGGATTCAATAATTTGAAAAGCAGGAATTCGATAACAATCTGCGAAATTAACTGAAATAATGATAAAATTCACTTCCCACATACTGCAAAGGAAGAGCTGCCATTTATGGCATTCAAGGGTCACATTTATTTGTTTAGAAAACCAAGTAAATCAGAAGACTCTCACAGGCCACAGTATTTTACATATGCAACATGTTGAAAGTGACAACAGTGTGGAATAAAAGGTGGAAACCACACAAGTGGATGAGCTACTTAATATACATTTATATCTTAGAAATGACAATTTACAAAACAGTCATTTGAAAATTAAGTTTGTTGTCTTGGCGCTCTGACAACAAATGGAAGAAAAAAAGACTAATACAAAATTTATTTCAGAGATAGTTTCTAATTTTAATGCCACTTGTTGTCATTACTGGGGTAAAGTGATTGTAACAAATTATTATTGTTTTTTTTTTTGTTTGTTTGTTTGTTAGTTTTTTTTCTGATTAGCATCTCTGTTAGTACTTTAGGTAATGTTCATTGTATCCTAGCACACCTATCTTTACTCCAGATTGTTAACATGTGGCTTTCAAGAATGGTAGGGTGGTGGCTGAATCCCACAGTTGGTGCTTCCAAAGCTCATTCCAAGAACAAAGGGGTGGGGTTGAAGTGACATGGTCTATCTTTCATGTACAGTCTATGTTTAAAAAGTCACCCAGCGAGGTCCAGAGTAGATCTGAATTGAGACTGTATCCCAAACTGGAGTAATTATACTTAACCAGAACTCCCAAAGTCTGAAGGTCATTACTAACATCTGCCATCTTTGTTGTCTTACGAGTGTCCTTTTCTGGATTATTGTTACACCTAAGGCTTTCATATTAGTTTGTGTGGCTTATGAGTAGATTTAGATGAGATTAAAATTGAGATTACGTGTGTAACAATACAAATGTAAGATGTCAGAGACATGAATGTAATGTATCATTATATTCTAACATGTCTATAATGTTTAACTATAAAAATATACCTGAAGCCTTATGTGTAATGCCAATGCAGGCAGAGTTTTGGTGTGTGTGTGTTTGTGAACTATGAGGCAAGAAGAGAAGCTGAAGACATCTGCACAGGTAAGAATGCTTCTATAATTTCAATTATCTGCACAGAAATGATGTTCATAATGTTCCTTTCTTGATTTAGAGCAACACCGAATGTCATGTTATCCATTAAAGTGAAGGCTTTTGTTGATGATAATTATGATGCTAAAGCAAGACAGAATCCCATAACTTTTTTCCCTTGTATACCGTGTGACCTGCTTTCCTCCCAGGCCTAACTTAAAAGGCTTGTAGGGGCAGCGAAGGGCTGAGTCCATAGTTCAACACCTGTAAGTCACAAACAACTAGTTCAACAAAAGACTGATGCCTGTTTTCTGTCATTGTTTTTCTTGTGCTGAAAGAAGGGCTCATAAGGAGAGAAAAAGCCTTACTTTTTGCCGCGTTTTTATTTTTATGAATGCTCCAAATTAAAACGTGTTCCACAGATCTTTGTGTTCCTCAAAGTGGTTTCCAGTTACATTTTTACTTTAGATTCTCTACAAGTTTGAAGCAACAGGTTGCTTTAGGTGAATGACGAAGCTCTCTTTCTGTGAGGGAGAGTTTTTTAGATTGCATTAGATTTATCCATTTAGAATTGCAGGTTTGCACTGATTAGAATAGGGCATGTTCTTCAGTGAAACCTCTCAAAATCTGGAAATCACTTGATCTGTGCACAATTGTAAGCTTACTGGAAACGGTCAATAGATGATTTATGGCATTAGCTGACCCGGTCTGTGTTTTGCTCTGCAGAAACTAGAGGAGGAGAAGGACAAGCGGGAGAAGGAGAGGCTGGAGTTGGAACGTGAAAGAAGAGAGCGGGAAAAAGAGAGAGAGCGGGAAAGAGAACGACGGGACCGTGAGAGGGAGAAGGAACGAGAGAGGGAGAAGGAGAGGGAAAGGGAGCGGGAGCGAGAGCGAGAACGGGAAAGGGACAGAGACAAAGACCGTGACCGCAGGACCAGAGAGAGGGAGCGAGAGAGAGACTGGGACAAAGATAGAAGCCGTGATAGGAGCGCTGACCGCAGCAGATCAAGGTGAGGTTTAAAAAAATCAAATCCATAAAAATAAATTAAACATATTATAGTGAAGTCAAATTTTTCATGGTATATAAAAATGATCCTAATTTTTCTTGTTCATAACTTTTTGGTATTTTTTAGGGAGTTGAGTCGTGATAGAGACAGAGAGAAGAAGCGGGACCAAGAGGATGAAGAGGAGGCTTATGAACGCAGGAAGCTGGAGAGAAAACTAAGAGACAAAGAAGCAGCTTATCAGGAGGTACGAAAGACGGATAAATAACAGAATAGTAAACCCAGTTAGACCTGATATAATACATGTGTGCTTGTACCTTTCTGTCCTGTTGCACCATTCACATTGGCTCATCATTAAAGACACCCAAACAATAGTTTCTCTGGAAAGAATAAACAAATAATTTATTCTACAAACTAAATGTGATGCTATTTACCGTTTATAATGTGATGTGGGTGGGATGAGGTGGGGTTGTTTTCAACTGTAGAAGGCCATAAAAAAAGCAAACCATTTATTTACCATTATTTTTCTGTTTAATTTTGAAACACTATTTTCCTTTGTCAAACATTGTGCAAGTCTTTATCAAAATTATTATTTTTAAAATCTCACATTGTTTTCATTGTAGCGGCTGAAAAACTGGGAGCTGAGGGAGAGGAAGAAGGCACGGGATTATGCCAAAGAGGCAGAAAGGGAGGATGAGCGCCGAAGAGAAATGGTGAGGGAATGTTACACAATATATTCCACAGTTTTGATGTGGAATATAGTGTATGTTACTTTTAATTTAAGCAATTAAGAAATCCTGATATTTTTATTAGATGAAATGGATTTGCCCAGTAAATTCAGTTTGTTCTGTGCCCTCGTGGTTCTTTAGGTCAAAGAAGGGAAACGGTTAAAAGAATTTCTTGAAGACTATGACGACGACAGAGACGACCCAAAGTATTACCGGTGAGAAACCATAAAAATATCTAAAATTTTCTCTTTGCACAAGCAAATGTGCCCTGTGTTTGATATATTCAGTGCCATGTTTGAAATATTATTAATCCAAGCAAACACTGTTCTGACAGATATGAGCTTAGTGGCACATAAAGTAGCATAAAAATATAATGAACCTGGTTAAATGTTGCATAGATTCTTTGACCTAAATCTGACATGGCAGTTCATGTAATACTGCAGCAGTCCTTTGTTCTGAAGGCTGTTGTTTCCACTGTGACCACTAGGGGGAGCGCGCTGCAGAAGCGACTCAGAGACAGAGAGAAGGAGATGGAGGCAGACGAGCGTGACAGGAAGAGAGAGAAGGAGGAGCTGGAGGAGATCAGACAGAGGCTGTTAGACGAGGGACATCCAGACCCAGACGCAGAGCTACGCAGGGTATGCTTGTCTCTTATAATGATAATGTGTGTGTTTGTCTGCATGTGGCTGGAGTGAGGGAGCAAGCTGTTTTATTTTATTTATTTATTTATTTTCTTGTGAAGGTCAGTTTATCATCTGCATGTCTGCTCATCAAGAGTGTCCTAGCTCTCATTGTCAGATGGCCTTCTTTTCTGGAAGATGCTGATTGGGTGACATTTTCTGGCTATTTCCTTGTTATTGGTCCAGATGGAGGAGGAAGAGGAGGAGCGTCTGAGACAACCTCCTGTCGTCCAAGAACCAGAACCTGTGGAGCAACACGAACGCCACAGGGGTTCTCGAGACCACCGGGAACGCAGGCAGGAGCAAGAGAGAGCAGAACCCCGCTCACGGCCTAATCACTCTGAAATTGAAGTGGAGGAGGGAGAGGAGGAGGATTATGAAAATGATGAAGAAAACACTGATGCAAAACCGTGCTTGAAGCCCACAATGCGGCCCATCACAGCAGCTCCCTCGGTGTCGTCAGCCAGCGGCAACGTGTCTCCTAACACACCTGGAGAGGAGTCGCCCTGCGGTATCATCATCCCTCATGAGAACTCGCCCCCCGACGCTCTGCCACAGGAGGAACACCGGCCCAAGATTGGCCTCAGCCTCAAACTGGGTACGTCTGAAACACCTACCTTTTTATTTAGACGGAGTCGGCCTGAGGCAGAACTCAAATCATTCCAGTTAATTAACAGGAAAAAAAAGGAAACAAGTAACAATTGTTACTACTAATTATCAAACAAATGTGTACTTTTTGTTTTCCAAAGTCACATAGAGGATATTAACAACTTAATATTCTGTACCCCCTAAATGCCTGCTGTATCATGTTGGATACATGCATGTCTGAGACCTCTGCATCAGCCTCTTAATCAAAACAATTAAAAAATAGTATTCTACAATAAAAGTCTTAAAAAATTAAGATTACCCAGTGTATTCATAGATACAAAAAATAATTAGAAAACTGGTATAGAGAGAATTCCACAAAAAAACCCCAAAGAAGTGTATTATTTTAAATTCCAACATTAAAGACTTAAAACTGGAGGGATTTGGGTTTTTTTTCCTTTTTTTCTGAAAAGAAAGTACATGAAGCTGTTGTATTCATATGTTGAGTAAAAAAATAAAATGACCAATGAAGTTGATAAATAAAAGTAAAATTCAGCAGTAAAGGCTGAAAAGAGTAGCTGATTACTTAAAATAGCATAAAATATTTTATTTGAGGCTTTGCAATTATGAAGATGTGATCATCTTAGTTTTAAAAAATCACATTAAGGTTTTGAGGTTCATATCAAAAAGAAGTAACTTAATTATCTTAATTGTTGTTTAATGGAGATGTAATTTTAAGACTATTATACACTCCCATCTTTACAGATGCTTGCTAATAAAACCATTAATACGTTTAACTTCACTGTTGAAGAAGAAATTTTCATAATTCTGGTCCAGTCACAGATCACTCCAGTTACATGGACCAGGAAAAATAATCAGATTCTGTCTTTTTTTTTCTTCATTAGGTAACACAGGAAGTCCTGGTCAAACTAATGCTGGCAAAAGGAAGAAGCTTCCAGTGGACAGTGTCTTTGACAAGTTTGACGATGAGGAGGCTGACGAACAGCCACGAAAGAGGAAGCTGGTACCCCTGGATTATGACGACGACAAAAGCCTCGGGGTGGACGGTGCCGGACTCTCCAACGTAAAAGGAGCCAACGCTGAGGAAAAACGCAAGCACATCAAGAGCCTTATTGAAAAGATTCCCACAGCAAAACCTGAGCTGTTCTCCTACCCCCTGGACTGGTCTATGGTCGACACGGTGAGGAGATGGAGAACATTTATCTTCTTTTATCTCAATTTTATCATTCATTAATGACATTCTAAGATAAGATTTTAAGATAGTTATTTTTGTCAGTACATATCATATGAAACACACTGAAATTTGTCCTCTGCTTTTAACCCATCACTAGTTACACTAGGAGCAGTGGGCTGCTGCAGCGAGGGGGGAGTTGGGGGTTAAGGGCCTTGCTCAGGGGCCCACAGTAGCTCACCTCTGTTAACCTGGGGGATTGAACTTGAGTCCTCCATGCTCTGTAACCACTAGACTACCACTCCCCACCCATTCTAAGTGTTAAATAAGAATATTAAGCCTTTTTCATGCAGTGGATGCATCATATTGATGTAGGTAAAATTCACAGACTGAGCGGAGGCGTTGCATCTTTGTGTGACTACACTCAGCATGTAGGCTTTGCAGAATCATCTGAATGATGGGAGCATTGTTGTTAAGAGTGGCGGGTTCCACCACCCCACTCGTTCCCCTTTGTTTTTCCACTCATGCTACCATCCAAAGTGGACAGAAGTGCAACAAAAACACCCTGCCGTTCCTCCTCAGGGTTGTTCGTGCACTGTGAGTGAATATCGGCCGCACCTTGAAAGTGCTGTGTGAAGGCTTTGAGTAGTAGGTTTAATGGATCAGTGGGAATGCACAAACACAATTTACTGGTGAGCTAATCAGCCCGTAACTCTTTTCAGAATCCATTTTGGGGTCTGGATGCAGCTGGAGTGCACTATGAGACGTCATTGACAGAAAACTCAGCAGTATAATTATTATTTTTTTATTTTCTGGTCGTTTCCTGCTATAGACAGCTCTTTGGCCCCAACTTTTCCACAGCTTTCTAGTTTTTTTTTTTTTTTTTAATTTTCTCATCAAATATTTTTTATTTATTCTCAATAAATCAATACTGCATATTGACATTTTAAATAATTGCTTTGTTATCTCTTGTTGCTTAGACGTTAATGGAGCGCCGTGTCCGACCCTGGATCAATAAAAAGATCATTGAGTACATTGGCGAGGAAGAGCCAACGCTAGTAGACTTTGTGTGTTCAAAGGTGCGAATCATAAATTCATTTTGACATCAGTCCGACTTGGAGGGTCAGCAAGAACAATGAAATCTTCATGTTTTTCTGATTTCAGGTAATGGCTCACAGTATGCCACAGAGCATCTTGGATGATGTTGCTATGGTGAGTAATATCATGGATGTTTAATTTAATGACACCAGCCACTCTGAGCAGTTATAATAGGCTACCTTTATAAAACAAAGTGAAGAGAATGGTTTGCTTTAAAAATAAAGTAGCCTACATGTCCTGGCTTTTTTTTTTTTTGGTATGGATATTGCACTGTTGATGCTCACATTTGTCCACATCCACCTTTTCATATTCATAAAATCACCTGACTCATCACCTTCTCCACTTAAGTTACTAACTTTAGGATTGTCACTGTCTGCAAGTTTACTGCTCTTCAAATGCATCCATTAAACTTTGCTGTTGCTCCTGTTCAGGTACTTGATGAAGAAGCTGAGGTCTTCATCGTGAAGATGTGGCGGTTGCTCATTTACGAAACAGAAGCCAAGAAGATCGGACTGGTGAAATGAACATAAGCACCAGCTAAATATGTCCCCCAACCGTGTAGAATAGTCTAGCAGAATAATGTCATTTTAAACCGACTGTAACTGCAGATTCTGCTCATTTTCACATGCACCAGTTGTCCAGGTCACATCTTTTTTTCTTTTTTTTTTCCCTCCAGCACACTCAGGCTACATCCGCTTCTATTCTCTTTGCAGGTGCTAACTGTGTCCATGTTGTTTTTGTGTAAATAGTTGCATATGGCAAAAATGAAAGAATGTGGAGAGCTGCTCAGACAGGTGGGGGGGACTAATGTTGAGTTGAAGATCAGGTCTATTGATCCAGTACTTTCCTTTTGTACACATGCCAACAGAGTTTGTAGGAACTGTGCAGTATTGTCATAACTGATGAATGGTTACATATTTTTGAAGAATTTCTGTTGACTCATTGTTGAAGGTGGAAAGTTAAAGTACAAGGATGTTTAGTTTCTTTTTACAACTTTGTAGGGGAAAAAATTATTTATTCAAAGCTTTTGACACACCTGAAGCTTATGCATTGACTAAACTTTTCTTTCCTTGCACCACATTCCTGATTAAGGGGTTGGCATGTTTTTGTCCATAAACCACCTCAACAGCAAACACATTAACTTGTTTTCTGGCAAAATCCTTAAAAGTCCCAGATGGTGACGACCATGAAGCTGTAAACACAAGATAACCACTATAGGAAAAGTCAGAGCTGAAATAACGATTTGAAGTTGTGAAGGCACTCTCCATTTGTTTTTGTATTGTGAACATTTGATTAAAACTGATTTTTATAACTACTTGCTTGGATTGTTTTAACTGAGTTTAGCTATTCAACTACAGAAACAGCAATCGTTAAGTGTTTCCAAACAACTTCACAGTAGCTTCATCTTTAACAAATCTCAGACCGTTTAATTCAAGTGACAGACACCTTGAGATGAAAACTTCCAGAACTTTATTGATGTCATGTGAACAAGAGCGGGTCCTGCTGGTGTAACTGGAAGAGCATCAGCACACACATCACTGCTGTAAAGAGATGGACCTTTGCATTTCTCCCTCAGACGGCCACATCCGGTGACCAGCCAAAGATGAAGCGCCGTGGATGCTGAAGTCACAAGGCTTTGAAGCAAGAGGCAGGTGAAGGCCACTGGTTAAAGCAGCTTTTCTTGTTGGACTTATTTATTGAAATTGGTGTACTTTAAAAATAGAAACTATACTGATGCTTGACTTGATCATACTTGTGTCCGTGTTTGCTTAAGAAGACGATTTGTTGTACCGTCTTCTGAGACTAAACTTGCTAATGAACAAACCGAGACATTTGCCAATCAACTAGTAAAATGCCAGTTAATGTTTGCAGTGTGAAACTGAGTGGCCGGGTCTGTCCACATTTCATCCTTTGATCCCCTGTCAGCCTTTCTCCGAGGACCGACTAGTCCTCTGTTTTGGCCTCCATCTCCTCGGCGTCGTCGTCTCCGTCCACCTCAGCATTCTCGCGCTCTAACCTCTCCAGCTGCCTGGCGAGCTCCGTCTCATCCGTGTCTGTCACCACCTTGGGCTGTGGGACACAGGAGGAATCAAAGTTTCCATCAAAGATAGCTGTAGCCTTTGTAATTGATTATTAGCTGAATGATGACTTACACAAGTTACTGAAAACAAATGGCACAACAGTCCCAATGCAGCTCATGTGGTGTCAGAGTGTTACATGTATTCGACAAGCACAGTGAAATAAACCAAGAACATAAGTTAAACACTGAAGAGTGGATTTATGAAGAAGAGTGGACCCTCCTGTTTCACTGGACTGCTGCATGAAAAGAGCTTTAAATCAATTGCCATGTTCTCAGTTACTGCCAGCCTGAGAAAAGATCAACACTTAGTAATTTTGTGCACAGCTCTCTTCAGTGCCACAAAAAACAAAGGGGAAAAAAAAAAATCAGCAATGACTGCTGCAAAAGACAGACCAACCTTTGCATTTCTTTCAGGCTGCTTCTACCAAAACAAAGATGAGTGTTGGAAGAACAAAAGCCTCTTTCCTGAGAAGAGGAGTAGTGATGACAGTACCACTGCCATTTGGTGTGTGGAAACTATTCATATTTCACTGACATTTGTCTTTTGTTTGTCTCGTTTGCTTTTTATTTTAGTGAAGCTCCAAAAGGAAGCAAATAAAACAGTTTTCATCTCCATCCCTAGCTGTTAAAAAACTGAAGTCACCCACCTCCATTTGGATGTTAAAGACGCCTCTCTTCTCCTCTATCTTCTCTTTGATAGCAGCCATGGCCTGGTTGAGGACAGACAGGCCCTCTGTGCGCTCCAGGGTGGTGGTTGTCATCACGTAACGAGGAGGAGCGATTAAGTTGATCTGCAGAGAACAAAATCGCAACAGTCTCAGTTTCAGAGCAGGAAGAAACAAGGAAAAATTCAACTAAAACTAAAGACTGCAACTTTGTTTGACATTTAATAGTTAAAGTTTTGCTTGAAAAAAAATTCTTCAGTTCACAAAAGGGAAGAGGGCAGAGCTGAGAACAGAGGAGGCGGCTATTATACCTTGATGGGCATAGCCTCTGTGGAGCAGCCGAGTCCGGCCCTCAAAGCTTCCTTCACTGCATCAATGCCTTCATAACCATAACACGCCACTTCAATGTCTGTGGGACAAAGAGGAATGCAAAGACATCATCTTCTGAGATCCTCTTGAGAAACGAGCAGAATAAACGACAACAAACCTGCTCTGATTTTGACAGCCTGTGGAGTGAGTCGCCTGTTGATGTTGTCAATCAGCACGTTCCTCTCCTCCTCTGTTAAATCCAGGCCATCCAGAATAGTGGGATCTCTGCAAAAGAAAAAACTGATCAAAACACTGGCTCCAAAGATTAAGGGATCAATGTTCTTTCTTTTATCATTTGTGGGACTTACGAGACAGCCTGTTTGAAGACATCGTAAGCGCCGTATCCCGGTCGCTTGTATTTCTCATCAAATACCCAGGCGGTGCGCTGGTACAAGCTCTCTAGCTGCTCGTCCTTACTGTAATCCAGCACTTCTGCCACGTGTCGCAGGATGCTGTACACCTGAAAACACGAGGAGTCACGTAAGCAAACTGCAACCAATTAAAGCTCAAAGTAAAATAAACAAATAATTAAAATGTAATAGTCAAGACTGAATTGAGAATGTGCTTTTTTTAAAAATTTATTTTAGCTTTAATGAAGAAAATCTCTTGGCGCTGTTCAGAGCTGTCACAGGCTGGTATTTGGATTCACGTGAAGAGGAGACAAACAAAGAAAAACAAAATTGACTTACCGTTTTAGATTTGGTGAATTTATCTTCACACTTGATGGCCTCCTCTGGTGAAACTCTTCTTTTTGATAAATCAATGTAACCTGAAGGAAAAAAACAGTGACACAAACGTTTAGAGCCGATTTTGCTGTATGCATCATACAAAAAAAAAAAAAAAGTGGGGGGGCAACACACACAATAGACATCCCCCCAAATTGGCAGTGTGACGTTTCCACCTCAATGCTGCATTATGAGCAGCTCAGAGGGGCAGTACAGTGAGGATGTCGGGCCAACAGTGGGAACGGGTATGATTTCTCTATTTTTTTCCCCCCTTTTTCTTTTATTAACCAACAAGGCCAGAGACCTTGGTTGGGCTTAGCTCAGTAGGTGGAAAACAGTTAATGAAATAGAGAAAATCGGAAAGATCCAAAACCTTCCTCCTTGTGTCTTATTTGCTGTGAATTTTCAGCCTGTTCAGATTGTGGTTTATTCACGTCTGTCTGCTCCAGCAGCACTTTCATACTGGCAGCCAAAAGAGAGCAACAGTCGCATCTGCAACTCTTCATCCAGGGATCATTTTTACTGGCCTCCGTGTCTACTGGTCAAATACTGCACTCACCCTTCTCTTTGTCTACCCTGATGACGACCACGCACTCGTTGCGACCTATGCGGATGAGCTTGTTGATGGAGCGGATACGTCGACGCGACAGCTCGCTGAGGAGGATCATGCCCTCGATGTTGTTGTATTCCAAAAGGCTGACGTAGGCGCCCATCTCGGCGATGGACCTCACGTTCACCATGACGACGTCCTCCACCTCTGGGAACCGGTGCTGGTAAAATCGACAGCTGAGCCCCGGCATTGCTGTGTGAACAGAAGCAGCAGGAAAGTGTGTAAATATTGACAGAATCACATTACAGATGTACACAACTGGCTGAAAGTGCCTATAATTTTTTTTTTTTTTTTTTGGTATATTTAAAATCATTTAACTGTCATCTAAACAAAAGAAAAGGAAGTAAAACTGATGTGAACTTTTAACAGAAACCAAGGGTTTATCCTCAAGTTTGATCTGTGAAAAAAGTAAGAATAATGTAAAATCTGACAAAAAGATAGTTATACCATAGCAGCTTCTGGGGAACTGTGGTGAGTTATCTGGCAAAAAGAAATTTTATGATTTGAACAGACAACCAGTAACTTTTGAGCTCAAGCTTCCCAGAAAAAAGAAAAATGATAAATAATCTTAAGAGGTCAAAACGCCAGTAAGACGTACAGTACTTTTAACAACTTTATCATCTGAACTTCTGTAACAGTTTATGCATTTGTGGACACACAAATGTTTCTGGAGATTTCCACGTCTGTGGTGATGAGGAAAAAAATCTCTCACTTTGAATCTCAAACTCTGGAGATTAAAATTTCTGATTCAGGATATAAAGTTGAGATATTAACATTTGAGATAAATCCAAAATTTAGGGTCTCATCTTTTCTGTCTATAAAGTTTTAATCACCATCAACCATCTTCTATACTTGTTTAACTTTTGTCAGGGCCACAGGGAATCAGAATGATCTCATTTGCAAATGAGATCCTGAAAATCTCAATCAAGTGACTAAGTATTTGAAAAAAATTTTAAATTAAAACAAGACTGAAAATTTTACATTTTTGTTTAAAATCCACTCATAACCCATTTCACATCATCTGCTTTCAACTGACACCTTTACTTGAGCAATGAAACCTGGTGAAATAAATACATATGCACTCTTTTTTTAAGACAGAAATGTTAGGCCATAATGATTAGCAAAATATCTGTAACACTTACAAAATCTCTCGATTACAATCATTTGAGCCAGTCACAATCATTCTACATGACCTTTACATCCATTACAAATCACCTGTGCACTAAAAACACAACACACACACACAAACAACAAAAAAAATCATGCTTCTCGAAAGGTTTGAATGATTCAAAGTGGATGCCTTCTGGATGGAAGGAGAAATATTCAAGAACAAAAGAAAAGGAAGCCCAGTTGATTTGTTTTGAGAGTAATAACAGGAACGACTGAGCGTCTACACCAGGTTATTGAAATGTCACATTTCCATCCACTTCTTCTGCGTTGGTTTTATTCCACTAACAATCAATGTCAGATTTCTAAACATTTACGCAATGAATTCAGTTACAAACGCCTCAGCATTACAGAGGGCACATTTGAGTTTTACGCAAACTTTGAAGGAACATCTTCGAGGCAGTTTGTCAGAGAGGAATAAAAGCTGCCACCAACTCTTATCTAAAGACAACAGTGACAAGAGAAACAGAAAAACACAACCCTGATCTACGAGACATAGAAAAATTAATAATGCAGTTTCTCCTCAACACAATCACAACACACACAAGGGCGTTCAATGTCTGCTGTTTAGTTTAGTCCACCTTTAATACATTTAAATGTAAAACACACATGTTATGAGCCATTACTTGTCACTTGATTTGCTGTTATTCATTTATATTTACGCAAGTCAATGAAAGCTTTACAGTAAATTATACTTTTATTCTGTGATGTTTACTGAAGGCTCGTTCCAATATTACATAATTATGTTTTTCATTTAAGTGTCAGCAAAGACTAAAACAGAATTAAACAACTCAGAACAGTTAAACGCCTATTTCAATGACACATTAACCTGCTCCAAGTGTGTACATTTTTAAGTCAAAACTGATTTCAGTTTATATAAAGTTTCTTTTTAAATAGATACATGGGTAAAACGCGTGTCTTATGGACACTTTTTGTACATTTTTATTTATAACGGGATGATGCAACGCTGACAAACGACAATCTGCTCGCTTTTAACAGAGCAACGACAAGAAACAGCATTATCGCAATTACAGTAGCATATTAGAAAAGACTGGCTGGGATTATGAATGAGGAGACAAAAAATGCAAACAAAGCGTCTATTAAAGCAGAAAAAGTATAATTTTGATGTTTCTTTTTAGCTTCGGTTTCTGACTCTCACGCGCCACATGTACCGCTGGAGCTGTTAGCCTGTTAGCATGCTAGCCGCCTGCTCAGCGCTCCGTTCGCTATCAATAATAAAAACTCACCTGTGTCATGGGCGTAGACAACTATGTACTAAAATATTTCGTGTTGGGCGTGTTGAGGACTCCAACAGCGGGTTCTTGTAGGTTCTTTTAGATGAACAATTGGGGCCCGCTAGCTCACTTTCATGGGTGTGCTAATTTGTCGACCCGGAAAAGATCGTCGGGAACTTTACTGGGAGCGCATGCGTAGGCCGAATTAGCTGCAGTCACGTGACTAGAGGTCAGCTGATCGTGACGGACGAAGGGGATCACGAACGTTAGCTTGATCTGTGCTCGTAATCCTGCACAAAGATACACATTTTACCATAATTTTTACAGAACGGTAATTTATCATTTAAAGTAACGTTTAAGTATTAAGTTCAGAGTGTGAAAGGGAGCAGAAGACAGCAACTGTCGACCACAAGACGAGAAGATGTCTGGAAAAGACAGGATCGACATATTCCCCTCCAGAATGTAAGCAGCCTGTTTGCTTGCTAAGTTGCTAACTCAATATAGCTTCTTAACCAAACTATATAACTCTGTTTTATTTATTTATTTACTTTTAAGAACAGTGTTTCCCTGTACTCGTCTTATGTGAAGATGTCACATTCTCG
Organism: Zenarchopterus dispar; assembly: GCA_028564865.1. NCBI lineage: Eukaryota > Metazoa > Chordata > Actinopteri > Beloniformes > Zenarchopteridae > Zenarchopterus > Zenarchopterus dispar. The sequence continues at coordinate 3,480,019 of JAOWBL010000017.1, read as the reverse complement.
TTTTGCACTTTGCTGTTAAAAAGAGGAAGAGTTGCGTTCTTGTGTCATGTGATTTTTCCAGCATTACATCTTGGTCAGTGGTTTCTGTCTCCACTTGTAAGGACTTTATGGAAACACTGTGCTAGGTCTGTTGATTTTAAAAATGAACTTTTGACGTCCACTGCAGCATGTGATACATTAGATCCTTATTTTGAATAAGAACACAGACCCCAATTATCTTTAAATGGGCGAAAATGAAACAAAGGTCATCTAGGGAGATAACCCTCATCTAGGATGGATGGTGATTCAAGAGGTGTCATGGAAGTATAAGCGGCGTTCTTCCATCCTATTTTCAGTCTTTGATCACTGCATCCTTGTTTCACTTCATCTCATTCACTCTTTCGATGTGATCAAATAAAGCAGTCAGCAGGGCTGTGCAATATATCAAAAAATGTATTGTCATTTCAATATTAACATGCACAATTACAATTTTGGGACCGTCTTTTTATTTTCTAAGTGCAGCATTGCTTCATATCAGTTCCCCTGTACAACCTTCAGAGGATTAGAATGGGTGAATTAAATGTTGAAAAGATTTTAAAAAAAATGATTTGGCTGTGTAATCTTAAACTGTGAGGTTAATTAATGGCACAGGTTTCAGTGCATCATGAAAAGTGTGCGTTTTCTGTTTTTGTAGGGCCCAGACCATCATGAAGGCTCGGCTGAAAGGAGCCCAGACTGGCCGCAACCTCCTGAAGAAGAAATCTGATGCCCTCTCCATGCGCTTTCGCCAGATCCTTCGCAAAATTATCGAAGTTAGTTGAAAAATGGCTGATAACTGACTTTTATCTGTCGCTTTTGGCACAGAAAAAAGCTTAAATCATCTAATAAATACGTCAAGTGGCAGTTAGATAACAAAAACTTAGATAACATAACTAATTTAAGTAATCTTCAGTTTTTGTTAAAAGCTGAGGGAGTAAATTCAGGCTTAGAAACAGGGTTAACAAACATTCAAAATGAATCATAACCTCCTAAATAAAATTAAAAAAATCTATATTTTACACAACTGTAGACACACTGTATAAATAAACTGACAAGTTTATTTCTCCTCATCAGTGAGAGATGTTCCTTTTTGCTTCCTTCTCTGTTTTTATTTAGACTAAAACCAAGATGGGTGAGGTTATGAGAGAGGCGGCGTTCTCTTTGGCTGAAGCCAAATTTGCAGCTGGAGATTTCAGGTAAGAATGACCAAAAAAAAAAAAAAACCTCCAGGTTATTGTACATAGTTTTTTTTCAAACTGTTGTAAAGCAACTTGTATTAGTTGGTATGGTTTTGATGGTTAAATTGACTTTTTTCTTTTCCTTGTTTAGAATTAGTAATCAAAGCGTATTTAGACTGGGTCCTTCAGGGATTAATGCACAACATAACTTTACTTCTATTTTTGAGTTTTTATCCTTGCAAAAGCCACAAGAATGCAAAATAATGGGGAAAACAACAAAAAAGAAATAAGTATAAAGTCATTAACCCAACTGTCCACAGTACGACTATAATCCAGAACGTCAACAAAGCCCAGGTCAAGGTGCGAGCCAAGAAAGACAATGTTGCAGGTAAGCTTAAAAAATATACATATAAATAAATCAATTTTTTTTATTATGATGAGTGATAAGATCTTCACATGCTGGGTTTATTTTCTCAGGTGTCACTCTTCCAGTTTTTGAGCATTACCAAGAAGGCGGAGACAGTAAGTGGAGTCCGTTTTTCTCAGTTTAAGGTTCGTGTGTCCAGGTTAGATTTAGTGTAAAGTCTAATTCGCCCTCAGCATCACTGGATGTGTCTTTCAGGTTATGAGCTCACTGGTCTGGCCAGAGGTGGAGAGCAGCTCTCCAGGTTGAAGAGGAACTACGCCCGAGCTGTTGAGCTGCTCGTGGAGTTGGCTTCCTTGCAGGTTGTTTTTTACTAAAATATAGGCCATATTTTAGAAAAGTATCAGTTTGATTTAAAAAAAAAAAACTGATGTGCTGCTTAATGTTTGTCTACAGACATCTTTTGTTACTCTGGATGAAGCTATAAAGATCACCAACCGCCGTGTGAATGCCATCGAGCATGGTAAACTGCCACTTGGCGTATGAGTGAAGAGTTTTTCTGCAACGACGACTGTGATCTAAATGATCTTTGTTGCACTTTGTAGTGATTATTCCCAGGATCGATCGAACTCTCACCTACATCATCACGGAGCTGGATGAGAGAGAGCGAGAGGAGTTCTACAGGTTCTGAGCCACACCTCAAATTCTTTTATTTTTTTTTTAAATCCTTAATTGAAAGATTTTAATTGCACCAATAAAAGATGAGATGTGTTTTAATTGTTTGTTGCACAACTGAGTCACTTTCTGATCTGGGTCAGGTTTCTTTTTTTTTTTTTTTTTTTAAGGCATCCTTCTCACAGGCCTTTATTTTTATTCCTCCCCTCTTGCATATTCTTTAAATAACTACTTTTGTTTGTTTTTCTTTTCTGCCAGGCTGAAGAAGATTCAAGAGAAGAAGAAGCAGCTCAGGGAAAAGACTGAACTGGAGATCGCGGCCCGCCTGGCTAAGCTGGGTCCCATCGCAGAGCCCGCCAACATGCTGACAGAGGAGACAGATGAAGACCTGCTGTTTGAGTGAAGCGCTCTGCATTTCCAAGCTCAATCACGTCACTCTTATTTATTTTGTGCCTCTGTGGCCATGCCTGTCTTCTTAATCAAGTGATGAAAGTCTTTTTTTTGTGTGTGTGTATCCACATCTATGTTGATGTTTTGTTGTTCCAGTGCTGGATGTTGCGAGTGTTTCCATATGTGTCACTGTACAGGAACCAAAGTGTCATTCCACTAAGGTGTTACCAACAAAAGGAAAGAAAATAAATAAGCAAATATCACAAAGAATATGTTTACACATGGTTTGCAAGTGAAATTAAAGAAGCATTCTGTGTGACTGAGCTATAAGTCAATATTTTAGTTTTCTCCATCGCATGCTGTAAAGTTTTAAGGTGGTTGTAGATTCAAACGGTGTGAGTTTGTGTTGTGGAAGCTCGTCCCGCTACTGACGTCATATCCTGGGGGTTACCTCAGTTGAGCGTGTTTACCAATACAACAGAACCTCCTTAATGTGACCCTGCTGTAAAACGTGATGTTTAAATCAACTAAGTCCACCACTTCCTCGGAATAAAAATCTTGTAAACACTCAAATGTTGGCTGGAGTTTTTGTTCAGCATATTCAATAGTTGAAAAAAACTCAAACAAAATAACATAACCCATTCACGTTTGATTTTATTAGCGCTTTTGGAAAATAGTGTTCATAAATTACTAAGTTCCTTGCATCAACAGAAGCAATACAGCGTTTGTTGGATTTAAGACTAAGTGATATGTCTTTTTCATATAACACTGGTAGAAAACACTTGTTTGCATAATTCTTTGGACGACAGTAATGACAACCCCCGAGACAGTCAGAGGTTGGTCCTATCGCAGCAGAAACAACGTAATAATACTGACACTGGTGCTGAAAGTAGCTCAAAACGGTGCAGGTCACAACAGGTTTCTCATTTGTACCTCTGAATGGAAGATGCTGCTCTTGAAGCACAAAAGCTAGACTTCAGTTTGGTATCTGAAGAGGATTTTTGGTTTGCTGCTTTATCAGGAAAGCCATCAGTGATTCTCTCTCCTAGCCTGGCCTGCCAATCAAATCCTTTTCCACATCAATACAAAAAAAAAAGTTTGACTCCTGGATTTGACTCTGACCCACTTCACCAAGTAACTGTTTGTTTGGCCAGACTAACACTTTCCCAGCTGAATGTACCGTTTTCCTTGAGATACACCCAAACGTAACAATAAAATATTTTACCAATCTTTCTAGAAAATACATATTTACAATTATAAATATCTATTAAGAATAAGATAGAAATATTTCTATATGTCAAATAAATGATTTAGCATAAAACTGAGATCAACAGACTTTCATGAAAAAAAAAACACATACTGAAGACACATACCAACAAAAAAAAAAAAGAAAAAGACTTTAAGTCCATCCCTGCAGCGTGCTGTAACAATCACCTCCTCTACAAATGAGGAAAATGTGCAAGTGGAAAATCAGTGACGTTTAACCACCGTCCACCCAGCTTTCTTCAGTTTTGCTCCTCCGTTTCCTTTCTTCGACCCTGAGACGTCTTGTGCTGAGATGCAACTGCCCTCTAGCACAGCCAGGATGTGGGCACCCACTGTGGCTCAGTGTCCAGTTTATCTATCAACCTACGCAGCTCGTGGAAAGCCTGGTTCGGATCTGTGTTCAGGATGGTTGCGTCAAAGAAGTGGCCGAAGTTGTGCTCCATTTCGCGGGCCTTTTCAATGACCTCCTTCAGTTCCTCTGGCTGCGTGCAGAAAACGGGACGTTAGTGTAAAAGAGATAACGACTCATCCAAAACAACTGGTCTGTGCTGGATTTATAAATTAAGTGCTTGTATAGTTGTATTAAAGCCATGTTCTTTTTTTTTTTTTTTTATTTATTTTTTTTCTTATTTTGGATAAAGACATCTCATGAAGAACTTAGTTGTTTGAGAACTGAACTTCTGTTACAAGGTTTTCTTTCCTTCAATGTTTACCTTTGGTGTTTTCCCTTCTGCGGCCAGCAGGGTGCGTAGTCGTTCTTGAGAAGGAGGAGCGATGAAGATGACATATGGTTTGAGGTTGGAGGACCTTAACACCCGGAGTGACTTATAGATGGAAAACCAAGGCACATACATACAAACAAATAAGAAGCAAAGACCAAGTTTAGAATACATGACTATACACTAAACATAATCAAGGTCATTTTCTTTGCTGACTGTATAAGTTGACAATAATACATAATATTGTCACATCTGTTTTAACATTGAAGATATGAAAACTTCTCATTATGTTAAGATCATGGATGAAGATGGGTGGTGAAATGAGCTCTGTAACTAACACGTCAGACAAAAAGTGTTCAGTTTCCTACCCTTGTGTGTAAGCAGAGCAAACAAATGCGTCCAGAGTTCGTGACGTGCCGGACGGAGTCGGTGCTGGTGCCGTACAAGTTCTTCTCATACTCTCCCGATTCAATGAACTTCCCTGACGCCAAGTCTGTTTCAAAGGCAGAGCGACCCACAAAGTGGTAGTCGCGTCCGTCGCGCTCATGTATCCTGGGGTTTCTGGTCGTGTCTGAGCCATGAAAAAGGATAAATCAATTTGAATGAATGGAAGGCATACACTTGAGGGTTAACTGTTTTAATTTCTTGTTTTTGAGACATTAAAACCTTTAAGTGTGTTGGAGGTGAAAAAAAAAGGAAAAAAAAAAACATTATTTCATTCTTTACTGATGGTGAGATGTGTGTTTGTGTTCTGAAATGAACATTTTTGATACTTCCATGTCCTGATGAACTCACGTGGAACAGCGACGGCGAACTTGTCTGGTTCTGCCGACAGAAGCCTCCGACGCAGCTCATCGTGACCGCAGTTTGCTGGACCAATCAAAGCGATGGGGCGTTTGCGATTACTAGGCTGGTGGTAGAGGGACATCTCCTCATAGGTCAGGATGTCATCATAGTCTGAACAGACAGTTTGGGGAGTGTTAGAGAAACAACCCTGACCTACATATCAAATCACATTGAGCTCTTGAGCAGCTGTTCTACAAAAACCTTTGACTTCTGTCCTCGCCGAGAGGTCAGAAAACACCAAGATCATTATAGAGATTATTAAAATACTACACCATCATTAATCGGGTTCGCATGAAAGCTTTGTGCAGAACCAAACTTGTCTTCACGCGACACCTCCTCAGCTCACATGCGGTCGCCACCGGCCGCTAAACAGTTGGACTGGAATCATGCGTGCCAGTGTTCGTTCTCAGTATGTGTGAACCCTAAAACCGCAGGTACCTCCAAGCCATTTAAGCACCTGCTGATCCCGTCACTGAAGACAAGTCTAATCTGACTTGTGACACAACAAGTCTGGACAAGCTCCTGTGAGAGACACAAGGTGTGTCAACTTCAGCTTAGGTGTGGGCGTAATGCTGACTGTGGAGGACATTTGGCACCCCCCCAGCACTCACTGAAGCGGTCTTTTCACAGGTAGTAAATTAGGAGCGACACCGAGTTAAGTATGCAGATGACTTTTAAATCAGCTCAGATCTCACATCACTAAAGAGATGCAAGAAAGAAGTCTTACCGCCGTTTTTGTTAAAGTTTGATGTGTTCCTCTTCTTCTGTTTCTTGCTCTTCTTTGGAGCCCAAAGCTTCCCTGAATATGTTCAATAAATCAGTTTTAAAAGACAAAAAAAAAAAAAAGAAGTCAATACTAAGTTTTCAGTTCGTATGTTGCGATTAGCAACTTACCCTGCTGCTCTCGACTATTGTCTGGAACAGTTTTCTTTAGGGTCTCCCTCTGTTGTTGGAAACTTTTACCTGAAAGAAAACAAAGAAACAAATCATTCAGTTTTACTTGACGCTAACATTTTGTTTTTGTCAGTAAACAAATACTAATGCCAAGTTCAAAAGTCACGCAAGGAAACTATTGCTCCTTTATCTCCTCCTAGACATAATGATGGAGAACAAAAAAGCAAAAGACAGTCAACTTTCCATTTCCAGTGCTTAACCTTGTTTTCTTCCACCTGCAACAGGCCGTTTTAATCTGCTGGATATGCCAGATGGGGCCAAGTCTTAGGATAGTAGCGCCAAAGCCTGTTATTTGCCGCTTTCAAGCTCTCCTCCATGACTTAGTTTCCAATTACTACAAGATAAGTGGAGTAATTTATTGGTTTCTTAAGAAATCATGACAAGTTATCTGTTTATTGGTAAAGGCATAATTTGCGTGAGAGCTGCCAATCATAAAATTCAACACAACTGAGTCACAGCTTTTCTATAGATTTGTAGTATGAGTCAAAAATATGGACATACCATTTATTTGTCACTACTTCTGAAAAGAGCGACAAGGCACCAAGGATAGAGCTTATCCCTCAACACACAACACCAAAAACCCTTTTTTTCATCAGTTTATAAAACATGAAGCTTTGCTGTTAAATGCCCCTGCAGTAAACATGCTGCTTGTTCTCTTCTTAAAGCTCCAGCAGACAGCGAGATTTCAGCGATCCTATTAAGTTCACTGCAAGCTGTCGCGGAAATTGGGAGCACATTCCCAGGAAAGCTGAAAAAAGTGAGACTGGAAAACCAGCACTTTTCTTTGAGTGTGTTTATTTAAGCTTTATACCTCATGTTGGAGTCAAAGCTTGACAGTGAGACGATAAATGATAGCATCATTTATACAGACTGATACACAGTGCCAGTCAAACCAGTAGATACTCATGTAGCTGTCAATACAGCTCAAAGCAGAAAAATAAAAATAAAAAAATCTGAAGGGAGTCACTCTGCCCTTCTCTACTCCATTAAATATAACATATGAACACAAAGGAATAAATTGTTTCTAAGTGCTTTAGTTTTCCTGACACAAACCACCTGTGCGACACTAACAGAACAAGCTTTGGTGTTACATCATGTTTGGTATCTGCAAAATAATAATATCTCAGAAATGATACTCTATTACAGACGGCTAAATTCTCGTGTTGTTATGATAGCTGTATTGAGGCTTATTCTTAACTGGTCTCTTCAACATTTTGTTTGAATCTCCATCTAGGTTTAGTCCCTGCAGGCCTTGGCAAGTTGCACTCAAAGTTGATCATCCAGAATTTCCAGCATGCTCAGAATTATGACCCATATTTAATAGCAATACCATTACAACTGTCAACAGAAATATTCCCATAGCGTGAAGTAGGACAGCCCTTTTTGGAGCAATAACAAATACCACTACAAGTCCTTTATAATATTAATCTTTCCTCTCTAACAGCCTACAATTGCATAGCTGTCACAACTGTCAACATATTACATCCATCCATGATCCACAAGGTGTTCAATTATTAAACATGTGCTGCAAATAACAGGATGTACGGCAACAAGTTCACACTTGAACTGATTTTAAATGGACTAATGTAAAAAAACAAAAAAACAACCTGTTTTTCCTCAGTTGTAAAGTGTTCTGTTAATACTATAAATGTGAATAATGATAGTAAATTTTACTGTTTTCTTTCAATGCTCTCTCTTGTGTCATCATCTTTGCTTTTTCTAAGTGCTTAGGCCTGGTACGATTCCTACCTGGAATAAGTCCAGCCAGGGGCTGGTTGTCCTCATCTCCATCCCGGTAGGCCTGCCACCAGTTGGGGTCATCCTGGCTAATGACGTGAAGGATGTCTCCCTTCTGGAAGGACAGACCGAGCTCCCGACACGGCACGAAGGCATCATCAGAGGGGTCATAGTCAAAGTAAGCTCGTACGTGCATCTGAGGAGAGTTTACATTGACAAGGTTGTTCTGATACAGATGCTGAGTCGACTGAAGTTCTCAGTGACGCACGGACACGCCAGTTGAGACTTACCACAGTTTGTCTATGAGGGGCTGGTTTAACCTGAGAGCTTGGGATGAGGAGGAACGTCAGAGTGCCCTGCATTTGTTGCTATCAAAACAAACAAAAAACCTCAATAAAATGTGACTTTTTGTATTTGCTGAACATCTCTTTGTGTTTGAACATTGCATTTTATGTGTTTTAAGGTGCTCTATAATGAAACAAGGTCCCTGGACACCACTTTGACATTGGCCCTCACCAGCAGGTCATGAACTTCATTGATGTGTTTTCCTCGAATAGTAATCCCATTGATCTCCAGGATCTCATCTCCTTCACTGAGGAGGCCACTCCTCTCTGCGGCTCCACCTTTAACCACGCGACTCACCACCACGCTGTCCATGTCGTTTCGTACCGTTGCACCCTGACGACCACATATACAGGCATGGGGATCATATTGACGACAGGAATTCTCTCACTGAGAAAGCAACACATCTCAATAGATTACACCTTCAAAAATGACATTAATAAACTTTATGCAAATATAAAATCAAGACGAGAGATAACGTCAGATGCAGCTGGATGATTGACAGAGTCAGAGGCGCTTAGCTTCCTGTTGGTTTGTGGGTACCCTTGAAACCCAGGTAATAAATGTTAAAAGCAGGCTCTGAAGAAAACCGACAGAGGTCTTTGCTCTGGACTTAAAAACGAAAGAGTCAATAACAATAAATATTTACGAGGCTGAAAATGGGAAGTCTTATAATCCTTTTTGAGAAGGTGCTGGAGCTAGAAAGGTTTCGGAGCCAGTTCAAATTAGGAAACTTCTTTTATTTTCCACAACTAGAGAGCTGCCACAGAGACACTTCACTAAAACACTTAAAATGTTTTTATCTCAGTATATCTGCATTTCTGTAGAAGATCACAGCGCAGGAAGACAGTTTACTTGCGCACGTCACATTTGTTTCCTTTTTCCTGCAAACCTTTGTCTTAAAATCAACAGTCTGTATTTATACAAACTGTTGCTAATCGTGGTCGGCGTTTGTGAATGCTCTTTTCAAGGCCAAGAAGCATTTCCAAAATCTGGCCCATATTTATGAATTATACATACTGTTTCCAGTTGGTGGGTAAGTGTGGCTCAATGAATGGTCACTAATCAGAAAACACCACACAATGATGTTAAAATCTTTAAAGGAAGAAAAAATAAAGAACAATTATTTTTATCTTCACATCCATGTTAAAGTACAGCTTTTTATTTTTCTCTTTTGGATGAATAACATTAAAAACTGAACTGTTTTTTTTTTTCAAATTTTAATGACTGGGCATTTTAATCAGTCTGCTTGATTGCCTAAATCCCACTCCCTGATGGAGGCACCAGACAGCTCACCTGGCTGAGTGGGTTTCCCAGCATGGATGCTACAGTGCTTGTGCAGCCAGATGAGGCAGGGCTATGCAGAAGTCCAAAGAGGAAACCTATAAACAGGCGTCTCACCCTCAATTACAGGATGTGTGGACTTGTATATACATTTATGTCATTTGTGTAGTTACAAGAGGTAAAGTCTTGTGACAGGATCAGAATTTGCCATTATGATCCAGAAAGGGTCTGCAGAGATGAGTCGTTTTCTGGACTCACTGGGCCCCAGGCTGCCCTTTTACTGGCCTGGATCCACAATCGTCCTCTGCTCTTGGCAGAGGGCTGTGATTCCCTCAGATTACTGAACAATTTCCATCCATCTTTTTTTGGCAGTCAATGCAGTTAAATGCTTTGTCACGTCTGCTTTGGACCTTTGGTTCTGCCAAACAATCCTGGATGAGCTTTCTAGCCCCTAAATGAGCACAAACCTCTGTGATGGCATTATCCAGAAACTCATCTATTGTTGCACCAGTTTCCCTGACCCAGGGCCAGTGCTTGGCAGTTTCTCAGTTAGATGCTGGCTCTTAACCAGCGCTGGAGCCACTTTGGTCAAAAAGAGGTTTCAGTGACTCATTTATTCCCGTCTTTATTTAAATAACTCAAATTCTTATTGTAATAATAATTATAAGTGGAGCAAACTTAAATTTTTGATTATAGGCATAACAATGCTTGTTTATAGAAGATTTCTAATGCTGCTACACAACATTCAGAAGACAGATATAAATCACAAAGAAATCCAAATAGCTTGGAGAGAATTTGAAAATTTAGGATGACAAACAGTTATGCCAGCAGTGACTCAGAAGGAGATGACGTCTCACCAGTGGCGTGTCTCTGGCCTTTTCCAGCCGCACTAATTTAACCGTCTCTCCAAGGTACTGGGTCACATTTTCCTCAGTCATTTCTTGCACTGCCACACTGTCATGAGCCTGCATGAGTGCCTGCCACACGAACAAATGAATAATGAACACATGAACAAACAGACATCATGCAGCATATCGTATACACACATATGTACAGTCAAAATGCTTAGAAACTCAAAAACACTACAAATAAATAAGACCAGACAAGAAGACAGGAAGCAGGAGCATGAGTCAAAGAGAATGAATGAGGCACGCTGTCTTTTACGGCATCTTTTACTGCCAACACTGCTGGTTGGCATGAAAACAAAGTGCCTGAAAAGCTACCAGAAACTTTAAAGAAGAGTGAAACAAGTCTCTTTGGACATGCACCTGCTGCTAACAGCCTATCCACGCCTCATCTTTTTTAACAAGACCAGTCAGCAAACCCACATTCAAGCCAAAAATACGACAGAGGTTGCTCCATCACTTCATTAAACGTGACAAGGGCCTATGCTCCACAATTAATAACCATCAGTCCAAATTAGTTTCTCTGTCCAGCAGATAAGGGGACCTGAGAGAGTGAAGGCCGGGCTAAGCTTTGGTGTAGACACAATCCGTCTTAATCTCCCTCTGCATGTAGGAGTCAGAATCCACCACCATCAATCATCAAAACACCTTTAGCTCCTATGCTCCAGAGGAAGCTGTGTCCTAGAAAACATTGAAACAGAGACAAGTGGACTTGAGGGAGCACTCATCCTCCCTCACATGCCTCCATTTGTTTTGGCTATGAAGTTGGTTACCTGTACAGCGGGGTGAATCATGTGATCTTCTGCTCCCTGCAGAGAAACTGACATAATCTGTTCCCGTTTCTGGGCCACAAGGCAGGCTCATATCTCATCACACCAACTCCGCTGGCTACTTGGTTCTGACTCAATGGGGGGGTTAAAGGGCCATCGGGGGGATGCGTGGTTCTCATATTCACAAGGGTGAAACAACAGACCCCTGGTGCTCCATTGACAGGACCCTCAACCACAGCTGAGTCAACCACCTGAGGGCTTTTGTCTGCTTCAATAATCTATGGCAGTCTGATCTCATGATTCAAAATTTCCTTCAGAATCACAGGGGGGCTCCATCAACAAAGGTAGTGAAAAGTAACTCAAATAAAGATGGAGCATCCCAAGGACGAAGATCTCATTTGCCCATTTGTGCCAAAAGTAATCTTTTTTATAAAAACACCCATATTTAGACCCCATGAAAACAACTTTTTCAAAATGATTGTAAACTAGATGGATGAGCACTGTTGTAAGGAGCAAATAAATCATGCTTTTTCATGGCAAACAAAAGTGACTGACCAGATACTCCTATTTAAGCCACCTACATTTCTCATTCATTAAAGGGAGGATTAATTATTCAGCACACATTTAAAATTGACCCCCATAATAAAAAATAAAATACATTTTTCTTACAGGATTTAATCTGCAAAGTAATCTATCATTACTCAATGTCCTCGAGCACAACAATTACATCCACCTATTTGATGATAAATTATTTGACTTTATTTCTGTTCTCAGCAAGTAAACATGATGACAGCAGAGACGTGAAACTATTCAACTGTCTTTGAATTGTCATGCCATTAAGCTTCATAACTTGACCTCTGACCTCCCATGGCGGAGTGCAAGAGAAACTGTTACACTTTTAGAAATAGACCTGCAAAACATCATTTATATTTACAATAGTTCAATTACTGGATCATAAATGAAACAAGTTGAAAGAATGGGGGGGGCGGTGGTCTTTCTGAACCATACTGTTGTTGTCTTATAATAAACCTGTGGGTCAAGAAGAGGTTGCAGGCGGAAATCCGATCTCTGACCTGGAGATGAGGATTGGTGAGCAGGGCTCTGAGCTCCAAACCCTCCTTTTGTTGGCTTGACTGGAGAATCCTCTGAACCTAAACACAGACACATTATGGTACCATAAATCTGTTAGTAAATCCTCTAAACCTGCTAGTTAGGCGAAGTAGTCGAGTACCATTTTACAACTTTGAATTTGTTTAACTGAATAAAAACTACAAGAACCCCTCCCATAATCTGTTATTACATCAGTTTCTCTTTCTTTGAATGCAAGTTGAATATGAATTAATATGTACATACTCTGCCCTTCTGCCTCTTCATCTCTTATTCAGAGCTTAGGTCATCCATTACACTAATCAAAGCTCTCACTAACAAGGTGACGCACTTTCCCCTCCCCTCCCCCAGCAGCGCTGCACCTCAGCCCACGCTGCTATAAGCTGCTGGAGTTTCTTTTTCTGGCTGCCCAGATCCTGGTCTTTGTCCTGCGGTGTGTTGCACCGCTCAGCCAGCACAGAGGGCTGCTGGGAGATTAGTTTACACAATAGTCTCCACAGCACAGCCACTTAGTTTAGACACACTGCAACTTAAACTCTTTGTGCCTGGTGTGTGAGAGCATACACAAATCTACTGTGTACAATGTGTTGTGGTGTGTGTGTGTGTAAGGCAGAACAGATCATGACATGTAGCCTCTCTATCTTCAAACCTGTTGTGGACATGATTTTCCCACTGTTGCTGACTATCCTCTGAATGAACTCTACACGCTACAGCTCATAGCTTGTTTCACCAAAAACATGGTTGACAGTTAGAAATTCCACGGCATCAGTCTGACTTCACTGAAAAGCCCATGTTAGACTGATCAGAAGTTGACGCTCAGTAGGCTCCTACAGTGGAGCCTATTTCTCCACTGTTCATTACTCATGGTAAACTACGTCACAATTTCTCTTTTTGCAATCTGTGTTGTGTGACGGGAGGGATCTATAAACTCGATATGTGAAGACTTGCTTCACTGGTTAAGTCAATTACTGCTGTTTTGCAAAAATAAGCTAGCTGATGTTTTGTCAACGAGAGGGTCACATGTAGCCGATTCCCTGGAACAGTTTCTTGTTTTTAGTCACTTTCTGTGCTGGAGCTCTGTAGGTACCACTCTAAGCTCTTATTCAAAATAGGAAATAGCAACTGGTTGATGGGGACAACAAAGAAAATTCACTCATGCCTATGTGTTTTCTTTCTTTTTTTTTTTTAATAATAAAAACAGCAAATAAGTGAAGTAGTAAACCAAAAAATCTGATTCACATAAGTTTAATTTTTCCTCCTCATCCCCAGAATCTTCTTACAATTTTTCTTCCGTCTGCATTTATTTTTTTGCCTGGTTTTTATTATTTAATATCAAGATGAGTTAGATAATTCCTTATTCATACCACAAAGTGAAATGATACAGCAGCAACACCCAACATTATAAACTACATTTGCATGTAGAGCAATGAAGATATTGCTGGGGAATGATCAATACACATACCTCCTGGCAGAGGTCCTGTGCTTGTGCTGTGAGGGGTGAGGTTGGACTAACTCTGTTCATCTGCTGGGACACAGCGGTGTAGATCGTGTAGGCAGTCCTGAATTCATCATTGGCCAGGAGCTGCATTATCACTTCCACATCCTGCTGGCTCTGAGCATCATTCAAGCAGTGTTGTGCCCACTTCAGAGCCTGCAGTAACTCCTCCAGGCCTGACAAAGAGGCACAGACAATGAAAAGAACAGAGGGAATGCTCAGCAACAAATTCATAAATTAAACAAAAATCAGTACATATCCTTAAAGCAGCACAATATGTGTCCTGCATCTCATTTTACCAAGTTCAATTCCATTAGGACACAAGATGTCTTTTGTTACAAGAGCCTTGTTATTCCTGAGAGAAAGTCTGTTACTATATTTAAATAAATATCTATATTTAAGAAGTGACCTCCACATAAACAATTAGAGCTCAGTTGGACCATAATTATTATTATATAATATATGTATTACAATTGAGTCATCAAGATCTTTCCCCATTCCACTCACATACAAGGTGCAGTCCAAACCAATTAGCTTCAGTGAAAAAAAAAGAATGCATAAACTAAACCTTAAGAAGCTTTATTTAATAATGATATAATAATGACAAAAAAATATGAGATATATTAGCTTGTAGAATCAACATTAGCAGCCATAAGTTGAAGAGATTGTTTTTTGTTTTTTTTTAAAGCCATTTGGATGTAGATTTGGTGCGCCACTGTCCTCATGCATAACGCAACGTCTGAGCTGTCCAATTCTTGCAGTAGCAAAAGCCCAAACCATCAGCTCTCCATCACCGTGCTTGACAAATGTATAAGTGGTTTGCATCTAAAGTACAGGTTTTACATCAATAACAGTGGTGTAGTGCATTATGATCAAACATGTTCTGTCCAAAAGATATTGTTTAATAAGTCTTGTGGCTTGCTCAGATGCAACTTTGCAAGCCTAAACATTTGCTTGCATGTTTTTTTCCTTTTTTGAATGAGGAGGGAAAAAAAGCAAAGAGCAAAAAAGCTTTCTGTTGAAAATTCTTAAAATAGACAATGCTTTATCAATATTTTGTCTAACTGTCCTATGATAAATATTTACGTAACTTGCTAACTCAGACTTGGGTTGTTTGCAATTTCTCACTTCAGCTGAATGGAATTGAATTAAAATGAATTAATTTCAATTCTGTGAAAAATGCACAGACCAAACACTCCTGGGAAGACTAGAAACTCTTTTGAATGTTTTCTAATGATCAGAAATCTTAGTTGTAATTAGTTTTTCACACACTGCTTTTGAACTTAGAAGTAAATAACTTTTTGTAATGTCTTGTTTTGTTGTTCGTCTGAGGTTGCGTTTACCCAATCTTAAGACCTGGTAAAGGACAGATGATATTTGACTATGTCCAAATAAACAAACAAAAAAAGTTAAACTTGACATTAACGTCTTCAAGAACTGTGGTGAAACAAAATATTTCTTGTGCACATCTCTGCAGTTGAGACTTTTTGTTCAGGGTCACCAGAAGAACTGTAAGACCGTTGTTATACAAAACGTAGCTTTTCTGTAGTTAAAATGTTGCTGCGGTATTTCTAGTTGTGACATTTTATGGTAGACCAAGCAAAAAGAATTTCCCCAGCACAGATTTCATCTGTAGAAAACTAATATAATATTATTATAATAATATTATAGATGTAGTATAATTGGAGGAACTAACGTGAGCTGTAGTTAACCTGTAGTAAAGTAAGAAGAATAACTTTATAGTTAGCTAATAATATATTTTGGTCATAAATGTGTTTTGTTAGACAACAAATCTGAATACTGTGAAACGAGACATGAAACACACTCAGAATTACAATATTGTCTACAACATGCAATACCCAGAAAACGTTTTCATGTTTGTTTTAAGCTGTGACTAAAGATTTGAAAATATTTTTACTGTTTGGGAAAAAATTTAAAAAAATCTAATAACCTGACTCCTGTATCCATTTGGTCATAACATAAGGCTGACACCAACTGAATGCATGTTTCAACTCATATAAAAGTCCTGCATCAAGGTGTTTTCTTCCCTTTGGGAACAGTTTTTGTATTTAGTTGAACTAACCAAAAGAAAATGGTTAGTTAAACCACAAAACAAGCTATAAATAATACTATTCTTCTCCATCACTGCCCTTTGCTCATCCCCTTCAATACCCATTGTTTTGATTACTTTTGTTTTCACATTTTTTTCTAAGACCTCCCAATTTCCTATTCTTCTCTGAGGTTGGTACTCCTCCTCCTTCACACACCCCTTCCTCCCTCCAACCTCTCTGACCTTTGAAAAGACTTTTTAAAGCTCACTGCCCTCCTCCGCCAAACTCACCAATGACAGGATCCAAGCTTGTGTCTGAGGTTGCCTTTTCTTTCCCCTCAAAGGTGGGGTTGTCAATGCCAACCTTCTGATTCTGCGACAGCTTCTTGAGCTTGAGAGAAGCATTGGGGTCGATGTCATGCTTTCCTTTGCTGTCCTCCTCTTTCCTGTTCCTCAGCTCCTCTTGGTAATGCTGAATCCTCTCCATGTGGGTAATGAAGTGTTGAGATTTGACAAGGCTACTTTCCTCCCCTGGACAGTCCACGGCCCTCTCTCTGTGGCTCACGGCCAGACTAGAGGCCTCTTGAACATAACCGTTCATATGGGCTGTAATCATCCCTGTTGCAGCGACATACAGCTCAAACCACCCCAGTGTTCGCTGAGGTCTCCTGGAGTGTTACAAGGAAGTGACGAAGAAATGTTTCAATGAAGGGGTCATAGCATGCCAGTATAGGATGCTGTTTTTTTGTCCTCTTTCTGCAATCTCTCATCCTGGAACAAAAAAATAGAAAATAACTAAGAATTTATTTCAAAATTACAAACAAAATTTAAGGAAAATATTTTCTCTTGCAGGCAGTTGTCTTAATAACATCTTTAAGAAACCACAAGTTTACCTTCAGACAGTTTAGCAGCTACATTAGCAAAGTCATTTGTAACTTGAACAAGAACAAATTAAGCTAAAGAAGAAACATTTGTTACAAAAAAATTAGTTTTTGTTATATTCAAAATTAATTTTTTATGGGTTTGTACAAACAAAAAGGATAATACAATGTCTTATGCTAACTCCAAATACTGTAAAAATTCACCATAATGTATGTATGTATGCATGTATATATGTGTGTGTATATATATATGTATA
>JAOWBL010000017.1:3443350-3457501 GCA_028564865.1 Zenarchopterus dispar | reverse complement strand
CATCACTGTTTGAGTGCAGGAACATCTCTAAAAAACATTGTTCACACAGCCCATTGCTATATCTTAATAAATAAATAGCAAAAAATGAAAATATCCCAAAATACTGTCAATACTGCTCCTTGAACCTTAATTAACTTAAGATGGATTGAAATTGACTAGAAAACTGTCCTGATTTCTGAGAAGATCAAAACTTGAGGCTGTTTTTGTAAATTATAGAGACTGTGACCTCCTTTTACAAATTTATCTGACTTGTAATAAACAACCTATCACCATTTTTCATGGTGAGCTGATGAACAAGGATTTTGGAGGAACTTACAAAGCCATTCGGAGATTATTATTATTATTATTCTTTTTAACAGAGGGTCTTAACATTGTACTCTTCAGTATAGCAGGGGTTTTTATTAACATCTTAGAAAAGTGCTGGAAATGTGATTTTAGCAGAAAATCTAAAAATGGTATTTTAAACAGCAACAGAAGCTTGGGAGTCATCATTTTGATGCAGTTAATCACGCTCACATTTGGCGGCTGATCTAATGCACCTTGAAAATGTTTGGCTCATTTGAAATTCATGCTCTAAGTCTTTACAGTACCACCTAACTAAAATAAAACTGTTAGTACCAATGAAGAAAAATCACTGCTTTTTCATTAGATACATTTTATTAAAAAAAAAGGAAACCCAACAAGAGCTTCTTTTTTTACATAATGATCAAGGATTTTTATTATCTTAGTCTCTTTCATCAGTTTCATATCATTACAGAAAATGTTATAGTACAGCGTTGATCAATGTCTCCTCATTGCTTAATAATTTCCATAGGAGTGCTGGTCACATATGTCTGTACAATATGGTTCTTATTTTTTTCTGTACATTTTTCGTGAAGTCGGTTAAAAAGGCTGTCAGCACTTAAAGAAGCTGTTTTCTTTTCTTGGTTCTCCTCTTAAATAGTTGATCAAATAAAAGATTATTTCTCCCAGGCTCGGCTCGGCCCCCGGTGGGGCTCGGGGCTGAGTTTGCGCCTGGTCACCGTGAATTGAAGGAAGCTTCAGGGTTCTGGGCCGACTGGGTTGTGCCCCCCCCATCCCCTCACCCGTCCAGTCCCCCCCCCTCCCTCACCTCCCCCTCTTCCCTGCCCAGGCATTTGGCACTGCGCACATAAACAAGACTCACAAGATAAACAACAAGCAAAGCTCTTTGTGAAGCCATTATGATGCATACTAATGAGAGAAAAAACAGAAGTGTCACCTTGATGGGCGCTCGGAAGAGGAGGCGGCCTTGATGTGCACCCTCTTCCTCTTACCTGAGCACCGTGGAAAATCTGGAGCCTTCTTTACGTTTTCTTCATTTTCAAAAAACAGATTCTTTTTTTTCCACTACAGATGAGAAAATAATAATTTCCTTTTTTCTTTTCTTTTTTTTTTTGTCCTGGCAGGCACCTACAGCTGTCTATTAAAATGCTACTGCTATAGATAAGGTCTAGCATTGAACACACAAAGCAATTGCAATGAAAGGAACGAAGTTGCCTTAATATAATAATGATAAGAAGAATAGTGATAATAATAATAAGAATAATCATAATAATATATTACAGAATAAATCTCTTTTTATAATTAGATTTTTTTCATTAAAAGTTATATTTTCTTTGTTTGAAATACTATAATCTTTTTTAAATGAACTTTTTCATATGTATCTAGGTTGTGATCAAGATGTTGACTATACCTCAACGTTATCCAAATTAATAAAAACTAGCTGTGCCGTTGCATATTACAGAATAGTTAATGATATGTGGACATGCACCGTGAACCACCTATTCCGACCCTCGCTATATGACGCCATCTCGCCGTCCCCCTGTGATGACATCATAGCCGGCCGATGACCATGACATCAACCACCTCTCCCTTGTGCAGCTCCACGTATTGCTCTGTTTTTGGAGGTAGCATCAGGAGCCCATTGGCACTGCGCATGCTCATCAGTCTGCTGCTCACCTGGTTCCCTGCAGGAGAGAGGAAGGGGAGAACCAGGGAACGGCAAGATTTACACCAGACATGTTTATGCATTTTGGATCATCTTGAGTTTTAGCCCATCTGGTAAATATTTTGCCCTGTAAGACCAGCTAGTATTACTATTTTATGCCCACTATCTCTTGAAGTTTCAGTGAAATGTGTGTGACTTGCTTCAGTCAAGAAAAGCTCCCTCTGGCTGGTTTAGGGGGCGGAGTCAGCCATTTGGCTTGACTCCTCCCCTCTCTATTGGGGGCGTGTGCCTCTTTGAAAAGTGTGTTACAGGTTTGCAACTTCAGAAGTGCAGCAAATCTAGCAGGATGTAAAACTGGGTGGAGATGTAAAAACAAAACAAAACAAAACAAAAAAACAGGGAACCTGGATTATTTTACTCTTAACCTGATTCTGTGATGTCACAAAACCCTGCAAATCAGAAGTGCTAGATATATAACTAGGTGAATAGATGATCTTACATAACTGATTTATATCCTCTGAATTTGGTCAATAGTAAAATCTTATGTACAGTAATGTTGTCAAATACTGGAAAAGTTTCAATGGAACAAAGGTAAAATAATCACATTTACATTATGTAAACACTGAATACATCTTCCAAAATAACAACTACCCAAATTACTGTCACATAGGTTGTTCAAAATACTAAAATGCAAAGATTATTTGATCTCTTTTGTTAAATCTGTTTTGAAATAGATTCAGCAGCTTATTTCCTCTCTCTCTTTTGTTTTTGTTTTTCTTATTTTACTCTTTGTACTGCCAAGTATCGACTGGTCATTTTTAAAAATTGAGGAAACACTAACTCCTCTGATATTTGACTGCATCTTTGGACCAGATTCACCCATTTTAAATCCATGTTTGAAAAATGGTTCATAACAATTCTGAATCTACACCTTTTCTTTTCAAGCGTGTCTACAGTCTACCTCATTTAAATGTACCACTGACTTTATTTGATTTTATTTCCTGTGTTTCCACCAGCTTTAATCTTTTTCATCTTTTTCTCATGGTTTTGGCTTTTCATCTAAGTCCATGCTTTTATTTTGTTTCATCATATCTCTTGTGCTTCTTGGAGTTTGCATTTTTCATTGTGCTTCCAAGTCTTATTTATGTGATAATTCAGTGTCTTTTCCTTTGCATTTCCCCTAATAAGGTTAGTGATAATAAGTCATTTTTTAACCCGATTATGCTCTCTGATTTAAGTTTTCTCTTTCCGTGTCTTTGCATGTTTGATTCCTCTCTTTTCCTGGCCGGCTCTTTCTTTTTGTTTTGCTCTAACCATCTTCTTGTTCTACTTTCAGTTGTGTTCTTGAACACTCCAACCACCGTTGAGTCATCTTCTTTTTCTCGACCTTTAAATTTAATTAAAGTTGGTTTTAGTTTTCTCACCTTCCAGCCTCCAGAGAGTGCATTTTGATCCTAATTTTGTTCTCATTGTAACCCTTCTGAGTGATCGATCTCATTTGATTTCACGTCCTTCTTTCAGGCGAAATGCTGTGTTGTGCTTGTTGCAGGTTAAAAAAAAGCATTTCTGAGAAATTTAAGACCATTGGTGGAGATAATGTCTCACGTTTCCCTCTGTTGCTGAAAGACATGATTCTTAATTCATAAAGTGATTTCTTAAAAAAAGAAAGTCTAACCGTTATCTTCAGAGAATATGTAGGACATATCAGGAGAACCAGTCCAATTGTTTTGCATGTGATGAATTATGCAATTAGCTAATGTCTGGGCATTTTGAAGGTCAAACTATTGAACAGAGAATATAGGAAATGGCTTACAAGTGTAGAATATCATTAACGTGATAGATTTCAGTTTTATTAAAAGAGAAAAGTTGCTTTTAAGCACGAGTGACTCTAACAAGGACATCGACTGACTGATTTTAGGGAATTTTAGTTCATATCTGAGAAATGTGACAAAGTAAAGTGGTTCTGGTGATGAAATTTGATCCTTGTGCTTGGCAGGGAAGAACTTTTGCACATGCATAAATACAACTGTTACATAACATTTTTGACGATAACTATTTTTGCAGGTTTTGCACCTGTGCTCTGTGCCCACGGCAGAGGCTCCTGGTGATGCCACGTCAAAATGCAGCGGTGGTATTCAGGGCGAGGGTCCAACTTCACATCACAAGACAACTAGAAACAAACATAGAAATGAAGTTAGCACTTATTTTTGCAAAATACAGATATTTCTCAGTAGTTTTAAGGAAGTAACTTAAAAGTTTTTACGACATTTTTTCCTTCTTTGAAGTGACTTTCAGATCATTTCCTAGAATCCGTCTGGCACTTATTTTTATCATTCAGTTCTGCTGTTCTGGGATTGTTAAAGTAAATAGAGGATTCTCATTTTACTTTTACTTCTTCCAGTTTTTTTTTCACGTCTCCATGCACCTCGAGAGTATTTGAAAGTGTGCTAAAAATTGCTACGTGTAATCAGCGACATTTCATGCATATTTAACATGAATCCTCAAAGATTTATTAATGGCAAAACTGAGGAAGCAAATTATAAACTTCTCTGACTATCAAACAATTTCTGATTGTCATTTGATGCATTTTCCAATAAAAAGAAAAGCTATTTTAAGTTTGCTTCCAAAAGAAGCCCTATTTGTCCTGGATTTGATAACATCTGCTCAGGAAAATAGTTTGGCTTCATTTGTGTTTTCAGGCCATAAGTCCCTCCACTAAGTGGCACTAATACATTCGAGTCGATTTCTAACTGCTTTATAACAGCGAATGATGGAGCACCACACTCTGGATGGCACCCATAATGGCAGGGGACCAGATCGCTTACTTGATAATGCTAGTTGGGGACATAACATGGGTCTTCTCAGTGTGTGTGATACTCTTATAATTTTTTTTTCCACTCCACAGTGATAAATATGTAGGACTGATGAGCAGGCCTTGGGGTCAGTGTGGGCCGTAATGCCTCTGCCAAGTCACAGCAAAACACTGTGGTCATAAATATGTATCAAGCAGATGATGAAAATGGTATTAAACCATGGGTTAAGATGCAACGCATTGCAATGAAACAGCCTGGAAGTTCTCTATATACACAAGTGTAAATATTGCCATGTTTTATAATTTCTCTCTATTGCACTTTGTTGCATCTACACTCGAAGGACGCTCAGAAAAATAAGAGATTCTTGCTTCAAATGTCACGACGCCCCGGCTGCCCCATGTGTCCTACCCTCGCTTTGATGATGGTGGGCCTGGGGTCCAAAATGCCCTGCATCTTCCTCAAAGCAGGGATGACAAAAAGATTACAGGTGACAACAGCGGACACGGGGTTTCCTAGGACAGACGGACGGACAGGGAGGGGGATGCAAGAGGAGAAAGCAGAAAGAAAAATATCTGAGCAACGTCTCTGAGAAAGCAGTCCATTGAATCACTCCTCTTTCTCTCAACTTCACACACTACCTGGGAGGGCAAAGATTAGCTTGCGAGCACCGTCTATGTCCAAAGTGGCAAATGTTGTTGGGAGACTAAAGAAAAAAAAAAAAAGACAAAAAAGAGAACAATATTTATATACTTATACAATAAATGATAAATAAAAACTTCTCTTTTTTAATTTTATAGTGAAACATTTTTTCCCAAATCCAAATAATTTTTGACATATCCTCTGTGAAAAACATAACTGTGCTGCATAAAAGTGAAATAATGGAGCAGATTCTTTTTCTTACCCTGGTTTCATGAAAACACGCCCAAAATGAATCTGAGCATGAAGATCAATATCCAGCACCTGCTTAAGATAGTCCTAAGAGTTTGTATAAAAAAAGAGAGAGAGAAAAAAAAATAACAATAAATTATTTGCCCTGAAATCAAACGTGATGTCATGAAGTAGAGTTCACTTGTAGTTTTTCCATCCACCACCAGGTGTCAGTAAAACATAGCTTTTTTTCCCCCCTCCCTGCCACCCTACCTTCTCTCCCATGGACACTCCTCCTGAGGTGATGATGACATCAGCACGGCTGATGCCTTCGTTCAGAGCATTGAGAAGGTCATCAGGGCTGCAAGGCACAGAAAAAAAAGACACGTGTTTAAGAACAACTCACCGGAGAGGAAATGATGGAAGGCAAAGCAAAATAAACAGGCAGCCTTGGATTAGAGAAATCTATGGCTTGTGGAAATTCTGGCGGAGAACAGATCTGAATGCATACTTATCACCCACGATGCCCAGATTAATAGTAGGGTAGCCATGTTCCTGGATTGTGGCCAGGAGGGTGGAGCGATTGCTGTCCCTGATCTTCCCAGGATGGAGGTCATCCTCGGGGTTCAGCAGCTGTCACGTCACAGGAGAAATAAAATGTCAGTAGCAATTATTAATTAATGAGCAGCAGTCACTTAAAAGTGTGGTCTCCTTGAGTGTCAGCGATTAAAGTTTGGTGAACAGAAATAATAATTAATCAAGAAAGCTGGGGAAATAAAGAAATCCATATGGGCATAGTTTCTTTGTTCATAATCACATAGGTAGGCTATGATGTTTAAACCATTTTAAGTTAAAAAGAAATTGAAATATTATGGACCTTTTTCCACTGTTTTGTCACATTTTATGATAGTCATTACTTGATCTATCAGACAGAACTAACACCACTTTTGTAGGTCAGAGTTAGATCTTGTGTAAATGACCATAACATAATGCAAAATACATTATGATTTTTAAATGACAAAAATCATCCCACAACATTAACAAATAAAAGAAAGGTACACTACACATCATCATATGGTGAATGTGTCCCTCAAGGCCAAATCTGACGAATGCTTTCAGTGTCATGCATTTCTTTGTCAGTAAGGTTACGCAACAGCTACATGGCTAAATTTGATTTAACTTAGGGGAAGAGTGGGGCATTACTAAAAGGAAAAAAAACTTTGTTGGTTTGGATATGGTTCACTTTCTTTAAAAATGCCAGACCCTTCATTTGCTATGGCAAAAAAGGCACCTACATGTTCATACTAAGTTTGATGAAGGAAGTAAAGTTCAATTATTAATCACAACTCTACATGTTTTGAATGGACACTGTTATATGCATGTAATGAAGTTTTTATTGTGGTTACAAGAGGCAAAGTCTTATAAAATCAGGTAGTTTGCATTTTGGCACATAATGTGTTTACAGAGATTTGTTGCTGCCTGAACTCACTGGGTTCTCTGCATAAATTATTCATAGCACAAAAAGCCCCCAAGTCATGATACTTCCACCGCCATGTTCAAGAAAAACTAACAATATAAATTGTGAGTGCTTAAGACGGACGTTTGAAGAAAACAAAACTTGCGTATCAGTCATATATAGAAAATGCACTGATGTGAACTGTGAAATCTGGCCTTGAGGGACAGATTCCACAGTTCAAATGAAACCACTCGGTCACAGGTAAACGCATTTTCCACAACTCAGAGCTCATGTGAAACAGATGAAGTAAAATTCACTCGTGAAAGTTTTTCTGTTGTATCATTGTGCATAAACACAACTAAAGTGTCAAGAAGAGAAATGGGAGAAATGGGAAGGTTTTGTAGCTTTGGCAGCAGAAGCTGAACCTGTTTGCTATAAACACAGGCACAGATTGCATTATTTTACCTCATTTCCTGTAGACATGACAGCCACCACTGGAAACTTTTGGACTTCCACCTCTGTGACTCCTACAGTGGCCAAAAGGCCAATTTCAGAGGGGCCCATATGAGTGCCCTTCGCCAGTACACACTCCCCTCGCTTGATGTCATGACCGATAGGCCTGTGGAGAGACAAATGCTGTGAATCAGAAATCTGAGGAAACATTAAATGAAATTGTTGCACTTTGACCACCTATTTTACAGAAATGAATAGGAACCATTTGGACTTTGACACAATAATAAACCAACCTGATGTCCTGTCCTGGGCGGGCCTGTACTAGGATTCGTACCTCCAGCTCCTCTGTGCCCTAAAAAAAACAGAGAGGCTGTCAGGTGAGGAAGTACAGTTTTAAACCATTGTTGCTCCTGAGATCTGCCCATTTCTGCACTCGACTCATTCAGGGGGGGAATTTTGAACCATACGTTCATTTAATAATCATGACACAAGTACTAGATTGGAATGAAATATTGTGCTTACATCTTCAGATTCGCGAAGGAGCTCGGTATCTTCCACCTGGACTACAGCGTCTGCCCCACACGGTATAGGCGCACCTGTCGTCACCCTCATCACCTGGCCTGGCATCACTGTGTGTGTAGGCTTTACGTGCACAGACAGGACAAGTGTAAACAAGAAATGTAGATAAAAATATGGATAAACCAGGAGAGGTTTTTTTTTTCTTCCTAAAAATAGCCTAATACTGCAAGGCAGCAACACATTCTCACCTTATTTACAGCTGAAATAATAGAATACGGGGAAGTAGTGAAGACACCTCCTCTTCAGTGACGATTGTCAGATTTGTTCATTTTTATGTGTGTGAATTTTAGCTGGTTTGCATTTAAAATTGCCACATTTAGCAAGCCTGGACAGGTAATGTATTCTTTTCCTGAACTTGGTTCCTATGGATTCAACTTTGATTTCCTGGGGCAGTACCAGTGGGCAGAGGAATAACTGCCTCTGGATGTCAGTGAACACACAACCAGTGTATGTTTATTGGAGTTGGATGTTGACCATCATGTGTGAAACTTTTCTGTCTCTTCCTTGGAAAAACCACCCACGTTTCTTTTAAAGCATCTCAGAAAGCTGCTGACAGCTTTGAGCCAAGTCATCATACGTATCAAGTGAAAATGTGAAAGACTTTGTACACTTAGCACAGTTATGAAGGTGTGAATGAAGTGTATGTTTGTATGTGTGTATGTCTGAAGTTTGGTTTCCTGCACTAATTTTTTGTACTGCCTTGGTACGAAGGCTCTTTATCTCCTGCCAGTGGACACACAGACCTGCTCTCCAGCTTGGGACTCTCCAATGATGAAACGGTCACCTGGGCCATCAGCCGCTAAAATAAATAAATAAATAAAACACAAATTTATCCAGACTAAACATTTGAGCAATTGTTAATAAGTGAGTGTGTTGGAGTGTTGACAACTGTACTTGAGTCATTTTTGGAAAAATAAAGAGCGCAAGACCGTAAGAAGTAAAAACTTTGACCTTAGAAATTATTTTCAGGTATTAAATGTCTCCAAACAAGACATGTGGCATCTGCAAACCAGATTTGGCAGATTAAATTGTCAATAATACAGTGAGACCTTCCTATGGACGCATTTTCAGAATGTATTTCACCCTAAAACCTACCCAAGACTGATACAGCCAAACATCTGTTTCAGGAAAGTTAAAAAAAAGAAACATAAAAGATAATAACAATAATAATAAATACACAGACAGAAACAGAAACTGATATAAAAAAATGTTGCCTCCAAAAACGATGAGATGCTTTGTGAACTTTAAACAAAAATGGAATGCTGGCTGGTTTTAATGGCAGACATGCAATTAAAAAAAGTTGTGACAAAAGTAAAGAAAAACCGGGAAAGTTGGTTACAGCAAAAAAAAAAGGATAAATAAAAAAATGAAAAATATAATAAAAATAAAGAAGCCTGCTGAACTGCTATCTACTACAGGAACTACAGCCAATTTCCTAAAGCTTAAGAATTAGCTTCCTAAAGCTCCTAAAGCTAAAGAGGGCTGTTAAAAAGATTTAAAAATAAAAATCAACAAGAGTGCTGCGACCAGATTACAAATGTGTTCCCTCTTTTGGGATAATATGGCTAGCATCAAATTTAAAATGACAAATCCACATTTGTCCATTTGAAGGTTTGATGTGCTGTTGTCATACTATTTTCAATTAATCACATGTGTTAATGTTTCACAAATCCTTTTTGTCTGTTTTTGTTTGGGTTACAATTCTTTTGTCAAACTGGGGTTTTATGCAAATATCCTTCAAACTTGAAAAATCCTTTTATATAATGAAATGTTACAAAATGTTTTAATTGAATGCAAAAACGTAATACGTAATACCTTCCATGCTTACTGACGCCATAGAAACTTCAATTTTTCATAGTTTTTAACTCTCAGATTCAGCCTGGAAGTCTATGCAACGTTTGGCATTAAAACATTTAAAACATCTTGGAACTTGTGACCAATGTATATTTCAAGTCCACCAAGCAGACTTTCCTGACCCCATTTAACATCTTAGCTGAGGCTTCTGGGAGTTTTTTTTTTTTTTTGTGATCTAATAGCAAATGACAGATGCTGCACTTTGGTAACAGTAAAAATAGCAGTAAATGACTCTGGACAGAATAATGGGTGACGAGCACCATCCACACCTACAGACAATACACTAACATTTCTAAAAATTGCACATGTGTGTCTTAACAGGCACGAGGCCCTCAGGACAGATGCACAAAATAAAACCTGCGGTGTTCTCCTGGTCCTGCTCCACTACCAGGAGCCATCAGCAGATGTTATGTAGAAATCGTTGAGCTGCCTCAAGCCAGCAAGCTGTCGCCTTGATCTCCAGGTTAACAAGACCCTTGGTGCTCTCCAAGACTCCCAGCCATACAAATGCTGACAAGAGAACTCATCCAACTTCCCCAGGGTCTTCCTTAAAAAGGCTCCAGGGGCTTGTCATAGTCATAAGGGTGAAAATCTCCAAATAAGCTAAAATCTTATGAGCGTGAGAACTACATCTTGCCACATGTGTCCACCTGGCAGATCTGGATGACAGGTCTATTAATGCCTAACAATGGGCAGCTTATATCTTCCAATAGTTCACCTTGGCAGGAGAAATAGCGCATTGTTCCTGAGGCATACTTCCATTACTCTTGTGTCCTGTTCTTCACTAACTGGGGCTGAGAGGCCATTTAAAGAACAGCAATGACTCCTTCTGGTTTGAGTTTTGATGGCATGCCATGTCGTGCTTCTTGAAAATTTTTGAACCATTTAGTTTTCTGTTTCTGCATCAATCCTGCATAAGATGCAGGTCTTGTGCAAAAACGTGTCAAGTCATGATACCATCGCCACCATGTTTCATAGGAGGGACAAGGCTTTTATGATGGAGTAAAATCTTTTTATTTAATCCATTTATCTGGTGTAGAAACTGACTTTGCACTGTGGAAAAAGAAGCCAGTGTACTGAGACAGAACTGTGGTCCAAACGTGCAAATTCCACACAGGAATAATTCTGTAAGTGCTAAATGCCACACCACCATGCTGCCACTGCCATGTTTTCCTAACCCTGAACATGTTTCTTATTTAAACCATACAGTCTTATTTTAGTTTCATTAACACAACATTTGTCCAACAGCTATTTCATTATCCTGCCTTAACCAGCTACAATGCTCTTTTTAGAGTGAAGTGACTGTTTCCTTGCAAACATGGACTCCACTCTTATTGTTAACTTTAGCTTGAACTTATTTCCTTTTAGGAGGAACAACTCATCTACATGAACCAGAGTTACCTCTGACAGCATTCAACATGAACTTACAAACAAGTTTGAACTTGCAAATGCAACCAGCTGCAAGACTTTCCTGACCTCCAACCGGTTGAGACAGATGGCCGCCCTTCCTATCTCTGGTTTTGTCAAAGATTTCTTCCTGTTTTTTTTTCCTTTCCACAGTCGCCTGGTGCTTGCTCAGGATGGAGATATTATCTGAGAAAGTTCTGATTGCAGCCTGCTGGTTTTCTTAGCAAACCAATAATTATTGTTGTTATTGTATAGGCTCTGTATTAATTTGACTACTTTGAAATAAGTTAAACTGTACTATTGAAGTCCCTTGAGATGACATTTGTCCTGTTTTAGTGGTACATAAAGAAAACTGAATTGAGTTGAATAGAGATCTCTTCCTCAAAATGGAAATTTGAGACCTGAAAGAGCTCGGTAACAGATTTTCTTTACCTTTTCTGTTTGTCTTTTGCAACCTAACAAATGTATAAAACTGCATAAAAAGGCTACTTCTACAATTAGTGCCGGACGAATAATCCCTACTTTAAAACTGGACCTTTCTGGACATCTTTCAGCTGAACTGGCCTCTTGTGGTTCTCTTTCATCTTGAAAATGTATTTTTTAAAAATTGTACAAATATCTTCCTGCCTTAAACATTAGATTGAAATTTGAAACATGTGCTCTTTACATATGATGAACGTATGAAACCTACCTCTCACAGCATATCCATCCTTGACTGAAGCAGGGAAGGGGGGCAGGTTGTCTTTGGCATAAACGTCCTGAGCCAGGACTCGACCCATCCCATCTGTGGGAGAAAAGAAAGAATATGCGTGAGAGGAGGAGAGGAGTGAGTGATGATGGAGGACAAGAGCGACAGATGCAGAGAGACGGAGCTGCTGATGCAGGTAGACGTAAGTGCCAGAGGTATCTGTATGCGTCTGTGTGTGGCACCACACATCAAACTCTCCCCTTACTTTCCCCTCATAAGCTGACCAGCGCACGTGGACATGCAAACTCATTTTCTACTTCACTTCATTCAGACTCATAAAGCTTTGTGGAGGAAGACCACAGACTTCAACAGACGACAGAGGAGATGAGGGGAAGAAAAAAATACATAAAAACAGAAAAACTCAGAGGATGTGTGGGTGGAAGAAAATAAAATCCCAGTACTAAAATACCTTAAGCTGCTGTGTGGCTATATATAGCATTTCTCTCAGCTTTAATGCTGTGATTATGTGGGTGTTAATATGAAGATCCAGCTTTGATATCAAGGGGGAGGGAAATGTGCAATTACACACACAGACACCCACACATGTAAAGATATTAGATGACATTAATAGCGCTTTGCTATGGGGTCACTTTAAAGCAGAGGGCAACAATTTGTTAAAAATTATTTTGACAAAAACTATGACAGGATATGCGCTTCACACACATCTAAACACCCACCCACACGGACAAACACACACAAACACACACAGTTCTTATTCCAGCAGGGGAGCTGCTCCAGCTGTTGTCTGTCTGAATATTTCATTTCTCCAACACCTCTGATTTCTCTTTACTTTACCTGCTCTCAGCTGCGCTCATGAAAATCCTACAACTCAGTGTCCTCCTCCAGAACATGAAACTTCACTTTACATCTGGATAAAAGAAAATGTTTGCCCCACCATCACAGATTGAGAAGTCACTTTTGCTGGAGGCCATCACTGCCTCCGGTACTCCATGTTAAACAGCTTTTGAGGGATGAGTGTGGGTTTCACTTTCTTGGCCCGATCTTGGTCATGTGTCATCTTCCACTGCTGTTTATACCACTCTCCAAGGAAGATGATAAGACCCTCAGGTGCTAAAGCTACTTCTCTGTACAGCGTGAGTGTGTGTGCATGTCTCTTTAGCAAGCCAAGCATATCAATCAAAATATTCCCAAACAAAGATTTAGGTATAAAGTAATAACAGAGTCAAACAGAAAACCAAAAAAAGAATAAGTGACTATAGTCACATTACATTTGAGATGCTGAAAATGAATATGAATGAGAAGCATTTTGTGTTTCTATTATGGCTGCATGCAGTGATCCTATCAGCCACTAGGAGGCACTAGAAGAAAAAGCTAGTTACTAGACTACTGCAATGTCCTGACCACTCAAAGTGATAATTCTGGCTGCCTTTAAAGAGATAGGGTCCACATTGCTGTGGCATCACATGTACTTAGTCATTGTTAAACACTACCCACCACACTCCATCTGCAGCCTTCTGATGACTATAGGGGGAGTATGGTGATATCACTGCTATATTCCCTAGTAAGGTGGATCAGTGACTTCATAGTTCACTTAGTCTTTACATACAACTTGATGTCATCTATGTGATCTGGCTGAGGGGATCAGACCCATGTAGAGCAGCAGTGTAATTCTCTTGAACAGATTTCTTATAAAGGCTCTTAATGTCCTGTTTATGTTGTATGGTTCAAAGTATTACAGTATCGATGAATTAGTTGGCACCTCAGACATTACTATCATTCCAACTCCCGTAGGGAGTGTATGAAGCCATGTGAAAAGTTGTTATGGCTGATATGATGTCTGACAAGTGCTTTCACATTGTACAGAAGCAGGTTATTGTTGCTGAATAGATTTGCCACTTTTGGAGGGGTCTTTGTAAATGAATAAACCTTACATGCACTAAAATATACAACACATACACTAAAGAAAAGACATATTAAAGAAAAACATGATATAGATTATATACTTATATTAATATATATGTATGTATATATAATATATATATAT
>JAOWBL010000017.1:3422593-3433826 GCA_028564865.1 Zenarchopterus dispar | reverse complement strand
TATCTATCTATCTATCTATCTATCTATCTATCTATCTATCTATCTATCTATCTATCTATCTATCTATCTATCTACTCACTTTTCAAGATTTGTCCCAGAAAGTCAGAGAAATCAAAACAACTGTGATTTCAGAATTCAACATGGTTGCTACTTATATCAGGAAAATAAACAGCTAATTTTACTGTTTTAAACAGTTCTGTCTTAATTTAGTCACATTAAGTCCAACATGCACATAGTTCTGTTTGGTATTTATCAGTGAACTTGTTGCTATGCTTTTTATATGTGCTAAATGCTGCATGTTTTTATGATTTAGCATCGCTACTGATTGCTAACAGCAGCAATGGATAGTCCAGTTTTTGGGAAGGTTTATTTTCCAGGTTTGCAGCTACAATGCAGGCACTTCTGAGGTAAATGAAATATACTATAATTACGTTTCCAAGGCCTAAATAAAAGTTTGTTCTTAAATAGGAAAGACATGCTAAACTACACTTCCATGAAACAGCAAATTCCTTCACCTAGACAGATGAATATTTGTTTCTTAGACAGCACTGAATAAACTTTTAATTTTAGGCTTGAGTCACAAAAATGCAAAACATGAGAAACAAAAGAATAATAGGAAAACTAAAAGGATAAAATGAAATCGGAGGCACTCCTATGATTCCATAGGTCACGTATATCACCACAGCACCTCTGAATCTTACTGTGTCAGACACCTCCTCCACTGGAATCAGACATGCAGGGAAGTGACTTATGTGTGCTTGTGCTCATAAAACAAGAACCCTTTTATATCTGCTATCAACTTCATTTCTATGTGTACATAATTTATGCATTTTATAAAATTGTGTTTTGCGTTTGGAGCTGGTATCAATAGGCACTCTAGTTGTCCTAATTTGATCAAATTTTAATATGCACAATTAGTTACGAGGAGTCAGTGACAAGTCAAGGAAAGTGATTTTCTTTCTTTTTTTATTATTTACAGCTTATACAAAGCTCTTGTAGTCTGTTCACACTGTGATCATTGAACGTAGAGTATCAGTGCAGAAAACATTTGGTAAAATGCTCCAGTGCAGCGCGATCTAAAA
Source organism: Zenarchopterus dispar (assembly GCA_028564865.1). Taxonomy (NCBI): domain Eukaryota; kingdom Metazoa; phylum Chordata; class Actinopteri; order Beloniformes; family Zenarchopteridae; genus Zenarchopterus; species Zenarchopterus dispar. Next base: position 3,432,744 of record JAOWBL010000017.1, on the reverse strand, counting down.
TGTTCAGCTGTTCTCTTTTGCTGCCTCTGCCTACGTGCACGAGTGCTGATGCATGTCTCTAGTGTGGCTCAGTGCTCTGTGGGAAGCCAGTGACCTGCATGCTGGTAGATAACAAGTTGCGAGAAGGATAGCGGATTTACCTGGTCCAAGGTAGAGTACCTTGACTTGAGCGTGATGACCTCATCCAGGTGAGCCCTGAATTCTCTCCGTGAGGCCTGAGGGAAGCCACAGGATAGTCACTCACCTTAATACCACACACACTCACGTTCACACATACCAGCATAGGGCATACACACCCACTCTGAAAAATATCAGTTAGTGGAGCTTTAAAAAACAAAAGGGAAAAAAATTGCTCTCAGAGTTTGCTTATTTTGCACACAGAATTGTGGGAGATACACTCAAACACGCAAGAACCAAGCCATTTCTTGTCTGACACACATTCTGCAACAGGATACAAGGAAATTTCAAAGTAAAAGATTGTGGCAGACATGTCACTGGAAAATACTACCAACCACCAGCACAACGTAACTGAAGATGGATGAAGAACTGAAGCAGTTTGGTGGATTAACAGTTCCATTAGAGATCTGCCAGTGTAGTCACATCTCAATCAGTGTGTTTGTGTGAGTGTGTCTATGTCTGTGTTAAAGTGATATATACTGCACATATACAGCTACTCAGGACAGAGACATCAAAACAGCAAATTTTTTACCATCTAAGCAACTCAGATCTCAAATATCTAGATGGCTCAATAACATATATATATAAATTTTTACAATGCATCGCCCAAGACACTTATTTGACACAATATTTACTCAGCTTAAGAATGTCCACGTTTTTGTGTACTTTGGTAAAGATTTTGCTTACTCTTGCCCCTGTTGTGAGTAGATGTTAGTCTAGCTCTCCATCAGAAATCCTCCCTGATTCTCCAAACTGAAATTGCTGTGATTGCTCTCTTTTTTAGATAAGACATTCACTTTTCATAAACACTACAATCCTCCATAAAGGAATTCAAAAGAAGACACATCCGTTTAGGACTTATGGGCTTAATCAAATGAACACTTTACTAACCTACTCAGAACCCCACTCTCTTGCTCCCTACACTTAAGTAGAAAATAAGAAATACATATGTTTAATATCTTGTGATATAAAATAAGCAAAAATGCTTTACATTTGAAGTGAAGGAGCTTTCTAACATTTCCTGGTGAATATGTACATTTGGATAGCAACCTGTTTTATGTCTTCTGTCAGTTTCTCTAATGATACCCTTAGTTTAGGTCAAATATCTGCAAGAGTCCAATATCAAATACATGCCATATTAAATGTAGCTAACACTACTGGAAATTATGAATATATTATAAATAAAGGTTCAGTTCAGTGACATCTAGTGGTAAAGCTGCAGATTGCGGCCAACTAAATACCCCGCCCTTACCCCTCTATTCAAGCAAGACAAGGTAGGAGAAACTGATGATCTGCAAAAATGGTAAAAGATCTCTTTTTAACAACATTCTGTGCTGGTATCTTTGTTTACTCATGTTAGGGTAATAAAAACTTTGCATAATTCCATTAAATATTGTCTACATTTTTTCAGTGTTAATAGACATTTTTTCTGTTAGAGTTGCTCTGCAAATTCAATTTCAGTATGTTATTACTTTTGTAACAAGTTTTTGGGACACATATAATACATTTTATTCTTTAAACGTAATTTTTAAACAAAATATTATGTTAGAATATTAACAGAGATCTTTTGTAGTAAAGGAAGAGTTTAAAAGTTATCTTGCCAACCACTATCTAGCAACTAACTTTCTAACAATACTTTCCCTGGATGAAGAACTCATATTTACCGTGTGCTGGGCAGTGTAAATGCAATAGGTGTTATTGCCTGTTGTTTGTTGTGGTCCTTGACTTCACTGAACTTCTTTCTAAGGCTCTTCAGCTTGTTAGTGACCCTAGTTTCATTTCTTGCAAAGCTGCGGCCTGTCATTTTAGTAGCCAGTGGCATTTTACGATTCCTGTAGTATGCTGATTTATGGCGTCCTCGGCTCTGAGGGTGAGGAGCTAATAGACCTCCTCGTTTTGTTGTCAGTCAATCCCACCCAGGTTTCACCATCCCATGTACACCTATTTACATCAAAGCAGAGCCATGTTTAAGTGTACCTTCAGAGGTGGGTTATTGATGGGGTCAGCTAGATATCCAGCCCCGTGTTAGTTAATGTAAAATGCACAGGCAACATTAGGGTAATAAACATGGGGTATCTGACAATGTGAAAGGGCCTATTGTAAGGGAGAAAAAAGCTAAATCTCTGATTTTTAATCAGTGATTTCGATCTGAGAAAGCTACACGTGTCCATCCTTTTTGTTGCACTCACCTATCCTAAAACTACTTTGCCCTTTTTTGTGTTAGATTCTTTGAAAAGTCCATTCATGCTCCACTGTCCTTGCATTAGGTAATATGATTTCCAATTATAGAGGGATCACACTCCTCAGCCTCCCTGGAAAGGTCTATTCAGGAGCCCTGGAGAGAAGGGTCTGCCAGATAGGCAAATCTCATATTCAAAAGGAGCATTATGGTTTTTTGCCCTGGCCGTGAAAACAGTGGACCAGCTCTACATCCTAGGCAGGGTCCCTGAAAGAGACATGGGAGTTTTCCCAACCAGTCTACATGTGTTTTGTGGACTTGGAGAAGGCTTTCACTGTATTCCTCAGGGACTCCTGCGGGGGTTTTTCCGGGAGTATGGGGTGCTGGAATCTCTCTACATCTGGTGTCAGCGTTTGGTCCACATTGTTGGCTGTAAGTCAGACTCATTTCCCATAGGGGTTGGACTCCACCAAGGCTGCCCTTTGTCACCGATTCTGTTAATTACTTTTATGGATAGAATTTTTAGGTGCAGCCTAATGGTTTTTCCATTTCACAATACTTTTCAAACTTCTCACAAGACATCCTCAACAAACAGGAAACTTCTACTTTCATCTTCATTCTTACCCTCTGAACAATATTCTTTTTCTATGTATCATTTCTGGTGACATTGTAGTTGTTCTCCCAAGTTCATTGAAAGGCAATAAAAACATAATTCTCTTCGGGACATGTATGGATCCCAACTGAAACACAAATCTTAATATAATATATTATTTTTCTCAACAATTTTTTATTATTATGTATTTGGAGTTTTAAAAGCTTATTTTATAATCATGTTTGAGTATATCAGAAATGATACTGACCTACTGATCACTAACATCATTTGTCCTTGATTATTGAAACATCATGCAGTTCCCAAACTAGAAGAAAATGTCCTTATAAATGTACATTTCCTTCAACTTTGAATCAAATTGAGTTGGAAAGGTCTTAGAGGGGCAGAGAAGTGAAGGAAAGAAGAGGTAAGGACAAAACCAGGAGAACACGTAAAATGGGAAGTGGCACATTATCCGTTTTGTTTGAATTATCTTATCCTGATAATCACTGGATGCTAAACTCATGACTGAAAATTAAATTTGATCAATTCTATAGCCTTAATTTTTACATGCCTACTTTAAGATGAGTGATAAGATATAATTTACTTCTAAAGATAATTGGTTCAAGAACCAGTTGTTCTCATATTTTGCCTCAAGATGTAGCTGATTTAGTTGATTTTTTCCCTCTTTATTTACTCTACTTTATTCCTATTTTGTATTTAAAATCCCATGGTAAAACTAAGTTACTGATACACAAAAATGCTGGAGAGAAAATTGGCTCCCTAACACCTTGAATATTAAATTTTCACTAAGGTTTACACCAAACTCCTTTATAAACCTGCCAGAATATTAGAGTAATAAAGTCTAGTATCACAGCAGATACACGTCAGCACTATTCCACGCCTTTCCTCTGAGATCATGTCTGCATCAATCACAGAGTCAGGGCAGAGTCATGATCAGAGTAATGGGAGAGCTGTAAATGCTGTGTGTTTATGTATAAATGTGTGTGTGAGAGCAAGGCCCTTCAGAAGGAACTGAGGTACGCACACAGAGGGAGAGAAATGTTTATGCAAGCAATATAACTTTCATTCATATACATAATTCAAGCATCTTTCAACTTCACTTCTGAGGTTGAAACGCAGCTGAGGAAATGTCAAGTAATGGTCTGTTTACTTTGGCGGGGCATGAGAGTATGGAAACAAGGCAAGGGTTAGACACAGTACGTGTTCCAGAACGAGACAACATTTAATTACAAGACAAAATCAGAGTGAAACAACAACAAGACAACATCCACACAAAAACAGAAAGGGAGAACAAAAAGGCTGAAGGGAAGTGGGTTAATAACACAGAGTGACAGGAGGGGGGCAACGAGGAGGACATAGCGCACACGACCGCACACATACATGTGAGGGGAAAGGTAGAAAGGGAGGAAGTCGTCATGCCAGGCAGGAAATCAGAGGTGCTGTTGGAGAAGGAGGGAGCAGCAACCGATGCCATGACAACGGCTGTAACGATGCATTAGAACACATGCAGGAGTACCTCAGCAATGCTTAGGGTGGATGAACAGGAGGGGAGCCGCGCCTGGTGCCGTGAGAGAGAGGAGGGGAGAAGAGAAGAGGTTTAACAAGGCCAAAGCTAGGTTGAGCAGGGGGGACAGAGGCACACAGAGACTGGTGGGTGGAGCGGACAGCGCCCTCTGTCTCTCGGGAGGACATCTGCATGACAGGCCTCTGTGTGACTGTCTCAGATGGGCCAAGGCAGCCAAGGGCATGGGAGACGGGACAGGACAGGACAGGACAGGACAGCATCGGAGAAGTAAAGGTCAGGACAGCAGGTAGGTGTTGCATGGGGATTCATTTCCCAACCAGAAGAATAGGAAAAGAGATTCCACAGAAACAAAAATCACACATTTTTAACATTAAATTAAATTTACCTGGCTTGAATTTGATTATCAGTGCATCTGACAGAGTGTGAGGGTTTAGGTTAAAAAAATGTCCAAAGAGAATTAACATTTCACCTGTTTAGACCTGGGCATAAAATCTCTTGCTGCTTAGAGGAATATACATCCCGCTTGTCCTTCATAGCAATGACCGGTTACAATGCCAGAGGACTTTCTAATTTCTGTGCATATTCTTATACAAATCCAGGCTACTTGTAGATACTTTAGCTGAGCTCAGATAGCTCCCAAACACATTTATGTGGTTCTGACTTTATGCAACCAAAATCAACTAAGCAAAGCTGTAAATTAATTCAAGTTAGATACCTTAGATTATCCAAGACATGTTGCCATTTGATCAGATTTTATAGCAGATCAAGTTCTTTCTTTCTTTTTCTTTTTAATAATCAACGCCTACTATGCCTGTGACAAATGTTCAACACTTCATTCATGTGTTAGTTTGTCAAAATGTCAAAAACAAGAACATGACAGAAACGCTACCATCTGTGCTGGCAGAAGCTCTCGTTTGTCTAAAAGCTTCCCGAGCCAGGAGACATCACAGGGAAATCCATGCAAAAATATTACATCTCTTCCGAAAATAACAGAGGGCACGAATGCCAAGCTCACCATGAATTTTTAGTAAAGTCATTAGACGATTCTTGACCTTTCCCCATGAATCAGTAACATTTTAGATTATTATGCAGCCAGGGATGTCAAGGAGATGAGCATCCCATCTCTCATAACTGACATGCTCTGCATTCACAGCAGTTGCCCTCATCAAACTCACTGCTCAGATAATGGATTCTGGCAGGAAAGCATGAGTGGTTACAAATTGAAGCCAAGGCGTGAGCTAGGAGGTTCTCCGAAAATACTGTGGGAGAAAGGCAGCAAGATAAAGCTCATCTTTGTTCATTCTTGTGAAAAAAAAATAGATGATATTAGCCATAAAGTGCACAATCTCTTTCAAAAATTCAAACCGTATAGGATATATATGTGCTAATGCGGTGTGCCTCAGTGACTTTCTCAATACTTGATCTTTGAAGGTGATATGATGGAGTAGACTGGCATTAGCTTTCTAACAAAGCAGCATGCTTTGTGCTTAGTAAGGAAACACTATCTGCATGAAGCAAAAACCAGAAGCATACACAATCCAGATTAAAGTAGAGAATGCAGAACATTTCATTATTATATTTTATCACCCATGAATGTTGAATTCTTCCTTAGTTTACACTTTAACACATCAGTGGAAGAGAAGTCAGTGGACTGACCCGGGTCAGTCTCTGTTACAAAGAGACCTAAGCTGCTTTAACACAAACAACCAACCATGAAAGAGCATCCTGTGCACTGCAACGCTTCCTGAAGATCCAACCTTCTGAGCAACATCAAACCTGAGTTTTGTCTCTCGTACAGGCACAGGAACACTCAGATTTTTGATTGACTGAAGCTGCAGCATATCAGTGCAAAAACAGGCAATTGACATGAGCAATAAACATGCTTCCCCAAAAAACAATATTGTTAGAAAAAGAGACCTTAAGTAGCAAACTTTTGAATATTTGGAAGCCTGCATTTCTTTTAACTGAATGATAGATTCAGTTTGATCCATGCAGTTAAGTTTAACAACACTAGGATGATAGGTGATAATGTGCTGTCTTTACTTGTCAAATTAAACTTGTACTCTTAGTCCTTTAAACTGCAGGCTTGTTGCAAAAGATTTAAAAAAAAGATCTCAGTTTGGTCCTTTGTGAATAAATAAACAAGTTGAGCAAGAATCCCTACTGGAAAAACCAAATGACCAGCAAACCACAGCTCACCAGCAGCATGTGCTGAGTGCCTCCTCGTCTAGCCTCAGCCATTCATCACAGCCTCCTTATGCTGCCTCCATGGCTACATATATTAGAAATTAACGAGCTATCGAGTGAATTTCCACCGCGGTGAAGAGCGAGAGCTAACACAGCTGATTTGACAGGCACATGTTATGCAGCCCAGCAGTCTCCCCCGCTTCTTCGCAGCCCACATGGTGGATGAGCACGCTCGGTTCAGCTGGTCAGACAGTCTCATCCATTCCTTTTCATTTCCTGTTTGTCTTCTTCTTCTCCTCTTCTGTGTTGGACTGTTCATCGCTCTCTTTTTGTCTTGCTGCTCAAAGCTCTCTTGTGCTCTTTCCATCCTCTCCACTGTGCTCAAGGCAAACTCAGAGTCAGCAGGCGTGAGTAACTCGAGACAAATGCAATTTCCTCTACGCTTCATGCAGACTTCAGACCCATGTAAATACTGCACACAAATGCATGAAAACCTAAATTTAAACAACTGAGGACACTATGTGCATATAGTTCTAAATATTCTTTAATATTAAAATAAAAATTGACTGCTCCCTGCACACATGAACAAGCACACTGCACTTAAATTTTTCTGACTTGGAGCCTGAAGCAATGGGACCCAAATGGTCAAAACTGGGTAGAGTGAGTCACACAAAACCAGGGAGGGTTGGATGTCTGGACATTTAACAGATAGCTACTTTCATTTGATCTCTACATTAATATATCCCACATATTATAATACATCCAGTTCCCTATAAGTTCCAGATAACTCAGCCATCATTTTACACCTGACACTGAAAAGACAGAGGTACAAATTTGCATTTTCTCTTCATCCATCTATTCTTCTGTCACTCATGAACAAAAGACATAGCAGCATGCTTAAGGCCAAGGCACATTTTAAAAAGACATAAAGAATGAAGGAAATCACATGATATTTAGTTGTTGTGCTTTTACTTCAGTATAACGAGAATTTCAATGTGTCTTTAATGATAGTGCTTCATTTTTATGCCACGGTCAGTGTAGTTTTGTCTGGTTTCAGAACATAAACACTCCTAAACTATGAACAAGAAAAACAGCTAATCTAATATAAGAGTAGGAAATGTTCTCACTTGGCTGACGCTAAATGAATATTTAAATATTTTAATAAATGTGCTTCTTTGCATCGTATAACATCTTGCATTGGTTTTCACTGGTTATATTATAAGTGATAAATATGTTTTAAAGGGGCTCCTTCACAGTTCTTCTGGTTATTGGACAAGATTTTTATAAGGATGGGGAGCTGCATTTCAGGAGGTAAAAGGGTCATCATTCAATTGGAAGGTTGTTGGTTTGATCCCCCCATAAATTCAGGGGTCAGCTGAATAAATGTAATGCTGTGCATTCACACTGTGAGACCTGATAATATTCTGAACTTATAAGCATTTTAGTGTTTGCTTCAACCTTGAAAATGACTTAACATGTACCTGTGTTCGGCGGCATAAGAGCATTAAAGCGCCATTTCAAAAATATTAATGTTTGGTGCCAGCAGCACTTAATGTTAGTCTTATAAAAATGGACCAAACACAGAGCGAGGGATCAACAGTGATGTCCAGGCTTCACTGTATGGGGAAATACAATGTTATAAAGTTTTTTTTTTTAAAGACATTTTTTTCTGTCATCTTTAGACTTTCTTGCAATTTTTTTTAGTCACCAGCACCAGCTCAAATAGGCACAGATATTAAAAGTCTCCTTTTGGATCAATTATTCACATACCTACTGTATGTGAAAGTATCAACAAACATGCAGTGTTTTGTCTCTGTATTTGACATTAAGAGCTATTCTCCAATTTTACACTGATACCCCTCTTCGCCCTTGACAACGTCGGCTGTTTAAAGCCATCCTGGATTTTGAAGGTGCTGCTCCCACAGTTCTTCATCCATATTGCCCTCGTTTCCATTTACAGTAGTGCTGCAGCCAAGGTGCTATATTAATGCCTGGGAGGCAACGCATGCCAACTCCAGGGACTGAGAAACATCGCGAGGATCAAGGGGTACCTTGCTTCTGCTTGTAAGGTGCTCTGGTTGAGAGCTGCAGCTAAATGTGGAGGGGCCATGACTGATTGCTTGACTTAAACACTGATCTCTTGTGAAGTCCTGTGAGATTGCTACACTGCTTCGCTTGCTCACACTCGTCATCGTGTCTTTTATGTAACCATGTCTGCCACCTTCTAACACTGCAGGAACACAACAATGTCCAGCACATGAGCCCTCCACTTACTCCTTTAAATTCTGCAGTCCACTGGTACTTTAAACTGGTCAACAGCCCTATTGCTCATCTTAAACTCATCCTCGGCCTGACATCATATCTTCTCCAGGCATCATCATGCTCATCAGCAGCAGCAGCACACACAAGTATGTGTGCAAGAGCACAAATTATATTTAAAAACACACACACTTCACATGCAATATAACCACCCCCATACCCACTCAGCTAATAACACAAAATCTTTCCTTTATTAAACACACACAACCCCCTACACTCAAACCTGTAAACATTTCTCTCTGATATGCAGGAGGAAAGACATTACTTACCATCTTCTGCCTGAAGTGGAAACAGAATGAGCTCCTCACCACATGCACATACAAGCACGCACATGCGTGCGTGCACACACACACGCACCTTTTCACACTAACTGTAAGAGGGCGAGCGAGGAAGGGTGCGCGAGAGAGTGAGAGAGGCTGGAGCCGGAAGGACGCACGAGAGACTGTTGGAGCGGCGAGGAAACGAAACAGTCAAAATCACAATGAAGAAGAGGAGGAGGAGGGCGCAGAGCTGCACATATGATGATGTGCGCTAAATTGCACACGCATGACTGACTGAAGTCCATGTGTGTGTGTGTGTGTGTGTGCATCTCTGCGTTGTGATTTGTTTGTGCATTTCCTGGAAGCATTTCTGTCCAGGGAAATCTGAGTCCTTTTCCATCCAAATAAGTCAGTCTTTCTCACATCCTGCCTTTTTTATTTTTATTACTTTCGTAGTGAATTGACGGAAATTGAGCCATGGCATTGGGGGTGGGGGTGGGTCGTAGAGATTTGGATACAGACGGACGGAAAGACAGCTCTAGCATCACCGGCATGGCTAAACGAACAGTCCTTCATTTCATCTCCCTTTCCTCACCTTCTACTCTCTTTCCATCCCTTAGCTCTCTTGTCACTTCATCTCTCTTTCACTGACTCCCACTCTTTTCTTTTCCCCTTTAGCTTCCTTTCTCTGTTCCCTCACACACCTCATCATAAATCCTCAACACCTATGGCGGGCGAGGAGAGGAGAAGTCATTTTTACAAGCCTTACTGCACTGGAGGAGGACATTAACACATATGAAGTAGCTGCCTTGCTGAGGACATACACACACACACACACACACACACACACACACACACACACACACACACACACACACACACACACACACA
>JAOWBL010000017.1:3405467-3417530 GCA_028564865.1 Zenarchopterus dispar | reverse complement strand
GCCTGAACCTCCACGAACCTCCATCAGCCTGAACCTCCACGAACCTCCATCAGCCTGAACCTCCACGAACCTCCCTCTGACTTTAACATCCCATCCCTCTGTTCCCATGGCAACCCCCTCATCTTTTCCCATGGCACCTGCCTGCTGTCCGGGAGACACATGGAGACATAGCGCTGACAGATGATGTGAAAAAAAGAGAAGAAAAGGGAGACAAGGGGAGCGACCTGATGCCATTTGGTAATGTAAAAACCTGCAGGAGAGATCGGTTAAAACACAGAATGATACTTCTACAGCAAATCTGTTGTGTTTTCATCAAGATTCATCTGCATTTTCAGATACAGAGTCACAATAAGCCATCATAAGTAATGAATAGGAGTTACACACAGACAAAATGTTTAAGTGTCCCATTGAAGTGAGACCATACAAAGTATACTGTGACAAAAAAAACCTGTGTAAATAATTTAGTTAGTAATACTGAAGGCATCCGAGAACAAGAACCACAATCTGTTGTCTTCATAGACACACAAAACACACTCCCTGACAAACAACAGGGATTTTACATCAAAACAAACAAACATAAACACTTTGAGATGCTGAGACATAAGAAGCGGTCAGTGTGGGTATTGGTGTGCATCTTCTGATGTGTAAAGATTAAGTTAACCTGGTTTTAGATAATGTTAACAAACAAAAAAAGACTTTTTAATTCTTCACATTACAATAAAACATGAACATGATGCTAAATAATAAAAGAGCTCGCGCAGAGTTGAGTAGTGCACATCCTTGTATTACTATCCTGAAATTCCTCAGTTTCAGGGCGGCCAACTTAAAGTGAGTTCTGTTTTTTTTATTTTACTGAAAGATTATTTTCAGAATGAAGAAACAAAGAATGACAAAGAATGAATGTAATGACAGTAACGTAACTGGATTTCTTAGTGTAACTCCATCATGAAGCAGATCTTTGTCCAACATGATTTTTGGCATTTAAAGCTAAAGGTTGGTACACCTTCACAACTAAGAGTAGACAACACCTCAGAATATTTGAAATATTTTTGATACTGTTCCAGGTGACAGCAACATGCATTCCCATGAAATGCAGAGAGGCTGCAGTACTATATTAAAACCCAAGTTGTTGTGAAAGTGGTGTTTCACACTTTCACCTTGAAGCCTCAGAAAGATCCTTAAAAACACAATTTTGCTCTAACTCACCAGTTGATGATGTTTACACCCAATACTTTTTCAGGTGAAGGGTAAAAAAAAAACTGTATTCAGAGTAGGAAGTAATTGCTGTGATGGTGCTGAATACAGTTTTACACAACCTTAATGTTACACGTGGAGAAACAATGCTAACATGTGGGACATGACACGGGGTCATGACAAAGTGAAGGAGTTTGGTATGTTGGAAATAAGACTTGACTCGGTTGTACAGTTAAAACACAAACTGGTGAACAAGTTTCTTACTTTTAAGGTGAGCTTAGGTTGCCTGGCAACCTCTTGGTGATGACAAGATTTTCTGCTCTGAGTAAGAATTTTGTCTCAGGAAGTCAATAAACAACTTGTTTTATGCACATTTTAGTTTTTAAAGGAATAAAACAATTTAGTTTGTTGTCCAAAAGTACAATTTCAAGGCCATGAACTGCTAACAGCTTAGATGTTGTGTCTTTGTGGTATTTCTCTGTTTGGCAACAGGTGAATCTGAGATTGTTTTTTTTTTATATCAACAGAAGTGAAATATTTTGTTACTAAATAAATGTGGGTTTCTCTGGATCTGTTTCATTGTTTGTAATCCCTGAAAAAATTCAACCAAAAATGGAGAAATATTTTCTCTAATATAACAGTTATATTAGAGGTATATTATACAATACCCCTGATTTAGACAAATGATTAAAGTCAACATCAAAAGAAGCAATTAGAGAGAAAAATAAAGCTGAACACAAGTTATCAGTTCCACATTTGTGCAGGTATGCGTCCGTGTGTGAGCGGGTCTGTGCGTGAACTCACTTTGGGTGTGGGACAGGAAGCAGTAGAGAGGCGGGACGTGGCCTGGGCGCGGGGTGACTCGGAGGGCGTGGTGCTGAGAGAGGCTGCATCCCTGGGTAACACCTGCACACCCCGCGAGATAATGGAGTCTGGAATCTGAGATCACACACACAAACATGTGCAGACACACATCCATATAGACACCCCACACACATACACACCATAAACCCATAACACACATACTGATATTAAAGACTCAGGTAGACACACACACACATATGTATATATACATAATCCACACACTAAATCTCTTTACAGGCACGCAAACAAGCCATAAAGACAAACTGTTTTTCAAATGCGTCAAACAACCGTGCTGATGAAGATGAAATGCACATTACCTCAATAATAGACACGTTGATGCCAAATGGTGTAAAGGATGATTGAGATTTTTTGGGGGGGGTGGAGTCTTACCAATAGTTATCTGTGACTGGACAATGAGGTGGGATGTTACCCTGACAACAGAGCCTTAAAGAAGGGTCCAGGCTGCAGACAGGACAGGACAGGATGAGGTGCATGGAGACTAACTATCATAAAAGCTGGTTGTGAGCACAACTCAAAAACATAATCGATCATATGCACCAGTTTAAAGGTGAACGCATTCAGGATACCGGCATGCTCTAATCCAAAACATCCAGAGGTGTCATGGTCCGAGTATAGATGACATAACTCAGGATTAGTGAGTACAGTGGAGTTATACCCCACTTGGTGCTGCACATGAATGCGCAGACTGCATACGGACACAAATGTATGGATACTGGAAGTCGTCATGCAACGAAGTTATGTTAAAGGACGAATTCGCTCTTCTTTAAACCAAGAAAAAAGCACAGCTATGACCCATTAACTGAAACATAATTCAAACTGGATCTTTAGAAATTACTTATAACTCTAAAGTTCATACTTCACATGACCTAGACCAATGCAATATTTACTTGCTGTTACAAAGTGATGTTAAAATACCTAATAAAGGACCTTTAACATGTGATTTTATGAATGCAGATGAATGTGTGAACATGCAAGGATGAACATTTGAAATGAATTAAATCAGATCTGAGGACAACTAGTTTACTGGAACCACTGCCCCTCCAGGTACCTTAGCAGCAATGGATGCAGCGGTGATGTGGGAGGAGGAACTGTCCTCAGTGGATGCCACTCCGCTGTCCTTCTTCTCCTCGTCCTCCTCCTCGCATTGCACTCCTTTATCCTCTGTCTGGCGGCGTGGCGAGCTGTTGAGGGGTGGTGATAGGGGCGGCGGCGGCGAAGGCAGGTCCTCCAGCTCATCTGCCGCCTCCTTTACCTTCACCACTGCGTCCCGGAGGAGGTCGATGGCGTGCGGCAGCGCTGGAAGGATGAACTGAAAGCATTCCTGCAGGAGAGTAAGTAAACGTGTCTCTAGCCGATTTTCAAACAATCGCAACCTCAGATCATAGCAGCGTGCATGAACGAAACACACTCAGTGTTTTTACTTTCATTTCAAGGGATTATGTGGAAAATTCAGCAGCATACGTCTTTTCTGTGATAACCCCTTTTTATATAAACAAAAAAAAAATCGGCATGTTTTCAGTAACGATTACATAGAAAATTTTCTTTTCATACACTTATCAGAAACTGAAGCACGGTCGCCTTTTACTAACAGATATAGAGGACAAGTGGAAACCACTTTATACATCTATTTATAATTAGGAGTGAATGTTCATAAACTATTTTAAAATAAAATACATGGATGCATTCTCAAAGTCACTCCAAATGTAAGTTTTTGTCAACAAAATAGTGAGCCAAATACATCTCAAAAACAGATGACAGAGTACTCTGACATACAGAATAGTTATTGATAAAGTAAACTTAAACTTCTCTTCAGACTGTCTGCAAATGTGAGAGTGAAGCAGGTGATCTTTGAAAGAAGCATTTCTAGAGTTAAAACCAGTTTTACATCCTAATAATACATTATTGAACAAGTATTCTGAGATTAACATGAAAAACAGGTGCCTGCTATGGATGCTGGGGGATTGTAGAAACCATGACTTAGTGTTTTACTTGGGAAGTGTGAATAAACCCGCTGTGAGTAAGTTGCAGAGCAGCTCAGCGTCATCTGCTCTGAAGGACTTGTACAAGTTAGTCTAACATTTAGAGCCAAACAGGAAGGTGGGCATTAACCCGTAAAACAAACAGAATGTTTTTTTTTTCATGTCAAATGTGAATCTGTACAGAAATGGGAGAGTAGATCTGAAATTATTAGTGAATAATCAGACATTTTGATTTTATTTTGGTGTAAAAATAAACAAAAGAAGGAGAGATGTATATAAATGCAGATAGAAGTGGTGCTGCTGAAAGGTAGGAGTTACAGACTGAATGTTTGCTGTACAATCCTACAACCATAAATATGTGTCAGGGAGAGGTGTGACCTCTGGCTTTTATCTGAAGGCTCGTCATCTCACACTGCCTTCTAGTGGCCAAAAACCAATTATATTTTCCTCCTTCCCACTTCCCTCCATCTGTGCTCCCCTCTCTGTGTCAGTGTGCCTGTGGGCTTCTCGGCTATACTAAATGCTCCATTCTCCTCACTCCCAACACAAGAGCTAATCTGTGAAATTATTTATCTTCCTGTGTATTTTAAGCATTGAGGGGATGCATTATTAATCACACCCACACACTTTACACTGGCTGCGAATAGGCTTTCTGAGCAAGTTTCCCCCTCCACGTTCTGTTTTCATGTGTGCATGACACACAGGCTGGATTGAATTTGACAGTGTTAACCTTGATTTGACTGAACCCTATAAATCCGCAGCACATTTCACGCATGACTGAAGTAGCATCTTCCTTCTCTGTGCACAAAGCAGACAAATAGGAGAACAGGGGGAATCCTCAGACCGGCAGATGAAAGAGAGTGAATGGGTTAATCTCAGCCGACCGTGAAGCTGTAAGCTATCCTTTGCCCCCTTTATCCTCACCTTTCCTCATGCACATACAACCTCAACGCCTCCCTTGGCACACAGAGGATACCTTCCTGAGGTGTTTGAAGCTCACATCTGAACATTTGAGACAGGCTAAGATGCAGGGGTTGACAAGCAGGCAAAAGAAGGAGCAGGGATCGTGTTAAGACCCTGCAGACATTCCTCCTTTCTGATTTCATGCTTTTATTGTATCCCAGGGAAAATTTGAAGTACACCAGGAGTGATCTTTTTTGCTTTCTGCTCCTGCTCTCTGTTTTGTCCTAGAGCAGGGTAACAGTAACTGTCAAGAACACTACAGAGCACAATCCCAAGATGTACTTCCAATGGAGATGAGCCAGGGAAGGGGGTGGAGGGGGAGAGGGCTGGAGCGGAGTTCGAGCTCAAGCACTGAAGAGAGACAAAATAGGAGGAAGATGGAGTTACCGAGAGGTCAAAAAAAAAAAAAAAAAAACTGTTACCAAAAGATAGTGACACAGACAAAAGCAGGGAAGACATCAGAAAGAAGCACTTAGAAAAATCTTCGGGCACAGTGCAAGCCCTCAAACCCACAGATAACTTATGACTTGTTCACAGTTATTGTTGACCTTTTCCCAAGACTCATAAGCCAAGTTCCACTAAATGTTCCAATAAGTGATGGCCACTAAACTTTTCAGATGGATCTTTTCTTGATTGTAATGATATTAAGACTGTAATGGTGAAGGTTAAACTGAGGTCTTGATTAAAAAAAAAACAAACAAATAACACTGACTAGGAAGATTTACCTTGGCTTTTACACCTGGATAATAGTCCTAAAGACACCAAAAGGCCTCAAGAGCTGAAGGTTTGACCCTCACATTCCCCTGATAGTTGACATAATGGATGAGTGATAGACCTGGAATACGCAGCACATGCTGATGAATCCCTCAAGTGGAGGCTTTTGCAGGAAGGATCGACAGAAATCCCCCAAACAAAGAATGGACAGTTTCTGGCTTTCTTTTAATTTTGAAGTTGTGAAAGATTTATGAAAATTCAGGAAATGTGTCACCTTTAACTTATCATACTTGGCAAATTAGTTCATTGAAAAATTATTAAATTTTGAAAAAGGGGTTTCCAAACTTTTCCTGCAGCTGTCAAGTGAGAGAAATAAAAATATTGGTTCACAACACCAATTTATTCTGCACATTCACTTCCTCAGCCTGGTTTGTCTCAGAGACTGTCTTCTTACTTACTTTTATCTTACAATTTAAGGCCGTAATAAATCACACTAAAAATGGATCAAAATAACGATGAGCTAAATCAAATGGAAGAAAAGACAATGAATGTCAACAGAGAAGCAACAGGACTGCTGTTTGTGTGATGCCTGGAAAACTCTGCAGCAGAGGGAGGGTGACCTCTATTTCACCTCTCCAAAAAACACCCAGAAAAAAAAAAAAAATCCTGTGATGAATTCTCGGATCTCGCTGCAGCAGATAGCTTCTACATCTGTCAGGTCCCACTAAGCTCCAAACTTACATTTGTAGCTGACAGAGTCACAGATATGTGGATTAGTGTGACAGATGGAGTCTCTCTCATCAAGCTATTGTGTCACCTGATGAAAACTGGATGATTTTTATCTTGTAAATACGTTATTTCATCAAGAAACCTGCAGGTGCAAGTTTGGCTCTTGCCCGTCATCATCAACACAGTGGATGGCTAAATACAACATTTATCTACTGCTGAAGACATGAAGACAACTTGTTTTTATGCAGTTTGCCATACCATCTGTTTAGGTCTGGACTTTGACTGGGTCATCCCAACACACTGATTCTTTTCTAGTCTTCTGCTGCTGGTATGTTTGAGATGACTTGGTGTCTTTTATCTGAAGGACACAATTCCAGTCTTCTGCCTTGTTTATGAGCAACTTTGTGAAACCTCATACTGTCAAATTTCTTTTAGAAAAAAACATGACTTCTCCTGGCAACCCTCCCAAACAAGTCATCTTTCTAATTGCTCTGTCATGAACGCTAACGTTTAACATGCTAACTGAGGCTTGTAGAGCCTGAGATGTAGCTCTATGGTTTATTGCAGTTCCTCAGTGATTTACACATTCTGACCTTGACGTGAAATTTCTGGGATGTCTGCCCTTGGAAAAAAGCTGCCAGCTTTTATGAAAGTTTTATACATGTGACTACTCTTGATGGACTCCAAATTGGTTGGACATGGCCTCATAACCATTCCCAGATTGATAGGCAAGCAACAACTGCTTCTCTAAAACTGTTGCTGATATCTTTTCCATGTTGGTATTGTGTTGCCTCCTCTCTTTAGTTTTCAATAACACCGGAAACGTCTTATCTTTACTATCAAAGTACAATATGCACATACGCTCTACCTTATATGTGCAGTTTAGATTAAGTCAATGAGGAAAAAATGAGCAGCTGAAAAGTGCTTAGTTGACAATTTGACATACTGTAAGAGGCTCTGTCTGGTTGGCTCAGCTGGACTTCACTGTCATCTTCATGACAGGATATCATTGTAATAAAAAGCCTACAATAGGCCATCTGTGCTATTACCTTTACCTCAGGGTTGATGAGGGAGACACTAACACGGCAGCAGATGGGGGAGAGGTAGTGTAATTGATTGAATAAAATACTAAAATCGATCAGGGGAAGCGGGCGTGTAACAAGACAGTGACAAATGTGCAGGTCAGCAGGAGAGAGAGGGAAAGAGAGAAAGAGAGAGGGAGAGAAAGAGGGAGAGAGAGAGAGAGGGAGAGAGAGAGAGAGAGGAGGAAATGGAGACACAGCAAGAATGTGCTTTATATTGTCAAATGCGTAAACAAAACCCCACATAAAGTGTTCACTTTACATTTAAATATACAAAACATCAGTGTACAATAAAACAACTAACTCAAAAAGCACACACAGATCTATGAGCATAAAACTAATTAAACGAAAACAAAAATACACATCAAGTTCAAACCCTTTTAGTCCATAGATATGGTGTTAACCCATACTCAACATGTGCAGATATGATGCAGATAGATTATGCAACAGGTACAAGATTAAGTTAATATCCTTCAGGTTTGTTTTTGTACTAAATGTGTGTGATCAGAAACCCACACTGACTTCTTTCAATATTTGGTTTGCAAGCTGATTGAAAATAATTATCAGAATAAAATTTTCAGCTTTAAAAACATGAACAGTTAGACTCCGTCATAACCATTACGTTATTGTCTCACTTACGGACCGGATTTTACCCTGAACTCATGAGAGCAAGGAAGATGTGCTTACTTATCAAACCATCTTTAAAAGCTTTTAAAAATTTTTTTAAAGCAAGTGCTGTAACCAGTCTGAGTTAACTCTCCATATGTGGTGCTTCTGTTTTGTTTGTTTGTACTCCAGGCCCACCTGCTGTGTACCAAACGGTCACATCCACAACAGGAAGCTGACACTGTTACATGTTGTTGCAAATGTTTCCTACCTGGGAGCCTTTCTTGCTTCCTGGCAAGTTGATGATGAGCGTCTTCCCTCGGATCCCACACACAGGTCTGCAAACGCAGTTATTGGGAGAAGCGTGCGCGATTATGGTTATGATCATCAAGCCAACACTGCTTATGTCGCCCTAATTGTCCATTTCCAAATAAACAACTCTTGTTTTGCACTTGGCTGCACGTCATTTACCATATGTGCTGTGCACAAACGTTATGCAATTGCAAAGCTATTTTTCCTTTCAAATATGAAGATGATATGGTCCACTTAGAGCAACAAAAGCAACCTAAAATATATTTCATCTATCTGTATTTAAGTTTCTACTGAGAAGCAAACTGCTTAGGCCTAAAAAAAAAAAAGTTATAATAAAATCAGAATACATGAAACTTTAACTTCACTTGTGGTTCAAATGTAAAACAATGTTGCTGCTGTGAATTTCTATTAGGATAAAAAAAAAATCAATAATGAACCATAAGAATTACGATCATGAATGTGATTTTGGCAGGTGGTAATGTTCCTCCGACCTGGATAGCATGCCTAATGGTGTGACGTTGAGGGATCCCATCAGCATTGCCAGAGACATCCCTGGAGCTTCGCGCTCTATCACCTCCTTAGTGGCCTGGAGAGAAGAGAAATGGAGAGGAGAGTTGTCGGAGTGATCATGATCTAACCAGTACAGCAGCCGTGCCATGACCTAAAAAACAAAACAAAACAAAACAGAAAAAAACTGTATTATTCTTTGGAACATGTGGAAATATAACCACGATTAAATACAGCTTAATATCTGACTCTGCAACTGAATTTTATTTTTCATTTCTTAAAATATTTTTAACTAAAATCAGGGCATGAGGTCTAATTTATTTGAGCTGTTTTGTCTAACTTTGCAACGTTAAACACTGGGAAGAATATTAAGTAAATATATGATGATGTGTCTCAAGGTCAGGAGTGTAGAAAAAGTGTAATATGCTGTATTCATACATATGTTTTCAAAGAATAACAGAAATGTTTAGAAAATATGTCTTTTTTTTCAGACTTGCATATGTCATATCAAGCACAGCCAACACTCTTGAGAGTGTAGTGTGCTGAATGTGTAAAATGCAGGATTTTTGAGCTGACTTTGTGTGTAATAACAACCTGGGGTTACTCCCCACTGTATGGGCAGATGTGTGATGTAATCACAGAGACTTGTAATCACACAATCCTAATACC
Organism: Zenarchopterus dispar; assembly: GCA_028564865.1. NCBI lineage: Eukaryota > Metazoa > Chordata > Actinopteri > Beloniformes > Zenarchopteridae > Zenarchopterus > Zenarchopterus dispar. The sequence continues at coordinate 3,407,890 of JAOWBL010000017.1, read as the reverse complement.
GAGATCAAGCTGGAGGGACACTCTTTTTAGACAGTGAACAGGCCTGCCCACTCTGGTTGAAGAGTACAGGTGGAGGAATGTGCATATATTTTAATAATGACTAAAGTACATATACGGACATCTTTAGGGCACATTGCTCTGCTTTTGAATCCTGACCTTCGTACATGGGCAGAGGTTTTACTGTCACCTTAACTGTTTATAGTCCACCAAAGTCTAATGTTGTCAATTCTAGACAAGTGGCATGAGATCATTAACAAGTGAACGCACATCCAGATAGAGGTGCGACTGTAGCAGGAGACTTTAATTAATGCCACTTTTCTGAAGGAATGCTTTGAAAACACAGAGTAGGAGTTGTTTTCACAGAGTAAAGACTTGGAGGAATATATACCTCGTCCCTTTTGGTACAATAGATAGACTTCTGCATTGACAAGACCATCAAGGTAGTCCCAAATCAACCCGAACATAGATACCTGCAGTGCACCAAGTGCCACTTTGAAAAAAACAAAAAAAAAACAAAACTAAAAAACAAAACCCTCTATGGTATATACCTGGAAATACAACACCTGATGATGTAGTGAATTCCTGACAGACAGTAAAGAAGACCATTCCTTCTCTTCGAGCTGTGTTTATTGGGTGTCCTTGAGTTTAGTGAAACTTCAAATGCACCATTAGCATCAGAGCCAAAAAAGACTTCAAAGGAGGAGAGCCACTGATGAGCATCACTGGCTTGGACTCAGGAGATGAGAGGGAAGCAGGGAAGGAAGACTGATGAGGGGAAGTGCGTAGGAGGTAAGTGTGAAGGGTTGAAACAGAGACAAGTGAGACGGAGGGAAGGCAGGGATTGGATTTATGCTTAATCATTGATGCAGGCTAAATTATACAGAGTCACTGATTGGAAGAAGTCTCACATGGGTTTGTTTAATTCTAGTTATTTGGGGCAGGCACTCACATTAAGATTACAAGGTGTATGGTTTAGGCAATTTGTTTCTCTACTTAAGGAGAAAATAGATGAGATTTTTCTTAATAACATGCATATGATGAAGGTGAAGTTATGTATTAGCAAGGGCAGGATAAAGACTCAGAGTATGAGCGCATGATTATGTTGCGAAATGAAATCTTGAAGGAACGATACCCTTCGAATACGGATGGACCATGTTTCTTTGCAAAACAAAAAAACTGTTTTATAAATTCATAGATGTCAAAGGGGTACAGTTCAATTTTACTTATTCAAAAAGATATTTATTACAATATTAACAAACCAAATAATCGACACCCCGACTTGAATTTAAGGACTAAACATTTGCCTTTAAAACGGTCAAACTTTGGCTCAGCTAAATGACCAAAGCAGATATTTCCAACACCAGATGCTTCTCTATATTGTGTGCCAAGAAAAGTCACTTTCTTTAATTTTTTTTCTTTTTTTACAGCTTACATATCAGAACATAAGAATAATGAAAAGAAAAAGGTCATAAAACGAGGCAAATTTAATGTGAACAGCAACATGTGACCCACTGAGGAGCAGCGTTTGAAACGTACGCCCATCTCACTTCAACAAGCATGTAGCTGTCAGGTGCTGCCAATCGAATGCAGGTGATTAATTAATTATTGAACAAATGTGCCCACCTCAGCAAAGCATACGTTTTGGGAATTTGCTGGTCTGGAGAGTTCGGTTACATGTTAACACAATGCCAAGAAGGAAATAAATCAGCAATGCTTTTAGAGAAGTAATTGTTGCAGGACATGCAGGACAGTGAGCCCTGAGGACCAGGGTTGAAGAACATTATTCTCGAGTCAAATGTGAGGCCATTTATGTTGCAGTTAAAATATTGGCTGAAACAGAATTATGCAACAAGACAATGATCCCAAATAAAGCACCAAGTCTAAAACATAATGGCTGAAAAATGTACCCCTGTGTGGCATGAAGGTTGTGCAACAGCTCAAAGTCAAGGTATCTTAAAATGGCTCGGCAAAAATAAATGCCCACACATCATAATTAATTGAAGTGACTGTGAAGGAGAAGAGCGGGCTAAAGTTCCTCCATAACGATGTGAGAGACTGATAACGCCATTTGGAAAACAATTACTTCAAGTTATTGCTGCTAAAGGTGGTTCTACAGACTATTCAGTCATCGGCTATGCCTAGTTTTTCATACACTGTTTCTGCATTTTGCAAAATTAACAATGACACGGTGAAATATGCCATGAGCTGATGTTATTCTGTGAATCCAATTTTAAGACCAGGTAAGGATCAGTTTTATTTTATTTTTTATTTATTTTTTTGGACATGCACATAAATCTTGAAATGAAAAATGAAAATGATAGAACTTTCTTTTTTTTAACAACTCACCGGAAATCAGCATATGGTCGAATCATAAAAGAATAATGTTTAAGCCACATGAAATTAAAGTGGACATATATATGTGT
>JAOWBL010000017.1:3358360-3374490 GCA_028564865.1 Zenarchopterus dispar | reverse complement strand
ATGGATGGATGGATGGATGGATGGATGGATGGATAGATAGATAGATAGATAGATAGATAGATAGATAGATAGATAGACAGACAGACAGACCTGTAACAGACTGGTAACCAGCTACAATGAACAGTACATCCTTAGCAACACTCTTTACAGAATCTCACTGGATGCTCTCATTGTTATTGTTATTCTTATAGTTCTTCATGTGAACATGTGGAAGAGTCCGGTAAAACATGGACATTTAACATCACTATGTACTGTTTCTTCTCAATTTATTCCTATGAAGTTTAGTTTCCCTGACAGCCCAAACCCTCTCAGTCCATATACACACACAATTTTGTAAAGATAAATAAGCCTGTTGGTTGTGTCTCTGTACTTCTCAAGATTGACATATGTGTGCGGGAATTTTCAACACAGCACAGCGACATCAAACTGGCAATCTGTCGAAACGCTTGGAATTCAGTTGAAATGACTGATGGCACATGGAGAAATTAACCCTCTTTAATATGCCATTAACCTATACATAACTGTTGCAAAGAAAGTTGTATATTTCCACTTGGTTGTGAAAAGACAGACGATATCTACATTAACAGAACTATATAGAAAACATTGTTTATTTACTCCTTAAAATAGAAACATTGGGGATAAGAAATCTATTTTTTCTGAGATTCCAATCTTATATTTGAGTGTCTGAATTAAATACTGTCATGTTACCTGCACGAAAACATGTAACTTGGTGAGCTAGTCAGATGTGCATAGTTTTATTATGTCGTAGATCTAGCTCACAGTAGATTTATCCAGCCTCTCCATCCTTATTTTCTCTCAATTTGAACTTCAAATCATACTGCAGATGCTGTAACTTGAAAGTAGGATGTCAAAATCCTCTGGCTTTCTTCTTTGCATTGCTTTTGATTGCAAATTCTCATCAGCAGCCATACAATTCATGATTTAACAAAGAAGCTAATAATAACTACTACTTTGTACTACTTTATCTAATGAGTCATATCTAGAAGATCTACAGCTAGAAAATCTGTTGTCATTTTTTAAGTTTGTCCCAGGTGGAAGTTGGATTTTCTAATTTTCAATTTTATTTTGAATGCAGCATCAAAAGACATAAACAGAACTGGTATTACAAAACAAATTTGAAAATGTTGAAGCTATGTAACCCTGGTTTTTAATTTTAACATGTAATAACCACCAAAAAATGCAGAGGAACTGATCATAGGCACCATAAGGTCAGAGTTTATTGTGCCCATACAAGATTGAGGAATTCAATCATGTTAGTTCAGTGCTCTAATCTGCATGCAGTGTTTTTGCAGCCTGGGAAGTTCAACGTATGACTTGCAATGAAAATGTACCTAAAAGGAGATTCAGTACCAACTGTCCTGCAGATGAAGAACATACAGGTGTTTGAGATCAAAATTACCATTCAAGTAATCAGTTTGGTGTATGGTAGTGTGAGCTTGGTTCACAGCTTGCCACTGTGACTTTTCAGGCTAGGTGCTGTATGATTTAGCATATGGTGTAATGTGATTTGTGGGTTATTGAGTGAAATTTGTGTATAAATTTGCACGGCAGCTCAAACCTGCAAGATTGATCTCAAAAGTAGCACACATTGCAAAAGAGGAAGGGTGGAGAGGAGTTTAGTGGCTCTCCACCTCTCCACCCTTAAACAAGATGCTAAGGGGATTGGTCTAAAGAAATGATTGAAAACGGTATTATTGTGTTGTATCTCTCTAGCATTAAGAAAGGCACACACATTTCATTAAGACTTCGGGAAATTGTTTGAACATGTGAAAAATGGCATAATATTTGGCTCCTTTAAGCGCCAGATTTCTCGTCGTGCACCTCTGGAGGTCCAAAATGAAAATGTAGATAGGTTCATTCTCATTCCAGCTCCGTGAGTGTATGTATCTCATGCAGTGGTGAGGTCAATACTGCACTGAGTGTGAGTGACGCTGGATTTCAGCACCACGGACAGCGCTCCCCTGCCGGAGACAGCGATGAAGGAATAGACAAGCGCTTGCGGTGGTGTTGGAGCTGCTGGTGGTGGGGGTTTCCCTTGCAGATTTTAAGAGGAAACACGCAGTTATTCCTCCATCGCTGCACACCGCCTACCACCTCCTCTGTACCGGATTTCCATACGGAGAAATGCCGTATACGCGCGTGAGATCACCGCTTTCATGAAATGTTGATCGACCCAGCATCACACAGGATGGACATGAGAGGAGAAGGGAGGGGGTGAGAAAAAAGGGGAAAGAGGTGTGGGGTATTCCTTCGGACAGCAATTTATCATGCATCCACCCTGCCACCATCAGCACCCTCCCTCATTCTACACCCTCTACCCCCAAATCTGTCCTGGTTTACTTTCCGATCATGACCACACTGACGATCTCAACCATGACAAAGCAAAGACACCTATACAGATAAGGGGGGGAAAAATGCAGGCCAACGGCGACCAGCTCCAACAATCATCCACCGCCTTTCTGCCGCACATCTAAACACAAAATGTTTCCAATATTGACAGGCGCGAGACGCGCCGTCTTCCAGATGCGTTTCAGAGAATGTCAGAAGGATTCACCCGTGTGTTCAGATCAGACCAGATCCCACATCAGACGTCATATAAACTTCTCAATCGGTACTGTCATTCAAATACAGATGAAAAAGAAAAAGAAAAGAAAAAGCCAGATCTGAGATCTATACGCATTTTCATGAAATTCCCTACATTTACCATCGCTCTTTAAAAGGCCAAGGATGCGCTCATCGTCACCAGCACCACGTCCACCTTCAGCAACTGTCGTGAGCAACACTTCAAAAATCGCTGTGGTCAGCTGGGTGTCAAAATGCAATCTATATCCCGAGCATCTTTAGCAGCAACACAGCACACAGTCAGCTGTAATAGGGACATGAATTATTCAACACACATAAACTGGGCGCTTTTGCTTCAGCAAGGAAACGACAGCTGACACAAACCAATACAGAATAGACATTAACCGCTTCAACCGCATGACTGTCATGTAAGAAACATGAATCTGCGCCGGTAAGACGAGGGGGAAAAAGGCAGGCTGTAAGTCATCGTCGCCTCCAAGAGGATGTAAAACCAACTAGAGACCGAGAGACGCCGCCGCCGCCGCGCAAAGAGAAAAAAAAAAAAGACAGCCGATATAGAAAAAGATCCAAGCACATAACCAGCGGGAATTGATCCTTGGAAATACAGGCGAAATACAAAAGAACCATTGGGCATTTCTGCGTTTACCTGTTAAGACTCCGACCCGGATTTGGTGGTCGTGGTTCGTTAAAATCATCCCGTCTGACGCCATGTTCAGCAGCGCTGTCGCCCGCACCGAGAACTCACGGCAGGGCCCAGAGCCGATCGCATCGAACTTAGAGGGGAGAGGGAGGGGAGGATGAGGAAGAGGAGGAGGAGAAAGAGAAGGAGGAGGGATGGAGTACAGCAAGAATCAAGCAGACGAGGCGAGTAGAAAGTCGAGTGATCATCGGGAGACGTACAGAGAAGCGGTCCGGATGCGGGGGCCGTTTAAAAGGCGCACATCTCTCAGGCGCACACACTACTCCCGTGGCAGGCGGCCACGATAGTAGTATGCAGCCTTAGTTAAATCTCCACGAGAGAATACCATGCGCACCGGAAAAGCGTTTAGAACGACAGCAGGCCTACATGTGTGTGTGACTTTCTTCATCGCTTTCATCCTCTTTCATGCAGCCATTTCCCGAGCAAAGTTCACCCCCTACCCCCCCTTTTTTTTCTCGAGGGCAAAGTGGGAAGAAAGTTAACCTGATGCCCAGAGACAGTCTAAGGAATGCTGGCCAAGCCCGCTGAGGGTAGGTGTGTGGGTTTCACAGGTGACTCTACAGGCTACCCCAAAGTCTGAATGAGCAGAGTAAAGAAAAAAGGAAGAGGTTTTGTCGGATGTCCACAGAAACCAGTGATGGGGACTCAAATGGATTTTCTGTTTCAAGGCCCACCCTGGGTTGTCCATAAAAAGCCAACAAGGTGGACTAAAATATCGGTTGTTGTGGGCCCTGCATGGACTAAGCCTCATGAGGCCTGTGGGCTCTTTTTGTGTGGGTTCTCCCACATTTACACCGGGGAAGCCCAATGAAAATTTTGTATTTGTGCTAATGAACTCCATTGAATGTGCAGTGCTGTATGAAGGCATTAGATATTTCTAGTGTAAATGCTTCAACAGAAGTTTTAAGCGATTATCTGTATTTATTTTCCAGTCTGTTTTGGATCCAAACAGAAAATAGAGCCTTGTGAATTCTTACTTATTTGTCAAACATCTGTATGGGACAGTGTCCTTAATAAGAGTTATATCTGTGCCCGGTTCTGAGGGAGGTCAGACCAAATGCTGACATCTGTTTGTAGAGTCTTTTTGTTCTGGACATTTTGTGGTTTTAGTTTCTGTATCTTGGGATTGGCTGTGATTGATTGTTTATGGCTGATACAAACGATCAAAAAATTGGCCAATAAACAGTGTACCTCAAATATTATTACATTTTCTGTTTGTATCTTGAAAGAGAGGGAATAATAAAAAAGTGTGTCATTTAAAATTTGATTTAAAAAACATCAAGATTTGGGGTCCATAAAGACTCACAGTACACACAGTTGTGCACACCAGTAGTGTGTATGCTAACAAAACAGCGCTCATCTGCTAGTAATCCATAAAAATATGTTTTGGTACAATAAGTCATTAAAGTGCCTGTTTCATTTATTAAAGTTTTATACTTTAATGACATGACAATATAAAAGCAGAATCTGAAACCAAGTCAAACAAAATTTATTTTACTTGTGAAAAGTAATTTTTGTGTGTATGGTACATGTGTGTGTGTAAATCAGCACGGGGGTGGGGGGGGATCATGGCCTTGACCATGATTTGTGAAAATTTAGATCCCTGCTACCAAGGTGTCTGATAATTGATGCTAACATGAATCACTTCTTTAATCTGAGCCCCTCCAACTCCACCTTGTCCCCTTCCCCCAACCACAAATTCTTAGATGCTCCTTGCTTTATCAGATTAAAGGGACCCTCCAAGAGCAAGGACAACACCCCAGAGTGTTGGCTTCTCTGTGCAGAGGCTTCAAGGAAAAGCAGAGTCTGACCTGCAAAACTGCAACCATACATCCCCGGGCAAAACAAGCATCAAGCTGCTATTTATAGACTGGCTGTACGCTTCAACGGTGTATAATTTCTCTTGTTTATTCTCATGGAAAAAAAGGCCCATCCTCCATCATCTGTTGGGAATCTATCAATATCCATAATTCATGAACACATGTGTGAGTATGGTAATACCTGACAAAGATGGGGCAACTCTTTTAGCAGGACTGGATCTCTTCAGTGGTCATGTTCAATGATGTGACACACTCCCCGTCCTTCAGGTACCAGCTTATTTCCACTTCCATTGCCGTACAACTGTAGCCAGAGGTCTTCTGAAATAGACATTTAGGACTTACCAAATTCATTAATAAAAGAGCAGGTCTTATTTCATTTTAGTCACACTAGCATTATGAAGTGACCAGACATGTCTTTACATTTAATGTGTTTTACAGACATTTTCAGTTGCATACTTCAGAAAGTATGCAGACTCTCATTCCAAAGTTAGTTTTAGCCCCACAGTCGATAACCAGAGCTAAATCAGTGGTCGCTGCTCAGCCTGCAGGAGCTTGTTGAAGCACTTGCTCTCACGCTCTAAAATCTTTCACCTTAGTGTTGACCTGTGTTGCACTTGTTTTGTACCGTAGCCTATAGGCTAAAAACAAAAACAAAAACAAACAAAAAAACTGCACTCACAGTCGAAAGAACTTCTTTTAAATATAGATTTATTGGTAAAAGAAAACATTCTCATATTGCATGTTTCGCAATACATTCCAAACATTTATGAAGAAACAATCTATTTTCACTCACCCATGTTGTACTAAAACAGCAACTGTTGCATGTGACTTACAGAAAGACACTGAACTGGACAACCTTTTAGGAAACGCTCCACATCTTATAGATATGCTTACTTAAAAAAGTCTTAAGCAACTTTTACTTTCCATGACAAATCATTCAAGGCTCCCATATCTAAACTAATTAACTTAGTCATAAAAGTGTTTCATCCATTACTTTCAGTATCTCAAAAATGTTAAGTTGCAGCAATTACTGTGGCCTAATGCTTTTGTGGATGTGGTCGGTCCTGTGCAACATTTTTCAAAGACTTTACTTCCATTTCTCTTTGCAGATCTAAAGCTCTAATGTGTTGAATGCCTGCTTGCTTGATTCAGAGAAATACTGATATGGCCATTTTACAGTGAGCATAGTTTATTTATTTTTATTAACTCTTTGGTACTACTTATGTGTTTTAGGTTGCTGTATTTGAATTCAGCTCAGTTCACTTCACTTCTGTACTAACTGGACATGTACAGTGGCAGTTTACAGCAAAGGGTTCCCAGAGCAGTTTACATGAAGTTTGCAAAGTTAAATACGGTTCAATAAATACAATCCATTTCAGTCCACCTATATTCTGTGGTATTTATTACTATCCAGTACGAGTTCATGCTCAAACATTTCCCCGTAGAATTAGGTGGTATAATACAAAATTAAATTGGTGGGAAGTCCTGGCCAAAAATCAGCAGAATAGGCCCAAACCATGATGCTACCACCATGTTTCACAGATGGTAGAAGTTATTTTATGGGAAAGAAGATCTAAGTCTAACTCCTTTGTGATTTTTCTAACTTTCCAAAACAACAACAATAACAACAACAACAAAACATTAACAACAAAACAAAAAACCTTGAACTTCAGTTATTAATATTGACTTTTGCCTGGGAAAACAGCAATAGTCTTGAAGTTCTCCCAGGTATATATTACATGAATGTGCACTGACAGGTACAATATATTATCTGTCTGAATAATGCAGTCCAAGACTCCCTCCCCACCCCCCATTTAAAAAAAAATTATTTAGTTAAAACCTGGCAATTTCAAAAGAATTTTAAAACTTTGTGAGTCTCAGTTTAAAACCTCCCATTTCCCATTGACATTCAAGTTTTAAAGTTTGCAAAAATGTGTATCATCAAAGTGCTTAAGTGTTAGAAACCTTCAGCAAGTCCACACATTTGCAGAAATGACAGCAGTGTATTTGATGATCTAAAATTTGGAGAGATATTCTCTCTTGTAACATTAGATCACCTTTTCTCTCCCTTTTCCATTTTGGAGAAAGACCAGCATTAAAGAGATGTTAAAAGTGGAGATAGGCATTCTCAGTGGGGCTGTGTTCACATGCAAACATACACACACTACTCTGTCTTTCCCTCACTCTATCTTCTCACAAACACTAGCAAGCCCACTTTGTGGATCGGAGCTGGCAAGCTTTCCTAAAAGGCTAGACTCTCCCCAAGTGGTGTGGAGAGAGAGAGCTGAGGAGGGAAGATAGTAGAGGAGAGATGTATGGAGGAGCAGGGAGGAAGCCATCAGGCTGCAGGCATCAGGGACCCCATCTGGTGTGCAGAGGGCTGTGTTTATGTAGTGTGGGAATAAGTATGCTTGTGCACAAGTGCGTGTTGTAATGACGGCATAATTGCCTCACCATCAGTCGAGCTGCTCGCTGCTCGTGGATAGGTGATGAGGAGGCAAGTTCCATTGCTCTCCCTTTTTCCCCTCGCAATCCATCACAATAATAAGGGAAGCCTCAGCAGATAGAGGAAGCTGTGAATGTGAGTTTCCCCATCTTTGTGGTGAGTTCAGGGAACTCCCTTTTAATTCCCCCAGATGCAGAAAAGGGAACAAGTAGAGGACAGAAGTTTGGGCGTTTTTCTTTTTTTATGATTCAGCATTAAGCTCTATTTTCAGGCTCCACGGCTGTTTTCAACACACAGCATTACTTACTGAAGAGTGGAAATGTTTTGGGATTTCCTACAAAATCTCAGGAGTTGTGAAACGGCTGGCGAGAAGAACCTGGAGATCCGTCCAATTTCATAAAGCCAGCAGGATACAAAAATGTTGCTAAAGAGCTATAAAACTTTTCACATATGACAAACGATCCTAATCTGGTTCCTATTCCCAAAAGAAAACAGCGGCCTAAAGTTGTTAGATACATGATAAAGCATGCAGCTGAGACTTTTAGAGTTCCACAAAGTTAAACATTGCCTATACCTGATCACGTTATAATGTTCAAACATCTAACTGAAAACCAAAATGCGCCTGTGTTTGATTACATGGTGGTATATCAATTTCTTAGAGGGAGCAACAACAATTTCTGGAGTGTGCTGTTACTCCTCTATCCAATCGTATGTTGTCTTGGAAACGTGCCCATCTGTAATCATGATGACAGTCTGTTCTTTGATCAAAACAAGTGAGCAGAAAAAAGGGGCCAAAACAAGAAAAAGAAACGTACCTTGGGGATTATTTGACATTACCCTTAATGCTATCTCCAGAAAACCTGACTAAACCTGGCCCCAACTGAGGAGACAAAGATGCCAAGAAAAATAACTCAAAACAAAACAATTATCCATCTGTGAATGAGCAGCAGACAGTTAATTGAGGACTGCTGGGGACGAACCCCCTTGTTTGGAGACCGTAATTAGGCAACAACATGGCAAGAAAGTTGCCAAGAGTCTGAGAACACCTCTGATCATCCAAGGAAGCAGAAAAATGGAGAGATAGAGAAAAGGGCAGACGCAGGAAAGAGGAAGAGTCAGCGTATGTGTGTGTTCGGCAGTATTCTGATGAGTGCAGGATCTCTGCCGACACACAGCACCATTACAGTGGTGCAGAGCATCGCCCCAGGGTTTTGGAATCAAACCCATTACATCTGATACTGGATTTCTCTCTGCTTAGAATTAATGCAATGTGGACTTGCCTTCTCTAAAGCCGGCCAGTGTCGCATAGTATTGCCGTGCGAAGAGCTGTATCACAATTAAAAAAGAAGACAGTGTAAGAGAGCGAGGGCCTGAGAGGGATTCTGGAGAGTAAGGTTTGCTGCGGCTCAGGAGGTCATTTCATATTTCAATTTTTATTGTATTGCAACGAGGCCTGGCTGTCTCTGTTAACGTACAGGATATATGGGCACACATGAAGGGCCTCTGCATGTTTACACAGGGGCCCTGTAGTCCATTTGCATAATTAACAGACTGGCATTTGAAAAGCAGAATGTCAGCACAAACAACCTCGGACACCAAACTACCCCAGGTCATTTTTTTTCAACCATGTAATTGGCTCTTAATGCAGAGGAGATAAACTTAGAGATTTTCTGCCCTTAAAGAAAAAAAAAAAACCTCCTTGTTAATGGGCTCAGCGCTCCCAGATTCCTGCTGGTCATTAGCTTCGACACTTGGAAGTTTAGGAAAAGGCTGCCTCTACATGATAGATTAAAAAATATATATCTATTTATCGCTATGTTTGAATCTAAGGCCTTTTACTGTCTCTGAATGAGCATATATATTTTTTCTCTCCAATGCCTGGCCTTCATTTTGCCTGTTACAAATGGAAGGTGATACATTCGTCCTTTGCTGTCTGTCTGTCTATCGGTTGTGACATGTCTGATGTAATGCTTGTGCAAGCGACCGTTCTCTCTTTGGTGACATATCATGTCTGAGCTACATCCTCAGTCCATCCTCATTGACATCTACATGCAGTCCCAAGGAATTTGTCAGTGTTTAGTTTTAACCTTTAAGTAAAGCGGGATCACAACATGAATTTCATGTGGATTGTGCAGAAGGAAAATTTTTCTTTTTTTAAAACACCTTAGTTAAACTTAAGGGCTATTTAGGGAGTAATCGTTTAGGGAGACATTTTCTTGAACTGAGAAATTTCCAGAACTGAGCCAAAGTGTTATATATTCAGGTCAAGCCACAATAAGAGGTATTTGTCAGTTTACTAATGGAGCTTAATCATTAATTTATTACTTGTTGTATCTGAGTTACCCTCCACCTATGAGACCAACCTTGAAAAGAAGTTGGGCAGTACAGAAAATGCAAATAAATGAAATACTACAGAAATTCTCAAATTTTATTTTTTTTAGCAGACATTATTATCCTAAGATATATTTCATTACTTTACTTTGCTTTAGCTTCAGTTTATTTATTTTATTGTTTTATTTATTTATTTATTTATTGTTTTATTTAATTATTGGATTTTAGGAGTTTGACACATTCTAAAAAGAATTGGTAGTTCTGGTAAAGATGCAAAAGAAAAGGAAAATCAAACAGATGAGATGGTAATGGTGATTTCATTTGTATTCATGAAAGGCTGAGTAAAGCAAAGATGGGCAAAGGATCTTCATGTTCTCAACAAATCTGAAAACATTTTGTTTTTGTCAAACAGTGTTCCTCAAAAAATGATTGGAGAGGATTTATACATTTTTCCTATTCAGGGAATCATGAGTTGTGTAAAAGGCAAAAGCACAAAGCTTAAGCTGGACACCCATGAGCTCCAATCCCTCAGAGAGCACTGAATCAAGGTCTGTCATTCATGAATAGCTCATATAACCACATGGGTGTAGCATTTGATGTGGTTAACATTTATCAAGCATTTCAGTGCAGACATACAAAACAAATAACCTTCAAAGCTTAACTAGGTAAAAGAGAAGTCCTTGTTCAGAGATCCCATGAACGTATCTGGGCTTGGAGGCGTCTGAGATGGATTGTCAACAGACGAATCATTGGATCAGCAACTGTGATTAGTAACAAGTCCTAAAACCAGGACCTGAGATGGTCTGAGGTTGTATCAGTGGTCTAAGCAAAAGTCGTTTACACTTTTGTAATGAAAACAGACATGTACACTGATTTTAAATCAATGTTTTCTGCCTTTAATGTGATCATGTATTTGTTTTAACTGTGCTTGCACACATATATTGAAAATGTGACAATATGTATAAAAAATATGTATAAAAATGTGTACCGTTTTATAGAAGACAACTCCATCATCCAGGGGTGAAGGTGCATCATTGAAACATTTCCGCACAGAAATGTTCTGATCACTTGTCTCTTATCATCAGTTCTGACATGCAAGTCAGGCAGCGTGAACTGAATTTTAAAGAAAAGAAAAGAAAAAAGAGAGAGAGAAAGAAAAAACACCCTCTAGCATCTGTCTTTCCAAGCTGCTCCCTGGAAAGAATTTAATTCTGGGATTTGCTGGACACCACACAGCCTTTGGGATGTAATCTTACATCCACACACCTATTAACCTCTACCAGCAGAGAAGTTGGAATGACTTTCAAGCTCCAGTGGGTCCAGTGCAGGATAATGACTGTGGTGAGTTCAGGTAATGTGGTTAGCGAGCTGTTGGGGCCAAGCTGTCAGCTCTGTGGCAGAGTTAGACTTGGGCGGGTGGATGAGGCTGGTAAGAAACTCGGAGGAGGGGTGAAACAGAGTGAAGCTGGACCTGACAGGGCCTGGGAGCAGACGCAGCGGCCTGGGATCAGCGGTGTAGCTTGACTGGATTGGACATCTTCCTGCAGAGAGTACTCTCCTGAAGCTCAAACATTACACATGCAAACATGGACACTCCTGTCTGAATACACATGCGCAATCATGGAAGTGTAATTATAAGTCCTTTCCTTTTCAGAAAGTGTGGATGTCTCCTAATTTTCTTACCACCTCTCTCCTCCCTTGCGTTTCAGCCTCTCCCAAGTCAAGGTGCTGCAGGGAAAGGAAGATGTGCATGACAGGCAGTGCTACGTGACTTATTACTCATCCAGTGCATCGGTGGACCTGAAAGCATCATCTGTGGCTGTCGGCACTGCCTTGCAGCTGTAAATTCACATGTGCGCATTCTGACAGCCTGTCAATCAAACAGTCAATCAGCCAAGCTTGACTGTTAGCAAGCAGCCTTGCAATTAACCCCCTCTGGCTACAGGTGCATCTTTTAATCTCAAACTATAAAAATGAATTCAGGGTACTTTCATAACCATATTTCCCGTCTGGCATGCATGTAGACCCTTGGCTCTCACTCCAGGTGACCCCTGGATAGTCTCCCATTTTACCGCAGGAGCCCTGACTCACATCCAGGCCAGTCGGAAAAATGAGCCCAGCCATGCAGAAAAAATTAGATGGAGAGAACGAAGACACGCAGCCTATAAAAGCATTTAAACTAAAGTAAGTGATAAAGAAGAAAATATGTAGATGAGAAGCATGTGGCATTAAGAAGAGTGAGAATGAAGGAATTAAGGTCATAAAAGTAGCACTTCATGCAGTTAGTATTGCCCAACCTTATTTAGAATTTAAAGCTGTTATTTGCAATAATTTTATACTATTTTATTATTTATGTAACCAATTAGGATGAGTGGTAGGGCTTGCAAGTCTTGTAATACCATTTTCATCCACTAGAGGTTAAACACTGCAAACCACTGAAGCATCCGGTCGACTTTCAGATATTCAGTAGAGGAAGTAATGGTGGATGAGGGGGTATTCTACTAAACTTAGTGTCAGGATAGACTATTTAGGCCGAGCTTTCAGACAGGCTGGTGGCAAATCAGTGAGCAGTCAATAGTTGCCCATCAGCAGTTGTTATGTGTGAACAACTCAAAGTCGATGCCCTACATGTCTGGGCCATCTCCAGCTGCTAAAGGATATTTTAGCACGCCACATATATCTGTAGTTGTTGGGGAAATCCTCTTTCAAGCCACAGCTAATGAGAGGGCAAGCAATGAGCAGACGTCACACTGATAAAAAGAATCTTCTGGAGCAATGAAAAGACCCTGTAAAAGTTCAAAGGTACGCAATGAACCATACCACAATTCCAGTATTGGCTTTGTCATTACATTACATGACCTGTCATATAATGACCTCTGTAGCTCCATGCTCCTTTTTTTTTTAACCCATGTTTGCTGCCATTTCTTTTTTTGTTTGTGTTCTGAACAAATTGTAACACAAGCAGCTTGCACCAGTAGATCTTCATTTAGTCCATTTTTAACACCATGTGTTTCATGGACAAAAATTATTTGGAGACCAGCAGGGTGGCCAGGTTGTAAGATTGTGTAGTGTGTGACCTCAGGTAGTTCACGAGAGAAGTTTTGAACACCAAAGGCAAACATCAGGGGCAGAAAAGAACTTTCTCGTAATATGCTGCCCCCATTTGGTCTGGGATAGCGTGGTTACATCATGTCTCTTTAAAAGACGCCGTGTCAGTATGAACTCACACACTGTTCTCGTATTTCACCATAGACAAATGATTTAGATTAATGTTTTAATTAACCACAAAAAGTAACTTATATTTGGTGCAAGAATGAGATTTGGAGGGGAAACTGACAGTGCTCTGTTATCAATGCACCAAGGAAATTTACAGAAATCAAACCAGTTTTGGGCAGTTTGTAAACTTTAACAGTTTGGGATGAAATCATATTTCTTTTTTTTTTCATCTGGACAGAACATCCAGAACAGAGTAGATAGAGACTGTTAGTTTATTTATTTTTAAATATTTAATCCTTCAAACAAGTCACAATCACTGACACTATATAGAATTTTAATGAATGAACATTTTTTTAAAAAAGTCCATATGTCAGCATGTCAAGTTTTTCATTAAAATATAAAAATGTTCATAATTGTAGGAGATGAGCAGTAGCATCCCTGTCTTCAGCTTTCTAAACCCTGAACCCTTCTCTGTTTGGCCTGCTTGCGTTGGTGTGTCGTCACAGGGCCAGAGGATTAAAGCTAAGCCATATCAGCAGCTGAAAAGGACTCCTCTCAGAAAATACACTGGCCTGGTGAATTTATTTCAGTAATGCAGTTACATTTGCAGGGGCCAGAGATCAACAATGGAGTCGGATGAAGAAGAAGCAGAGAGCTTTGCCTCGAGTAGAGTGCTCCTTAAGGGACCCAGGGTACACATTTTAGGATTTAGTAGAGGGATGCTATATTCATTCATCTGCATCAAACGCAAAAGCAATGCTGGTTGTTGAGACCTAAAGTGTGGCTATTATAAGCAGCATTTTTGAATTTGAATCTGAAAAATGCAAGTCCACTCAGACATGAAGAGAGACCCCAGGGATGGGTCGAAGCATTCTTCCTGAACTAGTTTCCTCGGGCAGATACGTCAAACTGTGCAGCACCCTCTAAACACACACAGTCAAACAAATACACTGTGACAAGCATGCATGAGTGCACCAGGACAATTATTTTGACAGAAGGGAACTGTCTTTTGGCTTTTCACTATTTGTTAAAACCATAGAGTAAGCTCATGTCTTAGAGTGAAGTATTATCTGAATCAGCCTGGGTTAACCGTCAATATGTTTGCAGGCATGGGGAGTACCAGTGTTGTTGGGATATTGAATTTTCATTCAACAGTTACATCAGTTAGAAACCATTAAAGGTCACTATCAAAGCTTCAGGTTGTCACCTTGAATGGTTATTTTCTGGGCATGGTTAAATGCAGTCTTCAAGTACACAAAGCACATATGGGTCAGTTGGGGAAACTCCCATGCCCTCTCCAGGACACACTTGAGGATAGATGCAGCCGATTCAGTGATCCACTGCCAAACCTGAGGTTTTCGATGATAGCTGAATCTGAGTTTCAACTATCAAACTTCAGTCTCTTCTCCAGTGCCCTGCACAGACCTGGCCAGGGAAGCTTATGAGTGTGTAACTGGATCAGTCTTCTAAACCAAAAACACTGCCCATGGCGTCCATGCGATGTTGTAGAAGCATATTAATCCAATGTCCAGACTCTTGAGGACTTCATCCACCTGTTCAAGGTATATGTATTAGCACAATCGAGGCACATATGTAGTCTATTTTACAGTCATTCGTATATCTTTATCAAGGTTTTCCCCAGTTTTGTTGTGTTCATTTCATGATATGATATAACAATGTCTTACTATAAAGTTTTATTGGATAACCATCCATTTTAATGGAGTTAAAGTTTCTCAGGATTATGATTAACATAATGTTACTAACTCTGTGATCATTTTTACCTGTAGTCTCTTCTCTGATTCTTCTCAACTCCTCTCTCTGATCTTCAGCCTCACAGCCCTGCATCAGCCTGCTGTCTTCTCTTCATAGGCTGCTGAAGGCTAGCGCTGATTGATGCAGCTGATTTTAGGGTGATGAGAAAAATGTTTGAAATATTTGAGCATTAATACAGTCGTAGCTCCAGTCTTCTTAGTTTTGTTTTGTCAGTCCACTTCTTAAATCCCCTGTAGACCTGCTCTTAGCAACGTTTATAAGGACAGAGCTGCAGGGGGGTGGCGGAGATCTAAATGAGTTAGTCTGCTGTCATCAGGAATAAATGAATCGATGGGTCGCTGCTCCACTGATAATGCATGCAGGTTATTAAAAAAATAAGCCCCACCAGGCCCACGGTGAATCAACCCCCACCAGGCAAATGTCCAGTATGCCAGATCACCAGTCCAGCTCCGCCCAGAACCTCAATACCATAGCACGTTTTTATTACAGTTGTGGGCAAGCCCATTCCTGAGTCAGCGGATTCAACGGCCTTTGTGGAAGACATGTTGGTGAGAAGATCTGCAAATCTTTCCTTCCTCTGTTTGATAACATTCCTAGTTGAGGTGAATGGCACCAAACCCTCACTATACACAGTTTTGATGAAGCGCTGCCCATTCCCACAGAGATGCCAGCTTTTGAACTTAGCATTGGAAACAAGCCTCTTTATTCAGGATGATATGGCATCCATGGTTTCTAAAATAATTTAATATTTACTTTGACCACAGGACTGTTTTCTGCTTTGCTCTGTCCGTTTTACATGAGTTTGGACCCAGATAGGATGGCGGTGTTTCTGGATCAATATGGTTTCTCCTTCACGTGACCCAACTTTAACCTGATTTGTGGATGGTGGTCTTAGACAACAACTTCTAGAAGTTTGCACACACTATCACACCTGTTTCAGTGCCGCACTGCCTGAGAGGGTAAAGGTCATTGCTATACAATACTGATTATCAGCAGTTATGAGATCTGCAGAATCCCAAGTTTTTGTTTTTTTTGAATAGTGGATACACAGTTTCACAACATTTCCAGACTCATAGCTTATTTAAAACTGCCATATCATTTTCTTTATTAAAATCTGTCACCTACATGCTAGTAGATGTTAACGTAGGCTCCAGCCTTAACCCTTGTGTTACCTTCTTACTCAGCCTCAACCAACACTGACATCAACTGAGACAATTCTCTTGGATGTTCATCGTAAGCC
>JAOWBL010000017.1:3313432-3355932 GCA_028564865.1 Zenarchopterus dispar | reverse complement strand
CAGCCCTATTCAATTTCCTAAACTACTTAACATGGGCCGTACCGACTGATGCGGGCCATGCACTGTTTCCTAATACTGAGCCCAGCCTGTCTAATGGAAGAGAAAGCAAAGCCTTCATTTCTCCTCTCATAATATTGGCAGTACTTTGTTTTGCTAATGTATTTATTGTACCCAGCAGTTCTCTTGTTGGGGTATTGAGAATGTACTGTTTATGAATTATAATCACTCAATATCTACACAGTTTGTTGATGAGATTAAAGGGTGAAATGCCTTTACATAAGTTTTCAAGAAAAACCTCAAATATTCAGTGGAGCTAAAAAATGTCATTTATTTCTTCTACAGCTATTTGTAACAAGTTGCACAGTATGAGTGTCTTGAAAGTAGAAATAGATGTATTTACTCATTAATGACTTCAAATATATAAATATTCTCATGGTCTGAGTGATTTTGTTGCAGGTTTATCCAGTGGCGGAAAGCTTGTCCCTTTTTGTTTCTTTTTGTGTCACACTAAGCTGCAAAATAATCCCAAAGAGATTCTGGTGAAGACCACAGTTCACGGTGACAACACCTTGCTATAAATATGTAAGACTCATCCCTCTGCTTTGTTTCTCATTGTCGGAGGATAAAATACACAATCTGTGACTCAACAGATTATTTTTGGTTCTTGGCATGTTGTTTCTTCAGATTTTTCCACTGAAATCCATGAACTACAAACTTAAAATGACTTTTCCAACATTGTCTTGGATCTGGTCTGTATTATTCCAGCCAAAAGTTTTATGTCTTAACAAAATTTTAAAATATATCAATTTATCCATCATCTATTCTTGTTTATTCCTATTTAGGGTCACAAAAGTGGGTTGGAGTCCATCCTAACTCTCTTTGGGTAAAAGGCATGGTGCACCGAGGACAGGCAGCCCGTCCATCGCGGCATCTGGATCTAACAGAAAGTCTGTTGACATCATTCCCAACCCTGCATCCCGTCAACAGCTTTTCCAGAGGACAAGAGCACCACCTGGTGTTAACTTCCTCAAGGAAAGCGATTCAACCTTGACTTACATTCTGATCACACATAAGCACACAGATGGCTGAGGAAAACTGACTCGACAACCTCCTTGCTGCGATAATCACATGGAAATGTATAATCCGTCATAATCTTATTAAACCTCAAAGCTCAAAAGTGGCATCTAAACAAATGTTCTCTGGACAAAAAGAAGAAGAAGAAAAAAAAAGTCTGCTGTATAGCAAAGTCATTCTATCTCCTGCATCTATTTAAGTTTTATTTCGACAGGAAAACAAACTGCACATATCAAGGTTGACGAATCAAAACAATAATTACATTAAACAATAATTACAGTCTGAGTTCTACATTCTGTCAATTAGGTGAACAATATGAGACCAGCGGCAAACTTAACTGCACATCCAAATACACATATAAGCTGTCAGAATATAGCAACATATAAACAATAAAACAAAAAAGCATCCAATCCACACTCTTGTTTTAGCACCTAAAATCATATTACAGTTCAATCACAGGATCAATACGGCAAGTTTATGAAGTGGAGGATTTCTGCAATGACATCACAGTCTGTTAAAGCCTGCTGAGGAAGAGAAATAAATGGGAGACGAGATTGCATTAAGTGTTAATAGCAATTTAAAATATCAGATACCCTCTAAGGATTTCTAACCTTTCATGTAAAATAAGTTAATCCTCTCTGTCAATATAATCCTGCTGATATTATTAAAACCACCCATGATGACATGTAGATATTACCACTTCGCCTCAGAGCCAATAACTTTAATTCACCTGGTGGGAATCCTGTGTGTAAGAGAGTGTGTGTTCAGAAATAGAAAAGGAGAAAATGAGCACTTGGAGAAATGTTGGGAGACTGCAAAATATATTTTAGTGATGAAGAGGCCCCAGGGGGGAAATAGTTCTGAACTAGCAATTTGGGAATCCAACAGATACCCCCCACAAATACGCAACAACATAAAAACACACGATAAGCCTGCCTACTATCAGTATTAATTACTGCTGGGGGCAGGGGAAGGGATCTTAAAAAGGAAAAGAAGGGAATGTTATCATGCTCATATAAACAGAGAGAGAGAGAATGCCTTTGTCATTAACATTTTTCTTTCTTTTTTAAGCCCAAGTGTGAAGAAGATATTGTAACAAGCAGAACAGACTCCCTTAGTTTTTAATTCTGTCAAGACACTGAGTTTATTCTGAAAGAAGAGAGACAGAGAGAGAGAGAGAGAGAAAGAGAGAGAGAGAAAGAAAGAGAGAGAGAAATCCAGATGTGATATAATTTCATCAGAAAAATTCTAAGAAACTGTTAAAGCTTCAGCATTCCCCCATCACACCTTAATTATGCTTTGCTTTTTGTCCACAGTCATAGGTCAGAGGTCAAAAGTACATACAAATACAGTTTCTGTCTTATGGTAGCTGGGCAAGACTGGAACAAATAAAATAAAATTAAAAAAGGGCAGCAGGGTAGCTTGGTGGTTAGCACTGTTCCCTCATGGCTTCCTGGTTTGAATTGAGTGGGGATTGCATGTTGTCTCTGAGCTTGTGTGGATTTTCTCCAGGCAATCCAACTTTTTTCTCACAGTCCAAAAACATGTTTGTCAGATTGATCTGTGACTCTAAATTATGAGTAGCACTGTGTGTGTGGCTGTTTGTCTGCATGTAACCCTGCGATGCACTGGTGACCTGTCCAGGGTTTAGCCCTGCCTTTTACCTGAAAATAGCTGAGATGGGCTCCAACAGATTCCTGGGGCCCTGAATGGGAGTATGTGGTTACTGGTAATGGATGGATGGAAAATAAAATAGAATAAAATCAGACCTGGGATCTTTGGTCCAGATAGCTCATCACTACAACCTCTAATTGGTCATGTCATCACTACCCATACGTACACCACCATGAGATGGTTAAAAATGTGATTCTCCTAAAAACAAGGATCTCCTTAAGTGAAGTCAATCTGGCACAAAGAAACACTGGTCAATATTATGGTATGCACAGATGGATTAGGATTGAACCCCTCACCATCATGAAGCTCCTCCTTACTCAGCTACTCTCACTTGCACTTCCTCATCCAGACTGTAACTCAGATTCAGGAATACCTGAAACAGAAAAACAAACAAACATACAAACAAAACTGCCTGACTACCACCTCTGCTCCAGTCTGAGGATGTTGGCAAGAGTTAATGGGGAATGCCTCTCTTGGAGGGTCCATCAGTAACCAGCAGGTGTCAGTGTAGTCCTCAAACAAAGCTGGAGCTGCCTGAAAGCAACATTGAACCTTGAGTGGAGTGGAGAAGGGAGCGGCCTGCAGTGGACTGGCCAGCCAGGGCCGCAGTGCATCAAACACAAGGAGGGTAAATTGCTATTAATAAGCAAAAGCAGGCTCTGGTGGGCAGTGTGGTGTGACATGGTGCAGAATTTATGGAGCTTCTCTAACCTGCATGAATCTTCAAAGTCCTTAAGTGCGACTCACTTTTAACCATCAGAAAATACTGAGGATGAAAGACTAAGTATGACTGGAACTCAGACACACCTTATGTGAGCCTCCCTCCTGCATTTTTCTGAAGCTACAAAACTAGAGTTACAACACACACACACAGACAAGCAATGACAGAAGAGAGGTGATGTCACCTGATTTTTTTCTCAGTCAGAAATGTTTGCATGTGATTCTGTTTGTACGTGATTCGGACTACTCATGCAAGCAACATTCTCCCGTAGGTGGTTTCTGTCCTGTTGCAGTGGTGAACAGGTGACAAAGTTCTTGTGTAACATGGTTACCTGAGTGATCTAGTTAATAATAGACCCTAAGGCGCATGAAAACCAGCATTCAGCTTGAACTCACAATTTGAGTAAGAATGATTTTTTTAAAAAGTACAAGCTGAAATAAAAGGTAGTATGTTATTAGAGATTGCTGTCATTATTAAAATCATTATTATTAAAAATATATTAATACCACTGATGCTACTTATTGGTAGCAAAAGTACAGTATCAGTACTCTGGTACATGATCACTTGGTTTTTAGCATTCTGGCAACTTCTGCGAGCCATGAGAAGTTCTAGGAGCAGAAATGAAATCTGATTGGCCTCCTGAAGTGCCTCTGTGCTGTCACCCATCTGTCCTTTGTCCAAAAGGATGATGGAATTATATAGCCTAGAAATCTAAACATTACCAAAGCAAACTTAAATTTGCATTGCAGGTACGTCTAGCTACCATCTGTAGGATCTCATTAACTATGCCCAAAAGTTTCGGAGACCCAATTAAATCCGTGTATATAGAGTCTCTGTTTGGGCTTAACAGGATGACAGCAGCGCGGCGACATTGTAATCTTGATGTAAACAGTGTTGATGGCTGCAGCTGAGGAATAATGGCCGCTTAAATCAGCTTTGGTATTATTAAAGACAATAAAAAAATTGGGGCTTTTTCTTCAAAAATTGAACAGAAGACAGCACTCAAATCATTCCTTTGCAAGGTAGTTGTATTTCCTGTTTCTCCAGTGAAAGGTGAATTTGCTCTTTGACACAACCCACTCTCCCTTTGGCTGGTTTTTTTTCACTCTGAATACAACACTGAGCCAGGTTAAATATTGCAAAAAAAAAAAACTTAATCGTTTAAAACAATTAAAAAAGAACTAGATCCAAAATACATTTTATCAGTACATTACATAAGAATCCTTTAAAAAACAAAACTTTTTGGATTTATTTGATTAAATGCTTCTTATAAAGACACTTTAAAATTGAGGCCTGTCAATCATTTTGACCAGGTGTGTTCATTATTTCACCTGTGGAAGACCAACAGCTGGTTGACAGTACCTGCTAGTTAACAACGAGAAAATGCCACCATGAAATGCCACGTATTCACCATGGTAACAAGATTCTTCCTGGCTCCCGCGCAAGTGTGTCTTGTTTGTGTGCACTTGGCAAAGTTTTTGTTTTCAGTGCGTTAATGTGCTGACTGATACGGCGTTAACGAGCCTCTGTGAAGCCCGCAGAATCAGAGTGGGAGCATTCAAGGCAAACGGTGGACCGGGACAAAAAAAAAAAAAAGAGAGAAAAATGTTTGATGATTGTTTATATAAAAGTTTGACAGATGAAGGATAAAGAAGAAGAGATCAAGCACAACTATTATCCAAAGATAAAAAGACAGAGGGAGGCAGAGAAAGAAAGAGCAAATGGTGAGAGATAAAAAGCTTGGCAGGGAGGATAAGACAACCTCCTATTAGTCTAATTAATCCAATTTGGGAAAAAGAAAAAAACAAGAATAGAAAAAGATGTCAGTGCTCCAGAAAGACAGATCCATTTCCGTGACAACAGCAAGTGTTTGAGGGTCATGAGTGGGCAGCTGGATTAGGCCTCCTGCCTGGCTGAGCAGAAAGCGGCATGCTGGCACTTCAGACGGGCAGAGGGGAGCGCATGCCCTGTCAGTGGGCACATTAATGCTAATTCAACATGACTTGTTGATATATTTCCATGGCAGTAATGATGTTAATGGCAGTATTTTAATGCCCATGTGCATGGAAATCAAAGGGAATATTAATGCACCCGTCCACCGATTGTGACAAGGGCGGAGCACATTAACATACATCCAGCAGGCCCGTGTGCATATGTGAATGATTGCACATTAATGACTAATGCAACTACAGTTTAATGTTTACTCGTCTTGTAATAAATTATACAAGTTTCTTTAAAGTAGCTGTCACTTATCTTATTTTTTGACTGTTAACTGGACGTCTGACAGCTGATGAAGGGTATGTTGTGACCTGCAAATAAACGGCTTGAGTGTCGGGCGCTGAAAAACTAGCTCTTATTTGTGAGTTTGATCTTTGATAGATATGAAAGCTGTGACACCCTGCCAGCACAAAGTCCTTCGGTGACCCAATTAATGTGCCTCCTTACCCACAAGTGGGTGGAGGAAAGGACGCGTGATGTGTGCCACTAATTAACTCTAAAGCTCTCATGTCTGTGGTCTAGCTGACGGACTTGCTCGTCTAAAAGTTCATGTCAAAATGGGAAGAATCATGAGGAAAGATTCTTGACTAATTTTCCCTCAGGAAAAAAAGTTGCCCATGCATAAACTTGATGATAAAATACAGTTATTTTCTGTGATGTTTTGGACACCACCAGGAAAGTCATGTGTCTCGTCATTTGTCTCGCATATGTGATTGTGTGCATCAAATCACATCGGAATACCATTTTCTATTTTACAAATATTACAAGTACTCCAACCAATCAGCTCTACTTTGTGATCAGATTAAAAAGAGAGAGAGCAATGGTCAAGAGCAGCGATCTACTGAGTCGTCCTTCAACCCGTTTGACAGCTGTGTTGTTTGAAAATAGCAAGAAAGGAGGCTGCAGTGAAATCCCATCCTGCAGAAGCTCTTTAAGCTGCTCCCCGCCTTCATGGCGTGCACCGGTCTCAGTGATGGGAGTGTTCCTCCACTCCTCTTCTCTCCCCGTTGTCAATGATGAGCTACTTTGTCTTGTCAACACCGGGACCACAGTGGTGCTTTGGCACCCAATTACCAAGCTTCCTCCTGGAGAGAGCATTCTTATTTCTGTCAAAATTCAAGATAGCTGTTGTGCTGAAACTGTATTACAAAACTGTTGATATTAGCCATAAGCTACATCTGGCATTATATTAGTATAGATACTGTTTATCAGTGATCATCGCTGTTTTCAGCTTGAGAGTCTCACTGCCGAAGAGAGCCCCTTGTACCACAAAACTCCCTACGCCACCCGGAACATTAATCATACCCTCATACTTAGCATCCTACAACATCACTTGTCATTTTTCTGCTTACACAGCAGTCCTGTCTGCAATATGGAAATGAGCAAGCAGGGGTGCATTCCCCTCACTTTCTCTATTTTATATTCCTAATCTCTTTTTTTATTTGTATCAAAATCAATACATTTTTGCTGATTACCTTAAACAAAAGGACTGAGCAGCCTGGCATGTGGTGCTGTCGTAGCCAAACAAGAGCAGACAAACAAGAAAACACAAGAGTGCAGAGTTCTCAATGTAAGCTGAATTTTTACATGAAAAAGTGCTCTGGGACTGTAATGCAACAAATTTCTGGATGCAGGCGAGTGGTATTGATCAAATCCTATTGATGTTGATGAAAATTGTTCCTTAAAAGGACATCTTAGCAATGCACAAAATCTCATATCTAAGGAAGTGGTGCAAAAATGTACTGTGGACTGCAAAAAGCACTTAAAGAGACTGTTAATTGCGTTTGATTTTATTTTGATATCAAACAGTCAACCCGGGAACCGCAAAACATCACGAGGGGGTTGTGCAGATTTCCACTATCACCTCAAAAATTAAAGAGAAGATGACTTTTAGAAAATCAAGGAGAAATTTAGGGGTCATTTTACAGAGAAAGAGGTTATATACTTGTTTGAAAAAACAAAACAAGAGTTGGTGGATTTTGTTGCAGCTGCAGAGCGGATGTAGGAGAGTTGTGTAATTCTGATGAAGCCAAAGCTGATCCCAAGTGGTGCAGCCATGAGCGAAGTCAGCAGGAAGACGGTAGATCTTTATTCATTTAAATGTACAGTTGACAAAAAAGCTCAGTCAAATGCCACAGATAACATTCCTGATTTATTTGTGTATCTGGTGAATGTTGGTCTGTGATATGTGGTTAGATTATGCTTCATTGCAATCTTCCAGGTCTTCATATCTCCCCTCTGCAATCGCAACAAATTTAGTCTTGTTTTTCTTCCCACAAGTATACAATACCATTTGATGTAAAATGTCTTCTAAATCTCTCTTTGGTTTTCTGATAGCGATGTTGATTGGTAAACTCTTTGTCTTTTCAGTTTTTGAGGTGAGGCCTGACACGTCCAGGTCTGCCAAACCCGTTGTGCTGCCCCTTTGTGTGATATTTTGCGGTTCCTGGGTAGACTGTATTGTGGATTGGGGGAAGAAAAACAGTTGTGATCATGATAATGGTCCATGGGGAGATTATGGAAGACCGCCACAGATTAGTAATCAAGTAGGAACCAAATGAACTGACCAACAATACATTTTCTTTTCAAAGCCAGAAATTTTGCAGTCAAATTTCAAGTACAGAAATACTCCATTGCCACTTTCATGAAATCTGATACAAGATTTTCCACAAGATGTGCAATAATGCTCTGTTTAACTTGTGATCTAGTATGATTCGGTAATATTACTACATGTCTGGTGCAGATTACTGTCTCAGTGCTAGAATGTTTATCTGAGATTTTGTCTTAAAATCAACTAACAGCATTAGATCTAAAAGTCCCATGTGACCCAATAACAGCTCTCACCCACCAAGTGATTGAATGCTTATACATGTGTCTGCCTGGAATCAGTTAGATGACAACAGCCTTCTCTTCCTCTTCTTTTCTTTCCCTTTTTAATCTTGTTACCTCATGTTTGAGCATCCCTCCAGCCACATAGCCCTATGCCGTCTCATGTTTGTCACAAATCTGGTTGCTTTCCTCAAGGTTGTCAAAAGTCTGCCTGAATGAGCTCTCGAAGGTCACAGCAGTGTCGCCCTCAGTGGAGACAGAGGCTTATTAGTGAACACACAGATCACCACTCACAGAAACAGCATGAACACAGTCACGAAACCCAAGCATGGAAATGCTGGAAACACAATTTGTGGGTGTGATTGATTTATATCACTGTTTGATGCTGCTTTGGTGATTATACCCATAACCATAAACCTCTGAATTATGTCATGTCATGTTAGGATACTTGAGCGATTTCTTTTTCTTTTTGATCATGTAATCAGACCGCTCTCATTCCCTGTCAGTGTTAAAACATATATGACAAATGTCTACTCTGTGCAGTATGACACATCAGCGTTTCACCATCAGCAGCTGCCAATCTTGCCGTTTTCTTTTGTTCCACTCTTGCTGCTCATGATTTGTGCTCTTTGTTTGAGGAGATTGTGATTAAACATCTTAAGGTTTCCAAATTTACATTATAACTACCACCTATGCTGCAAAGTGATAGGTGAACTAAAAAGCTGATAAAACAACAAATATAATCAAAACAGAAATGTTCATTTGGGGTGAAATGAATATATGATAAAAGTATGTAAAGAGTCTCAGTCCACTGACTGTAGTTGTTCTCTTCTTTGGATATCACTGATTTACTTTGAGGAGACTCCTGTCACTTGTACTTTTCTTCAGTTGTACGTATGTGCCTAAACCAGTTGGTGAGGTTTTGAAAATGATGTAAATACCTAGTTAAAGTTAGGAGATAACATGTCCTGCACAGCACTTACATTCCTCACAAGCCATCGATCTGTAAGATTGTTATTACTGCAAAACAAAAAGGAAATCAAGGTGAACAAACAAAGAAGGTTAGATGCCCTTATATTGCACTGAATTACCAAAAAAAAAAAAAAAAGTTGTGCTTTATTTGGGATAAATGCTACAGACATTGAAAGTGTACTGAAATGTGTAACCTCATATATGTATAATGCTGATATGACTATCAGGAGATAATTTCCACTGATGGCGTTGCAGAGAATCTGAGAATCTCTAGATCAACCGAAAGCCGTGAAAACTGATGCAAACCTCTTGGCGGACATAACATTTTCTCAAATACTAGCTGTTAGAGTTTAAATCAGGATCTTTTTCATTATGCTGTAGAAACAAGACTACAGACACCACTATTACAAAGTTCTTTCTTTTTCTTTTTGTTTTTCTATCGAAATGTTAAATCAGCTTCTACAGTTTTATCTATGCGGGCCTGATTGCCCACACAGGTACTTTGTGGCAGATCCAAAGCCACGCTCGGCTTTACATCAGGCTATCATGCACTAAAAACAGTAATTAAACTGGAACATGCCTCATAAATTTAATTGTGTAGGTGAAGCAGTTTGAAAAAGCATGTTTTCCTTGTTGAACAATAAAATAACTTAGGCACACAAATAATTATCTTTCATAACCAATTTACCACTCTGATTCTCCCTTATATTTCCATTTATATTTATTTTTTTACATAATGTTTTTTAAAGGATCCAAAGACTACTTTGTACAAGGACTATTACCAACACTGGGGGTTATTTTACTGCCTCACGCCAGGTGAATTTTTTTTTTCTCTTGTAAAGCTGTTGGCTTGCTTTAAACCTTTCTCATTTCCTTCAGTTTCACCAAGGAACATTATTATTATTATTATAAAGCACAAAATGAGATAAAACAAAGGACAAGTTGGATAAAGCTGTAATTTTCCTTTAAAACTCTGAAGCGCTATGATATGGGCTTTCACTGCCTGGGAAACTATCCAACACAGCTTAATTATATCACAATGTTCTCCATTCAAGTAGTAAAATACACTCATTCTGGACACCTAATCAAAAATCCGAATGACAATCTTTTGTATGCAGCTAGAGGCAGAATACAGGAGCCGAAAGCTTTGAAACAGCTGTAAGAGTCCGAGTTGACTTTGGTTTAACTGAGAATGGAGAGAGGGATGCTCAGGCCTTGAGAGGACCTTGAGGAAAGAGGAGGGAAAAAGGCTGGCATAAGACATGCATTTGTAGCCTGAAAACGTATAAAAATAAAAAAAACCTGCACTCTATAACCAAGGACACAGCCATCAGAGGCGTCTTTACCCACAAGCCCTTTCCCTCGTAGGTGTGCGTCGGCTTCCAGGACTTCATTGTAGCTTGAAGCTCAGAATTGCTTTTTGCCAAGCGATGCAGCAAAATCTCTACAACCTCCTGACATGTAATGACAAATGTGTGAATGCTGACTGGGAAAACGGCTGTGATTTCTAAAAACACTGTCTGAAATGAAGCTGGAGGAAAGAGATGGGAATCCTTGAGAGTGCAAATTATTGCAAAGGCAATGAGTCGGAAAAAGAACAGCCTTGTTGATGACAACAACATGTGATTTTGTGACAGAAACCCTCACTCCAGTATCCATCTCTCAACTTATTTTATAAAACACATTGTCGGACCTGAGAGGAAATGGACAACTCCTGACTATAATCTGAGAAGATCTGCCAAGCAAATGTGTAAAATGGACAAGTGGGCAGGAGGGAGGCGGTGTTCCTCTGCTGCTCAGTTTCACCCATCAGATTGGGAACTGGACAGGAATTAATGTAAATATTACCTCAAGGTTAACTGCAAGCTGTTTTTTATGCTGCTCAGCTTTCTATTCTGCTCAGTGAAGCCTCTCTAAACACTCCCAACAAGAGCTGTTCATGTGCCATATGTTTCTGCACATAATAAATAAGAAATTAACTCCTGACGAGTTTAAGTTGCTCTCTGGCATTTCTCGCAAAACTAATGGGCCATGAGTGAATTATTGATGAGTGTTGATCAAGGAGAGTGCAGAAAATAGGCTACCTATAAGCTCACACTCAAGCACAGTGGCACACCTGAATATTTCATCAAAAGGAGTAAATAGGCATTTCATAACTTGATAATATTCCAGTGCTTTCCTTCTAATTGCTAATTTGGAAAATAAAATGAGATGCAGTCTTGCCATTGACTTGTGTTCTTTTCAATTCATTAGGCCTCGTAAGGCGGTGAAGCCCTTCTCAGCATCAGTCTTATCTCTGTTTTCTTGAACTCCTGCATCCCTGCATCTCTCTCTCTCCATTGTTGATAGCCGTGGGTGGCACCAGTGTTAAGAGTGACGCGAGTGACCTTGGCCTAGTTCTGTGGGCTCCAGGGGAAGGCCCCGTCTCAAAGCGATTTGTTTCTCCCCACCAATCCCGATTAGCGGGTGGGCAGCAGGGAAAGGAAACGGTGGAGTGTCGCAGTGCAGAGAGGGCCATTGAGGAGGTGGAGTCGGATCCCTGGCCCAGAATAGGTGAGAGGGGAGGAGGAACGGACCAGGAACGGGAGGACAATGGCCTGTATAGTGGAGTGTGTACACATGACAGGAAGGTTCTCTAAGATAACAGTGGCATAATTCACAGTGGGCCAAGAGGGAGAGGTCACAATGTGGTTCACTATTTTAGTGTTTCTCTTGGTTATCACAAACATACACAACACCCCCTCAATCTAATCATATTGTTTTTTGAACAAATTTGAATATGAATTTAATTTTCAACAACAAGAATCTATTATAATATACCATTTGTAGTTATCGTGCTGGAGTTATTGGTGTAAATTTGAAGTAAGTTTGAATTATTACATAAAGAATAAAAAACTGGAAACAAATGTTCAGTTTCCTCTTCTAGGAGGGAAAAAAGTTTAAAAGGTGGGAATTCATCATAGTAAAAATAAATTAACAACTACTATCCTATAATAACATACCAATATATCAAATCCAATGGGAGACAGCTGCTTGGTGAGATGTTTGCTGAAAGTAGTATTATTATGTTCTGAGTGAAGTCGACTGCACCCATCCCAGTACATCCAAAAATGTGCAAAAGTGTGAAAAGAACAAGCTTGGCAGCTGATTTGATCATCCCACTTAACCTCAGTCACCACAAAGAAGTTACTTAAGCTTAGCTTAGCTCATGCTGACCTATAATTTTGATTTTTGCTACTTTACATTTATTCTGATTGTATTCATCCATCCTCATTTCAGACGTTGTTACATCTTAAGCTGAAAAGAGAACTGCTGGAGCTCCACCAGAGGGACCCTCCTCCAATGGGCAAGCTGAGGGTCAACCATCTGCTGTGTCCTCAGCCAAGGTCTGGACCAGTGTGGCTTTCAGTCAGAGCTCAGTCCTGGCTAAGCTCTGGTCTGGTGGAAGTCCAGGTGAAGGTAGCCAGATGACCAGTTATCCAACCTGGAAGTATCAAGCCCAGTGATGACACAGAGAGGAGTAGGCTTCTGTCCAAGCAGGACTGTATTTAGTTAGCAGCAGGGTGGACGGCCAAATGGATGATTGTTTCACTGTCTGGCTTCTTAGCTAGAGGCTAACAGTAAGTAGCTAGAGGCTAACAAGCCAGAACGCGAGACAAGCATCCATTTGGCCGTCCAGCCTCCGGTTATTCCCGACCAGCCTGCAGCTTTCAGCCAGAAATGAAGCTAGCTGCTGCCTGCTGCTAACTACAGCTAACAACACATCAAGCCATATTACATGGTAAATATGAATACTTTGTTTATCCACTGAAAGAGCTAAATAGCCTTGCTAAAGTGACAGCTAGCTGTTTGAAAACATGCAGCTGTCACCCACAATAACCACACCCCGAATCTTGCATACATTTTTGGCTTTGTATTATTTTACGTGATGAGTGTAATAAAAATGAATTCCCTGCCATGGATGTGAAATCTAGCTATGTAGACCAAAACCATTTTTAAACCACATATTAAATGTCTTTTCTTTTTTTTTCTCCAGCAAACCAAACATTTCAATATGTGAGTCAGTCTCTTTGTCCCTCTCCATCACAATCTTCACATGTGGAGGCCCCCCCCTTGGCCACAGGATTTGAAAGCTCTTTTAACAGTGAGGTGACACAGTGGTTGTTTCAGGAGCCGGATCCTAGTGGTCATTTGAGGAATTACAAGTTTTAGGACTTCTGCGATGATTACAGACTACACTTTGCTTGGGTTTAAATCTAAAAAAAAAAAAAGTTTCGTGCTCTGCTGTCCTGTTCTGTCATTTCAATGAAGAAACATGCTGAGAAGGGTTGTAGCTAATCAACCCTGTCCAGAACTGTGGTAACATAGGTCAGATGAAACCTTTGTCAGTCTGTTGTGTGTCAGTGCAAATTTAGCACCAAGTGCCAACTTGCCATCACGTTGCTGCTCATGAGGTCAGCTGGAAGCTTCTGTCTTGCTGCAGGTGCTGAACTTGTTTACGCTTGGTTAGCAGTTAGCAGTAAGTTTGCGAATGAAGCGTCTCAGGCAGGTGTCCTTTGATGTTGCCATAAAAGAAATTCTGTGTGGCTACCCCGTGAAAACCACATGCTGAACAGAGCAGGAGACCTGAGGTCCTGCAAAAAGAGCTGAGGTGGCCCTCAATCATGTGGGTCCAAGATGAAAGAGACACAAGTGATGGAGCTCTCTGGGGTTTTGTTATCACTGTTGGGGGAGCACTAAAGGTGAAATGAGGTTGCCATGGCAAGAAGTGGATGGAAGATGCATCTGCATCTGCTAAGTTTCAGAATTTAACTCCAGTTTCAAATGGCACAAATGATTAGATCATCTTTGAAAGCCCCCTGTGATCTCTACAATTAAATAATCAACTGAAATGTTACAGTTTCAAGCTTTCACAGATCCTCCACAGATTTTGTGTTAATTACTTTTTAAAATACTCAGGTTGTATTTGATGCATTGTAAGTACTGAGCTTTGGGAGCTTCTGTTAGGGGACGATATCCACTGATTATTTTATGTTGGGGAGAGTTCAGATTTTTTGTCTTTCAGTGATCTCTGATTTGACATCACTGCTTTGTCCCATGTGAGCAGCAGAACATTATGAGGACACTAAAACCCAAAATGACAAGGTGAACGTGGTTATACAAAGTTGTAAAACTTAGAAAAACAGCAGAGCTGTACAACAAATGAATGTACCAAGTATTTTTAAAGCATACGCTAAATCTTTATCTTAATCTGAGTCAGTGTCTCTTCTAAATTCTCATTAAGAATAATTTAAACTGGAAAGTCCAGCTTTTATTGTCATAGAAAGGGAACAAATAAAGTTAAATTAAAAACAAGTCATTTCTCACTTGTGTCTTAAAAAAAGACTGAGAGTTGGATCTGCAAGTTTCTCTTTTGTAGACTGAAGCAAAAATGATAGCAGGTTTTCATCAAGTCTTGATGCCAGTTGTATGATTCGTCCTCACCAGCCAGCCCTCTTGCTGTGATTCCAACGCATCAGCACAAGAATGTTCCATCTTCCTCCAAGCCAACCTCCATCCGCTTCCATTTCGTTCTCCAACCTTCCAGCTTTCCCTCATATTGCATCCTGCGCAATCGACTCCGATGATAATCCGGCCTTTCATATTGGCAGATTAATTTTGATTCAGAGCCCTGGCACTGCTGTGTTGTTCATCTTCCAGGTGATAGAGCATAAAGAATATGAGAGATAGTACCCAGTGTACATTTTGCTGCTGCCTCTCAACCCAGAAAAGCAACAAGAGGAAGAGTGTTGACAGCAAGGAAATGACTGGGGCTTACCAGCTTTTCATCTTCACAGTATACACGCCGCAAGACGGGCCTTAAAAGACAACATACTCCCTGCCATGCCTGAACGCTTGTATGTATGCATGTGCACAAAGTTGGATCTACTTATGCTTTAAACCCCCTCGGCAGTACTGAGGCCGAAGAAAGCATAGCACGAATGACTAATACAGGATGTGCTACAGGGTATATGTAAATATTCTTTATCCATTTGCTCAGTCGACCAAAATGTGTACAAGCTGCATCTTCTTTCCAGGGGAGGAACTGTGACGAGCACACACAGAGACAGTCAGTTTCATGGTGACTAATTAAGATTTGATGAAGGTAAATCAATAAAGCTCATTAAATAGAAATCAGTGATAGACATGAAATTGAATGCTCCCCAGCACAAGATAAAAATAACAAGCAAATATATAATAAATAAAGAGAAAATGGAATCCATAGCAGGGTGACATTTGAATCCATATTTATTGGCTCACTGGTGTAAATGTGCTGATAAGAAAAAAACAAAAGTAATATGTCAAGACTAGCTGTTGGTGAATCTTCTAAAAGGGTAAAATCAGGAGCAAATTAGGCTTTAATTCACTAACATGACTCACAAGGAGAAAGGAATGATCTGCTTTTTTCTCCAACAGACCAAAAACTTTGCAAAGTCCTCTGCAAATAGCACAAAATAAAATAAAATATATATTTTAAACAAAGTTCCAATGCATTAATATTGCTATTGTCCTGCAGCCCTTGTAGATAATGTGGTTTTTCTGAGTAAAACCCATTGCTTTTATTTAGAAAAACCATTTAGTATTCACCAAAAACAAATTTCCTTCCTCTCCCATGACAAGAGATGAACGTTTCTCACAGTATACAGAGAATTTTACCTTCATGAACCTATGAGATAATGGATGTAAGTGGGTGAAATAAGTTTCCTCTGAAGGTGTTTGGACTCTCCCTTAGAGACGAGGCGAGAAGCTCACTCATCTGGGAGGAGCTCAGAGTAGAGGCCTCCTTCGCATTAAGAGCAGCCAGATTAGGTGGCTCGGGCATCTGGTGAGGATGCCTCCTGGACTCCCTCCAGGTGAGGTTTTCCGGGGAAATATCCCACTGAGAGGAGACCCGGGAAGACCCAGGGCATGCAGCAGGGACTATGTCTCTCAGCTGACCTGGGAAAACTTTGGGATCCCCCCAAATGAGCTGAAGGAAGTGGTGGGGAGAGGGAAGTCTGGGCTTCCCTATTTAGGCTACTACCCCTGCGACCCAACTCCAGATCAGTGGTAGAAGATGGATTTATGGGCTACTATGATGCATGATGCAATTTTAGGCAGTTGAACACTTGGTGGTCCTATGTTGTACAGCGTGAGCAGCAATGACTGTCTCAAAGGTCATGCGAACGAAAGCTGCCAGGTATATTTAGCTGACAGTATCAGTAATCCTGTAACTTCTTTAATTAAAAATTAACATGAAATGGCTTAGTAATTACTGTCACTTGCCTCATTCTCCACCTTTGCAGCTTCTTTATTGAAGACTTTTCTGCACACATAAAAACTACTACTACTAAATTGTGGTCCATTTTCTTGTTTTGCTTATTTTTATTGCCATCAGAGCACGGTGATGACAGTATTATACATCTGCCAAAGCCTGCGATTCAGAGGGTCCCATGATCATAAAAAGTCGACACAAACCATTCTTGATGTTCTACACAGGATTACGCAGATGGAAGTTGGACTGTGCGAGATGTAATAATCATTGGTGAATATCTGTGCTGAGCATGGAGTCAAAGTCCCAAAGTCAAGACGAGAGATACCTCCAGCCATGGCAGAGAATGACAAAACAAAGATCCAGTGAAATTTCCAAATCCAGAATGATAAACAAGTCAGATAAGGAATACTGAGCCAAGTTTGGTCGGTCCAGTGTCTCAATGTAAACCGTAGTGGATTGATGTGGATTAGGCTTACTCTTCTGCCTTGTCACTCACATCATCCAGGTGGATTTTAGTAATGAAAATAGTTGGATATTTTGCCTTAAAATGACCCAATCTGAAATCAGAAACAGACGGATTCAGCTGGCGATAAAAAAATACAGCAGCTTGTTGGAAATGCACTTTGTTGCAGCTGTTGTTGTTTTAAAGTCATTTATGAATAAAGCTGGTATCGGACAACAAATTACACTCTCATATGTAACAGATGCTAGATTTAGGGATGTGTAGGCCTGTTCACCATACACTTTTGAAAAAGAATCCGTTTTTGCTCAGTTTGATGTTTTGTAATATCAAGTGTATGAATTAAATATGTATTCTACCAGAGAAAAGGCTTAGTGGAAAAATATTACAGTACTCATTTAATCAGCATTTGTATCATTGCCATCTACCTGACCCACCATCGAAAATAAAACAAAACAAAAAAAAACATGAAGCCCCTCTGATGAATGGTGAAAAAGCATAATATGAACTATTTTACAACCTAACAATCAAATTGCAGCCTTGTCCTTGGGATGTATCACATCCAACCTGAAGTGTAGAAGAGTATAAAATCTGACCGTGATGCGACCATAAAATACCACCAGAGTTAACCGTTTACAACCCCTGGTTATTACACGTCTCACACAGAAATACAACAGCAAACATGAAAAAAATCGACTCACTCTAAGGATCTGGTCCTGGCACTGTGAATAATGTTTTCTCTTGTATTTTACCTGTGAAAGTGCAGGCACAGATAAAGTTTGAGCTGTTATAGGAGTTTAAGCACTTCATGGAAATTTAGCAGTGGATAATGTATGACTCTTTTTTTTTTTTTTTTTTTTTTTTTGTCCAAGGCTTTGATTTATCACTCGAAATCGTGACACAGATCTGCAGAGATGATTCATAGCCGAAAGAGAAATTGCTTTTTGCTTTGACATGAAAGATGCGATCAGTCAGGAGAGACAAAGACAAACAAAATGTTTGACTGTGTTTGAGAAATGGCTGATAACAGCCAATCTAGTTGACAGCGAATACTCTCATCTTCACTGAATTTTACTTTCATACTGATTCACAGCGAGACTTTTTGGTTCAAATCTGAGTACTGCAGAGCATCAGGCAATTGCAAACTAGGATCCATGCAGTTCCTTCGATGTTTGGAGTAATAAGTGCATTCTGGTTTTTGCCATTTATCATCGAGTAGTGAGAAATGAGGGGCTTTATTGCAGCTTAAGAGGGGCTTGGGTGGAATTACACATCTCAAAAGTAAATAACCAGTCTGGTACTGTCATTAATCTCGAAAAAGATGTGAAGGAAAATCATTTCATGAATACAGATGGACATAAATTGTGTACTTTTTTCCTGAGAACCTACTATGGCATTCAAAGTAATTAAATCCTGCTCGTCTTCTTTTGTGCATACACAGAATTTGTGTCTTTGGAAACTTGTCACCTGGTAACAGTCAGCTCGCCTTATAACAGATGCCATTTTAAGTCTTTATGTTTCTCCAAACCTAAACAGTTAGCTTTTAAGGTGTCTTCAGATGTATTATTGTTCTAAACCAAATAGCAAGTTTAAAATAAAATACATTTTAAAAGGAAATTAGCCACACAGGTTAGGAAGACAGTCTGACTCAACCTGCAGATCGCAAATATGGATTTTTCAGCTTTTAAAAATGGTAAATAATTCTTCTACCACAGTTTTATAAAGTTTCCTGGGACTGCGCAGAGTAATGGCTGAAAAGGAAAAGGTTGTTCTAGGTGTTTTTATTTTTAAATTCTAAATCTGAATGTTTAACAAAAATATCTGATCAAAACTAAATATGTAGCTAATATGTAAATTAATGAGTAACTGGAAATACCAACATAAAAGTTCAAGGAAGACTTCATTTTCTGCTCATATAAAAAGACCAGACTTTTTATATACGCAGAAAATGAATTAAAACTAACTTAGTGTGAGAAATAACACATCAACATACATTACCATGACAATATCCCAAGTTGTGCAAGTTAATGTTTGTTTAGGTATTAGTACTTAATGTTGCCAGTAATTGTTTGCTAAAGAAAACTATACTGACACCAAAAGCTCCAAGTACAATTCAAATAAAATTTCTTCAAACATATTTTTGTTCTTTTGTGCAGTTATTGTCAAGATAATGTATGTCTATGTGTTAATTTCTCCTGCTAAGTTGGTTTTAATTTCATTTTTTTGCTTTTATAAGTTCTGTGACCTCCTAAAGCTTTTACTTTGGTGCTACTAGTTACTGGTGTATTTGCATATTAGTTAAATGTTTAGTTTCATCTGAAACATTTACATTAAAGTTTAACATTTTGTTTTATTATTTAGTTTAGCATTTAGCTTGAACATTTCACATTTAGGTGAAAGATATAATATTTAGATTTACTAGTTAATGTATTTCTAAGTTAGCAGTTGTTAATGTTCTAAAAGTGACTTTCAAAAATTCACACCACTTTTTATTACGTTACTTACCAAAAGTAATTTATTAAATGTCCTCTTATATTGTTTTCTGCTGCGTCACACATAAATTTGGCCTTGAAGTCTTTCTCCACAAAATTCATACCTGCACATGCGGATCTGAAAGAACAAGTATAACCTGTGTAATTCTTGTTGTGGCGTCATAAAAATAGTCATTACAGGAATGACTCTTTTTACACTTAATTTAAGACCTCAACAAATGAGGCTTAAAGCTTCATTTGGGGTTAAATCTGTAAAAGTTATTGGCAGTATGTGAAGCATGTGTGTGGTGAGGTGTTAGAAAAAGAGCGGTCATCAGGATGTTGATTTAAGTGCACGCCTGTAGTGTCTGTGAATGTGTCCTCCTCGTCCTCAGGCTCTTCACAGTCAGAATCAGCAAGATGGTATGTTGTAAACATCTTTAAGATGTTCAATCCATCACCAGTAACAGTGGCTGTCACTTGGCTAAAAAGTCCATAAAACAAACAGATTTGGTGGATTTCTGCTTTCTCATGGTACAAACATGACAATTTTTACGATTAGCCATCCAGATATCAGCAATAGGCTGCTTTCAGAATTGCATCCCGCTCTTACAGTGGAGTATAAAATAAATACTACAGGTGGTATTGTTAGTACAGGTTGTCCCTGCATTAAACCAACTATGCTACAGCACAACAGAAGCGGGTCAAGTGACCTCTCCGACTGGCTCCTTCTGTAGCGGCATGTTACACTCTGGATTACAACAATGTTTTACAAACTTTTTTTGTGCCACAGCACTTTTCAAAAAAAAAAAAAAAAAAAGAAATCCTGTGAATCACCAGCACCTAAAAATACATATTTTGTCATTGTCAAATCTTGCACACTATGTATCTTGTCACTATGCTTAAGCACAGGCCCACAACTGAGGCAAATTATTTGCAATAACTAGATTTTTTTTTTTGGACTGAATTTGGATAATTTCTCATGGGCATACTGGCGTCCTACAGCACAGTGGTTGAAAATTACTGGAAGATAATATGCAGGTGTACAGGTCTAGTTGTGCACTATAAAATTTTCTCTGAAACTGCAAATCACCTAGTTACTTCTTGAAAACTGCTTTTACATTTGTCTCCATGCAATATACTAAGTACTGCATTTTCTCTAAATTAGCAGTTATGTAGTTTCTAAAATAGTCATACTGTTGAAAAAGGTCTCAGCCCTTAATACTATTTACATTTCCCAAAATCATTCCTGTCATTTCACTTCCCAACAAAATCAAACCAACGGGCTTATTTAAAACCAGTGACTGTGAGCATTTTCATCGCAGCCCTGCCACCTAACTCGCTCACTGCTGCGCTGTGCACCTCTGCACTGATTTAATATTCCATGTCCCAGGAGTCACTTTTAGCAGCTGGGGATTGGGTCACTAAAGTTTCTGCCTCAAACTGCCCTCAGGCTGCCCCGGTCTACACAGCTGATGACCCGTATGACACATCCTGCAGGTATGGGTTCACCTTTGATTTTAAAGTCTAAAATCAAAAAGCTTGTCAGACAAACCATTTATTTTAGTTTCTTATTATACAACTAACCCAAGGGGCTGCTGTTTTTGAACCGTGCAGCATGAGAGTCTGAACTTGACATAGCGCTGCACCACTAGAGAGCTGCTGTTACTTCAGGTTTGAGCTTGATGGGGAACGTACTTAGAGCAATGATCCACTGGCCTCTGTGTATCTAATGAAGAAGTACATTACACGTGGAAGC
This sequence comes from Zenarchopterus dispar, assembly GCA_028564865.1. NCBI lineage: Eukaryota > Metazoa > Chordata > Actinopteri > Beloniformes > Zenarchopteridae > Zenarchopterus > Zenarchopterus dispar. The sequence continues at coordinate 3,334,680 of JAOWBL010000017.1, read as the reverse complement.
TTACTAACTTCATTGAGTTGTTAATGAGCATACTTGTTGGGAATGTGTGTGGTGATTTGGATATGCTGTGTGTGTGTGTGTGTGTGTGTGCGTGTTGCATATATTGCAGGAGACCATGCCGTACCGGCTTGTGGGGGGAAGTGGGTAGGTGGAGGGAGTTAATGGGGCAGTCACAGTCCATCATGGGAGCCATCAAGCGCTCAAATGAATCTACTGATCGTTCAGTCCATCAGGTTACTTTTGGACCCTTTCCCCAAACTCCCTTTCACCCTTCACCTATGCCTCCTCTCTTTTTCTCTGTCTTGAGCAGGCTCCACCTTTTGGTATGGCTTCCACACTCCCAGCAGATTAGTGTTAACGAGGATATTAGCCATGGCAGTAAATACAGTCCCTTTCTTGAATCCATTTGCCCCTCCTGCCTGCTGATGCGATCACTATTAGAGAGTTACACAGAAATGTGCTTCTGTGTGTGTATGTGTGTGTGTGTATGTGTGTGTATGGCGGAGCGGGGAGCCGGAGAAAAAACAGGCAGAAGAGATGGTGCCAGTGAAAGGGCTCTGATAGCGGTGGAACCACTTCTCATTAGAGCTCATGTGATTTTAGCCTTCTGAGTAGAGCAAAGGAAAAACCTTTTATCGTGCAGACATTAACCTCACTGACTATGTGATGTCCTTTCAGTGCTTCTTAACTTGGTCTGCAATATTTTGTAACCTGAAAAAAATAACAGAGAAAGGTGAACCAAAACCCCAACTCTGAAAAGAAGTTGAAATTCTCTGTAAAATGTAAATTAAACCAGAAAGCAATGGCATGTAAATTGTATAAAATCCCATTTCATTCACAAGAATGAAAAAAAAAAACACATTAAACATGAAAAATAAGACACTTTAGCAATTTGAAAAAAAAAATATTACTACATTCTGAATTTGATGGCAGCATCACATACTGGCAAATTAAGACATGGGCAACAAAAGGCTGAAAAAGTAACTGGTATTAAAAAGGAGCACCTGCGGGAACATTTTGCAAATTATTTTGGGTTATTAACATCAGGTTGGTGAAATCAGGTTCAGTTTTAAAAAGACCGTATTAGAGGCAAAGTCTCTTTGAAGTAAAAAGTGGGCAGAGGTCCAATAGCCCATGAAAAAGTGCATCTAAAAATTGTGAAAAAAATTCAGAATATTGCAGCATAGTGCAAAACTGTGAAGACTATAAATCTCATCTACTGCACATAACATCATCAAAAGAATTCAAGAATTTGGAGAAATCTCTGTGCACATAGAATAAGGCAGAAAATGTGATATTTGGGCCCTCAGGGAGCCATGCACAAAAACAGATGTGACTCTAATGAAAAAAAATTTAAAAGTCACTTTATTGGCTCAGAAACACTTGTGAAAATCACTTGCCTCATCTAAGAACACAGATGCAGATTTAACCCCATTATGAACAGAAAGAGCCAGGTGTGGCAACTATGGGCCCTCTGTTATTTAATCCCTCTCTCGACTGAAGTCTATGCTGAAATATATACACAAGTTACAGAGAAACATAAGCTTCCATCCAGACATGCAGAAATGCCCTTTTCAGGAGAGACTTGCATATTTCAGCAGGACAATGCCAAACTGTACACTTCATCTATTACAAAAAGATCATCAGGAGCTGAACTACCCTGCTAACTGAAAAAAACATTCGGTGCATCAAGAAACCAAACATCTTTTTTTTCCCCAGAAATATGCACACACATTTCTAACACTCACAGATTGGATGCTGTGTATTAATGTGATACTAAAACCCAAAGGGAGGTTGCTTTGATAAAGGGGTTTGTGTTTCTTCCAGAAGGCCTGTAGCATTGCTCACAAAACAGGCAAAGATCAATACCACATACATCTGTCAGGATGTGATTAAATTCTCTCATTCCCCTGACATCATTCTGACACACATATACACATATATAAATGTACATATGTTCACTCAGCAGTCAAATACCATCTTTGAGGTTCACAGGGCCGTATGATTAAAAAAAGGTGACTTCAAGGTGCAAAAGAAGGTTGGCATGGCGTTTACCCAGAGGTGTAAAAGTGTCCACAAAACTGCAACTTCAGGATGAAACTTTTGAGGCTGTTCTATGTTGATCCTGGTGGAGGGCTCCGTATGATTTTTGCCCACTGGTTAAATTCATTATGATTAAAACATTAATGCTCCATCTCAACAAATAGAACTGACCTAAATAGATGAATGTATGTGTTGCTCTTTTTGAACACAATAGACCTCTGCAGCCGAGCCACCGAAGGACACGGAGGAAAGAAATTCATCAAAAAGCAATCATCAGCTCTAGGTGGTGACTGATCTAGCGTGGCATCCATTCATTATGTAAATCTCGCAACCTAGCTTTCTTTATCATCAAAGACCCTCATTCTGAAAAAAATTAGCCAGTCTCTGTCTGTGGAAAAACAACAGATCACTAAAACTGGACTGTTGCTATGGAAACTGTGTGGGAGATACCATTTTAGGGAAAAAGCGGGCGGCAGAGGTGTGTGCATGTGCGCAGGGCCAGGCGGGTCCACGAGGAGAGCAGTGTTAGCAATCAACAGGTGTACCGGCAACCGCAATATCTGAGCCCCAAATGGGATGGTAAATTAGATTTAGGATGCCATGACATCGCACGGTGGATTATTCTGGCAATATGATGTGGTCTGTGTCAACCACGAGTGAGTAGTAAAGTGAAAGTGCTGTACTTATTGTTACTGCTGCAGATGGACTTCATTATTAGAAGATTAGTTCATGGCTGCACAAAAATAAATCCTGTTCACTGATGTCTATCGACGCTGCAGAACTGCAGCAGAGGCACCAGCTCAGCGTCATTTAAAGCAAATGTGGGATTCACATAGAGGTCAGGGGGGAAAAAAAGAGAAAATAATACACCTGCCTATGAATATTGCAGGGTACAAAACAATACATCCTCATAAAAACCCCGGCGTCATACATGCTTGTTGCAAATTGCAGCAAACTGATGTGAAAAAAAGATTCGAGAGCAAGAGAGAGAGAAAGACAGAGTACCTTCAAGGGCACATCAAACCCTGATAGATCATTTAAATTCATGAATCAATAATCCTTGTCGGATGAAAGGGAGAGATAAAGGTTTGTCACATCTTTGGGGTCATTTCTGTTTTGAGGTAACTAATTTTCATTACTTTGGATGAAACGCACCAAAGCACAGGAAACATCCATTTGCCCAGACGTCGGTCATCTCTGATGGTGGTCTAGCTGTTCATTTCAGGATTCAGAATTTTTAAAAAAGTATTCTTCCCCTTGCCGGTGTCTTAGTAAGATTTGACAGCAAACAATGTACCTCATGTCAGTATCTAAGTGGTCTGTGCCTGGAATATAAACCATAATTTATAATTCAGGTTTCAGTACCTGCTGAGAACGTGTTAAAATACATTATATGAAGAGATCAAATTCTCATTTACCTTAATTTTTCTGAACCTTTCGAACCTCATCCAGAACTTGTTCTGAGGTAATAAATGGTTATTATTACAGAGAAACATCCTGTCACTCCTGTGTTTTCTTGTAGTGTGGGTTGTGCATGTCCTCTGGAATTAACACTGCATGTACGCAGTATTAATCTGCAAAAATAGAGATGACTGGAGTCAGCGTGTGGGCAAAAATCAGACGTCCTTGTTTAAAGAGGCTTAAACACCATCTAGAGTACTGCAGCTGTTGCCTTTCTGCTTGAATCTCAGCATCAACCAAAACTTTTTTAAAATGTAGTATATAGTAATAGTACACATAGAAGTACGCAGGGGCGTAAAATACAGACAGTGCAGGCAGTGTGATGCACCCAGCCCCCCACCCTGGGCCCTCCCCCAACCTTGCTATACTCCAATTTAAATAAAAATACCCCAATTCCAAGATTTGAAGATTTACATCAATCGCATAGTTTTATAGGTAATTGACCATTTTATATCTTCCGTAGCATGCCATATGTGTACATTTACCTTTATCGCTGTGTGTGACAGCTCTGTTGGATGAAAAGAAAGGCAGTAGAAAACAAAAGTACTTAATTTTGACATTTTGTTATGTGTGGTGGAGGCTACATGATGCGGTGATGATTGCTGGGTAAATGTGTGTGTGTTGTCCAGTCTTAAGCATCCGTTTGATCATGTGACCCGGGCAGCAAGGTTAAACGTAGAAAATTCTGATAAACGATTAGGCGAGCAGGCTTAAACAAATAGCTGTGCCATTTAAACACAAAAGTGGTTGTCAGAAGTGACAGGAGAGAAACCCAGTACTCTCCAGCCCAGACCCTCTCCCAGCAGTAATATCTGGTGAGCATGCAGGCTTCTTCAAATGATTCAGTGTATGTTACAGGCTGCCATGCACCCCTTTTAAAGGCTGTTATCACTTATCACCAAACAGTCCTTTCAGTGTGTGTGTGTGTGTTTGTGGGTATTAAACTGTGTGTGTGAGCTGATGAAGCTGGACACGATTCAGGACATGCTGTTAAGTCTTTCAGACCTCTTCTATCTTATCTGGTCTCTCAGAGAGGAATTCACTTGCTCCAATTCCTCAGGTGACTGCGCTAAAAATAACAAAAAAATAAAAAAGAATAAAAAAATAAATAAATAAAAACTGGATCTGCATGTGCTTTTTAACTGTGCAGCCTGGTAGTTGCCTGCACTGTTGCCCTTCATCACTGACTTTTGCCCCTGGAAGTATATGAAGGACAATGGTAACAGCAAAGTCTGTTGTTTACACAAGCATAAGGTTATCAAGCAAGCATATACAGCGTCTGTCCCGTGTTTTTACGGATTACGCACATTAGTGGCTCGAGCTGAGGAAGCAAACAGGTTCCTGTAAAAAACTTCAGAAGTTAAGTAGTGCGAGGATTATTGTCCAGTATTTGTGTTTATTTCTGCTTCACATGTTACTAAATTGGACCCAGAGTTTATTTATATATTTATTTTTACTGTACATCAAAATTTTTTGAATTTGATACAGCATTTAGGTTTACATTGCCTTGCTGAAAAAGCAATGCTCCCCCTTAAAAACAGCAGCATATGCTGTATAGCAGTACATGATATCTGCAATTTATTTGAGTATTAACAGTGCTCTGAACTGTGTGCTAATAAACCCAGTGGTTCTTTTGTTCTTTAGCCTCAAGCCTGACATGATCTTCAAGAGGAATGTTTCCTTTGTTAAATGTCAGAACAATTTACCACTTCATCTTGGTCCATGTTAAAAGAGGTACACCTTCTCCTTTTCAAGAGTTAATACACTCTCCAGAGGTAGTAATCAAATTTATGTAACACACTTTCTCCAAAATACTGCAGAGACATGTTAAGAAAGCACAATTTTTAACCACGTTTTACTCCTGGGGTCAAGTAAATTCAGCGAATGTCAAGTTGGGGGAAGATGAAAATTGTTAGGCTGAATAATTCTGTTCTGATCTGGGCTTGTGATGTCCCAGTACCCTTCAGTTTTGTAGCAGCTCGGTGAATAACATCCTTTCAGACCTCGGTCGTGTTGATTTTTGTAGACAAATTTTCAGCTCCCTGAAAACTCATTTGCATTCTTAAGAATTGTATATTTTGACATTTCTGCCTGATCAAAACCTTCCATAGCCTCTCAAAAAGCTGGGCTATGACTAAACATTTTCTTTCTCATCGAGTAAATGCAGATACATGAATATACCAGTCAGGTCCGACCCACATGTCCAGTCAGGAGTAGATGACACTGTCCTCTCCTCTGAATAAACGCTATCGTTTGAATCAGGAAGTGCTTCCCAAGAAAACCAAAAGGAGGTGCTGATAAAGCAAGGTGACAAGTGGATGTTTATGTTTTTAATGTTTATACCAACATTAAAAACACAGCTTTTCAGTTAGTTTTCCTCTTCGCATGAGTTGGAACACATAGATATCTTAAAAACATCTCACGGACATGTTAAAATGGTCTTAAAAGGGTTTATTCATTTATTTGTTTATTTGCTTTGCATGCTGTAGTTTTTACTTGTATTTGTGACTGTCTCTTTAGCAGTGCTTCTCTAAAGCCTTTCTGAGTCTGGGAAGTCCGTTTCAGTAAAGATTTGTGTCCTTTTAGTCAATGAAGTACCAACTGAGACACTTGAAAGGCCACATCCGTTTAATACTGGGTTTTATTCTTAGCCCGGATTCTCAGAACATTTTAATGATATCATTTACAATACAGACAATGAAATTCCAAGTGTCTTTGCAATTTTATGTTGATAAATTATGTGATTTAAATCGTTGCAGTGTTCCGTTATTCCCACTCGATTATTTTTTCTGAGTACCAGACCCCTCCTGTAGCCCACTCTAACTTTATATTCTCCTGTTTAGGTCTTAATGGTTTACAGTAGCCTTGTCTTTATGTAAATACCATTTCCTTCAGCTGATTTAATCCATTTTGATCACAAACACTGACTCCTGTTTCCACCTATTTGTTTCTCATTTCTTTTGTTGTGTCCTGACACTTTACCATCGTCATTGGTTTTCCTGTATTCTTCCCTTGAACAACCTTCCCTTAGTGTTTGTTCCCACTCCAAATGTGAGACACTGACTGGGAACAGTAAACATGTTTTGCTCACTTTGTGCTGAACTACCGTCTTGTAGGAGTTTTTGTAATCCTTTTCATTGTTTCAACTGACAGCTCTCTTGTTGTGGAAGTGTTTTCTGTCAGTCTGACACATATAACATCTCATTAAAGTCTGCAACCATTTTCTTTTAACTGCTGATGAATTTGCATATTTTGATTTGTGCAGGTCTTATTGTTAGAAGTGTATTTTACAAAGGTGAGTCCATAATTCACTCATAACTGACTGACTCCATCGTCTTTCTCTATTTAATCAGATCTTTTTAGAAAATAAAAACAGTTATCTTAACTGTGATGATTTTTTCTACAAAATAAAACAAATAAATGAACATCCTCCAAGAGTGGTGATTCCTTATTTGCTGCCAAGAACACTGAAAACTGAATTGTTGCCCATTTATGACTTGTTCATAAATATCCATGTACATCTGAGGCCTATTGCACAAAATTACAATTAACAAATCCAGTACGTATGAGAAAGTGGGGCTCCTAATGAGTTCATCGTAGCTTAGTTTGTTGGATGAACGAAAAGCCAGGATGAGGAGGCCTGGCTCTGTCAAGCCAGGTTTAACTAATCCTGGTACATGTGGTTTCTTCTGCAGAGCGTGAGATCGATCACGGATTTATTCATTTAGAAATCAAAAGAATGTGCATCACTTATTTTTAACTGAGCAAGCAACAGCTCACAATAGAAATGTTTAACAAAGGCTAATACATAAGAAAGGAAATACAGCAGAGTCTGCCCGGCATAGAATATGCATAGTAGCCCAGTATAGAGGTAGAGAGCTTATTTGTAAAATAACTTCTTCTTCCTGGGCAATATCAATCAAAGCACAGATGATTTCCTTTGACTATGCTAGAATTTCATCTAACAAGCATTGACATCCCAAACATAAAACTTTGAACATAGAGAAAGACTAATATGCCTTAAAATGGTTATTAATATGCTGTGGAAGAATATTCTGTTTACAAAATCTCTTTCAAGTGTCCTTCAAGAGGGTTTTATGATGATGTGTCTGAGGTCCAGGGCATCAATCATATTCAGAAAAGTTGTAGCACATCATGATTTATCCTACTGTGACTGATAACCTGTTTTGTTGGGTTTGTTTTCCTGCTACCAGAAATCTTGGAGAACTCTTGAAGACTTGTGCCACCGGCTTTATGATCAGGAATACAGCTTAAATAAACAGATTTATTATTATTGAGATTTTTCACATCTGCAACTGACAATGAAAACACCCATCCATCCATTTTCTATTCCTGTTGGTTCCTGTACAGGATCACAGGGGTCTGCGGAGTCTATCCCAGCTCATTCCAGGTGACAGGCAGGGGGACACCTGGACAGATCACTAGTCCATCACAGGGGCCACATATAGAGACAAACAACCATGCACTCACACTCACACCTACGGGCAATTTTGAGTTCTCGGTCAATACATGTTTTTGGAAAATGTGTGAATTTTGAAACCAAGTTGTCTTCACAAGTAAAAGATAAAGGTCATATTGATGAAATGAGAGCCTCATTTTTGAAAACATTATTCATAAATGGGCACGTCATTTTGAAAGAAAGGCACATGACCTGAATAGGGCTTTAATGTGACCTTGATTATTTCCTTCATCGCAGTCTTTATCATAATCCCCTTTGCAACTTCAGTCATTTCTAATCATCTCAGAAACAGTAATAATATTAGAGAGGAAGATACGTCTGCTATTGATTTAATGTCTGACAGAAATATGAACAATAACTTCCATAAAGTCCATCACGTATTTAATGAGAGCTTATATGGACTTTATATGACGATGATCATATAGCAGAATTATAATTAGTCAGTAAAAATTCAATTCGATTTTTTTTAAATATAGCATCTTTGAAAACATGAAACAGCAATAGATAAAAGTAAATACGGATTAAAACAGTGATAATGACACATTAAAGTATATTATTAATGAACCTATGTTGTAAAACGGAGGAAGAAAATAGCTCACTTGACAAAAATGTTAAGTGATCTATTGGAAATAAGGATGTGTACACAGAGAAGATCATGAGTAACTCTTAATTTGATTTATTTTTTGACTAAACAAAGGACGGGAGGATTAAGAAATCATTGTAGCTGCAAGGTATAAATCTCCATGGTAATGACTCAAGGCTAAGTTCAGACAGGATAAATGACAAATCCCAGCTCGATCCTTTATCTTGATTTTGTTCAACAGCCCTGTGGTCTCATCCCCTCATAGTTGGAGAAACAGAACTGGATAATTATCAGTGATGACACAGTAATGATCAGTCAAAAGGGTTATTCTTCATGTTTTTGTTTTTCTTTCTAAGTGCTTAGGTTTTCTTTTATTAGTAAGATACACACACACACACACACACACACACACACACACACACACACACACACACACACACACACACACACACACACACAAACCCACGGCCATACAACAGAAAGAAAAAGGCTGAGTGAATAAATTAAGTTTGCAAAAATGCTTACGACCTTTGGGTACAAGTAACAAACAAACATAGGTTGAGGAAAAAATACCTGGGATCTATGGATGAAAGAAGAAACCCTCCCCTTTAATGAATCCAAAGCCAGTCACTATTGTTGTGCTTCTAACGGAGAGTTAAGCTGTAGTGCGTCTCAGTGTTGGATCAGCTTAGCAAAGTGCCGTGGTGTTTTCTCTCCAGATCAACACCAGAGCGGTCTAGGTATGCTGCATCTCTGATTCATGCCTTCAGGAAATATATTCGCCATAGCAACAGCTGCTGAGGCTAATTGTTACCACAGTATTTTGAACAATCGTCCATCCCTATTTCAACAAACACTTCCTGGGCATGTAACAAATAAATATCCATAACATCGATCTATTGTAAGTCATTGTGGAGACTCCCATGTTGCTACTTTGAGGAACATTATTATTATAAAAGCTCTTTAAATTTTAACACACATTGAAGAATAATTACCTCTATCCATGTTAGAAACACCTAAATAACCTTGACTGAAAATCTCAGAGATCTTTCCCAATCCACAGCTCAATGATAAATCACTCTTCTGTGAAATTACTTAGCAGAATCTATACATTTTGTTTTAAGACTTCAACAGATTAATGCACCATAAAGCAGCATCTGCAGTCTAATCCGAGAACCATGTGGAAGCCTGGATAGGTTTGAAAATAAAAAAGATGAGGACAGGAGGCACCATTTGGAGAGGGAAAAAATATCACAGTTTGTTGTAGTTTAGATGACTCGGTGACGAGGGAAACGAAAGGGACGAGTGCACATGGATTTGTCTGTATGCAAGGGGTACAGATGAACAATTGATTGGGTGTTGTGGTCTGTCAGCTGTTCACAACCGACAACACTGTCATCATAAGTCAGTGTCACATACGATAGATGGAAGGCAGTCGAGTGGAAATACCTGTGTGTGTATACCCTAGAAGTGAACATTGCATTCCCTCCGAAGTGTGGGAGTGGGATGTTTTGCTGCGGCTGCCGGAGGCTCTTCCATTCGCATACCTGCACATAGATCCATAAATTGTGTAAAATACAAATATACCACACTGCAGGTCAGAGCATTTGTTTGTTTGTTTGTTTTTTTTACTCTTAATTATCTGTGCAGAAGTAATTGCTTAAGTATTGTAGTTTAAGCAGTCCTTGTGAAGAATGCCTCCCTTCAGACTATTAAATAATTGATGCCCTAATGTGTAAACACAAGGTTAATTTTGCAGCTTTTCCAGGTGGAGCTGAGCTTAAAGGTGCTGAAAACCCATTTTCTTAATCAGCTTATGCACCATGAGAGATAGGACCTTAACACTGTGGTGGAACCACACACATAATTTCTTGTTAGACATTTGCACATCTGCAGTTTCTGTCTTTCCATTTTGCACTTGTTTTGTAGTTGGGTGGAGCTTTTATTTGAAAACTTGTGATGTCATAACACCGACTGATTGAATGCAAAAACAGTATACAATATTAACAACACAGAATTGTCCATACAGTTTTGTTTTTTTTTTTCCAGAAACTGTCTGCATATATATGATTAGTTAGTACTGACGCTTGCAACAGAAGAAGAAGGGAGCTGATGATCATTCAAATGATTATTCAGGGGCAAAACCTTTATCTAATGCAGTAATGATGATCAAGTAGTGTTATAATACAACTACATTGTGTTATTGAGACCAAAAACAGTTGGAAACTAGATTTTGATGACTTGAGGTTAACCGGCTACGTCACATCCAGTGCCGCCGGAGATGTCCAAATGTGTTTCCATTACGCTTTTGTGATAAACTGGATTATTGACCCTAAACTCTAACTGTGCATGATGGTGTGGATGTGAAGTTAGGCTGTTTTCTAACTTCCTCATTAGAAAATAGTCTGCGTGAGTGAAACCAAACCCTGTAAGTCTGTACTAAGCGATTAGCAGATTATAACAAAATAAATATCTCAATCCATATTCAACATCCTTTTGATCACCTTATTTGTGTGTTAAAATGCTAAAAATTCAGTCCAGGGAAGATCCAAATGCTCAACTAAAGGTAAGCTTTACTAACTAAAGGCTGGCTTGAACATGTGAAGTCAGGGAATATCCATGATGCAAGATATAGAAAGGTTCAAAAAGACAAAAAAGAAGAGTGACATGTCTTATCTCATTTCCCAGATGTGCACATCCTTGACTCATCTCCTCACCTCTTCTCCTTGCGTCTTAATCCCTGCCACCAGAGAAGAGAGCTGAGGAGTCAAGGACAGAGGCAAGGAGGGACGAGTCACCGTCACAGACACGATCATATTGACTCTTTCTTGCTTCAGAGCACTCACTTTAAAACAACATTGATTAAAAATGACATGAAACAACCTCAAACTATGTTTTTTATGGCAATTTAAAGACGTATTTTATTTTTTTCTGTCTGACGAACAATAAAGGGGACGTTTAGAGGCGGGAAATGAATGATTGAAAGCACATATTTCTGTGTCTTCAGTGACTATCAACATAAAACGTCCGTCTTAATACAACTATATTTCTATTTTCAGAGCTGTCTGCGTCTGAATACATTTAATTCAGCAAGATATTCAGATTTGCAATGGCAGTGACATCAGAGACCCAGATCCGAATTTTAACTTCCACATTCACTTCTTTACCTCCAAAAGTGCCACACTCCAAAGACGAGAGGCATGGCGCAGAGTCTATCAGTACAAGAGGTCATATTAATACTTATGGATTCACTTTTATGGGTGTATCCATTAAATTGGATGAATTATACCACTATTTGAAACAATTTCTTAAAGGTAAACCATGTGTGAAACCTTGGTTATCCCTCTGACGGGAGACAAACCTGTTATTGCTGTCCCCAATACCTTAGTGTCCGAAGTGGACCTGAACGCAACGATTTGCAGCTGGTTCTTGGATTTCTCAAACTAATTGCCCATGATTGGCAGGTTGGGGACAAAAAACTTCCTCCACTCTCATCCTGATCATCTGTGTTCCTCAAGGGTGCTTCCTGAACTCTTTCTCATTTGCCCTCATCAGACCTGCCCATGCGTCAAACACCATCAGAAAGTTTACAGATCTCAGAATAGTCGTCAGGCTGATCTTCCGCAGGAATGAGTCAGAGCACCCAGATCAAGGGCAAAACTTGACAGTCTAGTGTTGCACTCAGCCTAGAAATCTAGATGTACCATGAACAAATCTAAATTTGCTTTGGAGGTTACATCTTGCTACCATCCAATGGAGCTCTTTAAATATGTCATAAAGTCTTGAGGAGCCAGTCAAATCAGTTTATCTTTGTCAATAGAGTCTCTGGGTGGGCTTAACAGGACGACGACAGAGCGGTAACGTAATCTGGATGCAAACAGAGTAGATGGCTGTTGGCAGTTGAGGATTGGCGGCCATTTGAATCAGCTTTGGCATCAACAGTTAAAGATTCAGACTTTTTCTTCTAAAGTTGAACAGAAGACAACACTCAAATAATTCCGACAAGCTAAAACAAAAGTTTAATTTATTCTTCCACACAGCACACTTTCCTGTTGACTCATTTCCATCGCTCTGAATAAGTCCCCTTGTTGGTTGCTCTGATTAGTCGTAGCGCTAAACAACTCCTTGCAAAGGCAGTTTGATACTGTTGGGCCCTATGGATCGTTTCCAGACCTTATATTTTCCCAGATGTGGGTCTGATCCTTAAGGCTAGTGTTCCACTTGTAATCTCATCCTAAACAAGAGGAGGACAAAGTAGATTGTAGTGGACTTGAAGGAAGAAGTGTTCATCATGATGCCACTTCTGTTTACAGGTTTGATTTCACCCAAAAGGAGGACATATCCTTCTGGAAAAAGAAGGCTTTTAATTACACCTACTAAAAGATCCAGGTTCCTGGAGAAGTTTCCTGCAGTCAGAATGAGCCTATAACTAAAGCTATTTTCACACATACCCCGAAATATTAAAAACATTTTTTTTTTCCTTTTGGGGCTGCATGTTCTCCAGCATTTGGTCTGGATATATTATGGAGCTTACCCAGCCAGCTCCTTGTTAAGAAGTTTGGAAAATGACTGAGGCAGAAGGGAGACCATATGTGACTACAGCAGGTAATTATCTGGAGAATTCACAAAGTACGTGCTTGATAACAGTTACTGCTTCATACTCCTTTCTGCCAGGCTATATACTGCTCACCAGTTGGTCACTGATAAAGCATTGCATCTGTCTTGTCATTTCTAGGGAGTTACATTTTTAAGGCGCCTTGCCCCAAATTTTTAGAGCCACACATATTTCTGCTTCTCAAAACTGATTTATTAATGCAATCCAGCCGAACCTAATGTGGAGTGTCAGAGTGAGGAGTAATGTGTTGCAGCACAATAAAAGGTGATCCAAGTTCAGGGATATATTACAGGCTGGGAAGCTGCTGTTTACTTTGAATATATACATTCATCTTTTCAAAACTGAGTTTAAAAGCTTAAATGCTCGTGTGTCAGCAGGAGAGGAGTGACAAAGCGCTGCGACATCTTCAATCTCTTATATTTTCCACATCCATTCATTACCTTTACCAGAATCCACCCGGTCAGAGATGCAGGAGTCTGTTCCAGCTGTAATACAAATGACCAATTTTTTATACTAATCATCCTGTCATCCCGAGAGAAAAAAAACAAACTTGATGGGTTAAAAAAAAAAAGTTCAGTATTTGTAGCCCTTCCCTGGTATGCAGTGTCATCCAGGTCTCTACAAAGTGTTTTTGTTTTTACTTTATTGGACTATATTTCACTCTGGAGTTACTTTTGTAGATTAGGTTCAGAGATTTTTTTTTAACACAATGCATTTTAATCTTCTTTGGTTTTCCTCTCCCCTTTTGTCCTGATTTACACTTCCCAGAACTTGTTCATCCTTATTTTAGGCATGCTCGCAGAAATATCACACATCACTAATAGCAGTGTTTTCCATTCCTGGTCCCAGGGACCCACTGAGCTGCATGTTTTAGATGTTTTCCTGCTCCAGTAAACCTGCTTCACACGCATGGGTCATTAACAGACTCGCACAGACCTCGATGACAAACTGATGGTGACCCATTTGCGTGAATCATGTGCGTTGGACCAGGAAAACATCTAAAACTAAAAGGTTTTTTTAAATGTTTTTTTTTTCTGCATGTTTTCAATATTCCTGGCTCAAATGAACAATCTAGTGCAGACATTTATGACAAGCTGATAGGGCGATCCAGAGATCCAGGTCTGGCAATCAGGATTGAGAAACGCTTGAAAAAAGTTTGATGACTCAGAAGTGAAATACATTTTTTATTTCTTTTACATAACACTAAAATACTATGAGATTGCTCTCTTTTAACCGCACTCAACAACTTTTGGTATGATTGGATAGGTTTTTTATTATTTTCTTCAGTGATGCATCAAGTTTTTTCTAATATTTACCAATATTACATTCCATTTTCAAAAGCATCAAAAAATAGCTGACAAGTTTTAATTAGGCGTAATAAATTCCCTGATCATATAATTATCTACTGTCCTCAGTCACTTCACAGTCTTGAAAAATATCAGACCCTAGTAGACCAAAATATGTAAGTACTGACATAATTTTAACATATTGTGGAGCTTCAAACTAGTAAAGCTTAATTTATGCATCAGACATTCACACCAGGAGAGAAATCCCTATGACATACTGCCTTCACCCCCAAGGACCTTTTAAAAAGAAGAAATTAGGAAAGCCTTTCCATAATGCTGTCACACTCAGAGCTCTCAGAAAGGTCTCCATACTGCCTCATCTCCTGTTAGAGGTTTTATTCTTTTTCTCCAGTGTCGAAATTGATTTTTCCATCAGTAACCGACTTCCATCCCTGCCATGGGTGCGTTTTATTTTTTTATTTTGTCATCGTTTTGTGTTTTGCCTGGCAACATACAGACAGATTTATGGCAGTTCTAGAATTTAAAGAGGTTACATAAAAAGACTCCATTGTCTCCAGTTTTCAAAGTTGTCAGAATTGTTCAAAAAAGTTCCTATCTCGTGAGTTTAAGGTTACTCCCTGGTTTATCTCTCAGTGAGACACGGTCAGACAAAGTCGAAAAGTTTCAGCGCACAAAAGGAACTGAAGAGAAGCCGGAGAAAGAAAGAAGTTATGATTTTTAACAGCGAAGAGAAAATTATTCTAAAAAGTCTCATGAACTCAAAGGAAGGATTACAGCAGCCTGAGCAAAGAGAAGATAATGTGGTTCATATCAGCTTCTGCAGATTAGTGCACATTAATATTTTGTTCCAGTTTAATAAATTCATGTCCACAAGCATTAAACTTCGATGCAACAACCAAAATGAACCTTGTAACTAATAGTTGTGTGTACAGGTGCACAAAGATGATCAGCCAACTAACTGAATAAGTGTTGAGAAGTTTGTGATTACCCTCTGCATAATGTTCTGCAGTGTCTCATACATGTAAACAAACAATCCCAGGGGGGCAAATCAATATTCAGCAGATATAAAAGCACCCTGAGTGAAATTACTGAGTGAAATTAAGTTTGATTATAGAAGCTAACAGGATTTCACCAACTCTTTACTGTGAGGCATAAAAGACATCATCCACAGTTTCTAGTTATCTGAAATATAATAGACGTTTAATCTTAAAACACTGAAAAAGATGGATTAGATTTTGCATTTGAGGACAAAATGTTATTCATTTTGTTGACATTCTGCAGTCCTCTATGATGGAGATAACTTTTCTTTATAATGTTGACCATGGACTTTATATGGAATCTTGATTGTAGGCGTATACTGCACACAAATACTGCTAAAAAACACTTTTAAACATCTATGAAGCTTGAATGAAAATAGTCCTCAGTATACAGGCTATTTATGTTTGAGT
Organism: Zenarchopterus dispar; assembly: GCA_028564865.1. Taxonomy (NCBI): domain Eukaryota; kingdom Metazoa; phylum Chordata; class Actinopteri; order Beloniformes; family Zenarchopteridae; genus Zenarchopterus; species Zenarchopterus dispar. The sequence continues at coordinate 3,318,743 of JAOWBL010000017.1, read as the reverse complement.
AATGTTTTCTAAAAACTGCAGTTTACTTCAATTTACTTGAATTAATTTCTGTTCAGTTCGTTTTGACAAGACTCAGTTTGTTATTTCATTTGAGTTCGTTCACAAGTTTAGTTTATTTCAAATCAGTTCAATTTAATTTGATTAGACAAGTTTATTCTTTCAATTCAGTTCAATGCAAGTTAATTTAATTTAATATCAATTTGACAATTCAGTTCACCAATTCAATTTGGTTCAGTTCAGTTTGCTTGAATAGAATTCAGTTGAATTTAGTTTAATTCAGTTTAATTCATTTGAACTGAGTTCAGTTCAGTTTTCCAAATCTGTTCAATTTAATTTCTTTGAATTCATTTCAAGTTCATTCAATTCAATTCAGTTTCAGTTCATTTCAGTACAGTTCACTTCACTTGAATTCATCTCAGTTCAATTTCATCCAGTTTGACAATTCAATTCACTTTAATCCTTCATTTCAATGTAGTTCAGTTCAACTGACTTTAGAGGATTCAGTTCATTTAAATTCAATTTGACAATTCAATTCAGTCCAGCTTAGTTTAATTCATTTAAATTCAGGCCAATTCCATTGAAGATGACAATACAATTTTAGTGTTTTAGAGTTTAATTTTGGTTCAGTTTTCCTTTAGTTTAGTTCAATTTAATAGCACAAATTAACACAGAAACACATCACAGTGCATTTTATATTAAAAGCAAACAAGTTCAACACAAATTCAGTTAAATGCAGTCCAGTTCATACATACACATGTGATATAATCCAGTCAAAACCCAATTCATCACAGTGCAGTCATATAATTCATTATATTCCAAGTAACTAAAAGTGACCTAGTAAAGCAGAATTAACTTTAACTTTTTGTTTTCTAGCCAGTCCCAAAAATGTTTACGCACTTAAATCCTATGAGAGTATCTCCAGCAGATGGAGTCCAGGGTAAGACCAGTTCTGAGGATCCAGCACAGAGCCAACCTCTTTGAGCTCAGCACACTGGTGTCAAAGCAAATAACTAGGTTCTCATTTGTTATCTGAAAAAAAAAAGTCTACCAGACACCTGGGATACCCCGCCAAGAAGAGTATGGAAAGGGGAAGGGGGAAAAAAAGTGGTGACATGAATTTTAGACAGCTAAAGAGTTAAGACTTCTGCAGTCATTTTTCAAAAAGAGCAGAAAAAAAATCCCATAAAAACAGAATCCATCAAATTTAGGACTAAATCGTAACAATGATGCAGGTCTAGTTTCAGTGGGTGCCAGCAGAGACAGCAGTTAAAACCCTGCAATAAATCATGGCTTTGCATTCTCCCTCAGGTTCAAAAATCCAATATTAAACATCTGAAAATTTAAATGGCTCAGTGACCCTTTAAGGCTTAAAGGGAAAAATGTAGTCAAATGTGATATTGATACTGTGAAAAGGACAAATGCGCATGACACGAGGGGAAAAACGCTGGTGATTATTGTGCATGATATTACTGAAGTAAACACTCGATTAAAGCTATACCATTTTTCAACGTAATGTGATATTCCTCATATTCCAGGTTTATGTGGCTCCATGGATAATCAGCATTGTCTGATGGCCTACAGGGTCCATCTTCACACGTCAGTAAGGAATGAAAAATAGAAGTATTTGCTGGCTTTTTATTGGTTGTCATGTTGTTCAATTTATTTTAATTTTCTGCAACCCCCAGCAACATCATGTTTTTGGTGAATTTAAATGTGTTGGTGTCAATTTTGAATGCGATTTCTCTTGTGAATTTGCCAGATGAGAATATGCAGAAAAAAGCTGATAAAGTGTGAACTAAAAGATCCAGTGTTAATTATTTGACTCATATGTGTACTATCAAATCCCTCAAGGCCATCAGGTTTGTTTGTTTAGCGCTGAAGTTCCATAATTTTATCATCATGTTAATAAGAGTACATACTCTCCTATAATTACAATTTTATCCATTCATCACTGACTGCAATTTTGTCTGTGCCACAACTTATTCATCTGAACTGTAAGCTATCTTGAGGGAGCAGAAACATGCTGATGTTTCTGAAATGTAATGAATCAAGATGTGACATTAACTGTTCTCTGTAAAAATGCTTCGTTAAAAGCTGATCAAATCAATCATATGCAAATGGAACAACTGATTAATGGATCATTTTCTTTCTTTTGGTCTCGTGCATTTTTAAAATTTTATTTCCTGCTCTATACCTCTATTAGAGTTAGTGGTGTTCCTGTCATCATTCACTTTGGCCATTTTCAAAACTAAACAATATACCACTAATGCGTACTGATCTGCCTAAATCTAGCAGGCAGTATGGAAACAATTGCTCAATCTGAAGGAAATTTGAAAATATCAGTTTTTGAAGCCATGCGCTCCAGTAGTGTCAGGTACTGAATTGCCAAAACATAGTACACAGCATGCAGGATTTGAACCTTTGTAGTCTCCAGTATGTCAAAGAAAAACACCCAGAAGGCGTGTTACTTTTAGAAAAATATCCAGTGTACAACCGGTGTATACTGTATCCCATAATGCAATGCACCTCCACAGTGGAAGCTCATCACACGGGTCATGTGACCAACTCTCAGGTATCCTGTAGCATAATCACTTTTACAGGGGTTTACTACATACTAACAACTTCCACTGGACCAGAATGCAGTGTGTACTGCATACTTACGCACACCATGAAGACAGATCTATATGTACATTGCATAGCGTATCCCATAATGCAATTGGCTTCTACTTAAAGATGGTGTGCTACGCGTGACTGCTGTACCAGTATGCAGCATGCATGCATGCCACATTGTGTGGACAGAATACAATATGTGGTTTCAAAAACGGCCGGAATATTTCTGCTGCCCAGTTTCATTCACTGACTGCCAGACTGTCTTAGCGCCTCAATATCTGGCCTTCCAGCCATTTGTTCCAAGTCTGCTTGTCAGTGTACTTGATCTCTGCCTCTTAGCTGTTTTTTTTTTTTTTTTTGCTGCTGCCAAAGCTGTCATGCTCCTGGATTATTTCACTGATTTGTTTTTGGACTCTACCTTTTTGTCTGCTCCCATGCTTTGTTTTTTTTTTTTGTTTTTTTTTCAAGTTCCTCTGGACTGAAAGATGACCATATGGGAAATGAGGGAGAAATGGCAAGACATGAACGGGCAAGATATGTCTGGAATGATGTATGTTAATTGCAACAGTAAATTCTCATCTCTTGATCATTCAGGAAAGGGTTTCTACTAGAGCCAGAGGAGTTCTGGAGCCAGCACTTAATTACCCACCGTGGTTGTCATGGGTTAAACTAAAAGCACTGGTGAGTCTAAGCACAGCTGAGGTTAATAAAGTGGAGCTTAGTGTGATGAAAGTTGAGCCCAACTTAATGTCTTGCTGCCTAAGAGTTTGAGACATATTAAAATACTGTACAGAGGATAAATCCTTTAATTGCAGCGTTTCTTCTAACAGCTCTCTCGCCAAAATAATTCAAGCTCTACTAATGGTGAAATCCCATTTTCTATCCACCCGACAATTTTCGATACATATTCACTGCACCCTCATGGGACCACTAACAGGAGACTGTTGGTCTTTTTCTGTTTTTCTGTTACTTTCACTTTGATTGCTACATTTTATGGTCTGCTTGCTGTTGTTTATCTGCAAGTGCATGAGTGGAATATGTGATGTGGTGGGTCAGGTGGTGGGTAAGAGTATGGATACGAATGAACATTATGTTTACAGGGGAATTTTTATAATGCATATGAAAAACATGAAAATGGTGGAGGAGGTTAAAAGGAGCACTATTTGGAACAAAACGGTTCCCTTATTGCAGCACAGCATAATTACCAGTCAACCAGTGGGTTTTACTCCAATCATGCCTAATAACATTGTACCCTGTTCTATATACTTCAGTAAGTAACAGAAGTTTAAAACAGAAAATTATCCTGTAAAATAAAAGTAATTCTCTGCTGTTATGAAACCATTTATTTTTTAAAATCTAAATCTGAAATAAAAACATCAGAAATTACAAATAAGATATTCACTTTCATTTGCTCCAAAACTGTAAAGAAAATGACACCACAGATTGTGACAGTGAATCAAGGTAACGTCTGTGGTATTCCACATGACAACAATTTTAATTTGTCAGTTAACAGAAACTAAAACAATCACAGAAAAATAAGAAAAAAAACACTGTGTGATAGTCTTTATATTAAAATTCAAAACAAAATAGCATATTATAAATCTTTGGCTACATAAAAATATCATTTTGTCACCTAATATCTTACACTTATTGTTATTGTTAAAGGCAGGTACAGAGAGGCTGAGAGGGAGAGGAAGCACATCACTTTAGATTATGTCTTAGAAATCAAGATGCACACAACTGGATGACCAAAACTGCAGAAGAAGAAAAAAAAGCAAAGAAAACAGAGATGATTGATAGGACTGCCAGGAAATTCCCTCTGTGTCAGTAGAAACCTTGGTATGAGAGATATTTAAGCTTTTCCACAACGAACATACTATCGTACAGCTCAGATCTCTAAGTTGCTGTTCTGGTCAGAACTTTTGCAACTTGAAAATTTTCACTGAAAAACTGAAAGGCGGTATGAAGGAAATCCTGGCTTATGTGTTGGGGGACAAAAATGTAAGTTTCTTACGAAAGAGAAGGTTGAATTAAATCTCAACTTGCTGCTGCTTAACTTTCTTCAGCCACAGAAAAAGTCAGTTCTTTATCCTACTCTGTCACATCTAACTCAACTGTTTTGATTTTTAGAGCTGCTGTCCCAATGTATGTTCCTCTCTTTAGGTAAAAGGGTAGTTTGAAATTTTGGGGTTCACACATGCTGACGTTCTTACAGAGTTAGAGGGAACCAAAAATACCTTTCTCGTATTTGTATACTGGATGTAAAACTCAAGCCACAGGTGTTTAGTTTCCTTTTTAGATTAACTTCCTGTGGCACAAGAACTGCAGTTATAACCACATTAGTAATTCCACTAAGAATTGAGAAAACAAACAGGAACATATATTTAACCTTTACAGTCAACAAATGGACAAAATACCACTTTATGCTGTGTTTTGATCCATTTCTGGGTGACTACTGTACAAAAAGCCCAATAAAATGTGCCAAAGTGGGCAGACTTTTTGTCTGCTGTTTGTTCCCATAAGCACTATGAACAACACGACAGGTTGTTTAAGGCTAAATTTGAATCTGACTTACCCACTGTAAACGTGGTTGTAAAAACGCCAGAAATTTGAGGAGAAAAACAAAGGGTCTCAATTTCCAGGTCATAGAAAGCGCCAGAGTCTCTGTAGAGACCAAGTGTCTGGTACACTTGGTCTCTAC
>JAOWBL010000017.1:3292743-3304094 GCA_028564865.1 Zenarchopterus dispar | reverse complement strand
CACACACACACACACACACACACACACACACACACACACACACACACACACACATATATATATATATATGTATGTATATATAGAAGTGTACATATACATGTGTGTGTGTGTGTGTACATAATGATCACAAATAAATTAAAACATGCCAGTCAGTAGTGAAGTTATACAGTAATCTCAGCTGCAGCTGGAAGAGGCTATTTCACATTACACATAAAACAACAATCTTAATGTTTTTCCTCAGTCCTAATTAAGGGAGAAATGTATAACAATAAAATGAATCTTTGTCCTACTTACTAGTTCTGAGCACCACAGACCTTCTGGTGTCTTGGGGACTCATATCATAAGAAGAAAGTAGTTTCTGTAAAGGTTTTCACATTGTTTGTACTAAAAGGGATCCTGGGTCTAACACAAAGAATGTATGTTTTTTTTATCATCCTTATTTGTTAAAATGGTTCAGGCTTAATTAAATAATTGAATAACTTCTAGCAAAACTTACCTGTAAATTACTTGTTGGAACTGATTTGATTTGAAATGAATTTGTGGTTTTTGGGCTACTGTTCACTTAAACACATTAATAGACAGTAATGTGTCCATTAATGCTAAGGAATGCCTCTAGTATTGCACTATAACTCCAAGATGTCTTTATCTGTACGTGACAGGACAGGCTTCAAGGAATCGGCAAAGGAGGATATATCAAAGCAGACATTTTAATGTGTGGCATTTCAAAGTAGATGGCCTGAGAATATAATACGGAAGTACTGTACGTGTGTCAGCAGTGAGAAAAGCCTTCTTCTTTCTCTCTCTCTCTCTCTCTTGAAATAAATGTTTGTGATGCATCACCTTTATTTAAGGACGATCGGACAGAGATGGTCTGGGGGGCCACATCTGGCCCTCAGGCTGTGTTTTGTCCATTTTTGCTCAAGAACACGTTAGAGAACATTTTTTTCATAACTTTCTTGTTTCTGCTCTAATTTTTCATCTCCAAACTTCTTTCTGTCTTTTGTTTTTGTTTTTCCATTGAATCAATTATATTTTTCAGTAAAAAAAAACAAACAAAAAATACCATCTCAGAGAAATCAGCATGCATCGCATAAAACATGCTGGTTGTTTTGGTACTTGAACCACAGTTGGATGTTGAACAGTGCGTAACGGGTTAGAAGACAAAAAACAGTGACAAACAAAAAAAAACAGAAGCGTAACAATAAATTTTTACAACTACATATAATCTGATTGCACTTTGCACAACACAAAAGACTGCACCTTCTCAAAGACAACAAATAAAAAACAGACTAAAATCGAACAGATGTACTGAGGAAATCTGCATCTTTTATACGTTTATTTTTCAAAAAGATTTTGGTAAAGCAGTTACAGTCTGTCAGTATCCTGGATGTGGTTACTTAACAGCTCCGCAGGCTGATGCAGAAAGGGGAGAACGCTACAAAAGGATGCTGTCGTTATCAGCACTGAACACTGTAAATGTAAGCAGGATGACCCCTGTGCAGAACAGAGAGATGTGTCACCTTGCTTTATTTACAGTTTGTCAAATGATGTTGGCCCCACCCCCCAACGCACACAAACACAAGTAACAAGTCCCAGTTTAACTCCTCGAGGGACATTGCGCCCCACTGTGTGGACACTGACAGCGTTAGAGTCGGCCTCTCGGTGAGTAACCCGTGATTAGCTGCGGAGCTTGTTAGCTTTGCGGTTTTGGAGATGTGTCATGGAAGTTAAGGACACTGGCAAACATCTAGGAGGATATGAACAAATGAAATTTTCCACTAAACTTGGGAATGAAAAACACCTGCTGTGCGGCTGATGAGCAGCGTGCTCGTGCAGTCTAATAAATACTTGCTCATAATTGCAAGCAGCTCCCATGCTGTGAAGGGATGACAGTGGAAGTCCCACTGCTGTGGATGTGCGCATAAAGGTGAAAATAGCAGGAAAAACCATGTGTTGGAGTTGGGCTAATTAACTGGATATGCTCTTAGTTCAAAACTCAAACTGCAACTGCATTTAAAAGGGTAATACTGAGGATATGTTTTACTTATCAGTTGGCATGTCATCTTTCTTTTATGAGCTTTGATTTGTGAAAAACACCCATCAACTGCAGATATTTGACACCTCCACCTGACACCAACTAATGAGTGTTAAGAGTGAGATTACACCATAAACACAATTAGGGCACAAAGTTCTAAGCCGTGTACTTTTTCAAAAAGAGAGAGAGGAAAAACACCCATCAATCTTGGAAGCGCCGTCACCAAGGCCACGTTGAAATACGAGCCAGTGTATTATCCGTGGGGCTAACAAAAGACAAGTTGGATGGATCAGGGGAGTGGGATAAAAGACAATGATAAAAGGGGCAATGTGACATCTTTCCAGGTCATCAAACGTGTTCGAGAGCTCATCCGTGTGCTAACACACTCCACCTGAAGGCTACCAAGCAGAGGTGTCACTCACGTACATGGAAATATGCTCAGAAACTGCGGCCAGCAGCGTAGACTATAAATTCAGCTTTGTTGTTACTGCACAGCACAAAAAAGAGAAAAAACTAGCGTTAGGAATAACAATAGAAAAATACAGATAATTATATGCTGTATGTTTGGGTAAGAGCTGCATGCACAGAAAATAAACCATATACAGCTGGTGGTTTGCACAACAGAAATAATAGTAATATATTAAAAGAACATAAAGCATTAAGCCTGTGCAACGATCAGCAGTTCTTTGCAGTGAAGAAATGCAGATACAGTACCGAGTGCAGTAATGAGTGCAGTAAAGATCAACAGGGTCACAGCTTCAGGGAAAAAAACTCCTCCTGAGCCTGCTGGAGCAAAGAGTGGAGGCATCTGCAGAGGCTGCCAGATGGAAGCAGGGTAAAATTAAAATAAATACATAGAAGACGATGGTTATCATGGCTGATAGCAGCCTTAATAACCCTTTTTTTTCTCCCCTGCCCAGATAGCATTTATAGTAAGCGCTCTTAGAGGTTGACATCTGCTCGGCAGTTCATAGTTGACAGATGTCAACTAAAAACTGCCGACTGTGTAAACAGATGTCAACTGTGTAAAATGCTGTAAAACACTCCAATGGGTACTTGGGCGCTTTACATCTGTGTGGTCCGATATAGAGTAACTGCTTTGCAAAGATGACACCCTGATAGTGAATATGGTATCAGTGGTAAAGCAGTAAAACTCTGTCAGTATCCAGGATGTGATTACTTAATAGCTCCACAAGACTTATGGTTGTTTTTGATCAGGATGTATGGCTTGGCCATCAATCTGGGAAGAAATTACTACCACTATTTGCAATGATCACAAGCATTCTTGAACATCAGAAAAGAATTAGACATATCCCAAATGAAAGAAGAAATGGATGGATGGTTTCCACGTTTGTCTGCAGTGTTCAGCACCATCACACTTTCAAGAACAAATCACATTAAAGGAGCAAAATCCAATCTCTCTCCTGAGATGGCAGATTCAAATGCACTTTTCCAATTCATGTTTGACTTATTTTCACATACAAATGATGGCTGTAACCAATCTGAGAATTGATTCCCTTGAACTGTGCTTAAATGTGGCCTTTATAAGATCTCAATATCGACCTGGGAGTGATCGGCAACCGTGAGCTGAACCAAAAATCTATCGCAGAGGTCTATTAGTGTAATATACAGCACAACAAGGCAGAATATCTTTGAAGTGAGAATGACAGTCCTCCTTTAGGTCTTTATTCACAACTCAAAAGTCTGTCAAGACAGTCTGAAGTTATTAAACTGATGGCACCCATCAACCACTAATTATTTGTAAATTTCTGGCTTCATATAATTTGACCTGAAGCTGTACACAGATGTTAAAGCAATTGTCACAGATGTAAAATCTAGCTATGGAGGCCCAAACCATTTTCTTTAAACCACTTTTATTTATTTCTGCTGCAAAGATGACAATTTCATTTTGGGGGTCAGTGGAGATCAGCTCACTTTTAGAGCCCCTAGTGGCCTTTCACGGAACTGCAATTAGTCTTCATTTGTGAGGTTATGTTTGAAAACTGGAAGTTTTTCAAGCGTCATAAATGTCATAGCAGTTTGGTGAGCACTGTACTTTGGATTTTTTTTTTTTTTTTACATCACATCACTTTTTCATCAGTGAGTTGCACAAACTTGGCCTGCATAACCATGATGACATATGGTTGGTGACAAAGAGAGTGTTACATGGACTGCAGACCATTTTGAAACATGTACAGGGTGTCTCAAAAACTTTGACATCATTTTAAAAGCAATTCAACTGAAAACCACTGAGTCTAACTCAATGAAATTGAACAGTTTAGGTGTTGAACATCATAAGTTTATTATGGGACTGATTTCGTAAGTGTTCAATATGTGCACCGCTTGTGACACGGCATACGTCAAGTTGGTAGTTAAGGCACGCTGCACAGTCTTGGGTGACTGTGTGTGAGCATATTCCAAGATGCAAAATGACTTCTCTTTGGGAGTGAACGGAATGGGTCCACTGAAAACAGAACAAAAATAAAACATTAAATATAAAATCTTGATCTGTTTCTATACATTCTGTGAAAATTGTAGGTTATGTCAACAAGAATTGCCAAAATTATTGGCCTGCGAAATGGTGTCAAATTTTTGGGACACTCATATATTCTCCAGAAAATACTTTGACAAAGTAAAAGTAGCATGGAGCAAATATATCTAATACAGCATTTGCTGGAATAACTTTAAAATTTCTGATTTTGTTGGTGAAAATTTGCTTTATGCCCTTCATTGTGCCTACAACCCTGTCTCAAAATGAACAGCATTCAGCCTGTCCAGATGGTGTCAGGATGATGTGGGGTGCTGTGGAAAGGATGCCTTCTGCTAACCTGTTGGTAGGTAACCTAATTATAATGGAGAGTTGAGAACAGACAGGATTTCAGATGCGGTAGACCGGTTCCCTCTCTGAAGAGGAGCGCAGCTGGGCAGAAGTCATGGGAGGTTGTGGCAGAGGAGCGCTTTGCTCTCAACAATGGCAGAAGCCTTCAAGCGTGTGTGGACATGCTTGGAGGGAAAGATTAAAAATAAACACACAGTCATGAATTCCCTCCAAGCCAGCTGTCTTCTGCACACTCACTCCATTGGGGTGATGGAAAGATCAGCAGTGGAGCAGGCAGTGGACCAGGTGGGAGATCAACTTTGAGAACACCGCCGCCGCTTTCACAGTCGAAATAAGCAACTAACGTTATAGGAAATGGTTTTGCGCCCAAGATGATAGCGAGGAGTCGGGTCAATGGTGAGGACATCATCACAGGGAGATTGCTGCTTGAGGCAGTAATCTAACAGCATGTCTAATTATAGCTCCAGACTCGATGGCTTCACCCATATGCATAGAAGATTAAAAAAAAAAAGGGGGGGGGGGTCACTTGGAATGTAAAACCTTCACTAAACTTCAAATGTTGAGAGGCTGCGGAAACGACAGAATATTGTACTCAAAATGAAAAGCAGATCAAGTATCAGGTTTTAGTTGTACATTAAAAACGAAAGTTACATCCAGCACATATTCAAATGTGCTTTGCTTCAATCTCACCTGAAACAGGAACAAATGTAAGTGACAGGTAAAATATCCTTAGCAGAATTACTCTGCTGACTAACATGATAGCTCTTTCTCAGGAAAAGGTTTAAAGATAATACCTTTCACTCAAGATGCCTTAAATACCTGCTTCCACTAATATTAACCAGATAATTATGTGGCGATGTCAAATAAATGTGCTTAAATTAACTGATTAAGCCAACTTGTCTTTGAAACCTTTATTTGGAATTCAGACCAGGTAAATGGTCTATTTAAAAAAGCGCAGCGGTAAATGTTTGAGTATGAATAGTAGAAATACTCTCACTCAAATGCCACAGGCGTTGTGCATCCCTTTTCTGGCGTTAATGGAGTTTGTATTTTGATTTTTTTTTTTTTTTTGAGCACTTTAGTTGTAGCACATTATGCCGAGCAATTACAATTTAGCTTTTCTCTATGTTTTACTTATTCAGATGGCAACAAATGCGCATTAGGAGAAAGGAGAGATGGTGGAAATAAATGCAGGAGGGGGTGAACTCTGTGACCTTCCTCCTGCAGCCTCTGAGGCAGTTTTATGCCATGGTTATGATTTAATTTTACTAGATGGCATTGTGAACTGCTATGTTACATAAGAACCCAAAGTCTTCGCTGCGTTACCTAACGGAATCTCATTAATAAACATTTTTTATAATGTCTGCCTATTTGTGAGCATCGGTTACCTGAAACGACAAAAAGCATCTGTTTATAACAACACCATTTCTTTTTTGGGGGGATTTCGGGGGTCAGTTAGAGTTGTCCAGGCCAGACAGAACGAGACCTGGAAGAAAAAGGAGTGAGGACACCACTTTAGACGCAATGGATGCAGAAGAAACATCTGATATGAGAAGTACTTTATCTGTTTCCAGTTTAGTGCACCTTGTCCACTAAACTGGCAAAATAACATAAACAAGGGCAAAATACGAGCTCCCTGAAACTGACAGGAAGTGGCTTAAGTGGAAGACTCTACAACCTTCAATTTCAAAAGCAAAAGCATGTTAATGCTAGATTAAAATGGTAAAATGAAATTAATTCAGCATACATAGTGAACATTGCTGTACCGAAGGGTGGATTTACACAATACGACATCAAAATGACATTTTTCATTTTAAAGTGTCTAAACTGATGACGATCTCAGAGGGGAACAAATGGCATCCTGACAAAACAACAAGCATTTAGCATTTTCTTTTACTTTCTCTCCTTTAATGTGACCGTTACAAATATTATATTTTATAAATACCCAACTAACAGTCTCGTAGCAGGTGATATTAATACTCAGCCGATGAATAAATAATTAGTCAACACATAGCTGTCAAAGAACTTCATAATTTTATCCAAATGTCAATTATGGAACTGCTAAATAGATTATTACTGGCATTATATAACTGAATTTTGACATAACTTGTTAACTTTGGATGTATTATAAGTCTATCACACTAGATGAAGAGTAGGACCCACTAACAACATTTTAATGTGTTAACAGTACTGAATAGTAATGTAAACTTTGATGGTCTAACGTGGAGCTTTAGTTGGTCAGTTTCAGTTGTCACTCAGCAGACCTTCTGAATAAACCGATCTTCCTCGTATGACACAGGGGAATGACAAACAGATAAAAGGACAAATGTCCCGTCCTCTCCGTTGGGAAACCACAGGTCAAAACTCTTTTCAGGCTTTTTCTGAGCAACTAAACAAGTCCAACCAGTTCATTTCCTAACTTGGCACGTATGTTACTAAAACTATACACAACTGCCTTCTTACTTAGCCCATTAAATGAATTTGTATCATTTAGGAGACCCTTATATTTTTGGCCCACATACTGTAGGCTTCACTTTTGGGGCCCAGAGTACTGAAGCCATATGAGACCTGTGCCAACTGCCCATTTCAAACCCATTCTGTACTCATGCAACTCTCTTTAAATTCAGATGGGGTCCACATGGACGTGCTGGCAGGGTAGAGAAAGACTCCTCCTGAGAAGCTGGGATCACCACGCCACTGTGCAGCTCACGGCAGGATGGTCCTAACTCTCCAAATTCTGCTTTGTGTAATTGGTTTCCAGGGTTATGACTGGTCAATAGCTATTTCACCATCAATCAAAAGGTTTTTTGCCACCAACCATACTTTTAATTACATTCATGTCCATGTTCTGGTATATATGACATCAATAACTCATCAAGTCCTATATCAAAGTTTCCAGTGTGAGTTGAGCTCATACCACATCAATGTCATGTCAGCCGTGAAAGATGATTTTGTTGTAGCTTAATATGCCAAAATTTCTCATAGACCAAACTTTAGCATACTCTGAACATGAGAAAAGCTAGACTGTTTGATGTTAATTCTCAGCCACTCTGGTAGCCCAATCCTAAGAGTGCAGGACTGAAATGGACTCAAAGGAGGTCTGTGAGTGCTGATTCACTCCTCTCAGAGACGGCTGCGTTTTCGGCATCTGCCGGCGGCAACTTGACCTAAGGACTTTTCCCGTAATCTGCAAGAGAACCGCATTAATGTGTGCAATGCAGTTAATTTAAATTCTTAACTTGTGGCTTGTGTCCAAAGGTTTAGGCGGACAAAGGTTAATGGGAGCGAAGGGACACGAACGACTTGAAGACATGAGGACACAGAAGAGAGAAACTGAGAGAAAAGGTAGATGGACAGAGAAGAACAGAACATACTCCTCTTCTTAGTTTGTCAAGTCTGAGACAAGACAACTTTGTGTCCTTTAGTTGCTGCCAAAGCTCTTCAGCTGTCGCACAATGACACCATAATTACAGTGCAGAGACCAAAGGAGGACAGCCACTGCTCACATAGCCTCCTCAGTGGGTTACTCAGAAAACATGAGGCAATTATACAGCTTTTGCACCACATCTGAATCTAACTGTCTCTGTTTTTACATCCAATCTCCTCTGAATGATCATGTTTTCCTTCTGAGAACAGACATTTTTCTCTCATGCCCCAAAGAGAGTGGATATTTTTTCACATACGCACGTCCAAGATGGATGAAGTAATCAATATTTCAGCTGGGGGCTGCCCAGTATGTTATAGCGTTAAGATTTAATCACCAGTCTACGGACATCCCAAAGCCTTCTGAGCAATCAGTAGAAATAATATCCCTGTCACTTTCATTGAAGTGTTCAGAGGCATAAAGCCTTCACTGACGTAGACTTTTCTCTTTTTTTTTATCTCTCTGTATGGATGCGATAAGATCTTCAAAGCTTTCATCAGCGCATCTGCTCTGATAACAGTCATGTGAAAAAGAAAGTAGAGTCTTTCAGTTCTCAGATTTTACATTTTAAGATGTCATAAAAAATGATCTGGTCCAACTCTAAAAGTAGATACAAACGGCCAAAGAGAAACAACAGCACACAATAAATTACACCATGTTGTTATTTATTCAACAAAAACTAAGCCTTGCTTGGGTATCTGTTTATTTTTTTGGTAAAACATTGGCCTATTCTGGATGAGTTTTGATCTAAAATCCTATTGAAGATCTGTGGCAAGAGCAGGAACATGCAGTCCGGAGAAGAAATCATTCAAACCTGAGACAGTTAGAGCAGTTAACTCATGAGGAGTGGACCAAAATACCCGTCTAAGACGCCGCTTGATTGCAGCAATGGCCTCAAAAGGTTGTGCAACAAAATATTAAGTTCATTTTTGTTCAGGGCAGCGTCATGATTTAAATGATGCTGTTGAGCCACAATTCACGATCCAGATTTTTTTTTTTTTGTTCTGATACATAAAACTTTACAATTGAAAGATGGTGTACTTTATTTTATATTACCATTGTGTACGGTGCAGTTCATGAACCATTCATGAACTGCACCCAAAGGTAATTATCATCCCCACCACATCCATCTTGCCAAGAGCATTGATTTGCAATTAGCGCAAGCTTGATCTTACACACTCAGGTCTCTCTTTACAACCAGGTACAGTATCTTTGATGAGCTCTGCTCAGCTATTGTTGTTGAGTCCCACCATGTCGCCCCAGGCCCTAAGTCGGCGTGGATAAAGTATTCATCCCGTGTGCTGCTGTCGCCTTCCACCCGTGGTCCACTGAATTGTTGTGTATAAGTATGCAGGTGGAGGGGTGGTGCTATGCCTCTCCCTCTTCCCCCACCCCCCTTTTAGTAAAGAACACTGGAGGTTTTATCAAACCCTGACGGGGAAGACAGATGGCTTTCAATAGGGGGAGTCTAATGTAAAAGTGTGTGGAGTACGGCGGAGGGGGAGATAAGCGGCAGCCGGCCGTTTCTTTCTGGCTGTGTTGGGGTACAGGGCCTTAAATCACCTGTTATCTCCTGCTGCCTCAGCCAGACGCTAATGGCCATCACAGCAGGCTGAACCCTGCAGGCAGCAGGAGGGGAGGAGGAGCGGGGGGCTTGCCGGGGCTGCTGCAGCATGCTTCACGAGGACACATAGAGGGACAGAAGATGCTCTTGCTGGAAACGTAGAGCTGACGCCCCGTTGGCATGCTGCCATCAGTTTACTTCAAAATGTGACATCAATATCCACGTGGAATCGTATCATAAAAGACTGTTAGAGAAATCCTGTACAGCTCCTTGACTCACGGGAGTCTCTCTTTTTGTAAAATATTGGCCCTCATTTCGGTTGGCATACTGTAAGTAATTGCTTAACATCTGAGCAAATCATTAGTAGTCGTCCAGAGGCCCGGAAAGTGTGAGATGTTCAGACATGCTGTGAACAAGAGAATCTGTACCAGGCAAAGCAACACTGGCAGTTAATTACAGGGAGCGTTCTCACTGGAAGACAAAATCAGACACCATCTCGTGAGATTCTTGTAGAGTTCAGCCGCATTGTGAATCATTTAAACTCAGAATAAAGCCAAATCAGAGACTTACACAGAAACATATTATACATGCTGGGACAAAACTTTCTCAAAGAGTGTTCAAAGATTAAAAACTATGTTGCCATACATTTACAGAGATGACTGTTAAAGATCTCCATGTTAACTAATCTTTGTTTAGGATTTTTAGATTTGGTCGGAAATCATGCGGAATATTTAAGGTGAGCAAAAGCTGACTATGTGGTTATAAATTGGCCCACTGCAGTGCATTAATCTCCTAAAATTCAATCAGACGCCCCACTTTGATCACTCATCATGAAAATGCCTCCTCTGTGGATGCTGCAATATGCAGAGCTTCGATTGCTCATTTAAATGCTAGAAACTATCGAGAAGGAGAATTGGATTTGTAGCTGGAAGTGGACGGACTTCGTATCAACACAGAGACACAGATTAACAGCCTGAAAATTAAAGGTTCAAAAGATCTCACACCTACCGTTCCTGTGGCTGGATCTAGTGCAGCCGGAGGTGTTGGTGGTGGTAAGAATCATGATAATTCCTACCATTGTTAATGTTAGTTTTGTTACTGATAGTTTTATTACTGACATCATTACTGGATTGTTGGGATTTTCCTTGTAACACTGTTTTATCTTTACCCTACAGTGGAAGCGCCTCGAGGCGACTTTTGTTGTGAATTGTTGCTATACAAATAAAATTGAATTGAATTGAGTTGAACTATTATTAGTTTTAATATTGTTGATATTATTCTTGGTATTATTTTGTTGTTGCTGTTGTTCTTGTATTTGTCATTATTGTCACTATAATTGTGTGTGAATCCATACATGTTCTTTATATATATATCTTTGTATATATGTTAGCATTTGCATAGGTGCATGTATGTATGTGTGTGTGTGTGTGTGTGTGTGTGTGTGTATATATATATATATATATATATATATATATATATATATATATAT
>JAOWBL010000017.1:3268715-3283980 GCA_028564865.1 Zenarchopterus dispar | reverse complement strand
CACAGAGCCCACCGATAACCAGGCACCGACTCATGACACACAGGCACTCTTGATCTCTCTCTCTCACACACACACACATACATACACACACACACACACACACACTCTGTACAGTATACAATGCACAAGCCCCAAACATACAAATTAAGACCTTTTAAAACATTTGATAAAAGCACAATACGGTTTTGTAAAATTAATTGCACATGAAGAGAAGAGATGGAGGAAGCACAGTAATGGAGTGAGTGGAGGACGAGTGGGCATGGCAAGAAGAAGTGGGTACAGTACATTCAGCAACAGAAAGAAAAAACAGGACAAACAAAGAAAAAAAGGCAAGATTAGAATCAAAACCACTGAAAGGAATTAAATAAAAATCAAAACACTTTTTGCCAGTTTCTTTATTATTTTTCTTTTCCTTTTAGTCATCGATTGGAAGCTGGCGCCGGAGCGTGCCAGTCCTCCAGTAGTCCCAGTGCTGCATCAGAAGGGAGAGCTCAGTCAGTTGTGGAGATTTTAATTGTTTTGCTTTGCTTTATTTAGAAATCAATGTTCACGTCTACGTCTCTACGGGCCTGATGTCGCAACGTCAGGCGGGGGTGGGGGGAGCGGTGGGAGGGTGCAAGTCTTCCGTGGCCTGACGTATGCGCAGGCATTTACACAACGAGTGCACACTCGTACGCACACACATGCACGCGCGCTCACACACAAACACCCACAGAGTGCATTTTCATTCCCATCACCCCTGGGTACAGGCTTTTTCTTTTCTTCTCAGCTTAGCGCAACGACTGCGCCTCTCTCTTCTGTACAAAAGCAGCCTCCTTCCCCGGAACAGGAGACTCCTCTCTCTCTCTCTCTCTCTCTCTTAAATTTTTTTCCCCCATGATCCTCTTACTTCTTTTGAGAGTTGAGCAGTTTGTCTGCCTCGGGGTACAGCGGGTACTTCACCATCTCGATTTTCTCCTTGACCTTGTAGGAGGGGTAGAGGCCCGTGCGGCCCAGTTTCCGGTTGATGCCTTTGGAGTATCCGTCCCAGTGGTTGCCGGCGACGCCGATCACGTCGCCGGGCTCCAGGGGGATGTCCTCGTTGTTGCGCGGCTGGTGGGGGTAGATGGCGATCTGATTGTGGGCATTCTGACCTCCGAAGTAGTAGATGTCGTCGAGAGAGTAGAAGTAGGATGAGGCGTCTGGATGTAGCGTCTGCATGATCTCATAGGCCACGCGACAAACCTGGTTTTTTTTAAAAAAAAAAAAAAAAAGAAAAACAAAAACAAACAGGGATTATTTTTGAAGTTTGACGTATAAATACAGAAACCTGATAAACGTTTCAGCGGCGGAGGCATGAAGTTGGACAAAAGAGCGCCTCGCTGTCAAACATGCACGCTCCGTTTCCTCCCTCATAAAAGAGGGATAAAATGTGCTAAGTGACTCATCCTGGTAAGATCTTTCAAGCGGTTTAATAAGCCGAGAATGTGAACAGGAATTAAGAAGCTCTCACATTATTTTCAGGGATGGCAGCAAGCTTTTTCCACTTCATGCTATAATTCGCAATAAAACAGAGACTTGGGATCACAAAAGCGTTTACTGTAAAAATCAGAGCTGAAATAAACAGGCTAATTGTTTCTGTGCTTTAAAACATGCGGGAGAAAATAAGACGATGAGCTTGTTGACAATCACGAGCGTCATTACACAAGCTGCTCTCGTTGTGAAAGTGGAAAAGATCAGCCAATAACTGTCTCGTCTTCAGCTTTACCACATCTATTCATTCAGTCATGACAAGGTTATCCTTCTGTTCTGGCTGCGGCTCTAAATATATGAACCTTTTAATGATGTTTTATGAATGAATTTATTTTCTTTCGTTTATCGAGTCATCTTCATAAGTGATCATTTAACACGAGCCACATTGAATTTTATTCATTAAAATTGACTGCACTTTTCTAGAACTGTTAGAGAAGTTCACAGAAGCCACGATGACCAACACTGAGTTATTCCTTACAGACGGTTCTGTTGGTTTAACGTCTCACACCTGTGGATGAAGAGACTTAAATCTCTGCTCTTTTGATGGTAAATGAATAACTACTTAATACAGAAAAACTGTAAATGACATCATCACTGCGTTGTTCATCTTCATCTTCATGAAATTACCGATTACTGTCCTAATATGAAGAGCGAGGAACGCAGGCTGACCTGTGAGGAGAAGGTGCAGACCAGGAAGTCGGTCTGGGACAGGAAGTGGATGTCCAGTATGACTCCTCTCAGGGAGTTCTCAGTGTAGCGGTTGTGAAGGCCCGCAGACCACGAGATAGAGTTGTCGCTGATGAACTCATAGTCCGGATACCTGAGAGAAACATGAAGAAGTTAAATACTAAAGAAACAATATAATTGCGGGAAACCCATTAAACACACGTGCGCACACACACGGGGACGAGTGGACACTGACTTGGTCTTTGCTTCCTGCAGCAGCGAGGGATCGTCAGTGGCCAGGTAAACCCGTTTCTTGTCGACTGGGACGCGTCTGGCCAGATGTTGGAACTGTTCCTCTACGTGCACCATGTACTCCTCTATCGGGTGGAAGGCCGCCTCCGTCCCCACCTTATCTGTCCTCCTCACATGGACCCTGCACGCAGCCAGAGACAGATTCAGCTCACAACTATCACCAGGAAGAGATTTCTGCTCCATGAGCAGAACAATTGATTCTGTTCTTGCTTTTGTATTATACGAGAGAGCAACTGCACAGATAAAATTATAGAAAATGCAGCAAGTTTTGAAGGCTGAAAGAACAAGTTTTACAAACATTTCAAGATCAAGAATCCAAAAAGAGCAGGAAATAAATACCACAGTGATAAGTAAAAGTGTGTGAACCCCTCAGAATAAATGAGTGCCCTGCGTGGCATCACTTTAGATGCTACTTCTGGGTTCTCCATCTCATCAAGGTTTCTTTTATTGCACCTCTGAAGTCACGTTGGCTGGGCGTCTACGAGCCACAACACTAAATTATCTACATCTATAGGCAGTTTGTCAAACTGCGGACTGACGGGATTACTTCCACTTTTATCGATCACAGTAGCTCTAAACCACAACTCCAAACTCATTCCATCATCTGGTCTCAAAGTGTGCAAACAACCGTTTTGTTTTAGACTAATTTCTTAAATGAAAGCCAAGGGTTGACTTAGTTTTTACACCAAGTATGTGAATGTGTTCAACAGAAACACAAAGTGATAACTATCAGCTCCAGCAGACTGTACTTGCAGTGTTTTCCTGTCATTTATTTGGCAGGCTGGGTCGCCTTGTCCAAAAAACAAAAGAGTCCCTGAATTTTTTACTTGGATCATGTCCTGCAGATCTTCTTGTTTTTCCTGCACAGCTTTCCAGTAGATCAGTACAACCAGAGTTGGTTACATGCACATATTTTGAGCCATCAGCAGTTTTAATTTGTTCTCTGTGGGCGGTTTTATTATTATTATTATTATTATTAAAAGTGACTGGATTCAGAGTTAACACTAACAGATGCAAAGAAAGGACTGCCATGCTCACAATTCCTTGACTATCAGGGTAAAGAAACAACAAATTTACTTTTCAGAGTTTGGGAATCTTCCCGTTGGGTAGGGAACGGAAGGAAAACAGAAAAGTGAACGGGCAAACTGTGACAGAAAGAGGGTGATTAAGAATTTTAGTGAGACAGAAAGACAGTTTGAAGGAGAAATAATTGGCCCTACTGGGTTTTTTTTCTTTCCTGTCACCGCTTCCAGGAAGGATGGACAATGAGAGAGAGAGAGCTGTCACTGGGTGCACATGTGAGAGAAAGAGCAGAGCTTGGAGGGGGAAAATAAAAACGGACAAAGGTTGAGAGAGAGCGGAAACTCTTCCTTTGACACAGAAGCATCTCATGAACTGGTGGCTGTGGAGACACAATTTGATTCTATTCAGAATTATTTGATTACAAAACTATTCTGCATTGTGACTTCAAGCCAAAGGCAACAAAAAAATGTCCAAATATGAGAAGAAGGGGAAAAAGTAATAAGAACTTCTACTGTTCCATAATGGAAGCTTTCCAGTCCAGCTGGCTGGTCACAGAGCATCCAGGGTCAGGAGCTTCTCAAAGACACCTTTAGCTGATGAATTCAAATTTTACTTTCATCTTTTCGGGATCTCTCAGTTGCCGAGGGGGACTGAAACATGCTCCTCTCACACCTCAAGGCTGCCTCCGTCTCTTTTGTAAGAATGAGGTGGATGCAGAGAAAAGTAATTTGCAGGTTCAAAGAAGAAGGATAAACAAGTTATTCCTAATTTCTACCACTGGCAAGATATCAGTCAGTGACTGTTGTGGGATGCTGCCCAAAAAAAAAAAAAACAGAGGCGAGAGCAGGAGGGAGAGTGGCTGACATGAATGTTGGAGTGTTTCATTTGGTCTGTGTGTCTCGGATTGGACAGAGGTCTCGACACCAGGCTTTGTCTGGATGCCTCTCTCCTGCTCCCTCAGCTTCTTTCATGTCTGCATTTCTTTGTTCCTGCAAACCCTCTTTTTGTTTTGGCCTTTTCTCTCTCTGATAAAGCAACAGAGGCTGCCGAGAGGTATTCTGTATCCCTTCGCAGGTTCCCCCCCTCTCCCACACTACCTTGACAAAAATTCAATTCAGTCCTGTCTATTCATACAGTATTGGCATGGCGATTCTCTTGGTGGGCGTGAAAGCATACATTAAAAGACATCAAACACGCCCACACCGGATGCACCAAGTGCTGATTCTTGCAGATTGCGACAATTGCATATAGAGGAATATATTATTCGATGGAGGATGACCTCAGGGCTCTGGCTGCCAATCAGATGCCTACGAAGAAGACGACAGTAACTTGGGACTACGCTGCTTTCGAACTGCAGCTTGCAGCTGGAATTAGCATGCGAGTCTTCAGAAAACACCTCATAATTACATACACAAAAGCCATAGAATCACTGCTTATGTAACATGTACTTTGACATCAAAACATGCCAAGGTTGCTATTAAGATGTTTCTTTACTGCTCATAATTACAGATGATGACTAATTAAGGAGCAGCCAACACAGTCTTCAAATAAGCTTTCGGTGCAATGGTGAAGCTGCAGAAGCACATCCGTGGACCATCTGTGGAGGTGGATCAGTTACAAGTCTCCGCTGATGTTCAACTGGACGGGTTTTTGGCGACTGAAACGGTCCCATCTCAAGCTCGAGATGACACGAACACAGGGAGGCTTCATCCTTGTAAGGATGCACCTGCATTCGCTGTGTTTTTCCATTTGTATATTAGTTTTTCTTTTCCTTTAACCTGTTCTTCCCTGGAGCTCCTTGTACTGTCTCTGGCTGTATTTGTTATGGAAACGGAACTGAAGTCATTTTTCATAAGGTGTCATATCATGGCACATGCACCGAAGGGGCCACACAGTGTTACGATGACTAAAATGGATGTAGCATCTGCGATTCATTTCTGTTGCAACATATTAAAAATCTTTAGAGCACTTTTGGAAACATCAGCATCACCTACTCGCTGTTATCAGGTGGTCATTTGTTTTGGATTCTACAGTTCAAGCTTAGACGAAGAAACTTTTTCATCCATTATTTTATTTCTACATAATGTGTTAATGCAGGATGCAAAGTGATAACGGAGATATATGGCCCCCCTGACATGAATGTTTATTTTAAAAGGGAACACACAAGTCCTGTTTAGACCTGGCATTAACATCCAATTCAATTCAATTCAATTTTATTTACATAGCGCCAATTCACAACAAATCATCCGTCCTGAGCGATCCAATCACATGACTATAGTCAAAGATGGTCCGTGCCACGTGTGACCAGATTCTTTTAGCAGCCTTAACACGTGTCCTGGGCCACATAGAATGACTGCCTACACAACTGACGTCTTCTATGTGACACGAACAAGTCAAAGCATACTGATTCATGTTTATTTTTCTCAGAAAAAAAACAACTTTGGTGACAGTTTTTTTTTTTGGGTATGTCTAGATAATTCATTAATGGAATAAATGGGTTTATTTTAGTGTTGCATTTTCAAATGAACTTGCAGTCGTGTGTGTGGCGTTTTTATTGTCTGGTAAATAGGTGAAGATGTTCTTCTTTTCAGTGGACAGTTTAGTATGTTCTCCCACATGTTACATAAATAAAAAAAAAAAAAAAAACACCACATTTGTCTTTGAATGAGGAAATGTACTTGCTTATTTGTATATAGAGCGAGGGAGTGAGATCCCATCACAAGCTGTCACTTGAGACATATGTGGAGATTTATGTTATTTCCAGGTGTGAACACCTTTGAAGGGATTACTCCGGCTGGATGTTAAAGTCAGGTCGAAATGGGCCCATAGACGATCATCACATGACCGTTCAGCGTTTAGGAGCTTTAAGTAGATTGTTTTAATTCCGTGGTTCAACCTCGTCTCACCCTGTCCTCCTACATAGAGACATGCTCAGGACACCTTGATGTCACAGTGAAATGAGGTTAAATCAGAATTTATTTCACTAAAGCTTTGATCTCTTCCTTTTCAAAAACAGCATTTTTACCATTTATAAATCAACCTTTTCTGATATGATGCTTTAGACCTTCAAAAAGAAAATATATATATATATATATTGATGGAAACTAGGCTTTTTTTTTGGTAATGCTCTCATTATATTTTTAAGTTTTAATCATGTGGAACTCACCAGATTCGAGACATTTTGACAAATGCACAGTAAATTCAGCCAGCGGGAACACCATTGCCATGGTGATGATGCAGCTGCGTCTGGAATAGAAGCAGCAAAGCCACTTTCCCATTCTCTCAGACTATCCTCTGGCCACCATTAGGCAGCATTAAATTGTGGACCTCTGCTGATGGCAGCTTTTACTTCATGGCTCCTAGCCCTCATGTAACTCTGGTCCGACGGGAGCAGGAGGGAGAGAGTGATGGCGATGACTGAGGCGTGTGGGGGCAGTTATCAGGTACTCTGGGGATGAGCTGCCTTTCTATCTCTCTCTGTAGTCTCTCAATCAGCTTCTATCTTTCCCGCCAACACAGCTCTTATGCCTCCTTCTTGCAACATCCCTGAGGATTTTGTTCAACCCCACTTTAACGCCTAACATTCACTCCCCGCTTTCCTCTACACATTGCATTGCCTTCCTCCACAGCGCTGACAGAAGCACACAGGCACTTTGTTGCAACACCAGTGCAGAGTGACGTTGCTGTATGCAGAACTGAGAAGAGAAGGGGTTTTAAAGGGGATCCAAAACTTTATTATTCTACACAGTGCTTCATTTCAATAACTTCTCCCCAAGTGAATTGGAGAGAGAAAAGGGTTGGATATATGAACGTGCAGGGAGGGGAAAAGTGGGGAAAAAAGTGCAGTGATAGAGATGTATGGAAAACTCTGAGAATGGGAGAAACACAAAAGGAGAATGTTTAAAAAAAATCCTGAAGATGGACCAAAAAAAAAAATCACAAAGGGAGCCCATGCAAGCAGAAAGCAAGAAGGAATAAGTTTGTAAGATTCATAGGAAATAAAGATAAAGGGAAAAAAAGGGACTCTGGGAGGTCAAAGAAGGATGGGAGAATGGGATGGGAGTTACCAAGGTAATGAAAGAGCGAAACAGAAACCAGAGACAGATGAGGAGAGATGGAAAAAAGAGCAAGACAAGAGAGCAGGGTAGGAAAAGTGTGAGAGATCAGTGACAATTGCCTGAAGCTAAATGCAAAGAAGATGAGACAAAAAGAACCTATGAAGGGCACGAATCTGGCACAGAGAACGTGGATGTGAGAGTTGTGAAGGAGATGACAGAACTAAACCAGGCTGATTTCGCACACTATTCAACAATAAGTTTTAACATTTGTTTTAAACTACTTCCTGCACCAGGCGGGTGGAGTCAGTCTCATGGGATCCCGTAGAAATGGAAGACAATCTCAGCAAAGAACCTGAAAGTCATTTCACATTCTTTTCAATGACTGTCAGCTTGCCAATTATTATGTATATTGTCCTAACTTCCTAAATCCCCTCCCACCTGCTACTCAAGTAGTTAAAACAGACCGCAAAGTCTTACCTGATCCAGGTGAGAATTATTTATGGGTCAAGGAAGGCATGAAGATTAAATGTTAGTTGATGGAATGCCTGACAAAGATTCAGCAAAAAGTCAGCGACTAAACAGAGAAACATGTCCAGTCTGTTTCTTAGAAACCTGCAGTCAAACTGGTCAAAGCAGAATTGTGAGTTCACAAGGGACGGCTCTCATGGGAATTGATCATTTGAAACTGATATGTAATTATGGGGGGTGGGGGGAAACCCAACTCGGTTTCACAAAGTGATTGAGATGTAGCTCTAGAGATTCTAAAGGGTTCTGGCCTCAGTTAGCATGGGAAATAATAAACTTCAAGACTCTATAGATGGAGAAAGACTGCAAAAATATGATATGTTTGAAAGGCTTTTATCTCTAAAAATAACACGGAACACGGTTTGGTTTACAAAGATGCATCTGAACAAACCACAAGACTTCAGAAACAATCTGCTTCAGACAAAGAACACTAAAGTGCACATGCTTGACCATAATGAGCAGTGGCACAGTCAGTTAAAACTCATCCAACTATCAAGCAATGGTTGGTGGATTATAATATAATTTTGAAAACCCAAGACCTGAAAAAAATCCAGTGAGAGAGTCCAGGATGAACTTGTCTGTAAACCTCAGTAGCCCAGAGAGGAACATGAGGTCATCTGACAGCTAAAGCTCGATCAAAATCAGGAAAAGCATGACGATGATCTGAAGCACACAACCAAATCAACAGAGTAGTTGTATGAAAAAAAAAAAAAAAAGTGCCAAAAGCCCAACTTGAACCTGACCGGGACGCTTTTCTACGACCTTCAGGGAACATCTGTAAACTTTATTGAACTGAAGCTCATCATCAAGAAAAACAAGCTAAAATTCCTCCACAAAGACATGACAAACTCAGGTCATACAGAGAACAGTTACTTCAAGTAATGACACCTAAAATCACTTCTACAAACTACTAAATCATCAGATCCTTAGTTTTTTTTTTCTAGCTATTGGTTCTGCATTTTAGCTAAATTATTTTAAAATAAATAACCCAAAGTACTGTGATGTGTTTATATTTACTTTATATTTATTTAGCTAATTCTAAAAATTGGTAAGGACCAGACGACTTGTTCATCACATGTAAAACCTTAGAATTTAAAAAAAAAAAAAAAAAAGCAAAAAAAAAAAAGCACTTTTATTATATAAAGTCATGAGAGAAAAAACAGGAATGTGTATGCAGGGTCAACTTAAAACAAACAACACATCAGCTCATACACCAGTGTAGCTTTTTATGTATTTTTGGAGTTTCTGGGTGACAATGGAGGTCAGTGATACAGAAGGATAATCTACTCTGACTGGAAAGACAGCTCTTAATAATAGCACTGAAAAATGAATTCATTATTTTGTTTAGGATGTTCATAGGATGAGTTGACAACAAAGAAAATGCAGAAGAGAGGCAGCCCTAATTAACAAAGATTATTGAAGATTAAATAGCTAGCGCAGCACTATTTTTAATCCAGGGACAGAGTTCTTCTTCACTTGTCGGGGTTTAGATTTACCTGTTTTGAAATTGCTTTTGGTATATAGTTACGCAAGTTCTTTAAATAAATGATAAAGGATTTGGTCAAACAAACTGTATAAACTCAGACAAGCTCTGTCTGAGTTTTTTCTTCTTCTTGCATCTGTTTTCTACCCTGGAACCCCGATAGCCACAGAAAAAGAAGGCCACACACAGGAAAGAGAAAACGGAGCAGTCTTACCCAATTATGGGATGCTTGAAGCCCAGCTTGGCGGTGGTTTGCTGGATCTCCTTCTCGAGCCATGACTGAGGACGCACCAGGTACTTGACGAACTGGGACACCCACCAGACGGATGGGTCGCCGTGCAGGCGCTGCAGACGCGGGGCCAGGTCCTCTGGTATCGCTAGGGGTAGGTAGGGAGGTCGAGGGTGGAGGCTGTCCACTATTGGCAACTCCACAACCTGGACGTCCTTATCATGAGCCTCGCCTACATGGACCAGAGGAGAGTATGTTGAAGAGAAAGGTTCAGGGATGCTGCAGGCAAACGTGAACTATTAATGCACACACTTTTGCAGTTTTTAGTTCTTTTGTTTCATAACTCATCGTTTGCAAGTGGTTTAGTTCACACAATGTGGCCAAACTTGTGAAAAATGACAGTTTCTTTGATTTTGTGGGGAACCTATGACTATTCTATCCTCCAACCGGCCTTTGAGCTCAGTGACTGGCAAACTGGGCTTAAACACTGTGTTGACTAATGACACAGTGTCCTGATTGATTTAAATGTTAAAAAAAAAAAAAAAAGTTTTGTTTTTTTTGTGGGGTGGGGTGGAGGCATTTCAAGTCTAGTGACTCCAACAAGCTCACTTTCACTGTATTCAGGTCTAAAATCATGCTATTGACTTATTTTAAAATGATTATCCCATTTAAAAAAAAATGAATTGAATATTCTACATTAGAAATATTATATATAGGAATGTAAGAAGTATTACACAGTCTCCCGAGCGTATCTTTTGTGATTGGCAGCTGCTTTTTTTTTTTTTTTTTAAAACCAGCACTTGCTTAAAGGCCAAGGTAATCTCCTTTCCATCAGACTGAATCGTACCAGGAGCAGCAGAGGCAATGACCTGGAATGGACAGTTAAAGAGGCGGCTGGAAGTCTGACATTAACCCCCTCCAGCGCTGAAGCCTACTTGTAAGAAGCCCCAAGCAGGAGGTTGAGGGGCACTGATTATGAAGGTCACCTCTCTGGACAGCAGAACACCGCCATGCACCGCCAGACCTCCCCAACCGTGTGCACATGCACATACAAGCATGTGTGAACAAAAGCAGAAAGCATGCAAATACATCTGACTTAACCGTTGGCTGAAACACGTGAACATGTGTTTCAGGTGCTCTGACAATAACTAATGTGGATCCAGCTAGAACAATGAAAAGACCTTCATACTCTTAATCACACACAAAAAGCCAAAGCTAATCACACCTCACCAGAAGGTTTACGCCTGGCAGGCACGGCTCTCCTTCTATTTCAGTCTTAAACCATGAGCAAAAGTTTGCAAGCATATGTGTTTTTAATAAAATCCTTATTTGCCCTAAAAAGACATGAAAGTAAATGGTCTGTACTCCGTCACACTACAGTGGCTTTGATAAGTGCAACAGACAGCTGCAAACACAGCCTCCATAAAGACATTTCCAAATAAATAGCATAATGAGTCATTAAATCTGGCCTTCACAGAGAGAGTGCATAAAAAACATGATAAAAACAAGCTTAAATTTGTGTCTGCGTGCTGGAGTGTGAACTGAATATGAATTGGTAGAAACATTAAATATTGAACGCAAAAAATATTCCCGGATCTGTCTTTGCTTATATAACGGCATTGGCATAATTCACATAAAGGGGAACGGGTATATTTTCAGGCCTGTACTTCTTGGCACAAAAGTAAAGATATAAAGCACATCTTCCTCCCACTGCTACCCAATTACAATCCCGAACCAGAAATCTGCAATGAAATAAAAGTGAAAGTAAATCTAGGAGTCACTTTATTTGTTTATTTTTGTATTCATCCTGTTCCAACTAATTCACGACTGTGCATTACAAAGCATCTCTAAATTTCATCTCAACTTCAAAGCCTCTGAATGCATTTCACGTAGGCAACATGTTGTTTAGCATATGGCTCCTGAATGACAGTATTCCTGGAGAGAAATTTAAGCCTGTGATGAAAACTGTGCCCAATAAATATTTCATAAGAAGCTATGAAACTGAAGACACAAGAGTGATACCATCCAGACACAAAATATGGAGTTTCTCCTTTCATAATACATTTGAGACTGAGTTTATGAACGTGGGGAGATCTGTTGCTCCACTCTGTACATGGGAGGGAATCTCATGTTTCTGCTCTCAGACTCACACCGGGCTGAGACGTTTCTTCAGAGAACCTCAAAGGAATATATTGTCTTTGGCAAATTAACTCTATTTGATCAACTTTCAATTCAATTCAAGTCAATTCTTTGTCGCCGTCCAGAGAATAAGACGGTAAGACAAGAGGTAGAGGAGAGATTTTGTTGACCAGTCTGACTGCTTGTGGGAAGAAACTGTTCAGTCACTCTGGTGGTTCTCACTATAATAGACCTGTAGCTCCTTCCCGAGGGGAGAAGGTGGAACAGGTCATGGCCAGGGTGGGATGAATCCTGAATGGTCCTGAGGGATATGTGAAGGAAATGGGAGGAAAAGATATGTCTGGAAACTGGGCTCCAATGATCCTCCCAGCCGTCCTTGCCACCCTCTGCAGAGAGTGCTGCTCTGCTATTGTGCAACTGGAGCACCACACAGAAAGGCAGGTAGTCACCACAGCATGCACAATGTGCAGCGGTAGAAGTTCACCAGAAGCTTCTGGGGAAGGTTAGCTCTCCTGAGTGTCCTCAGGCAGATAGAGGCCGATGACAGTTGTACCATCTGAATATTTAGTGATGGAATTGGAGGGGAAAGAAGGAGAGCAGTCGTGGGTGTAGAGGGTGTAAAGGAGTGGCCTGAGCACACAGCCCTGTGGAACTCCAGTGCTCAGGACAGGGGAACCTGTCTCTCTTCAACAAGATAACTGGTTTTCTCTTTGCGTGCTGTAGGTTTAGTGTGTTAGAACAGTAATGCAGTAGTTCTACTCTCTACTGTCCATTAAATATAAAGATTTATGCTAATATGTTGTATTACTCGACATGTCCTTTATACTACTCAAAGAAACGTGTCCTGAGTACAGAGTAAAAAAATAAACAAGTGTTCAAAAGCTAGGGCTGGACCTGAATACTTGGAAAGATAAAATACTTCTGAATTATCATTTATATGTATAATAATATATAATAGCAGACTCGCAGCTTTATTATGAAGACTCTTCCGAACTGGAGGAATAGTCGGGGTGGAATTTGAACAACTGACTCAAAAGACATTTCAAAAACAGCCATGGGTTACTGTTTTGTTGGTCCTCCATCAAATAAGCTGGTAAAAGGTGTGAAATCAGTGCCAGGTGCAGTTTTTTGTCTTTGGAAGCTGTTGTTGAGGACCGTCAATATTGAGAAGAGTCAAGTCAACTGACCTGACCGAGACTAAACACACACAAAAAAAGGTATGCTTGTGAGACGCCAGATGTCCATGGAGGACAGGATGGTGGATCACAAGATTCTTTTAATGATAAACAAGAATCAGGCTTTACAATATGCTGGAGATTTATCATCACTGCAATGTACTATGAAAAATAAAAAAAGATTCTAAGTGCCCTGAATTCACACTTTAAACATCAAGAGTATATTTAGCCAATCAAATGGAGCCTTACTGCCCTAGCTGCCAATTTAGATACTGATTTACATCACATTTGAAGACTTATTTTAATAAATTAATGTTGGTGGAACAAACAATACATTTCAGTATATCAATGTCTGTATAGGCTAATTACTGCCAGCAAAACAAGACATTAATAACTAATAGAAAACCTTAACTATGATGTCACATACTGCATGTTTTCCTGATACGCAGCCTGAAACAAGAGTTCAAGCTTTATCCAAGTTCACCGTAAAGAGGTGGTGGTGTGATGGCATGAACAGGCGTAGTATCCAGTGGTGCAGGGTCAGTAGTATTTACTGATGATGTGACAGAAGGCAGAAGGCAGAAGCAGCCTGATGAATTCTGAAGCATCTGGGAATATACTGTCTGTTTGGATGCAGCCAAATGCATTAAAGTTGATTGGACAATGCTTCACAGCAAATATAAACAACGATCCAAACACACTGCAGAAGCAGCCCTGGAGGTCTTCTCAGCAGTGGCCAAACTCTCAGCAAAGGCCAAATCAGTGATTATATTTCAGCATGATTGATCTTTACTGAGACCAGAACTAAAAGCAGAAAAATGCACAAACTAAAGAAAACAGCTAGGGGATGGTGCAGTAAAGGCCTGGCACAGTATCACAGAGGAGGCAATCCATTCTTTAGTGATGTCCATGGTCTCCAGCGTTCACACTCACTGCTTCTACCTAAAAATTTTTTTTTAATTAAAACATTAGTGATTGAATTTATTTGCTCTATTACATTTAAACCCCATGAAAAGATGGCTTTATATTTTAAAGAGCTACAATTACTAAGCCATCCTCTGAAATCTCCCGTCACACCATTTTCAAATAAAGACTGAGAACAAAGCACGGTTATAATTGTTGATCTCCAGAAATTTTGGTAAACAGCTAACAGCTGAAAAAAAAAAAAAAAAAACTACATCAGTGGCCTTACTGTATGCATTTTTGAAAAACGTTTTTCTTCGCAATTATTTAAGACGCATACCTTTCCACTTTTGAAGCAGAGCATTTCAGAGATGCACACCATGTGTGTTATGATTGTTTCAATGTGGATTTTCCTGTAATGTTTTGTTTTTCCCCATTTCACATTTGCGAGAAAAAAAAAAACAAAAACAAAAAAAACAGCGGGTCCCATAATGACTGCATCGCTATCTTTGATGTTCCCCCAAAGCAATAAGTTTTCCTGACAGAAATACCCTGCCACAGACACATATACCATGCATCTTCTCTCAGTCTATAAATGTCTAAGCTCCTGGGGGAAACGCTTAAAAGAAATTGCTCTCGCCATGTTAAGATATATGGAGAAATTGGAATTTTGTTTGTTTGCTATATTAACAAAATAGAAAAGTCACTTTTCCCAAGTAAACACAAACAATACAAAAGAAATGACCAACAGTTTTTTTAAAAAAAAAAGCCATTTTAACTGTGTCCTCAAAGTGCAAAACATCTAAGAATTTAGAAAATGGCAGTCAACATTCACAAAATCTAAACACGGTAATTTCCCTGGCATTGGCAAGCATTCCTCTCAATTATGAGATATTTAGTGAATATTTACTTATTAATCCAAGGCTTTAGCATTCTTTGTGATCTAATGTCCTCAAGAATGTATAGAGTTAAAAACAGCAGGGCTGATGTTAGTTATGTTCATCCAGTTAGCTGGCTTGATCAGAAGAAATCACTGTTTCTGCAATTTATACGATATCATGAGGCAAACAGGAAAAGTCTAAAGAAAGGAGGGGTAGCTGCAGTAATGTTGCTGTTGGCTTAAAGCACCCATATGGCATATATGGATCTATAGGAGGTGGCTTTTCAACACACACACACACACACACACACACACACACACACACACACACACACACACACACACACACACACACACACA
>JAOWBL010000017.1:3244713-3260808 GCA_028564865.1 Zenarchopterus dispar | reverse complement strand
GTGACTTTAAAAAAAAAAAAAAAAAAAATTGGAAAATATAAAAGAAAAAAGGAAAAAAAAAAAAAAAAAGAAAAAAAAAAAGGAAACCAGCGGAGTGACACGCTGCGTTGCCGATGAGTTGCCGGGCGGGCTCTGATCCGCTCTGCAGCCGGTCTGAGTGACTCTGCAACGTTGGTGCCAACCAGCTTCCTAAACAGCAATTACCGGCTGATGGGAGTGTTTTCCTCATTAGGCTGCTGCAGCTGTGGATGGTTCACAGTAATCAGGCCACCCGACACCCACCGGCTATCTCTGCCTATCACGCACCCGCAAAAGAAGGAGAGGGAGGAAAAAAAAAAAAAAAAAGACGGGAAGAGGGAGGAAAGGGAAGCGAAGAGGAATAACAACAAGAGGATTCAAACTGGAGATGAAATGACAGGGTGCAAATGGAAGAGGTGCAAAAACGTGAAAATGAGAGAAAAACAAAAGAAAGGATCTTTAAGGTGCACAACACTGGTCAACACCAATGACATGAAGAGAGTGCAACAGCGGCTGAGCTGACAGGACGAGCCACAGAGGTATTCCCTCTGTTATAGGCTGCCACCTCACCACTACCCCAACAGGTGTAGGCTAACCCACAAATAATCTTCAGTGGGCAGCGTAAGCAAAAGACCTCTCACGTGCTTGTTCTGTGTGGAAAAACCTCAGTGACTGTATTTGCATGGGGGCCAGGATCTCATTCAGGGTAGATAATGGTGTAACTGGAATGACTCTGAAAGCACTGAGGGACAGTTCAAGAGTAATGACTCCAGACTCGTGCACAGGCAGCCTCTCAGTACCTCTTTGTACTTATTGTAGGATAAGTGACTGTTTAAATTGTGTTTCTTTGTAAATGTGAAACACAGCTGCACTGATTTCATGATATTGTTGATTCAGGAAGGGTAAACAGTCAAAACACTTTTACCAAGCATGGAGTGTCTACGCGTAGATGAACACTGGAGGTGGTGTGGAGTTCAGTGTCTCGCTCAAGGACACTTCTCCACATGATGGAGCTGGGAATTAAATTACCAATTTCCTGATTGAAAGATGAACCCTCAACCAAGTGTGTGCAAGAACTAGACAGAAGAACACCAGAACCGAGATGAAAAAGTAACCCCAGGTAATTACCCACTGGGATCCACACATTTATTCACTTGAAGATGTTTAAAGCGAGACTCCTGCGTATCTGAAGACTATTTCTGTGCTGCTACACTGTTGGCAAAAGAGCTATATGGGTTAAGCTGTACATATTAAATTCATCCTACTGAGGGATTTGAATTTTCCTAATGAACACTGTCTTATGAAGAACACTTCACAGTACATCTAACACATTTAATTTAAAGAATGGTGAATTAAGACTACTACTATGGTTTTACTGAGCCGTGCCTTCAAAAAAGCTTCTAATATTATGATAAAATCATAAAGATGAAGTGTATTATATTAAACCAAGTTATTTGTACATTAAGACCTTTTTTCAGCAACAGCAATTCATATTTCACGACTGCTATACAAGACTGTTTGTTTTTAGACTTCACGATCTTGAGTTTTATGGGTTGAACTTCATATTTGACACATTTTATTCTTCAGAAAGGCAACAGAAACTATCTCTGGGGCTTGTAAGTTTATAGTTCCACAAAAATACCAAATGTTTTATTTCTAGGAGGGAAACTGTTGTAAGTGAAGAAAAATCAACCAGGATTAAAGTTTTAAAGTTATGATAACTGATCCACAACATGCTCCATTATGTTCATGCTTTTTAACTGCCTAATAATTTCAAAAAAACAAAACAAAAACAAAACAAAACAAAAAAAACCCATCTGCTTCTGGGTGAACATGATGATGACTATGATTATGACTACTTTCACACAAAAAAGGTGCATAAATGTTCTATTAATAAACACTAATAGAAAAGAACTACAAGATTTTCAAATAATTCAAAAACTAATAAAATTCTAGCAGTAATTGGTACAAGGACAATAATTGTTTCAGCGGTTTCAGTAATAACAACTGCCAAAACTGAGTTTCTTTTTCTTCAAATAAAATTTCACTTTGAACTTGATGCTAGCAAAGCCTTAAAAAAAGTTTACCATCGTGTTGCATCATTTCCTCTTTTAACTGCAGTATATGTGTTTGAATAAGAAGAACAAAGATCAGTAGGGTGATGTGTCTCGTCCAGCATCCACCTTCTCTTCCAGTATCTTTGTCTCTCCTGGACACGATCATGCATGAAACAGGGAGACCGTAGGTCTTTGTCCTTTCTAGAAATACCCTATTAAAAGTAAACTGTTAAGGGAATGAAGACTTTGAAGTGTTTTCACAATTATATTTCACATTAGTCTATGCAGATATTGGATGAGACATTGTGTTTTGGCTCTAAAGATAGACTGGGTGTGGATATTGGAAACTAACCCAAGATAGAATCTGGGTTCTCAGAGACATGCTGCTGAGTTTGGACATCTTCCTGATATAAACAAGACCTACCCCGACTAGATCAAAGGACGCTGTGTCCAAGAAGTACAACAAGACCATAGAAAAGAAGTATTACTCTGAATATTATTAGTCTCTGGTCCTGCCCCATGCATACAGAGATTCCTCTGTATTCTCTGAATATTTTAATAACATTCACCATAGAGGACAAAATCCTGAATTTCTTTTAAATTTAACATGGGCTGCTATATTTCCTCTTATTGTTTGGTGAGACGTCTCTCAGTAATGACCCGGTCGCTGCAGCTGATTACAGCCACTCAAGGCAAGGCTTCCGCTCTGCTAAAAATAAATGAAAGGTTTATATTTGGAGGACGCCATGTCAGTCTGCACAGAGTACATAAATCAGAAAGGATGTCAGATGAGGAAAAGGCAGGACGAATCAGCTTTCAAAATAAAATCCAATAACACTACAATAACCCAAAGCATTTGCTAGTGACTGAGTTTTTAGCTACAACAGAAATATGTGACTTTTTCCCCCCAGGTGAGTGTGCCTAGAACAGTGCAGCAGATAATATGCTCTGCCTCTTAACGTTCCTAAGGCAACAATGAGCCAAGGTAGGGACAAAGCAAAATAGAGCCGCAACTAAAACAAGATGCAGCCTCAGTCGGCGGAAGTAAGAGTTACTCACGCAATCCATTGTTAATTTTCACATCTATTTAATGTCAGGAAATTTCAAGAATGGGCATAGTTCTTGTGCTGAGTCATTTATGGGAAATGCATTGCCAAACAACCACGATACAAAAGACGTCTTGGATTAACACAACTACACAAAGAGTCGGAGCATAAAAATAGACGGAAGGCTTGCTCAACTTGGCTCCATCTGACGGAGTCATGGTTACTGAATGATGCGAGTGGACAGATGGAGCAGACGTAGAGATGGAGCTGTTTAAACTAGGAATGAAGGGAGAAGCTGGTGCGGGTAGCGGGAGACAGCAGGACAGGAGGGAAGAGTCTTTCTATCTGTGTGTACATATGGATGCATGAGACCATGTGAGAGACACACACACACACACACACACACGCACGCACACCATCTCTTTGCATACGAGCATGTGCATCCATCCTGTAGCTGAATGCGTGTGGCAATTGCTTGCATAGGTGCGGGTGAATCCATCTGTGCACCACAGTGTGTGTGTGATGAATTAGTGATGGCAGCTGGTGGAGCGGTGTGATCCCTCAGCGGTGGTGACAGCAGCTGTTAGAGGTGCTGTGTCCGCCCAGCCAGACCGAGTGGGTCCTCTTCATCAAACGCACCGGCTCATTAATGCTGCAGGGTCTGCTGCTGCACCCACACACCCGAGAACCCGGCAGCAACAGAGCAGGGGGGAAAGGGAGCGGTGCGGCTGGGGTGAATGGATGTGTCCGTTTCAGATTGTGTGACAGTGCGTGTAGGTGTGGGGTGGTGGTGGCTGTAAACAAATGTGCATCTATTTAAGCCTCAGCAAGCTTATGACTGTCTGTTTGTTTACTGCACAGGCACTTTGCATTTCTGCATATGCATGCCTGCAGATCTGTTATTCTGCGTTTCTGCAAATGCCTATGTGTTTTGCTGTGTGAGCGTGTGTGTGTGAGTGGGAGTTTGACGCCGAGCTTCTGACAAATAACAAGAATCCTGCTTGTTAGATCTGACAGCTGAAACCGGCTGCTATCATTCCCCCCACCTGCTACTTGTAGAAACTGATGCTGACAGTTATGGATGGTGCAAATGAGACAAGCAATTATGAAAGATGTGCTCAAAAACGCATAAGGGCGCTTATCCGTGTGAGTCAAACACGGATCGCAGCGTTGCCATGTCTAAATGCATCCGTGCGGGTGAGAACGCAGGCCAGCTGGCCGTGTTGCAGGTGTGTCGGCGGATACCTGTAGGTAGGTGATTCTGTTCTGGACCAGATCCGACAGGTCTTTAGCCTCCTTCACTCTCCATTCGCCAACTCCGTCTGCCTGGCTGAGGTAGTAC
This sequence comes from Zenarchopterus dispar, assembly GCA_028564865.1. NCBI lineage: Eukaryota > Metazoa > Chordata > Actinopteri > Beloniformes > Zenarchopteridae > Zenarchopterus > Zenarchopterus dispar. Next base: position 3,256,345 of record JAOWBL010000017.1, on the reverse strand, counting down.
AAGTCTGTCATGATGGACCTACAGACACAGAAGCACATATTTCAAAAGTTCACACTGAGATAATTACACCTGAATGATACAAAGAATGTATCCATTAGTTTTTAAACTATTGTGGTGTTGTTTTGAGTTCAAGATAAAACCAAAAATGATTTTCAAATTATGATGGTTTATGGAAAGAATTTATTATAAAACTGGAAAAAAGGTCACTGGAAAATATAACAAAGAGGCAACTAACTGACAAGGAAAATCAGACTGCAGTTGCTAAGCGCCAGTGGAAAAAAGAAAACAGTGGGAATATTTTTTTAGCTTCATATCATGAGAGAAATATGCAAAGGTCTAGGTTTGTGGCTTATGGCAATGCAGCCAAAGAGAAAAGTTAACAGCAATGGTAGAAATTCATATGAATGCAAATAAAATGAGCAGGAAAGGGAGGTAAGAGATTGTTTGATAACTGTAGCTAAATACAAATATGTTTTTTCATCCAGTTTCGTGTTTATCCAAGATGCGTTTAGGTTCCTGTTGGTGTAGAACCTTATGGAAGTGGTCCAGAAATGGAATCGGTAAACAGCACTTATGAACACATTTAGCCATGTGCTTGGGTTTCATTGTCAAATAAAAATACTATGCTTGTCTGGTATTGTTATGCTTTAAGATTTTGATCGCTAATTCAATGTCGTATTTGGGCTAATCAGGAAAACCAAGGGAACCTTCAACCTTGAGTCCCTGATTCCCACAACAGCCAGTCAAAATATTTGACAAAAGGTAGTTGCATATTTATAAGAATGCTCCCTTCAGGATAAGTACAGTTAGGATAAGCACATCTAGTGGATATGTCTTCAGGATTCCTAAGACTCCACATTCTTTCATGATATTTAAAAACAGTGTTGTTTTTCCGAATCCGACTGACAACAGCAGCTTCTCCCCGGAGGTAAAGCATTTTCTTTTGGATTAATTCTGCCATCTACATCCCACTGACAGCAAATCTGTGTACATGTCACACGCTGCATCACGTCAGGACCATCCACTCACAAACATGCTCAAGAGTTCTGATATATGCAGCTAAGGGCGCTCACATACGCTCACTTATGCAAGATTAATTTATTACTCACTTCTCGACCCAAATCAGTCACATCCTGTGTGACAGAGCTCTTATACAAGTATTCAGTAGCCCATGCACAGACACACACACACACACACACACAAACACACAAAGGAGATCAACATACTGCGTCTCTTTTCAATGCTGTGGCATGGTGAATAGTGCCTTTCTAAGCTAGCTTAGACAGCATCATTACTCATTGTCACACATTGAAGCAGGAACCACGGTGTGTGTGAATGGATCTGAATCTCTCCTTAAAGGGGAGCCATCACCAACTCTCCGTGAGGAGGAAAAGCACACCTGGCTGGCTGCAGGATGTAGCAAGAAGGAATCAACAGATAAAAGCCCTGTGGGGTTTGATGGAAAGACAGAGGAGCGCCTCAAAGACACGAAGCCTTACTGTGTTATGCACACGTGTGTGTAAGTGTGTGGGTCTTCAACATATGTGGAGCTTAAGGGCATCCCGACAGTATCTGACTGGCTCAATCTGCAGCTGCACACCTCATCCGTAATGCTGCGCGAATACCAATTACAAAGTCTCAGGTTAACATCATGAATATAAACAGGTCAAGTGAGAGGAGGGCTGAGCAAAGACGGAGGAGGTCCCAGAGCCGAGTATTGTTCTATAACATATGATCCCGTTTGTAACAGAGTATCCTTTTTGTGCATCTGTGGATTTAGGAAATAATATGATCAGCCATACTGTCCTGGTCATTCAGCTCTATACTATACAGTCTAACTTAGGTCTGTGATTGGCTTCTATAAATGTTTTCAAATCTCTCCAATTAGGCTTGAAAAATCTAGTTTCTTATTTTCTAAAAGCACATTAAGAGATTTTGCTTCACACTGCATGTTTCCACTTTCTTAAGTGTTCCACAACTTTCAGAAACTTCAAACCCTTTAAAACAAGAGGGGATTATCTGAACAGGAGTCATAAAATATACAGTATTTAGTTACAGTCAGTCTTTTGGCCAAAATGCAACGTGTAATTATTTCTTTTCTATATCCAGTCTGTTAAGAAAATCTGTGACAGCTGGTTACTTTATCTTCATTTTACATGATCTTCATCAACAGATGGTCCTCTCGCAGATGTTCACAGTTCTTTTTTTTCCCCTCTCCTGAACAATAAAAGTAACTTAAGTTTGAATATCAGCTAGTTTATTTTAATTGTAGGTTTAGTTTATGACTCGTTCCTCTGCAGATGCACAGATGCTCAGGTGTTTTATTTCCAGCTGCAGACATTTGAAACTTTGACCGGCTGCTTTCTGGCAGCTCTCTCTGAACATCGCTTCCAGAGCCCTGATCCCCAAAAGCTCTTCATAAAGCAGCGATAATTTTTCAATGCAAGAGCAAGTAAGTGATGGCACAGTTTCCATAAGTGCTCTATTTTTATTTTCGCCCCACACCCCTGCCACCGGCCCCTCCTGACCAGAATCCAAATGAAGGAGCTGCACATGTATTCAAGTCAAACCTTTCACTGCTTTTCCCACCCCCTGCCCCCATTTGTGCTGGCCTGCTCAGCTTATGTCTGCAGAATATACAAATTAACCTGGGGAAAACAGATGAAGATGGAAAGTGAATGGCTGTGAAAGATCTGTCTATATGCGTACATCTGTGTGTACCGGGTGAGGAATTAGTCTTTGGAGATCTACAGCAAAGACTTAGACAATAGGTCCTGTGAACCACCTCGGGAGGACGACAATGGAGCCGCTTGGCTCGGACACACCAGGCTTTTCTTCATTCAGCTGTGTGGAAAGCTGCCACCCAGATGACGGCACGCCGGGCCTATGATCTTCCGAGCACTGCCAGGCCTCTGAGCCACGATGAATAGATAAGACAATTAGTGCTGGTGTCATCTCCGATCTCTTGATGCTCTTCTACAATATAATTACTCTGTTGATTTTGTTTTTGTGGGGTGAAAAAGTGTTTAGGGTGGAAAAGAAATACTTGGCGTACGATTTCCAGAACAGTTATGTGCGTCAAGTTTCCAATAATAACTAGAAATCCCATCCAGGATAAAGACATTATTACAAGGGAAAAGTGCTGTTTTTGGTTGTAGCATTTAAATGCACATAATAAAAAGCAAACTGGTGACAGTTTTTGGTACAAAACAGGTTAGTTGCAAGTGAGTGGATACAAATATTGGCTTATCAGCGAGACAGAACGTCATTAGTAGCATTCAAAGTACAGTATTTTATGAAGGAAAACTAATTATTCAGAGAAAACAGAACTTCACACCCACTGGTTTTGCCGTTTGCTTTCATACATTATCTTTTAAACCCCCCACCTCCCCAAAATACCCTTTATTGCTTGCTTTACAAAGTGTCAGGATTTAAATGAAAGGATGAGTGACTCCACCCTGCACGCAGCAGCGTGCACGTCGCATCGCAACTCTGATTGGTTGGTTGGGTAAATGTGTTCTCTATGATAAGAAAACTAAAGAAAAACTGAGCAAAACAGCTTTTCTTTACTGGAACAATTCCATTTGCCATAAAAGTTTATTAGATAGTAGTTCAAAAAATATTGCTGGATGGAAAAAAAAAGGAAATGCTACTTGGTGAGGAAAATCTTTTAAGTGGCAAAAACGTGACTGTTTAGGACAAAAAGGATCAGTTGATTTAAAGTGTGCTCCTTGGAGGTGTAACTGATTTTGTCAACTAACGTAAGTATGCAGGAAATGGTTGTAACTTTTCATGAATTCTGCTGTCAGGGTAGGTAGTTAATTTGGTAATCCCCTGAGCTCCGACTGCTGATGCATTACCCTGAACTGGTTCAGAATTCACAGACAAAGTTTTTTTTTGCTGCAATATTTATCATTTTATTCAACAGACTCCTGCTGAAGCAAATTCACTTTGTACTTCAGTAACTCTTTAGGATGCATGTTGTGCTGTTATTTTACAAAGTGGGTGTTCATTTTAGCTGCACATGGAAAGTAGTGGTTTAGGGAATGCTCAAGGTTCAGGAGATCTAAGGAGGTCTAACCCTTGGTCTTCCTCAGTGAGCCATTCCTAAACAAAGTTTAAAGCTGTGCCTGGTTGGATTTTCATGATGTGAGAGGCTGCTACCAAGAGAATATCATAAAGAGGGCATTTGTTATGGTTTAATGTAACAATCACATGCACATTAGGACCCAAGGTTTCCCAGTATTAATGATCATACAACCTCCACTTGACAGGTCAGTGTTGTTAATGGCTCATGATCAGGTTAATGACCACCTTCTCCTGACTTATGAACCTGCCTCAACATCGTTTGGCAACTCTGAGCTCTTTGACAGGAGCCCTGAAACATTTTGTACCGATTATTCAGACAGTCTTAACAGGGTGAAGCATCAAGAAGTGTCAAAATAAAAGCAGGCATATGAACAAGTTAACTCTAAAACCAGAGAGAAATAAGTCTGTCTTGTATGATTTGTGAGGAGGAAAATTTGTCTGGTGATGAAGGGATTCTGTGATCAGACATTTATATGTATAAATAATGTAATCAGGAGCACAATTAAAGATTAAATATACATCAAACATTGTGGTTATTACTGTGGTAGAAATCATAATTGTTTAGTCTTATGTCACACCTTTAAATTTGCTTTTTAAACATAATATATCATCTTGAAAAATATAACAATACTTCCTTACAGGTATAATTTTTTATGAGGAAAAACCAGATTATTAAAAAGTTTGCCCAAAAGGTGTAATCACCCAAGTCTGCTCCATCCCTCAAGGTAACTGCTATTTCCTGAGAAACAGCAAGTCTAACAGTAATTATCATCTCTAACTTATTTATTTATTTTACTGATTTCATTTCCCATGTTTCTTAATTAAAGTCAGCACTAAATGCGCTCACCTCTCCTGGTGTCCCAAGTCCTGCAGGAGCGTGTCAGCATACTTCTGCCTCTCGCTGGGGTCGACGCTGGTCAACTTCTTTACCTCGCTGCGCACGAAGTACCAGAACTCTTTAACGCCGTTCTCCACCCTTCTCCGCAGCTCCTCCTGATTCGGCCCGGGGCCTGCAGGGAACGTGAGACGCCACAGCTCAGATCCAACAGCAGCTCACCATAAAACTTGGAGGTTTTCAGCTGGTGTGACATTTGGAATTTAAAACGATGAATCAATGATGTCAATGATGCTTCTGCACAGGAACACTGCCAGAAGAAACGAGGTGGGCAATGATGTCAGGAGGTTGTCTTGAATCTTTGTACATTAGATTATGGAAGCATAAAAAGCTTAACAAACAGGAAGCATGTCTTAGAAAAATAACATTTAAACCTTTCTTTCATACTCTCCCTGGGTGTTGCTTTGACCTCATTAAGAACTGATGTTTTTCACCATTTTTCTGCATCATCTCATGCTTTTCATACACAAGAACAACTATTTGCTTTGGTGTTAGTACAGAGAAACAGAAAAAGAAACAGAGGGAAAAGAAGCGCAGCCTCAAGCAGGAAGAGGAGGAGGAGGGAGCCAGTGTCGAGGGCACAGCTCTAATTTTTTTTTTAAACTTTCATTCTCACACGCTCTTCTCTTTTTTACCCCCTACCCTTGTGGAAAAAAGCTGGAGGGTATTTTTAGCCATTTTTTTTTCTCCCTGCGGCACAGTGGAAAGCCTGACCCTGTGCTGGCCTTCACGTTTACATGTCCTTTATTTTCTCTCTCCATCTCTTTTCTCCCCTCTCACTCTCATTTTGCCAGTGGGGCATTCACACTTGTTCGACTTCATTCACACATTTCCCCCCCGTTTACCTGACAGCTTTCCTGCCCCTCTGACCACTGCTTAGAGCAGCAAACATGCATATAACCCTGCCTATTGATGATGCGGCTCTGCTATCATCACAGTGGCGTTGCAGAGGGTTGAACACTGGACTAGGCCGGGATTGTCGCTGCAGGCAAGAGCAGCTGAATAGTTTCATGACATAAACTGTCAGCCCACACACTTTCACTGTGATATATTTCATTATATTTCAACGATTTATGCCTAATCCTTTTCTTGCAGGCCTTTGGGAAGCCTGACTTACCATCTCCAGTGAGTTTCTGGAAGCTGTGTATCTTCTGTTTGGCTCTGGTTAACTGGTCCTCCAAGGAGCGCAGCCTTCCTGCAGCCAAGGACCCAGCTTCTGCCTGACCCTCCGGTATCCTGGAGCGTGCAAAAAGATTATGACATGGGTGAGCATGTGCACATCAAAGGGGAAGAGAGGGCAAAAATGATATATTTGCCATTGTTGAGTTATGCAAAAACATATTTGTATTATTTGACAAGCAAAGTTAATATATATATAAAGATTTGATATAAACCTTTCTATGCTGATAATTATGTAAAAGTCATGGCATCACAAAATGACTGCCATCCACCTCATCCATTTGTCTGTTTTGTAATCTTTACTTGTGATTTTCCATTAAAATTGAGTTGGTTGCTATGGAAATATCGTCAAATTCTCCACACAGTGTCAAATGACATCAGTCTAGATCTATTCAGAGTAGGTCGCCCACTCGGAGCATGTTATTTAAAACCTGGTTCTAATTGTCTCTTGTGACTCAGGAGGTTGATGCGGCAGTGGGAACATTCGCCGTGTGTTCTGATGGGCGACCCTGTACTCACTTCCTGAAGTAAAAGTTGGAGACGACTCAGCTGTGGAGACCTGCACCTTGTAGTGTTCACTACTGAATGTCATTTGCTAAAAACACCAGAGTGCAGGCTCCAAAATTGCTGGCTTGGTGCATAAATAAGCAAGATTACAGTCAGAATACTGAATCACTTTCCATATTTTTCAGGTCGAGTCCATCTTCTTCTTCAATACCCATTTAAGTATTACATATTGAGCAAATATTGTATAATGAAATATAGTACAGTGAAGCAGTGAGCATATATAGCATCATGAAATGAATGTCACTAAAATGCCATTATTAAATGAAATAAGAAAAAAAGTACACATAGAGCCAGATTATTCTTCACTTTTGACTTAATGCCTCTATGAAGAGCACATGTCCAGTTACTGAGTCTGTGATGCAATACTTTCCTTGGGATAACATTTTAATGGTGTAATAGATACAAATTGAATTTAGTGGAAGTTATAACATAATCTGATAAAACTTCAGCCTTCTCCTAACATGAAATACATAACAATAATGGCTCCATCAATCGGTTAAAGTGATGGCATTCAGTTATTGGTCACTTTTGGCTTTAACGTTCCTCAGGGTGTCTGGCGGACACGTCTGTGAAAATAACGAAGCGCCCCACAGCACACATGCAGGATTTGCTATTCGCGTGAGATTGGAAGGTAAATCAAGTGAGCTATAAATACAGAAGAGTCAGTTCTCATATCACTGTAATAATTCATCTTAGTGTGCAGAGTGCAGTGATTTTGTAAAACAAAGTGGTACCAGATGGAAACAGCTGAAAATATTACTTTGTAATTTAAAAAAAAAAAAAAAAAATGAAGTGCTGGTCATATTAAAGAAAAAGAAAAAAAATTTTTTTTTTTTTAATAACCCCTGGAAATCTACTGCTTTCAAGAGTTACAGCTTTCTAATAACACTACTAAAAAACATGGTAGTAGTTTATACAAAATACTACTATATAATCAGACAGCAACAGGTGCAGCTCAAACGTAGAAAAAACAAAACAAACAAAAAAACAACTTAAACCTAGATACCATAAATAATTAACGTAGATGTGAGTAGTTCCCCGTCTCTGTCATGGTTAGAAAAGATGCATTTGGCTACAGTCGCACGTGCATGTGTGTACACGATGTATGGATGACATGTACTACGTACCACAAGGACGACAGAAATTTGCCTTTTTTCATAATCCAGATGTACAAATAATGAGAGATGTGTCTAACCAGAACAAATCAAAAAAAAAAAAAAAATTCCAAACAGGTTTCATTATTTTCATCATGTATCTTGTTTGCAGGTGATTATTTACCTCTGCATTTATTAGACAAAAAATAACAACTCCCCAGTTTTTAAGTAGCTCTTTATAGCTTTTCCTCAATAAAATGTTAATATGACAAGTGGGGCTGGACTCATTTCAGAACTGGAAGTGAAGAGGACAGGAATGGAGATAATTGTGTTAGTACTCCACACTCTGAGCTAAAAGCACTGAAACTGGCAAAACAGACTTGTGAAATTCACATGATCTCTTCACAATGGAAACAAAATGGCGTGAAATGACTTGAAATGCTTCTCGTGACACATCAGATGTCCTTTATCGTTACATGCTGTAACCTAAATTACAGTTTGTTGGTTTACGATAAACATACTCTCATGCTGGTCATGCAGATTTAAAATTGCAACAGCTTTGGAGTTGGTCCTCTTTCATAAAGATAACTAAAAATAAAAATAAAATGGCCAGTTTCACGGATCCTGTGCAAGTTAGGACTCTAGACCGACCGAGTGTTGGAGCAAGGGAAACATCTTGAGGGGGTCTTCTTACCACTGTGCTACTAGCCCCCTTAGACATGACAGACCGCTGTGCTCAAAGGCATCATACTGCAATCAGAAAATTTACACATGAAAGTCTTGCAGAGATGAATTGCACGTTACAGTTGAAATGTTTGGGCAGAAACTCAGTTCAGTTAATCTGATGTAATAAGATATTTTCATTTCTGTATATGTAAAACTGTTCTGTTACAACCACATATTTTGAGTGTTTTGTCTGTCTTTCTCAGTGATAAAAGGAAAAATAGTAATTAGTGGTTTTGCAGCACACATGAACTGGAAACACAAATGACAACTCTGACATGTTGATGCTCAAAACAGCAATAAAGAAAATCTGTTGCAGATAAACGCAAACAAATGAAAAGATTTTAAAACCATAGTATGTGCAAATGCCCCTGTGCATTCACCATAATGAGTTATCAAAACATGCTAACTCAATTTGTGCCTTAAGTAAAGTGCATCAGTCACTGGCGGCATAAAGATTAGACTTTTAGAGTTGCAGAAGCCCCTCTTTCTTGTCAAACTCCCCCTTCAGTGGTAGAAGTCTGGTCCCTCAGAAGCCTTTGCCTCCCACTTCACTGAGCACTAACTGAGCAATCAGCTTCAAAGCCACGAAACTGTGGAAAAAGTGCTGGTATCTTTTTTTTTTTTTATCCTTCTACATTATATAACTCTCTAAATTGACAAAGGCAAACCTTTGTACACTGAATAAAAGAATAAAAGTTGTCCTAAATTCAGGTTTCTATTCTTCATGAAAGCTGCTGTGTGTTTATTACATCTGTCTGGCACAGATCTGTGAAATAAAACCCAGGGCCATTTCCTCTCCCGGTATCAGCTCTATTATCTCCTCTCACACTGTATTCAACTTGCTTTCCACATAAGCCACACCTCAGGTTGCTAGTTTCAACACTGTAGAGGAAGTAGCATTATTAAGTTACATAATTTCCCAGGGGATTTAGGTGCTGCTAAAACTTTGACATAAGATAATGTGATATCCAGGCGGGAGAAATAGGCCAAATCGGCTCAGGATAATGAGTGGGGAACATGGTGCGGAGGTTATCTAGAATACGGATCACGAGTGCAACAGATGTAGTCAAAGTGCAGGCAAAACACGAGCATCCCTAATCAAGATAAATGAATATAAAATATAACCAAGCACTAAGCTGCATCGAACCCCACAGAACACAGATGATCGCTGATGGTATCTCTAGAAGGCCTGAAAGCAGTAATTTGACAAGACAGCTGGATTCAAAGCACCGTAACCCCAAAACAAACTACAGAAGAGACATATTCACAGATGAGAAAACCACAGCGTAATAAAAAACACAAGATCTGAAAGCAGGGAGCGCTGCGCCCCACCGGGACCAAGCACTGAGCAAGGAAGCAGGTGAGGTTTCCAATGCAACCCAGATTCCTCTGCAACAACATCCCAACTGTCGCAAGACTGGTTCCTGGCCTCGCGGCGACTTCACAGCAGCTGGGTCCTTGGTGGGAACAGGGCATGCACGTACTTCCAAGGAAAGATTTAATAACTCTGGTTGACTTCAAAAGACAACTCGTGTGCTTATGTGGAAAGCAACACATATGGATGGAGATGTAAAGCATCCTTGCAGGTGTAGATAAAAGAGAGCTGCATGAACACATTTTGCATTAGGAAGCAGTTTGCATGTGCTTAGACAAGTGTATCCGTTCATCATCACACTGTGAATGCGTCAAAGGGTGAACTAAATTGTTCCATCCATTCCTGAGAAGTCGCTGCCTCCAACCACTTGACTTGAATAAGTCAAGCTAATAAATGATAGGAATGCAGCACTGGGAAGCAAATAGGTGGAAAAATCTGATATTACTATGAAAGCATTGTACTACTGCTCACTGCATTCTCAAAACTGGTAGGCGGTTTTTACTTTAAAGAGACATGAACACAGATAAGGTATTGTACTGCACTGTAGTCGTACAATCATTTTTACTTGTGTCAAATCAGTTTCTGTATCCTTCCTCTGCCGTGTTCCTCTGATATCCACTGACATGAACAGTATTATTCCAAGGAAACTGATTCTGAATAGTGCATTCTTACAATGCATGCTCCAATGCTTTAGCAAATCTACAGCCAGCTCTGCCCTGAGACCCACTTGACAGAGATGTCACGACCACAGACAGCTCCAACAATGAGGCTCGTGTGTGTGGTTGCAGATTGGTCACGTGTCGGGCCTGAGTGATGACCAGGCCGTTGAGTCCACAGCGACCTCACTGCACCAAACTAGTGAGATCGGTTTTTACGACCCACATTTACATTACCGTTTGACTTGGAAAACAGGGATCCTAATGAGGTAAATTTATGAAAAAAAGGGCAGACTTTGCAAGCTACTACCGCAAAAAGCAAGCTGAGAAACACAAGGGCGCGAAAGAAGGTGAGTAATTGAGGTCTAATGGTCAATGGCCTACACCATTACAAGACAATTCCACTGAAGCATGTAAAAACAATTTGTCTGCGCTCCCTGCTCTCTCTGTCCTGTATTCAAGTCACATGAATCTGTGGGTGTAAATAATTCCCTGCTTATGCTTTAAATCACTGAACACATTACATGGATTTGTAGCAGTGCGTCAGCTGAAACACTGCAACACAATACATTCATCTCTTCCATCAGTTTTTCTCACCACTGAGCAACACCATACTTCCTGTTGGAACCAGGATATGCAAGAACTAGTATGCAATGCAGATATGAGAAGAGACTGTGCAGTGAACATGTCAAAAGATGAACTGTGCCTCTAACCACTTGTGGTCTACTAGAGATACACAGTCATCATCTGTAAAGTAACTAAATAAATCAGCATATACTACAGAAGAGTTTGTGGATCTCCCTGGTTTATTAAGATACTATATGCAATGCAGTTGTCTGACCTTTGTTTTTTTTTTTTTTTTTTAAAAAACACTTCGTGTTTTTCTTCAATAGGCTATACACAGTTATCATGGTGGAGAATAGATGCTATTCTGCCCCCAAAACCTTTGTATTGCTGATATTGTTAGCGATACACATTTGAGAGATCAGAGACAAACTGAGGAGGCAGGAACCCTCATACCCTCGCTCATTTCAGCTGCTGTGTCTACTTT
>JAOWBL010000017.1:3189174-3233630 GCA_028564865.1 Zenarchopterus dispar | reverse complement strand
AAGTTTTCATAAGTGTTACAAACAAGTGATATGGGATCCAATATATCTCTTAAGTTGCTCAACTCTTCCAAAAACTACGTAGTTGCCAAATAATTGTACAAAACTGAATTTTCCTTCGAAAACATTCACTCTTGAGGTTCAACGAAAAAAACTTTGATTTTGTTAAACTTGGTAATAAATATTTATAAATGGAGGTTACATAGGGACTGAAATGTTAATGTTGAATCTGTGATGGAGAAATGGTGCAATCTAACGGAGATGTGCAAAAACCAAACATATTCCTCTTCAGAATGCTGTGTAATCACAAACTAAAACATTCAGTTTCTTGAACCAGCTGCTTTGTGCACTGCCTCCACTGAAGCACTAAAGGCACCCACCTCATTGCAACTTTGGGATTACGTCTCACAGAGGAGGCTAAAGGTCTCAGAAGTTCCTGAGACGGCACCCTTCAGCCTGCTGCAGCTCGGTGTTCAGTATCACAGCCAAGCACACAGCCTCTCCTTCAAGGTTATCTCTGTGGAGAATTCGCTGACGGCAGCATGCATGCACAAACACGTGCACACACATACATGGTGTGGCACAGATTGGTGCTCGTGCACACACACAAGTTTATACACAACACAAACAGCTCTGGCCTGGTTGGGGTTTGTCAAGGCTACGATTTATGCAAACAAGTTGGTAATTGCAACAAAAGGGACGTATGATTAGCAGTAAAATGAGCCCATCGTTCCTGCTTTGTTACTTTTTTATGTCCAAATAAAAATGTGGATCCGAGCAGGGCCCCACCTGCCAACCCACTTCATCTCCTGACAAGTGAAGGTGGATTACAGGACTCAGACATAGTCAAGGGCAGCATTGTAAATTCTGCGTGTCAGTGAGGGTGATGAACTGGATCTGCAACCATGCGTGCATGTGCGCGCGTGTTTGACAGGCAAGGGAAGAGGGCAGGAGTTGATGCTGCTCGAGCAGCTGCATGGATCCAGCCCGCAGCAGCAAAGAGGACCTTGAGTGTCAGTGTTTGTGTGAGACTTTTAAGAGCATTTATGTGGAGATGGGCGGGTTGAAGAGAAGTTACAAATAGACTGTTTTCATGCACAGCACGGATAAGAAACCCAGTCCCCTGTGAGAGCACATGCTGTGAAGAACCTTGACCGTAATTATTTGTGAGCAAATAGCAAAAACTGGAGGTCTGCGTTATCCCTCTTCCTTGAGCTATATTGCTACTGGGACCCACACACATTCACTGTCTGTTCCACTTTCTGTTCCGCATAATGAGTCCCAATGATGACTGACCTTTCACAGCCTGGGGTGCCAGGGACAGGCTGAAGAGATGGGGGCGCAGTAAGCCAGGGTAGACGGGCCCATAGTGACCCCATACAGAGGGTGCCAACCTTCAGGCAGTCACTTTAAAATGATCAAATGAGAAGCTGAATACACAAGAGAAAAGAAGTGAAAGAAAGATGCAATGAAAGGGAACAGGAGAAGAAAAAGGAGAACAGCTACAGCTAATGTCCTTCCTGTGTGATTTTATCCTCTAAATCTGCACCAACTTGTAGCATGATATCCCTGCATCCAGTAAATATGGATTTTTTAGATTACAATCAGATCTTTGAAGCAAGACTTAGCAGTTCTTAGACCAATGCTGTGATTGTAATTTCTATAATTTGCCTGTGATTTACAGTCAGAAGGATATAAAAATGAAAGATGTGTTATAAAGTGCATTCATTTAAAAAGCCCATTTACAAGTTCATTATTTTATTTTGGCGTACTATTAAAATAAATATACACACAATGCTCGCCAAGTACATTATTTTCATCATAATGTAGACTGTAGTAAAATGGCAAGTTTTCGTTTCAGTTCCTGTATCTTTAAAGAGGACTATTATGCTTTCAAGAACATGACAGGATATCTAAAGTGACTCCCAATGGAAAAACTCCAACATAAAAGCTCTGTCACTTTGTTTGGGGAACACTAGGTCTTCAAAAAAATCAAAGTGACATCACAGACCCAGACCAGCGAAGAAGTGTCATGCCACCTCCAAATGGCTTTGCATCTTGCAGCATTTGCTGTAGCTTGGAAATGGGCAGCACAAACTGACAGATCTCAAATTAGGTACACCTTACAGAAGAGTGGCGTAGGGTGGAGAGGAGTCGAGTGTCTGACTCCAGTCCCTTGATCCCGCATTATGTAAACGGCTACAAAGACATGGTTGAAAAAGGAGATTTTGAACTTTGTCCTGGTGGTTTTTCAACCAAATGCATCACATGCTGTTTATTCTGACTTTGAGAAATTGTCAACTTGCAAAATAAGGACAGGAGGATGTCTTTTTTTTTTTTACAGCTCTATTACAAGCTACAACTGGTTAAAAAAAATGCTAGAATGAAACATAGCCTCTTACTCACGGCCTGAGATATGTCAAAGTGGCTACAAGGCAGGTATAATGTAAGCACACTGCATTGTCACTCATCACAAGGGGAAAAGTGGGAATTACTAACAGGCTGTGAACTCTTTGATGTGGACTTTAGACCTTTTCATGCTGCAAACCATGTGCATTTAAAGGAAGGTTCTAAAACATGTAAAGAAAAAGAAGAACCCAGAAAGCTAAATATGAACTCTTGAATGCACTCCTGAGATTTACCAAGTATTCCAGGTCAAGTGTGGCTACGCAGCAATGTGAACCAGTAAGTGAACTCTCTATAAGCAACTGTCAAAGTTTCCACTGAAACGACCTGGCGTTAAACCCCAGTCCATGTGAGAGCACTAGCAGGAAAGCAAAAGGAAAAAGAAAATCTATCATGAACGGCACTGTAGTGAGAATAGACATAAAGAATGTGTCTGAGGCTGAAGTCAGTGGTTAGGGAACACCAGCCGCGGAGGGAGATGGTGAGAAAAATTGCTGTGATTTTCTATTGCAATCTCCCAATAAAAGTTAGGATTGACGAGAGCAGGGGTCTCAGCAGCCTCTTGTGCAATAAGTTACATTTCCAACACAATAAGCAGCACACGCCCCCACTGAACATTTCCTACCTCTCACATCTTCTGCAGCCAAATTTACGGCCAGCGGTTAACTCCCATTATACCCTGGCTCAGGGCATATGCAGCCACACCCTGCCACAATTCAAAGTGCAGTCTCTAAGGCCAAGACTTGAATCATAAAGCAGTGACTGGGGAAAAGAAAATATAGAGTGGAGAGCTTTGGCAGGAGAAACTGAGGCAACAGCTGTGGAGAAGAGCTACAAAACAAGGAAGATGGCAAAGGATACTGAACAACAGTGCACAGACAGAGTGAGGAGAAAAAAAAAAGTCAGGGAAAGAGAAAAAAAAAAAAAAGAGGATGGCAGAAAAAGTGGAACCCAGGGAGGTGGTAATCAGAAGAAAGATGATGGGATTAGACTCAAAGACAGAGGGGAAAGATGAACAGTGTTCCCTGAAGGGCCTCGAGTTCTGACTAATACACAGCAAAACTTCTATAAACAGCAGTAACACACAGAACCCACACATTCATCACTCTCTGCTACATCACCTCCACTCACTTGTCTTCAATAGTTAGCTCCTGTGATCCGTGACCTTAAATCTTTCCACCGTGAAAATGCGCCAGTCGTTATAAGAGGCACATTTATCTATCATTTGTTTAGCTCAAAAGTCTGACTTTTACTTCCTGAAAGAAGAAAACCAGCTGCAGGAGAAGGTTGATAGAAAAATTGGTGTCTCGACATTTGCTTAAACACACGCCTTCCTTCTAAACCACAGTAGTTTCACATATTTTAAAATGTCACCCCTTCAGAATAAAGCTTGCTTGTGAATGCATGCACTTTAAGAACTGGGAGTTCTGTCATGGTCAGGTTGTCACCTCAAAGCAAAAAATGTCCCAGATCCTTTAACTGTGCTTGGTTTTTTTACTTTCCTCTCTCTACGCCACAAATTTCTGCTTTCTTCTCAAACTCTGGCCTCCACTTAACTCGTTTCTTCTTCCTTTGCAGATTTTTGTCAGAGCATGACATTTCGACTTGAACCCACTGAGTCCTGAGGAGAACAAACTAGCTCCAGCTTACACTGAATTTTCCATTTAATTGCTTTGGGTCAGGATTGCAGTTAAAAACGTGAAAATGCCCTTACTCTCACTTAATGAGAAATTACTTTAACGATATTGGGATTTGGGAAGATATATCTTATGAGTTTGGATGCTCCATGTTCAAGCCAATTTTTTTCCACCACTATTTTCTGTCATTTTCATAGTGTCTTGTTTTTGAAAAAGTCATGCATTTTTCCTGCCTCTGCGACTGCAGTCTGAATGCGTCACGAGCCATATTGACAGAACTCCTCATCCCCGTCAGGTTGCGTTTTCTGCTTCGGGTCTGCATTCGTGCATTCGCCTGACTTCCCCTGCTTCTCTTTGTCTGGCATTGTGCACGTCTGCTCGGTCCATCAGCTTCCACTCGGATGCCCCTTCCACTCAGTGTGACCTGGTTCTAAGTCTTTTTTTGTTAATGTATAGATTGTGTAACAGTTGTGAGGATCTGTTTTTTGTTCCGCTTTTTCTTTCCCCCCTTTCTCCCTCTCTATGTAAGATGTTGCACTGCATCAACTGTTGCCATGACTTCCTTCAGCTGGTTCAAGAGGAGTTTACTCCGGTGCTGTAGCAAAACAATCCTGTCATCAGATTAGAGCGTTTCTGCTCGAGTGGAGACCCTCATCAGACTTGTAACAATCAGCCTTGATTTTCTCGAACTGGAGCTGGATATACTGTTGGTTGTTAGTGTAATGAAACAGACAATTTCAGGCCACAGTGCAAACACTTCTTCTGCAGCTTTGCATAACTGACGCCTTTTTCGGTCCACTCGCTCATGCTTGGCCCTAAATGGTTCAACTTTGCATTCCACCAAGAACAATTTTGTGAGAGTCAATGAAAAAAAGGAGACCTCTTCCATGCCTCAGTGGAATGAAGTTTTCCAAACGTAGTTCGAAGGAACAATATCAAACTGCCTGTCTTGACCCTTGAAATCTGATGAAATCTGAGAAAACTACCAACACTTTTCAAAATCCTGTCGACCAGGAGTGACCTGTTGCTCAAATCAAGTTTTCTAAGAGCAGGTAAGAAAACTCAAGTACATCTGGGTGATGCAATCACACCTCAGAGAACAGTTCTTTCTTCCTTTCTCACCCAAAACAAATCAAAGAAAATTAATGAGTTTCTCCAAAATCTAGCACTTCTCTAAAATGTCATTCATGTACCATTGGAAAAGCCAGAGCAGGAGTTTACACAATGTGACTTGGTAAAAAGCTGAAAGTGAAGAAAGAGGCTAAATGTTTCTTTCGGTGCTGGCGGAACACTGTGATCCAGCTGGGAGCAGCTGGATCGTTGTTTGAAATATGCACCAACAACAGTTTCGAGGATCAGTTCAGAGATATCCCACAGGGTCAGAAATTCAGACGCTCTCCGTCATAACGCTCTACAATGTTAAAAATCAACTGACTGTTTAAGTCAGACTTCATAGTGATGCTACACATGTACCGTTACATGTGTAGAAATGTCAGCTGTTGTGAACTTCACTCCTGACTTGAAACAACACGTCCATCAATATTCCTCCAGGGAGGGAGCTGTTTTATTGCCTATTAAGTACCCTCGTGAACTGATTTGGTTTGTGCACCCCCCCCCCCCTTCCTTGCAGCTCCTATTCTCCGAGTGTGTAACCACATGCCGTGCACAGATGTTATGTGTCTGATGAAAATGGTGTGATTGACACTCATTGTTCAAGACTGAATATGCATCTCTCCCTCCAGGACTGACGCATGCCAAGCAAAGGACATTCCCTCTGATTGATGACATCTATTTAAAATGGAGCTCTATCATTCCAGACTCCCCCATCCATGTATCTCAGTCAACTATGGTGACTTCTGATAGGGCCAGAGCTGGAATCCACCACTGGATAAACACAAGGATCTGAATTTCAAATACCAAATCAAGAGTTATTGGAAATCTGTTAAACCAACTTTCCTTTAAAGGATGGGGGGAAAGAAACACTTTTGCAGCAGAAATTATGCATGAGTACAGGAATGTGTGTGTGTCTGTGTGTGTATATGGGAGGGTACCAAAGAAAGAACACAAACAAGTTCAGTATTGTACTGGCTATTGTGTTTTGGCATTGCAACAAGCTCTGCTTTCATCTGAGTGAATCCACAGCGCAGGTCTGGCCAAGTCTGGCCAAGTCTGTGCCAAGTCAACAGTTTGAATGCTTTCAGTTTGGATCTTTCCGAAGGCACGGAGAGAAGTAATGGCAAGGAAAGGGAAGAAGGGATGATGGTCAGAGCAGATGAGAGGGAACATGGGAGGACTTGGCAGGAAAACCAGGCATTGAGGGAGTTCCTGGTCACCACTGCTGCAAATATTTGACTCCATACCCAACATTTCATACAATCCACAATCCATCAAAAGCAACAGGAACCAAAAAATATAATAAAGTCCTCATGGTGCCCATCTTTTGTCTTGGTTCTTGACAATTTTCCTGCTCTGTCCCTTCTTGTAGGCAGCATTAGCACTGCATTTCCAGTCTGAACACCGAGGTATCTACTCCCCCACGCCCCACCCCCGTTCGACTCATCCTAGTCCTCCTAAAAGCTCGCTGTGTTATCCATGTTAAAGATGAGATGATTATTTCAACACTGAGCTGCAAAGTTATCCACCAGCTCTTTAAACTCAGCCTCTTTAGTTTAATTGATTTTTTTCTTTCAGGGGATTAATTTATAAAAACTAAGTTTTACTGGAAGTCTGAGGTGTAATGGGTAAAATGAAAGAGTGAAATTGTGGTCTCCAGTGGTATGAATGCTTGAAGTACATTTTGCTTCTAAATATTTATCAACACATGAATTATTCCTTTTGCTTTTCCTGGTAATCATCCAGTGGGCAGAGTGACAAATAATCCTTTCAGCATTATTGTTGTAATCAACATTGCGATGCACATGACTCAGGTGTCGGCCTCTGAATTATTGATATGGTCATTTGTGACAACTAAAAGAAGCATAAATAATAACACCTCTATCACAGCATGCAGAACATACCTCTGTAGGTCGGTAATCATAAAACATTTGAATGCAGATTGGAAACATTGGAAATGTGAAATTGAAATGGATTTTCAAACTGCTTTCATGTGCTAGAATGCCACATGCAGAGGTTGTTTCTTTCATTTTACAACTTTAGATAGAAGAAGACTATGCTGGGAATCCTCTGCTACAAAGTCACCAGTTCAAACAGCTACTTGCCTCAGAAATCCCAGAGAAACACAAACCAATGAGACTTTTTCTGTAAAAATGTTGGACTGATTTTAGCGCTGCTTTGTTGATGTAATGCCAGGTTTGACCAGACGGGGCGCTCTCCGGACCGCATGTACTTCTTTGCACGTTTTGCCTGAGCTGATAATGGTCTGGTCTGGTCTCAGTCCGCCCAGAGGCAAAAATCTTCCCTTCCTCTACAATCCCTTCTTTCCTCCTCAGTCAGTTGGATCTGATCCTCCCTGTGTGTCCTCTGTGGTGTCTGCTTCTGTTCGCCTTCCTGTCGGTGAGCGGAGGGCCAGCAGAGGGGAACGTGCTGCCAGCATCTTGGCCCGGTTGCCTGGCTCCCCACAGCCTAGTCATTACTGCTGGCTAACAAGCAGAGAGTGAGGGACGTCTGCGGCTGCTCTCCCCCTTAACTAACAAAGAGAAAGACCTCGTGGGTAACGGCAGCAGCGGAGAAGCTCCGGCTCCTGCTGGACACATAATGGGGCCTTCTCATTACAGGCCGTCTCTTGGGGGGAGGAGAAAAAAAAAAAAAAAAAGGTGTACACACTGGGCTACAGGTCCTTTCAACTAGGCGCCGCGTGTCTGCAAGGGTAGAGAGGAAGGAACATTATGTGCATGACCTGTCACATGCCACTGCTTTGAATTATCTCATGCTTGTCTGTGTGTGGTTTGTGTTCTGTGTCACTGTCACATGCACTCAGCTGAAATGTTTACAATGCTTTTTAAACCTTACTTTTAGTGGTGGTATAGAAAGGTAGGACACATACAGCCCATGCGTTTGCATAAAAATATGGTTTATACTATATATCATATGCACATATAAACTGCATATATCAAAATTTGGCACTAAAGTTCAGCGAGTGAGATATGCAGGTGTGGGATATGTTTATTAGTGATCTGTAAGCACACAAATCTTTAGCCGACGACTTGTTTGACACTCGTTTTCATCAATTTTCCATTGTGTGTCTAAACTGAAGTGGGCTGTATTTTGGCAGAAGCTTTGTTGACATTTCATTGAGTCAGCTCAATATCTCATCTTTGCTCTGAAGAAAAGAAGAAGAAAAAAAGCCTCATTCTACTAGTAATTAAAGAGTCTGACGTTGTTCAACTTGATCATGCCAAATTTATGGGACTATTTAACACAGTGAGCTGATAATGGCCAGCTTTGTGAAGCAAACATAATGTACAATCAGTTATGTCTGCAGCATCTTGTACAAGTTATGGTTCAAATACCATCACTGTAGTGGATATTGCCTGTAAATGGGAAAAGTCTCCAAAGAGGAGGTGAAACAAATTCCATAAGATCTGTAAATCCTAATGCAATCCAGTGCAGGAGTCCTGCAAAAAAAAAAAAAAAAAGTGCTGCTTTTGAGGGCCCCCAAGAGGGCTCACTGGTTTGTTCTTCTCTGACTGAATCAAAAAGAATATAATAAAAGTTAATTGTTCAACATGTTCATCATAGATGCAAGTATTTCACAGAAAGAAAAGAAATCTTTTTAATTGGCCCTTTTTGTTCAGTATAATGGATTGACTACATGTGGGATGAGTCCCTGATGCCCACTGAAGTGGTGAATGAGTAATCAAACCATCCATACTCATAAATATACTAGAAAACCGTTTTTAAATACCTTGCCACTGAAGTGAACACGATGCCTAAAAGGGTTAAACTCACAAAAGCTGCAAGGAACAGAAAGACGCAAATGTCCTCTTTTAGAAAAACTGATTTTTTTTTCTTACTCAAATGATATTTTAATTCATAAAAAGTGTCAAAAAATAGAAATCTTGGGGCCTTAAAGCTGTAGTACAAAATATGACATAACATTTTTGAGCGACGATGGTCGGCTGGACTACAATACTAGTCACAGCTGGTATTTTAAAGTCATCTTCAGGTGACCTCAGAAGGTAGAATATATGCAGTTCCTGATTATTCCCAGTGCCAGTGCTGTTAGTGTTACATGAGAGCTGCAACACTCCAAGACTAAACGTCCTTGCCTGAGAAGTAGAATAAATAATGCTGATGTATAATGATTTTTCTTAGTATTTAATATGCTGTACCATAAGAAAGAAACTGGAATGGATGTCAATTACCATGGTAACAGTTAGGCATGCCCTTAAGACAGAAAGAAACTTACAACCATAAATTACTCATTACTTCACAGGGTCAGACCTTGCCATTCTTCTTCTTTTTTTTTTTTTTTTTTTAAATACACCATCCATCTGTGCACAGGGGCACCTTACCTACTGAACTCTGCAAGGGCTTTACTCTCCATCCATTAGAGCAATTCACTTGCTTTGTCACCATTTTCCAAGTAACAACTAAAAGAAAAAAATCTGGAACAGAAAATAAATGAATTCCAGCAACTCAAACATTAGCTTCAAAATCTACAATTAAGACAGACTTTTATTACCTACACTGCATCTGATATATAAACATTCAGTACTGTCAGTGTAAAAAGACAGCCAAATCATTCATAAAACCAAAATTTACTTGAACAGCTGATAAATTCTATGGTTCAGCTGGTGAGTTCAAATCCACACATGCAGAAATCCAGTTTTTACCGATACCCATACCCTCCTCATTCTATCAGAGGTTCATACACAAATGATCCGTAGCAGACACTAGTTTCTTTCTCACATCTGCACTCAGGCCACGCAGCTGATCTTTAACAGGTTATACACAGAGGCCCCAGCAGTGCTGCTGCCCTGAGACCAGAGCTCTGACCCCTGGTAATGGGTTTCTGAGGGGGTGGGTTGGGGAAACTCTAAGCTGCTCAGTACACTTGTAAACTGACTGGCTCCTCCCCTGGGACTGACTCCTCCATGCTACAAGCTCCCCGGCACCTTCCCTTCCTTTCCCTCACTCCATCACAATGAAGTGAAGTGACGCTGTTGCTAAGGTTACTTTAAAGGGGGCGGGGGTTAGGCGTAGGGATGAGAGAGTTTGTTAGCAGTCTACTCTGATGATCTGAGAGACAATATGATGAAGGGTTCTGAAAAGTAGTATTTTGTGAAAGAAGGCTACAAGGGAAGAATTGCAAATATATCGACATATTTGTGTGCGCGACTGTGTGTGTAAGCAGAACAGAGGTTGGTGAAGCTTAGCCGACTCTGTGGAATGTAAACTAGGCACTGCAGCATTCCTTCCCAGCCTCAGTCACACTCCTGACTGGGAACCAGGGTTGATACACATCCCACTTTGAGCACATAGGACCACCATACCTGTTGGACTTTCAACCACCAGCATTCCAGTTGCCCCTGTGATTCACCCGCCTCTTCTCCATCTTCAAAGATGTAGCGATAAGATGAGTTCAAGTGAAAGCAATCAGTCACTAACAGTGCAGATTCAATTCAAAGCTATTTGATACTCACAGAGCTGCATCCATCTCCCTGTGACTGCCTGAGGGAAGGTTCAATGCTTTAATCTAATCTGATGACAAATGATTTGATTAACCTGGCCACTGATTAACCTCTTCCTCTGTATTTTGCTCACCTATAGCTGAGAAAGTTTCATTTTTCCCCTTTTCTCTCACCAGATGTGGTTCAACAAATGCTGGATTTGGCTGCATGTGTCATTGGGTTGATATATCTTGTGGGTTAAGGTAGCCTTCCTGCATTGATTTGCAGCTCATTGATGGGATGCGTGATTATGACGGCTGAGTCACCCATTAGCCAAAATTAGAGCCATCCTTCCACCATTCGAAACAGGGCTAGGGGCAGTGCCACACAGTCAAAGCCATTACGAAAAACACGCGCTAAACTGATTTCACTCTGCAAATACCATTAGCTACCGCCTCAAGATTATAAATACCCAAAGTCCCAATCTGAGGATGAAAATGGGCTTGGATGGGGAATCATGTTAAGAAAATCCTGCATCAATGTCATGGACTTCTCTGGTTGCCAGGGGGCTGAGAGAGGCGCGTAATGAGTGCAACATGTCAAAGACAATGGGGTAAAACAGAAGAACTGCAGCGATGTGAGAACACGGATAATTGCAATTGCTGGTGAGTGATTTCTGTGAGGAAGTGGTGTAAAAGATACAAGACAGAAAAAAGCGATCAAAAGCAATCAAAACTTCTTGAATTCACAGGAGCTTTTGATCCATTTAAAAACTCGACAATACTACTTTCAAAAATCTGAAAAAGGCACTTTATAAATATGGGTTCCAAGTGCTCTGACGAAGCATTTGCTGTAATTCTGAAACATGCTGATGAAGTGATCTTGCTAAAATAAAATATCTAACACGTGGGCCAATGTTTCAATGCAACATAGCCTTTTCATTTCTTTTTTTTTTTTTTCGCCCATGCAACTCATTTCAAGCTACTTATCATTCTGTTTTGCCACATACACACCACAACCCAGGCGCCGCTTTCACCATCTCCTTTACTTGAGGATTCCTGTTGAATGCCAAAAACGGTTGCCTAGCAACTAAATATTCAGCCTGCAGAAATCCACTAGATTATCATTTCTTTCCAAGTTTCACAATTCAGCAAGTGGGGGACGTGGGGGTGGGGGGAAGTATATTTGTGATGTGAAGTTTACAAATCCCACTTGTGCACCCACAGTGACGTCCACATCAATTGAACTGCAATCCCACAGTCACATTTCCATCTGCAGAGGCACCACAGGTATTCCAGGGCAACGATTTAATTAGAAAAGTGTTTAAAAAAACAAAAACAAAAAACCAAAAAGCAAATCAGGCTCAAAGTAAGAAAAAGGACACAGCATTGGACATGGGTTTGAGTGATTACAACAATCAAAATGTCTCATTTAGATGCACAAGCCAGAATGCACTTCCCACCATTTCTAAATATGTTTGATTGTGTTAAGCCACATACAGGTACACACAGCTTAAAGTATTGTTAGCCCTTTGTTCAAAGCAGGTGTAGGTTAGAAATCTGTGTGAAAATCTTACAGAAAAACTTCTGTATCTGCTGGGTGTCTTTCTCTGAATTTGTTCCAAATGCTCAAGATTTATGAATACAGAAATAAAAGTTAAATCCATAATCCACTGACTCATGGTGTTTCAGTGCAAATGTTCAAGCTGCGAACATATTTCTCCCTTGAAGACTGAGCGTGTGCCTGTGGCTAGCTGGCAGCGTGGGCTGAACTCTGGACTCCCAGTAATATCTCTATTTATTCAAGACAACAAAGGCCCTCTGTGATAAATACCATTGGGTGGGGGCTCACAAAACTCAGTCTACTTTGTGATAATGCAACATTTCCAGTCCACACTTGTGCCTGATCACAATGTGCCTCGTGCTACTGTAATATTACAAATCTGAGAATGTATTTTATGCTAATTATGCCCTCAGATGTTTCACTCCTGTGATCAGCGTGCTTCTTTTATTGTGATACGATGCGTCTGTTAATAACAAATGGCATTATTTACTTTAATCATGGATAAAACAGTAATGCCACTTCATACAAACAAACCATAATGCACTGTAACTAAACAGAAAATGACAGCTAATCATAGCTCTCACGTGTATTTTTGCTTTACACTGTCACAAATATATGTGTAGTGGTAGACATTTCAAGTAATATGCTGGATGATAAAAGAAAAGCAAGTGTTTTTAAGGATTACAAATCCTTTGTTTGAGGGAAAAAATTACAATGTAAAAAAAAAACCAAAAACAAACAAAGTTACCAATTCAGGATTATGAACTGATGTGTACCACATAAAACCAAAATTAAACATTTTTGAACTTCTAACAAGGTGAGAATGAAATGTTGATAAAATGCCTCACATTGTGTTAAAGAAGTGGAAGAGAACAGTCTTGGCTGTAATTTTATCAATTTGTACATTCTTTTAGTTAAGAAAGAAAGAAAGAAAGAAAGAAAGAAAACCATCTACACTGTAGGGAGAGATCTGTGACTGTGCATGCCTGTTAAGATAAGAGAAGTGTTGATTATCGTTTTACTGGCCACTGTACTGCTGTAAATGTGTGCGTTGACTTCCTGGATAATATGCTTGTGAGAGTCAGAGAAATTATAAGCAGTACCACCAATTATACGCTGAAATTCAAGTCCAAACTTAAAAAACAAAACAAACAAAAAACAAAAAAAACAACATCCCTTTTTATGACTGACTGGAGACACTTGTATCCAGTGTATTGACTACACATCTACTAAAATGACTATGTACCCAGGGAAAGAAGAAAACATCTACATTCCTTGACTGCTGACTGGATTCTGATGAGTTTTAACTTGACCAGGTCTGACCTGGGACTGGTCAGTAAATACATTATGATAGAGCCACCTTACAGTCATAAGCAACCATACAATATATCTTTGGTATGGACATTTTTTTGAGCTGACCAAAAATACCACGATCTCGTAACAACCACTGTACAGAGGGATGAACACTGTGCCTTTGTGCAATATATTATCTGCTGTCATGTATAATATGTTATTTATAACAGCAGCCAAGCAACTATTTCAACAGAAATAAATGTACTTATACCAAACTTAAAGTACCCAGACCACTAAATACATCACTTCACAGTAGCAATTACCTAAACCAACAAGGTTTGGGTATATGTCATGTACTATGAGTTATCACAGCAACTATTTGGCAACTGCATATAAATAGTCCAGTTAGCAGCTAGCTGATCGTTTATAACATCACAACCTCTTAGCGAGTAGCTCACTGGTTTGAATTGATGATGCTGTAAATACTAGGGCATCCTACTATAGTATCCCTTTGACAAACTTCCACAGTTCTGTACCCTATCCATGTTTCTTGATATTGCAACAATGATATCTTTTTAATACCCTGCAGCCCTAATTTTAAAGTCTGGGTACTCTGACTCTCTGTTTTGTGAAAACATGTAGGTCTTGTTCTGCAATAGGCCTTTACATTTCAAGATGCTTTAAAGAATAAAGTTACGTAAACTGGGTCAATAGCCAATAAAGCAATTAAAAAGGGGGGAAAAGATTGCCCTTTTCTGCTGGATTCTGTACAAATACCTCAATCCAGGCACTTGGGGAACTTTTATCTGTTCGATTTCCAGTGACAGAGAGAGTGTGAAAGTGCTGTAAGTGCATGTGGCTGATTACATTAAAAAAAGAAAAGAGGATTTAGCATAAACTGAAATCAGCAGGTTAGACTTTGTTGCTTCACTAGAAATCGCACTCGTCTTTGTTTGAAAAGAGCAACCTAGTTTTGAATGCCTTTGGAAGCAAAATGGTAATTACTTCCAAACCACGCAGCAATAATGAACTTGTTAGCATGCTCAGCCTCCTGAAATTCATTACCCCGCTCAATGTTGGACTCCTGATAGAACAACACCTGATCTGTTTTGATTTGCAGCTGCTCAAAGAGATGCAATATGAAGGGAGCTCCCAGTCACAGCCATGTTGGCTGCTGCATGTCCAACAGTTACAAAAAAGTGCTCCTAGAGCACACTCAGGCATATTTGCTTATTTATTGAGAGAGATCAGTCTGGTTCTGACTTCTAACATTTCACACAATCATAAAGCCTCCTAAATAACGCTGATAATTAAAGAGGATAACAGTGATGGAAAGCTGGTACAGCTTATTGAGCCCTCCAAAAATATGAGTCAGCAACAATTTTAAACCAATAAACTGTTTGATACCAGTTATTCATATTAACCATTATTTGATTAGAGTACTTTTTTGTTGCAGTGAAAGGGAGGAAGTGTGCCATTTGACTGGAATGGAAATGACTGAAGTATTAAAGTGCTCACAGAGGAAAATCAAGTTGACTTAAAAAGACAAGGTCAGGATAATTTAAGGGTTTGCTCATATTTCTAATTTTTTTTAAAAATGTATTATCTTTCCATGCAACCATAGTAGTCATAGACAGTTTCAAATCTGCTTAATAAAGCCATGAACACATGAAGTGTTAGACATTTTAAAGAAAATAAAACTTGACTTTAAAAAAAAAAATTTAAAAAAAAATTTTTTTTTTGAAGCAATTTTTACAGTAAAAAGAATCTTCAGCATCTATGTCTTAGAAATAAACTCTGAAACCAGTAGAAAGAGCGAAGGGGAAGCTAGTTACTTCCTCTTAGTTTTTTTGTTCCTTGAAAAACAAACATTCTGTGGTTCAACAGATCCAACAGACGATCCAACCAAGCGTGTCATAAACAAATACAATGGATATGTTGTTTTTTTGTTTTTTGGTTTTTTTTTTTTTTTTTTGGGGGGGGGGTAGTTCTGTAGGCTACATATTTTATGTCTTTTAATTCAGTTTCAGTTTGAGCAGCTCCATATGGTCCCACAATGTTCTCTTCTTTCCTTTTTGTGTACTCAAGAGGTGGAATAAAGATAATGTTATCGAAGCCACTGACAACAGTGTTCCTGTAAGTGCAATAAAAGCTTCCTGACACATGTCGCCAACTAACAAAAATATTACTGGAAGTCCTGATAATTTTGCAGCTACACTCCAAATCAAAAGAAACAGGGGCACGGGGGAGGAACTCCATCAAATATCAAAGTTAATCACACAAAATGCAATAAAAAGCTTTGTATGATGCCTATTTAAAAAAGTACAAAAATACATTTAATTATCTTGTTTTTTAATATCTTTATCAGACCAGCTATACAAATCACCACTTATATGCATTTTTCTACTTTGGATGCTGCCCATTTCTCACCACCTCCCCCACCAATTAGGCTGAGGACTGATCAGCAAGGCACTGCTGCAATCAGCATTTGTTCTCTTTATCAGAGTAAACTGCTTCCAAGAATTTGAGTCAGTCAGTCACACCACCACTAAGTTTACTATCAATTCACATGCTGCCAATTACCCTTCAAAGATAAACACACAAATGACATTGCAAATGTGCAGCACTGTCGCAGACACAGCCCTGTTCTTTGCCAAGCCTTTCAAGGAGCAATAACTGGAATATCACAATCATATTCTGCCACGTGCTGTGATCCCGGTTCCTTGTAGAGACACATATTTATGCCATACAATTTATGACAAACCAACTCTATTGCTGCCCTTGCTGCGACTCTGGGTCATGTGTTGGTTAAATGCCTAATATCTGTAAAACAACATTTTTATGAGTATAGTTCCACACCTGGAAGGGAGGAAGTTTCATTCAGGTTGTAATGCATCTCTGGACACCTCAAGAGATTTTCAGGAATGAAGCACTTTAAACAGCTGGGTGGTATGTGGGTTAATGTGATGGTTTTTCATATGAAGCAGAAGAAGCTCTAAGCTTGGGTCATCAGCCAGTCATCAACAGAGCAGAGCTTCATCCCCCTTGTGCTCAGTCTTGCTAGTCCCGTATCCTCAGCTCTCCTCTTCCACTCCCCTCCGAGCACCCATCAATTGAGACAGCGAAGCCACAAGTGCCCACACAGTCTGCCGGTATCCTCGCATGGATAGCTGCATGTGTGTGAAAGAGGTTTAGTCTTTAAGAGTGCTTGTGTGTGGAGCCCCTTAACTGGACTCTGCAGAAGAGCTTGAAGCAATAATGAACAGTGTCTGTCACATTCCCCATCTTCTTCTTCACATCTCTCACCCATCACTCTGGGCAATAGATCAGCGTGGACTGATCTAAATCAGCTCCCTTTTGCTTTTTTCTGTCCCCACAGCTGATACCCCTGCTGGCTGGGGAATCACAAAATCAGTGGAGGCATCTAATCCTGACTCCCAGCAGTCTCTGTGCCCATCTACCCACAAGTGTTTTCTACAAGTTTCCCTGGCTGTGCTCAACTCAAGATCATAATAAATATGTCTTAGGGAAAACTCTGAACCATACTTAACCAGAAGTGCTCACTTGACCAAAAATTCAGCATATCATAATTTAAGATTTTTTTTTTATGGGGGCTGGGGGGTGATCTGCGTCACACTGGACTATAAAAAAAAAACAGCTTCAGAAATGACTCAGCTTTTCTATGGTGCAGTTTTTGTTCCCGCTGTTTGTCTTAAAGAAATGCACACAGTCTTGCCAATACTTGGGTACTATTTCATTGATCCAGAGATGGCAGCTGTACGGTATCCAGCAATGCACCAACAAAAGCAGTCTCTGCAACCAAGTCATGAGGATGGACATGTCACATGTTCATTACACACAAGGGCTGAATGTGAAACAGATACCCCTTTTGGCGCAACTTCAGAAGTCTGTCTTTTATTTATTCACTCTAAGGCAGCTTACAAAATATCTAGTGCAACTAGTGGTTGGTGTAGAATACAGCTTTGTTTAGCATCATGATCAGGTGCAATGAAGAACACTACAACTCATTAACCATCACAAAATAGAATATTTTTTTCCCCAGTTGTGACCTATGATACTAATCATTCACTATACTGAATTATGCAATATAGCCAAAAAAGAAGAAAAAAACCCCAAAACCCCGCAAAACATTAACCACACATGTAAGGCCCCGAATTCCCACTGTAACTGAATAACTTATTGACAAACAGCTTTAGACAGACTACAAAAGGAATCTGGGCCTTGGAGTGACCCCACATTTATTATATTGGTATACATGTTTAATTGTTAAAACTGAAAGATAACAAAATGAGCTTACAGATATTCCACATCATGTCTGAGTTTGTAAACTGACCTAAATGGATACAAAACATTCCTAATCATTCAATTCATTACTCAAAGGCTTTTGTAATAATTAGACAAATCCCATAATTCCAAAGAGCTGTTTTATTTTAAAGGAATTCACTCAGATTAGGAGATACACTCATGTGGTGGCTATGATAACTTAAAAATGTTTTACTTATTCTTTCCCTCTTAAAAGTATTTAAATATATAAAAAATGAATTAAAGAAAAGCTTGTATACCTTTTTTGCCCTTAGGCATGTCAGTAATTTGTGTATTTATTTACAAAGTCATTCATAGATTTAATAAAGCACTCTAGGGTCAAGTTCTTGGCTGGTGGTCCTAAGATTATAAGTTCGGAGGCCCAGTGACCCCCCAATAGAAAAAGATGCTCTAGAGTCCTGATGTTCAAGACAGAAGCTCAGGTGCTTAGCTATAAAGACTGAATTGAGATTTTTCTCCTTCCAAATTTTTTAAACGTTCCCCATGCAAAAATAACTTTCCAGCAAGAGCAAGAAGAACCCCAGTCAGGTGCTGCATTGACTAAAGAACAAATATTTAAGATTTACTACGTAAGCATTTTTATTTTATATCATGGGAAGAGAGCGTAACAAATCAACAATGCTGGAACCTGCCAGCCAAGGAGCCAGCTCGGGTCACACTGAACACTCAAAAATCTCTCAAAACTGTACCGTGCGCAATGTCTTCACAACAGCACAAAGCCCAGATGCATGCAGCCACATGATGTCAACCTGCGTTACATCCTTCTACTTCACATTAGGGAAGAGCACTCATTATGAATATGCAAGGTTACAGCAGAAGCAGGCTTTTGTCCTTACTCCAATGTTTTATTTAATGAGCCTGGGGTTTGTTTGACTCGATTTGCATGTGCTTGTTACAGAATCACGCACCACCATTGCTCATGCCCACACACTCCCCAATAATGGGACATTTTGATTCCATTTTTCGCTTGGCTTGTCTGTCGGTTTACATGAAAAGAAAGACCATGACTCAATTTTCAACCGAGGAAGATTCTGGGGTGCTTTATTTGTGTGCACTTTTGCATCAAGGCTGGAAGTTGTGCAGTTCAAAGTGGACGTGCGCACAGTGAGCATATGCGCTTGTGTGATGCGAGGCGTGTCATTTGAAGCGAAGTTTGTGGGGAAGTGGTAGCTCCCTTGTGAGCTCTGAAGAGAATAGTGCTGATGTGGACCCACTTGCGGACAACAGCCGGAGAATACAAAGTGAGGAAACTGCATGATGGGAATGAAAAGACCTAAAAGACTGCAGCCAGCCACCGCACGGCTTTGATAACAAGCTAAAAAGACAAAGATATCAAACACCACCGCTGTCTCCTTCAGCTTCTTATCTGAAAATGGCATGGAGAAAAAAATGGCTCATACTATCCTTGGAAATTAATAGCCCCTGCAGCAGAAATCTGTCCTATTTTGATGATGTCATTGCTTTCTGAGTGAGGGACAGGTCAGTGGTGGCATCTTGGATGCCTGTAGCACTGTGCAGAGATGTCAGCCCAGTTAGCGCCCTCACCATGTGATGAGGCCCGGATAGACGCGCACAAGGGCCAGATGTGACAAGGCAAGCAGAAATGGGGAGGATCCAACCCTGCAGTGAGGATGGAGGCAGGGAGACATGCAAAGAGACGGGGAAATATAGGGGAGCGTACACAAAGCACATGTGAAGAGAGAAGAAAACGGAAAGGGAGCAGAAGAAAAAGGCGAGGCGAAGGAGATGATCATGATACGGTCAACAAATGGAAGTTTATATATACAGCAGAGAGGACTTCAACAGGGGTTGGAATGGAGGAATGCATTAACAGAACAACGTGGCATGAATGAGGCACGCTAATGAAAAAGGGGGCCGATGAGGCCCCGAGCGAATAGGAATACATCTTTTGAATAACTGAAAGGCAAGACCATGAGATTATGGAAGTGGAATTTAAAAAAAAAAAAAAGAAAGAAAAAAAAAGAAAGACAGAAATTAAACAAGTGACCTGAATCAAAGCTGAGAAAGAGAAACCAGGTCAAAGTGATGATAGAGTGACTGAGGCCATTTCCGTTTCCATCAGCACCATCAGCCACAAGCGTGACACATGCTGTCCACTCTGCTGTGGTGTGGCTGCTCCGTACTGTAGCACCACAAGGAAGCAAACATTCGGTTCTCCTGCAGGACTCCCCGAGCGGATCAGAGATGCTATATGAATGTGAAACAGGGCATTACAAAACAAGAGCGTACACTCTGCAGACATTTGCTGAATAATTTAATGATCAGAGTTTTGAAAAAACATACAAGTCGGTTTCTCTGTTTTCTGTTTCTGACACATCCAGCTCACTTCAGTCTACAGACAGTTTGAGAGAGTGTTTTCATTTTGCTCTTACCAGATAAAAATAGTAAGTAACTGACGGGTCTTCCCCATGTGAACAAAACCTAGTCACACTCCCTGTTTTGGTCTGGGGTTTTCAGTACACCTATGTAATCTTTTAAATTATTCATAATATATCCCTTTTAATTCTGTCATGGAAAGCACAAACCTCCAGGACATGAAACATATACCCTCTAACCAGGTTAGGGGCAGTGACTGTTGGGATGCAACGAGTGTCTTGAGTAAAAGCTGTGGTGTTGACACCAAGGCCATCTGGAAGGCCAGTGGGAGCTGAGGATCCAACAGGGAGACCAGACCGACATCTCATACACACATCTGAGCTCAGGCAAGTATCTCTTTCCATCCACAGCCAAACGCATAGACGGTTGAAGAATATTATAATTATCAAAAGACTGCTGGGACAAGGCTTTTTAACATCCTTTTTACATACCTGTCAGCTGTACTTATATAACAAGTTACTGTGAAAATTAGGTAAAGAACAATGATAGATAGTGACAGTTAAAATATTAATTTTTTCTTCTTCTGACAGATCACACTGATGAAAAGGAACTCGTGACAAAGCCAGTGGTCCTTTGATTATTTATGGCAAGAAAAAGGAAAACTAGAGCCAAAAGAACATTCAACCTAAATCTTAGAGGGTATGGATGATGAGAAATATGCAAATAATGCATTGATTCTTATATTTACTTTCACTTATATTATGTTTTAGTAGAGATGTTTGGATACACCCCCCCCCCAAAAAATGCTTAGACTTTGGGTATCAGCTAATATGAGTACTGTTCCGATACTAGTTTTTAAAAAATTTTTTAAAATACCATACTAAATATTTTTTGCTTAATTAACCTAGCATAAACAATAAGTATTAAATATAGAGCAGTTTTAGAGATGTCTGAGCTGGAAACTACCACAGCTTCAGATGCTAAGTTACACAATGAAATTAAACATTTTCAACAATCAACAGACGCTGGCCATCTACACCAAGAAATTCTACAGTTTTGTCCACTGTTCTCGTGTTAGTGTGGAAACCACAGCTTTGGATCATGTCAGTTTTCCTAGTAGGATTTCTCCAGCCTAGAATAGTGCAATACATGGAACTGGATGGTGTGTAGATGCAAATAGTCACCAATACCCTTATTTGTGGCAGAATCTGCAAGTGTTTCCAATACTGGTATCTCTATCTAAACAACTAATTTTTAAGACAGTATAAAGTCAACGTCTTTCATGTTTTTCTCTTCAGATTCGTTTGATGCAGTACATCCATTTTTGCATCTCAGGCCTGAAATACATTCTAAAAAGAAAAAAAGTTGTTATGAGAGCAATTTAGTGCTAGCAAGGAGGTGTAAGAAAAAAATAATTTCATCATTAATCATCAGGTGATTAATGATGCTTTGGTGCAAAAGCAGCAGCCATGTGAGTCTTTGGGGAGCAAAGCTGGCAGAATCTAATAAATTCTTCAATCTATTAGAAGGCACTTTATCAAGAACTGCCATTTGTCAACAGCTGATATAACCACATGGCATGGTAGAGAATTTCATATTCCACTGAAAGCTTTACAGTGCAAGGAAAAAAAAAGAAAAACAGATGTCGAACTTGTCCAGAGATGATGTCCGACATCTCTGGGCTCGGAGGCACTTTGAATGACCATCACACAGCAGAACAGAGTATTGTCAGACAAGCCTGTGTGGCAGCTTATCAGCGTTCTTCTTTGGTGGCATTAATGAGGAAAAGTAAAATTGAGACTTTAGCACAACATATGCTGCCTTTATGACCATATCATTTCCAGGGATGCTGATGTATTTTTTCACAAAGTGATACCAAACTTCTACATTCTGAAAACATTTTAAAGGTGCGTTGAAGGAAAACGGGGTTGCAGATACTGAACTGGTCTTCCTTCAATCCTGAGCTGTCCACAATAAAGAACGTGGAGAGGTTTTTGAAACGGTCAAAAAAAAAAAAAAAGTTTTGTTGCACATGTTAACGTTAATAAATGGACAAAAATGGGAATGTAACTGTAGATGAACAAATAGGAAAAAACCTGAAATGCCATGAGGTCATAGTGTATGACAAGAAAAAAAAAAAAAGCCCCCACCTGTCTTTGCATTTTCCATATCATGCTGCCTTTTTCTAATATGGGGTTGCATAAATGCAAAAGACAGAAAATACAAGTAAAAATTCCCAATATTATATTGCCAAGCTCATGGCCATGGATTGAAATGGGATCAGTAGAAGCAATCCCTCACCACTAGCATTTGTCAAGTAAGAGCCCTTGTTTGGAAGGATGTACAGACCCTAAAGCGAATGGTAAACCTTCTGTAAAATTAATTTCAGTAGCTTCCTGCAGACAAAGAGAGGCATTTGAGGTTAAAGAAAAGAACAAATCCCCACATTGAAGTTGAGCCTATGGTGTGGACAGACACACAGCCAGGCCCAACCAGTCAAATCCAAACGCGTTACCACTGAAAACCACTGGTGGATGGAGTAACCCATCAGGGGAGCAACGGCTGCAGCTGTGACATCGGCACTGGGCATGATAAGACATCCTAATATTCAAACTGCAGTCCTGCAATTACAGTTTAGGCATTTGCCTTTTATGTGACTGCGTGTTTAAAGATAAGCAAGAAATGTAGAAAAACAGAGTTGCTTGTGTGACTGCGGCAGGGGTTTTTTCTTAATGTAAAGATTCTCTTTGGACGGTGCAAAAAACAACAACAACAACAACAAAAAAAAAAAAAACTGAAGATACTTTTATTTAACTAGATAATCTATTCAATGAAATGCTCTTTATTTGCAAGATTTATATGCATCTCTATTAAAAAGGAAAATGTTGCATTGCTTTACAAAGAGGCTTTAAATGCTTTATCCTTTTTCCAATACTCTGCAGTCAGCTTTTTGTATAATTGAGTTTTTTCCTCTTTTTTTTTTTTTACTTGGCTCGTTAAGAGCATCATAGCCTTCATAGTTAACCATCATCCCTCATAAAAATTGAGTTCTTTTTCCTCACTTAAAAAAAAAAAAAATTTTGCTTGCGAAATACATTCAAACTTTAGAAAAAAAATGATGATCTAGAAAAAAAAAAACTTGTACATGCTTTAATTTCAAGCAGGATTGATTAATGTAGTGGTGTCCTTACAGATGATGCTAAATGCAGTAGAAAGAGTTCTTAAAAGAGAAAGAACTGACATTTCCCTGATAGAAAAGTCTTCACACCATCCACCAGTGAATCATAGACTTTATTGCAAAGGACTGCTCCACATTTATAAATCATTGAAAGAAAAGGGAACCAAAATACCAAAGCCAGTTTTTCAGAGAGCCTTAACACTTCTATTAATCCTTGCATGCAGAAAAAAAGCCTGCAATGCACCAAGGGGCGCTCATGAGACAATCCTAAATGAATAAAAATGAATGAGGCTAAAGGGCTAAACAGCAAAAATTACTAAGTACACCTGGATATAGGCAAACAAGTCTGAGATAAATCTTATTTTTGACAGTTCAGCTGGTTCAAAACTGAGAATTCAGTCAGTTGGTGGATGCAAGAGATTTTTCTTTAAACCTCTTGGGGAAATTATCCATTTTGTCTGACCGACATTCCAAAGCTAATGGACATTTAATTGGAAGCTGCACCTAACTTATTGTCACTCTCAAATGAAGCCTCGCTACTATTCTAGGTTGAAACAACTCAATTAATAAATGAAGTTAGTTAATTGAATAAATAACACTTATTGCAATTTACATGACATTAACTGAGAAAATGCCTCACTTGCATTCACAGTCTCATAAACTACGATGCAGCTGAACAGACTATGGTTGCATATTCAGCAGCCACATTCATTTAGCCGTTATTGTTATGCACAGATATGAAGTCTCCCCGTTTGTGCTTGATCCAGAGAGGAGCAGCGCAATTGACTGGCTTACACAGGAAGTAATTAAGATTTAAAAAAAACAAAAAAAAACAAAGGTTGCTGAATGACTTTTATGAAAAGAACAGCTGATAAAATGGTGTGAAAGTCTAAGTGCTCCTAAGTCTATTTAGCGGCTGTGTAAATCAAGGATGATTCCTTGTGTATGATCATGTATTGATCTGGTGGCTGTGCAGAACAAGATGGTTTACCAAGAGTTTGTATTGTGGAAGTCCTCAGTCAATTACAAAACAAAACAATAAAACATTTCAGGAGATGATCAGAATTTGATGATTTTAGGTTAATGATTTACATTGTTTCTCTTTAAATCAAGAAAATGTCATTTACCATTTTCCAAAGGTAACCATTTGCTGACTACTGCTACGCACTAAACATTACACAAATCGATTAAAAAAACCTCCAATGTAAATGTGGACAAATTCGTATGCTGTGCATGATTCCTTCCACCTGTGGCGAGTTCAGCTTTAACATTACAAGAAAAAAAAAAAAAGAAAAAAAAAAAAAGAACTGTCATGGATTTGGTTATAGGTGGTCTGAAACAGCCTGCATCTACTGCGTGTTTCAATATAGCCTATGCATCACTCCACTGTAAACACACACACGTCTACAAACAGGTTAATATGCATACAAGCACAGACACACACACACTCACACTGATCCCACTGTCCATTCTTCTAGTATAATATATGTTGTGTTTTGCTGGATCTGTGCTAGCCAGCAACATTAACCTGATGCAAGCAAGAACAGCCTGCACTGGACACACCCTTCACTCTGTCAACAACAGTAAGCCAGCAGAGTACTGCACTGCCAGAGATACAGTGCAGCAAATCTATACCCGTCACAGAAAATGCAGTGTGGAGGGGGTATCTAGCTACAGTATATAGGAGAGATTTTGATAAAGAGTGGGGGTCAGGAGGTACTTCCATACACCATTTATAGTAGTTCTGACCATTTTGATTCATAGTGTACCAAGATGAGGTACTAGCCATCACCTGGGGGTGGAGGGTAGGGTGGGGAGGGCACAGCAAGGAAGCTTATAAACAAACAGAAGTAGTCTTTAATGCAGGAGATAAGAAGATGAGAGACATCAGAGGGGATAGTCTGCTTTATCTGAATTCAAAGAAAAACCAAAGGAGAAATGTACATCCCTTGGGAAGAGGGGAGGAGATGGAATGGGCGTTATAAAGGGGCAGAGCTGCATAAAAAGAAATTAAAAAATAATAACTTTTGACTTATTGCAGGAAAGGCGTATTTTTAATGTGGAAATTCCAGAGTGTGAATTATCATGGGCATGTGATATTATACGACATTTGAGAGAGGTATGAGAAATATAACTGGAGTTTAAAAAAAAAAAAAAAAAAAAAAGCTAATATTCTGCCCTTTGCTGTATATAATGGTTTTCATCTCAGTGAGGGGAGTTTGGGACTCAATTGAGGGAAACTAAAGCCTTTGTTTTAATTAACAGTTCAATTACCAAGAAGCTAATGGCTTGGTAAATATAATGGGTTAATAACTCAGCAAGCATGAACAATCATCTGAATGTGACTTTGTGAAGGTGGAGAAAGTTCATATTAAGGTGCATATTTAGATTATTCTGCAAGTGTGTCTTTGTGCACATTTGTGACAAACATGTAGTAGCAGTTATTCCTGACATAAGCTCTCCAATTTGTTTTTTTTTCCCTCCTTTTTTTTCTTTGGTGGAGAGAAAGCTAACCAATCAGCTTGCAGATGGACATCTGAAGGGTTCTAGTTTTATAGTCCGATGATCCAAAGGTTTAGCCATCTGCACCGTTTGCTGCTTGTAGGGCAGCTGCGGCACAGTGGATACAGTAGCTTGCCAAATCAATTCCCCAGTCTCCTCATCCTCTTATCATGCCCGTCCCAAGCGGGATAAATGTGAAGTTTTTTTTTTGTTTTTTTTTTGATAAATAGTAAACGGTAACTGCTTAAATGATCTATACAGTTGTCACTCTCATACAACATATGCCCTCTATTTGCAGTAAGGCTGTATGATTATGGAAAAAAATGAGAATTATGGGGGTTTTTTTTCTCCTTAGAAGTGAGATTGCAATTCTCTGGGATGACTTTTTTTCCCCTTTTTTTTAAAAAAATTATAATATCATAATTCCCACCCTAGTCGTGTATCCTGACTAGGCCAAACCACTGTCACTGAATAATAAATATAAAAGTTACATGAATTAGAATGGTGCTTTTTAAAACTCCTGTTCTAAATTGATTTCTGATTGTATTCACAATCATAGTGATCATGTCTATGTAACTCTTGACATTAAGGAATTTAATTGCATGTTTACTTACTATTTTTATATTTATTGACTAATATATTTTATTATGTAAAATTGGTCCCTTCAAAATGAGACCCCATGTCTTAATGACACTGTTCAGTATAAATAAACAAAAAAACTATTCATTATTATTCAATAGCACTAGGCCCGTACCAAAGACTACTCATAAGAGTAGTTCTCAACTACTGCTTTTAAACACACATTTCCAAGAGCCAAGAAAAGAGAAATTTGGGATCATCTGACATGTTGTGAGGTTGGACATCAAACCACAGACTTACAAATCTACCACAGTCTGAACTGTTATTCAAACTGTTTAAAAAGAAGGTGGCTACAACAGACTGAACACAGCTTGTCTTTAAAAGAATTTTTACTCCAAAAATTCATGTTTAATCACCTTGATTTCAAAGTACCTGAATTAATTCAGACGTATTTAATATATCAGCGTGTGGGTATGAACCCACTGAGGCAGAAACAGTGCCAGTAGCCTTTGAGGAAGGAGCATGTGTCCGGCGTCCGCCACCGTTGTTCTGGGCCACAGATGTCACCTGCTCCAGCAGCCTGCTTTACACCACTTGCCTCCCCCATTGCTCACCCACTTGTAAACAGCTCTCCACTGAAGGCGAAAACAAGAGGCCTGCAGCTTTGATGGTTATTAGGCATTCAAAATAGTCCACAGCGGTCACATAGTTTAACCGAGAGAAATGTTGTCTGGAGCCAGTGGCTATGCAGAGATGGCATGGACTTTGAACTGCCAAGAACAAAAAAAGGAAAGAAAAAAGAAAACAAAAAACTGTTGGCTGGTAAGTTGGTCATCTTAAACAGATAATCAGCCTGGAAAAAAGCTTGGCAAAGGATAACATACTCAGATAATGTCAGCCACAGGAAGAAGTGTGAAACTACCATCACTTAAGATAAAAGGGACAAAGAAGTGTGTGTTTGTGTCTGCATGGAGAGTATAAAGGCTCTGCTAACCGTACAAAGAAGCTCCCTAGTAATGGTGGGGTGATCTTTTTGAGAGGGCCTGAAATTCCTTTTGCACGCCTCACCACTTGTTTGCTCGAGAAGCCGAGAATACTTTACCACAGGAATCCTCCATGGAGATCGCTGATGTGTGCACTGCTCTGTCTGTCTCTCTCTCTCTCACACACATACACACACTAGATGTGCCCACCCACAAATCACTGACATTTCTTTTTGGACTGTCTCTAAATTACCACGCATATTAGTGAAGCGCTCCGAAGACCGCTTTTTATTATTCCTCTTAATCTCGTGTGCTTTCGGGGTCAGCGGCTGCCCCCGCGCTCTCCCCTGCCCTTACTCGCCCCTTCACTCCTCCGCGTCTGTGCACTGCGGCTCACTCCTCTCAGCTGAAACAGACGAGTGGTTACACACAGAGTCTCAGGGGAGCCCCTCTGCACCATCAGATCAAGATGGGACAGCAGAGCGCACTAATGCTACACACAAACCTCCTCTCCACTCACTTGCCAACAACCACCCACTTGCTACCAGGTGTGACTCACTTCTCATAATACCAGCCAGTGAGGACGGTTCTTGCATGCCATTTCGATGCCGTTATGTTAACTCCGAAATGTCATGGTTTTAATGAATGATCTGAAGTCCCCCTGTATGACTTTTTTATGTTTCACTTGTATGTCTACTAATTTATGACCTTAAAGATTAAAGAACCCGTTTGCTTTAAACAAATGGTCTCAGATCATCAAACAGTATGTAGAATTATTGTTTTCTGATAAGAGTGATGCATTTGACATGTGTTGCAATTTACTAAAGACTGACAATCTCAATAAAACATCAACTGCATAGAAATGTAAAAATAAGTATTTGAACCATTTTCTTCTTCACATGAGTAGTTCAATCCCTCTCTGGACTGGACTTGTTTCCTTGGTTTTTGAAGACATTTCACTTCCTCTACATGCCATTTTGGCTCTGACTGCGTTTTCATGAAGTTGAGTCCCATTCAAGCTTTTCAGAAAGGTTCATGACGTGATGATTGAGAATTGACAGAGTATTCCATCAATAAATGAAACTTTGCTTTAAATTACTTTTTTTTTCCCAAAAAAATTTAAAAATAAAAATACCCAAATTCA
Organism: Zenarchopterus dispar; assembly: GCA_028564865.1. Classification (NCBI taxonomy): domain Eukaryota; kingdom Metazoa; phylum Chordata; class Actinopteri; order Beloniformes; family Zenarchopteridae; genus Zenarchopterus; species Zenarchopterus dispar. The sequence continues at coordinate 3,205,095 of JAOWBL010000017.1, read as the reverse complement.
GACAGCTCTCATAATATGAATGACTGTCAAAGGTCAAAAGGCCAGTTCACACGAGGCCAAAGGCGGGAGCCTGAACACAACGTAGAGGCCTGTGTAACTAATCCGAGTTAAGGCGAGCCCGGCAGACTATCCAACACAAAGGAGCTCAGTCCAGTGTTAGTGGAATTAAAGCAAAGCTTCCTTTCTGTTGTTATGCTAATCCACAGACAATGATTATCTACGGGGCAATGTTGCCACGGTGATAAACATGGCTCAAGAGTGCCTCAATTAGGGCGCCAATTGCCAGAGGGAAGCTGAGACCGAATGAGGCAGATGATGCTCCTGTGATTGAGAACGAGATGGCGAGAAAAAGGCGTTTTGCTTTTTTCAGATGCTGAAGTTGGATCAGCTTTCAAACGCAGGGGTAAGATTGCAGATGAAGCTTGGCCCTTTCCATGAACTTCCTCACTCATTTTGACGAGATGTTCAATAGCGTCTTTGTAATCAGCTCTGAAATTAGTAGATGTCAGCTATAAATACTACAGTGGCCCTCAATAACATCTCTGCGTATGTGAAAAGGCTGTGAGCTTGTATGCCTTTCAGGGCTGCGGTTTGCCTCATTGATCCTTCTAATGTGACAGCACAGCAGTTCAGGTAGTTTCACTTTTTGTTCAAACATCAAGAGTTTCAAGGCAACCTAGAACAGTGGATTTATCTAAAATAATCCTTCATTTACCCCTCAAATCAAAGTAAGAAGGAAAAGCATGCACTGAGTGTGTAAAGCGCTTCACTAAAGTTGATGTGCCAACTTCAATTCTCTGCAGTTGTCACAGGATCAAAGAAGAGGAAAAAAAAAGGAGGAAAGGAAAGGCTGCTTTCAGTTTTCTCAAACAGCTTGTCACACAGCTATTTTACAGATGTATATTTGAAAACATGGTAGTGTGGCTGGCATCACACAAGCATCTCGTCCTTCATCAAACTAGCTCCAGGAAAATGACAGATGGAACACATCCCACGGGTTCGGACCAACTCCATGCTGTCTTTCTGGTCTCTGTCACGCTTTCCCGCTGTTTGTCTGAACAATGATTCATCAGTTTTGGAAATGTGGTCAGTCCCTTGATTTTGAACCCCTTCCTCCTCTCTCCCCATCCGTCTTACAGCTCCAGCAGCATAATAGGTCTTCTACTGCTGTGTCATCACACAGAGTCCCATTAGGGGCTCTTATATCAGACTGGCATGTTTTTATTGCTCTCCCAGACCACAGCTAAAAGTGAGGACCGTGCTTGCCAAGCTGGCTCTTTAAAGTCCACCCTCCATTGATAGCACTGACAATGAGGAGAAGGCTGGCTTTATTGAAGGTGGCACCATGTCAGCATTGAAAAAAAAAAAAAAATAAGAGCGAGAAAGAGTAGGAAGTGGCACAGTTGATGCAACACTTCTGAGGCTATACATCAGATGCAAATGGACTCATGCTGGTTTACAGAATGCTTTGCTATAGGTGAACGCCAGTGATGCCACTCTCACAAAGGAGGAAGAGTTAGAAGAATCCACAAGCAGATAAAATGTGCAGTAAAATAGAGCAGATTAAATCAAGCTAGAAGCTAAATATAGTATTTATGCACCAGAATACTGACTGCTCATAACTAAGAGCCGATCAAAATGGCAAAAAAACCCCAAAAAAACAAAACAAAAAAAGACATCAAATCTAATCACTGGACAACATCTACTATACAGTTTATTAATAAAGTGATTTTCTCATCTATCTGTAAGTAAAGTAATAACCAGCCCTAGCGAAAAAGGGTTGAAAGAGGACTTACAGAAGAGGCTAGAAATAAAAGTATTAGAGGGTGGTCTGTTCTCTTTCCTCACCCACAGATAAGAAACAAAATCCACTGTACAAATCCAGTGAAGGACTGGTAAAAATTGCACCCCTCCCCTTTAAAACTATATACTGTATCTGACTGATGCTTCAGAAATGACAGACAACATATCCTTTGTTGTGTCAATAGTTACGACTATGCAGAAAATGATTATATCCTCGAATAGATAAAAGGATTTAGAGGGTTTCCCACACAATGTTAATATTTGGGCATCCCGCCCAAAAAAACTCTGGCAACCCAACTGCATATTTTATTCTTTTTTACTTTTTACCTTTCAGTGAAATCTACCACTGTACAGTTGCGACTTTCTCTCTCACACACACACAAACATCAGCCTCCTCCCCTCTTAATGCACATGCACACACCGGATCAATATACAATCATGCCCTGGAGAAATGCTTGTTGGTTTACACCATCACCAACTAGATTCAGCAACTTTTTCATTTTTTTTTTCCTCCAGACCCTTTACGTAACTTTTATTGAATAAAGAAAAAGGAAAAAAAGTATTAAGGTAAAGAAAGGTAGCAACCTTTGAACAAACCATAATTACTTTCTGTACAAGTTGCTTCTCTTTGCTTCAAGCACAAAGAGGGAAAAGTCATGTCACTGCAATGAAGGTAATAACGGGCGTGCTCCAGCTAATTATGGGAGCCCACTACCTAACTTAATGGGTGCAGAAAGAGCAAGGAGCAGCACAACAGCTGAGAAAGACATGAATGCATTCTTTGCTCCTAATAACGACTAAAATATATAACTTTAAAACAGCAGAGCTTAAATTCCCCTCAACATTGCACCTTTTGTTCAAACCAGATCACACTTCCTTTTTTCATTCTGCAGCTACTTATTTTAGGTAATGTAGAACTGAAAAATCAATATCACCCTGTTTGGTGAAAACCAGCTAGCAGCCAATGATGCCTGTTTTACATATATACACATGTTAATTTAAGTAATATGCATGTCTTGCAAAAAGTAACTGCCTGTTTGACCTTCAATAACTACTGTGTGCAATGCACAAGCAGCAGGAATTTTTGACAATCCAGCATCAGGATTGAGATTGCAATATCTATAATGCACTGCCAGCAACAGCAACATGAGCATTATTAAGCCATCTTATAATTCAATCAATAACTCAAACATCAGGAATGAGACTCTGCTGGCCAATAGAGAGGTCCAATAAGATTCAGTCCAAATGTCTTCTAAAAAGAAAAGCTCTTAGAAATGTTTCAAGTTACATCTATTATGTTCATATCATCTTAAATGTGATCTGCAAAGTCACTGAGATGGCAGCTATTGTAAAACGCTCATGTAATGTAATGTTAGGTTCCCGTTTCACAGAGCTGGTAGCTCTGCTCCTATCTTTGAGTGAGAAAATTGTATAAAAGTATAAATGAAAGGCGCAGTTCAGCAAACATTATTTCCTTAGAAAAGAAAAAAAAAATCTGTTCTCTTAAACTGAATATGTCAAACCTTTTGCTTTAGGGAAAAAAAAAAAAAACATGGTTTAGAAATGTCTTGAAAATGATTTCACACCTTTTCCACTTCATTCAGTTAATAGTCATCCATAAACATGTTAATGCCTCTATCCACATTTCCTCCTTCTTGTTATTAAAAGGACATATGAACATGCATGTTCTGCATGTTACACAGTTTTCCCATCATTTTTTAATCAGACTGACATTAAACTTGAATGTGTTAAAAACACAGTGGGAAGAGGAGTGTCATATAGCTGGGGTTTACTGACTATAATCAATATGAAAAAAACTACTAAAGTACTAAAATATATAATGGTATGAACTGTGTGTTAATATAATCTTTAAATAATAAGTAGTCTTTGCACACAGGAGAGTAAAAAATGTAATACACAGTGATAAAAAACTAATATTTTAGTAGCTCTGGCCCAGTAACAGCAAACAACAGCCCCAGAATGTCAAATTATTTTTTGTGTGTATGTGTGTGTATTTTGCCATTGTTCGTATGATGCATTTCTCTAATAAGCTATATGCAGTAACTGTGGCAGACAATGGAAGCTGTACTTCCCCCAGCACTTCCTGTTAGATACTGCAGTTACACATACAGATGCACCAACTGACCTGCCGGTAGTTAGAGTTGGCCAGTTTTGGTTGCCGAGTTCTGCCAATATTGACTTACATTTTTTTCCTTCAGAACATGCATATATGCACAGATTATAATTGTTTTATTTGTTAATGTATTTTGTCGGTAAATGAATCAGTTTAAAACCTTAGAATGAGAAATCCAATTGCTCTTAATTCCGGATGAGTAATCCCATCATGCTAACACAGCTAATAGAAAGCTTAATGTGGACGTTTCTTAAAGTATTCAGTGTGTTGTAATTAAATACTTGTGGCTTACAAATTTATAATTAACAAAATAAAGTAATTTAACCTCCAAAAAGAAAAAAAAAACTTGGAGTAACAACCATTAAAACATCTGAGATAAACTTAACCTGACCCTTGAAACAGCATCACCCTGTTGAGCAATCTCAATGCTATGAATCCAAAAACAGAGGCCAAGAATAAATCCAGCAGTTCACCCAATCTGCAGCCTCTGCCCTCTCCATTCTTGATTAGGTTAATGCATACAGCTAACAATTCTAAGAAAGAAAAATCAGAATCAGCAGGTCTGATACTCTCCACCCCCTGAGAAAAAAATCGGAGTCTTATTCAGCAGAGAAAACTAATCAACACATCTTTAGTTGCAAATGAACATTTGCCAGTGAGCTGGAAAAATCTGAGACTGTCGATAAGAATTATTAGGTTTTATGTGACGTATCAATGCTAAAATTCAATGTCAACTGATTTTCACAGTCAGCGTATTCATTTATGCCAACTATGTGTTGTGGCACTAAGAGTTTTCTAAAAACATGCCTTATATTTAATGATGCATGTCTTTATCACATGGAAACATTGGGTAGGAATTAAAATCAGAATGGACTCAAATCATGTGACAGAAGTTTCTCAGCTTCAGGGCTTTGAGCTACACAAAACACCAGATGTTTTCCAGCTCCAACAGAACAGTTGACCCTACATTATGGCCTCACAGAGATGAATTTACACCTTGAGGATCAATACAGTAACAGCAATTTTCCACAAACACTACCTTCCTCAACAAGGCAAGCAAACTCTCCAGGAAGCAGATTGGGCACGAGTGACACAAATAGCCCCTTTCCTGTAGGCAAGATAATACACACCTTTCATCACATGGTCCCACTTTCTAAGGGCCCGGGGGCTGAATAGTCTCTGGACCTGTGGAAAGGTCGCTCGTAGGCCACTCGATACTGCCTGGTACAGGATCAGATACCTCCGGTTAAATGGAGGACATTCAGCGTGTGTGGGTAGAGGTGCAGTGGCTTTTGTCTCAGTGTTGAAAACAGAATAATATCACAACCTTTTTACCGAAGTGTGGGAAATGCACCCATTCCGTCAGACAAGCTTATCACGCTCTTTCCTGTTCCCATATCAGTGCGTCTTTGTGGCCGCAATGTGGGTGATACGAGTGTTTGTGCCTAAACTGCACAGCTGTCTAAATTAACACCACTCTCATCTCTTCTGATTTTCCCTCCCTACCCATCTGCCTCTTCTACCTCATCCAAGCCTTTGTCCAACATAGCCATAGATGGCACTAGTGTGGGCTGCACTTCCAGGAAGCTCCGACTCTGGAGAGAGCTCTTGGAGACATGAGGAGATTCAGATTCAGCTTAGATGTGTCACTGTTTAAGCCCCAGACAGCACACCCTAAGACCCAGACAGTACACTTACAGTATCTTGTCAGGCAGCTAAGAGTTTTTAGCAGCATCTCTAAATCCCTCCAGACTTCCATGTTTGCTCTGATCCTAACATGGAACCATGGACTCATAGGGGCCAAAAGCTCAATCACGGGCCACTGTTAAGGCTGGAGATTTAGAGCTGCAGCCTTGTAGAGCTAGGCTGCATTTTGGTTTCTCTGCGTTTGATAAAAGCAGCGTACTTCTCACTACCAATAAACAAAGTCAGTCAAAAACTGACACAGGAGTATTCTGAACATTATGACTGAGAGAGAGAGAGAGAGAGAGAGAGTGCACCGAGCGGGTCATTGTTGGCATTGAATAGTAGCTCAGCTGCGTTGTGAGTATGAAGTCAATATGTTATAAGTGAAGCTAGATGGGGTGGAGAGTAAGTTGTCTCCTGTTGCTGTAGCAACAGATGAGACGTGAGAGAAATGTGACTTCATTTAAAAGCTGAAGTTAGTAAAGGCGAGGGCTCTTAGCAGATCTTCACACAACTTGACAGGAGCAGATTTTGTCAGTGCACTGAGGGTTTGAGAAACAGAGAGAAAGGCCAGTGCACTGGTTATGAGGCTTAAGGGTGTTTTCACTCTTTGGTCTGTTTGGTCTGGTCTTAAAATAAAAAAAAAAAATAAAAAAAACTCAGTTATTGAACTTGTAGTATTTTGGTTTGGTTTCACACAGAGGAAATATAAGTGCACCTGAATGAGTCACTTCAAACCAGATGAGAGCATCCTCTCTGTGAACTGTGTTCACTTATAATTCAGCCACATATTGCACTGCAAAAAACTGAATGATGCATTTAAAACAGTCAGAAAACTGAGATGAACCCTCAACTTCTTGAACAGTCGCTTACGTCATCATACCGGAAGCGGTGGGGCACTTGTTATGCTTTTGGCCAAAAAGAGGATGTTGAAAAATTAGCCACATATCATAAAAACTGGGCCCATTTTGTTTGAAATTTATGACTGAAGAAAAGTCAAATCTTGTTGGGAACATGGTGGTAACTTAGGTGAAGCCACTGGAGAAGAAAGTTAACCGTTTGTCATTTCTAGGGAGTCCACAATAGCAGTTGTAAATTGGGACAGCACTCATTCACACATTCTGCATGCAAGAACACTGCACTCAGAAAGTATGCTAGTTGGAACACAGCCATGCCAAGCTGTTTGCTTCATACATGTTGTGGAAAGCTGGATGCCTGCACAGTCATCCAACCCCATTTCTATCACCGACTGCACCTCCTCATGTGTCTGGGATTCATCTTCACACAACTGAACTGACATCCAATTTAGTTCAGAGTCAATCCTTCAGAAATGAAAGTTAACAGTTTGGTTCTGTCTGCTTTCTCACTAACAGAACTATAACTGAAAATCCAGACATATCACTTTCCTCTAGTCAGAAATACATCTGATACTGTTCTCTCCAAACAGTATAAAATAACTTATGTTTCATGTTAGCTAAAAGACGTCCATGCAATCAGCTTTATTCTAAAAATCTGGACCTCAAATGTGCTCACATGTCAAAATATAATTCCTTTTTATTTTTAAATTGGTCAGTAGCCTGGAACCAAGAAAGAAAGGAGAGCAAAAATCAAATTACATGACTATAGGTAGGTCAGAGAAATCCTTAAATAGAAAGAAAGCAAAAAAATTAATTAATTATTTTTAAAAATACAGTAGTAGTAGTAGTATGCTTCACGTGAGGCAGGTGGTGAAAAAAAAAAAAAAAGAATTTCAAGCCCCGATGAGCATCAAGGGACTTTGACAGTACGAGGGGGATTTTTAGGGCTGTATCCCACGGTGAATCCCCGACCAACTTCTGATGAGCTAAAAATTCTCACTGCAGCTTATACCCACATGAATTCAGTTCTCCCTGCAGAGAAGGAGCTCAAAACTTTCATTCCTCTTGTTGCAGTTCTGTGCGTTCACAGAGACACAAAAGAATACTCGTATATTAAACAAAAAAAATATGGAATTAATGGAAAGTCACACAGGAGATGATGCAACAACAGGGATTCAAGTGTTTGTTACTGAAAAGCAGAAAGAGGTGGAAGGAGGGAGTCTAAGTGGAACATGTGGATGGGTATTTCTGGACATCTCCAATGAGCCAAGAAGAAATGTCATAAGATCCGCTTCCCAGCTCTGGCAGTCTTAGCAACAGCTCCACAAGATGTAGTAAAAGGCAAGCACACATGAATGTGCACACACTTGCAAATCCACATCCTCTCTGATGCCTGTGTGCTCCATGCTGTGCAGCCTCCCTGTAGGCCAAACAGAGCCGGGGAAGCAGACTGTTTGAAGTGAAGTCCAGGCCGGGATCTTAAACTGGTCACAACAGAAACACTGTTGTGAACAGATGCCTGTAGGATTGCTCAACAACAACCCAAACCTAACAGAACAAGCTCAAGCGTGGTGTGATCTAGATCCAGTTCCTACACAAATCCGATCGTATGCCTCGTAGCTATCGCAGAAGCTCCTATTGCGCCTGTCCGACTGAATCCCTCTTCAGAACTCCCGTCTTTCACCTCGTTTTTATATGTTGTACTGAGCGAGACAGGTAGTCGGCCAAGAAGACATTAGACAGACAGCAGGACAATGCTTCTGGGGCCCATCTTACAAGAGAAAGCTATCTGCTTGGACGAGGCTAGCAGGCACAAGCTGAGCTTCAGCACCCTCACGGGCCAATCCAGTATTCTCCATGGAAACCTGCTTCACAGTCTCCCTGTGATTGGCTCGTACAATCACTCGACAGACACTCTTACAATACAGATAATAATAACCCTCCGGCAGGGTGACGGCAGGAGAAGAGTGATGCAGAAAGGTTATTCCTACTGATTTCATGCCGCATTTTGCATATATGTACATTATATGTATTTTCAGAGAGAAAGAGTGAGAAAGATTACATTTATCTTGACACCTCCTTACAGCGGTTTTCAAAAACCTATAAAAAGGTGAAACAAGCACTGGTCTTATACAGTGACTTGACCTAAACCATAATCAGGAAACAGCTTTTTTCATTTTATCCATTTATTTTTTAACCTGTCTTGTCTTGGCAAACCATATCTCTAACAGTACGGGTAGGTTTGTCTCTCGTGTATCATAAATTTTAGTCTTTCCTTTCATTCTAACGGAAACAACAAAAAGGTGAAAGCTTCTTTTCTATTGTTTCTGCTCTATTTACAATTCATTGTCTGGAAGTGAAATGCCCTGCACGGAGATTAACAAAACCAACAAAACAATGCTTCCAGATGAGCCTTCCTCTTTTGCAAACAATGTTACCAGAGCTTGCTACAAGCATTTCTGTGTCTTACACAGTCTCTTCACATCAGTGCTCTTTGTGCTTGTAGCATGAGGCCCAAACACTGGGAACATGTCTTCAAAATGTGATGTTTGTTGTCTTCATAGCTGCATTCAGCTTCTTTTTTTCTCCCCCTCATCCATCTGACATTTTTAGAAAAACAAATAAGGATATATCTGGGACAGCAAGAGGGGAAAGGGGATGTATACACAGCACACCGAAGCCAATATCAAGCATTATACACACACTGTACACTGAGCCAAAACACTGATGCTTGAAATTAGAATGGCTTTTCATGCAAACAGAGGCGCTTGCTGTGCAGTTGACAGGCTGGTATTGCAGACTGAACTGAAATGAAAAACAAATCCAAATGCTATTTTAAATAAAACTCCACTCGGCGGTGGCTTGCTGCACTGAAACCATGCAGAAACGGTGCTCGCCACGTGACAAATGCATACATTTGAAATGCAGGTTAAACAATTAAATGAGTCACCACACTCTTTCGCTCGCTGCGCTGCATCCAGCGTCTTTGGCAGAGCAACACTAATATGTTTAATGAACTCATTAGTCAAAAATGAAGACAGACAGTGGCGTGAGGAGGAAGAAGGAAGCACGAAGGGCAAAGAGAGAGTGAGAAGGAAATGAAGAAAAATAGATTAGCTCAAGTGAGGAGAGGAGGATGGAGGGTGGAAGGTGGAGGGGGTGCTCTCCTACATCACAGATGCAGTACCATGTGTCTCTGGAGCTGCATGGTAGCAAATGCGTAATTCCTCCAAAGCAATCAACTTCACAAACAGGCTCACAACATGCAGAGGTGGGAATCTCAAGGGGAATAAATAAATAAATAAAAATTAAATCTGCAATATGAACTTCATGGGTCACTTTAAGTATTATCGCAACTGTGTGATTTAGCCACCTCATCAAAAATCACACAGCCTTGAATGAACTACCCCAATGTCATTATTTGCACTTGGCTGATATGAATGAGTCTACCCATGGCTATGCTCAGTCCAAAAATGACAAAGCCCAGATCAAAGCGAATTGTTGCCCAAGAGAGAGTTGCTTTGTGTAAAATAATTGGGCCCTGACAGTTTAAAGCAGTTCAAATTTAAACAGATGTCTATATGACACAGTTGCTGCAATTGGAGTCCAAGACCGTGCACCCCCGCCATGCCAAAGACTGCTGTCACTGCAATATATACGGCTACTGACTTATTCATGAATGGATTACGGCTACTAACTCAATCTGCTCTCCCGGTTACCAAGGCACACTTCATAAGATAACATTAATGATGAATTAGTTGTCCACTGGAGCAGAATTTCACCTTGTCAGCAAATGAGAGCACAATGGATATTATCTACAAACGAATCCAAAGTCTTGGATAATTGTAGCACTTTACAATAATAGTTTATTGTCAGTGTATATGCTGTCAACATGAGAAAGATCAGAGTTTCAAAGAGCTGAAATGTCTTGCAATATCAGCCACAGACAGTGAAAGGCACAACAAAAACTTAAAAGTCACATAATACATTACTTCCATGATAAAGCAATAACAATTGGCTATAATATACTTGGACTGCAGCCTGATCTTTAAAATCACGACAATGCTGCATCCACCCTTTAAGAGTTTCTAGTGTGAGCTGCACATTTGTCACAAGCCATTTTGGAGGCACTTTTACATCACCTTGAAGGTGTATGCCTTCTAATGGATGTCCCCTTCATGGGTGTGTGTAGGGAGGTTAAACCTCAGGCCTCACCAGCAGACAAACCACACTCCATCAACTGACCTACCACACACACACACACACACACACACACACACACACACACACACACACACACAGACTCTGCATGAGAGCGTACCCATGTGTCATTTGCTGTGGTAAAGTTTGTGTTTATGAGGAACCCAGACCTCACTCTAACTGTACTGGTGCGGGTCGTTTGATTAGCTGATCACACACACGAGACTCCAGATTCCACACCAACCACACCTCCACAAACTGAAAACAAAACTCATATAGCTGCCACTCATCCAAGCAGCGGAGAAGAGGACGGAGCCGGACGCACGCACGCACGCACTCACGCTTGACATACACGGCTGTCGCGAGCGTTGAAGGCGCGAGGCTGCGCGTCAGAAACTGGCCGTTTATCGGTATTTATCGGTAATTATCGGTACGGGCTCGTGCTCGGCCGCCGCCAACAGAAACTAAAACGTACACAGACTCGCAGCTAGCATGTCGGCTACACGCTTCTGGCGGCGATAATGTACGGGAGAAAGCTGCCAAATCAAACGTCCACTCACCAAAAACCCCAGCTCCGGTTGTTCACGTAGTTACGGAGTAACTACACCGACCATTACTCAAATGCACTGTTTGTTTATATCCTCCCAAGTTGCTTCGCTCAATAAAGCTACAAAAGGAGGTTCACGAAGCGGTAGCGAGGCATCTAACGCACCTGTGTAGCAGCAGTTCAAACCTCCGTGGAGCAGCAGACAGATCTGTGCCTCGGCGGCGATTATAACCGGAGCGGGAATCTGTGCCCACAGTCACCGCTGTTTGGTAGCCGTGATCTCATCCACGACGCAGTCAACAGGCCGGGATGTAGCGAGGGAAATCTACTGGCTCTCCGGCTGATGCGTTTCCGCCGACCGTTCGTTATTCTCGTCTTACCTTGACATGACACTCCGGCTTCCGGAGGCATCCGAGCGGGGTCTGCGGAGGAGGTTGGGTCCGAGGCAGCGTCAGCCGGGATTTGTTGCTCCACAAAACTGAGGAGAGGTCTGCGGCGGAAACAGGAACTGAGGGAGCCTGGATCTCTGAATACGGCAGTCAAGGCTGCTCTGTGGGGTCCTATTGAATGGCCGGTGTCGTTATAAAGCAGAAATTAGGGAAAGCACAACTTCCGGTATGACGTTTTCAAAACAAAAGGCCTTGCGATTTCAAAGTGTGGTCAATTAAAAGTGAATTTCTTATGAAATGGTTTGTATTCGGTTGCATTTGACTGTCTGTAGTAGTAGACAAATATTTATTAGGTCAGTTTAAAATGTTAAAAAATATCCTAAGTCTGAAATATGAACTAAAAATTTGATTCTCATACATTAATTTTATCAGAATACAAGAAAAACTGTGTTAATATACTAAAATGACAAGTTTAAATTCCTTACGTTGAAGCTGTATCTAGAGAGAAGACAGAATTAATCAGTCAGTGTGGGTTTTAGTTCCAGTTAATATATTGTAGACTACTACCGTTGTGTATGTTTTCCTTTATTTAACCATAATTTTTGCTCCATTCTGTGACTGAATTTCAATTTATTTATTTTTCAAATATCTGCGTATGTGATTGCTAACTTTTCTTCAGACAGTCTTCTAAGCCATGATTTTTGAAATAGTGGTTATGCAGCCAACTTTATTGTACGGAATTAAATCTGGCCACTGCATTCTCCATTTGTATAAAGGTTAATTGTTGAGTTGTTTATTTTGAAGGCACGCGCGTCCAACTTCCTGTTTGTTAGGTTTCCACCGGCTAACTTGATTATGGCTGCAGCAGACGCTGGTGTGAGACGGTCAGAGGAGGCTGCAGGGCGCACACCAGTGTCAGCTTATTGTAATGCAGTCGGCTTCACAAACAAGCAGACGAGACGCCAACCGGACACTTGGGGCACGAGCCTCGACATGTGTCACTCTGCTCGACCTTCTGACTTTCCTTTTGAATATAACACAGCTACAAGCTTCTGAAGCCTTTTGAACACATCCTGCACACTGGAATGTGTGATCAGTCCTCATTTATATTGATATTACCATAACTTCCCAAGAGCTGCTCTCCACTCCATCTCTCATCTGTTTAGATTAGTGCTTGCACATTCCCTTTCTTCAACCTAATGAGCATACTTTCATTTTTGCTCAATTGCAAAACCCCCAAACCTTTCATATTGAAGTTTTGTTTTATTTTGTTTTATTTTCTCCTCCTAATCTTGCATGATAAACCAAAGGACAGACAGGAATGTGAGCTGGGAGTCAGGGATAAAGCAAAGTAATTTTCCCTCTACATGGAAAAGAAGAGCCACTTACATTAGGCCAATTACATAACTGCTTATGTGAGACACATTTTCCAAATTATCATGGCAACATTTTACATTTGTCTCAATTTGAGGTGAAATATGTAATATCTAAAATCTAATTTCTCAACACCTAACATAAAACAGGAGTAATAGCATCCAAGTGAAGATGCAAAAAATGTAAGCTGGGGAAAAAAATAGATATAAGTTATTTGTGCAAACTTATTGAAAAATGCAAGAGTAAAATTGGAAACTAACCTATTGGTTTCTATAACAAAGAATGCCCGAAGAGTCATGAGGCATCCAGTTTAATCAACGATTAGTCAATCAAACAAACAGAAGGACACCACCAATAAGAAGCTAAATAATCACAAAAAGATATGAAGATTTAAAAAATAGAAATAAAATGATACAAACAGTCACAACAGGACTAAGAATAGCAGAAAAAAAGACCAGAGTGGAAAGAAGTACAAAAAATATATTCAAATCAACCCAAAAGATATAAAATGAATATCAATAGATGCAAATGCAAACACAAATGAATCCATCCCTAAGCCACAAAAAAAAAAAAAAAAAGACCACAGGAATGCACTCTGCTAAATGAAAAACTGTGCAAAGGCATGCAAAAGTGCTACAAATGTTACATGCGACCAAGGACAGACCAAAAAAGATTGGAAAATTGTTATAAAATAAAGCAAAGGGATACAAATAGATACAAAAGGATATTCAGGTTTATTAAGGCAAAAGAGCAAAGTATAAAGAGACACAGGAAAAACTCATAAAACTACTATAAAAAGCTCAAAATTGAACTAGAATTGACTTCAAAAGGCCAACAAACAGATAAACAATAACACCCAAAAGAAACCAAGAAGCCCAAAAGAGACTAAACTATTGCAAGCCTGCTGGAAAGAGATTAAAAGTGATGACGCAAAATGACCACGAGCAGGTACAAAAGTACTAAAGAGACAAATCAGTACTGAAAAAAAAGGCCCTTAAGGGCCACAAACAGATAAAGGATCAAAACACATCAATTAATTTGTATTCATTTTAAGTCTTCTTAGTTGGCTGTCTAACTTCTTCATAGATGGGGGTGGGGGTCTGTTTACCAGTTTCTGCCCGAGGTTCTTGAGTGATGTACATCTTAAAGGATGAGCAGGATTACGGAAAGTGGTTTTTCATATATCCTCACATGATGCAATTTCCACATCTGCACATGTAAGATGTGAGAGACTTTGGTGTTAAACTATCAGCTAAAAACATGGCCGAACAGTCAGCAGTCAGCAGTCAGAACTGCTGCAAGGGCCACACGTAATTCCATTCAGCAGGCTGTTAAGACCTGCTTATCCAGTAATTCACAGTCATGTTTCAGATTAAATTCTATCGATTTTTTTTCAAGGGATCAGCATCATGCAGCAGAGGTCAATAAGTTGAAACTGATCCAACAATAACATACAGTCCTTCACATAGTTTCATGTCGCCAAATAATCCGCTGGCAAAGCACGAGAGGCATGTGAGCACAGTAGCTGCTGTTCTGTGTGCGTGAACATCCATTTTATCCTCATGAATTGACCCCAGTTGAGCTCAAGCATGTTTGCAAGCAAAGGCAAACCGTGAGCAGTGGGTACGTGTGGACGGGTGATGTGACAGGCTTTCAGGTAGTAATTTGTTGCCCTTGAACATGTAATTTACTGCACCACCCTGAACCACTGGATGTTTTTCTGTCTCACTTGAGAATTAAGGCTGTAAATCAAATTCATAACAACCACAAGCTTTTGATTTGTCCATGCTTTTTCATCCATCCTTTTTTTCCTTATAGGAAATATTTAATTCTCCTCAGAGAGTTTCCTCCCACGAGGTAAGGATCTGAATAGCAACAACCCTCCTGCCTACATTTTTTTTGTGTGACTGTCTTTGACTGATAATACTTACATGCCAGTGCCATCATGTGGCGTCACAGGCGCTATGCAGATAAACCAGTCTGGCGTCTTCTTCCTTGTGTAAGAACGAGTCTCGGAAAAACATCTTTGTTTCGTCTCATCAAATGGCTTCAAAGCAAGCAAGACACACTGTCATGTTACAGCCTGAGCTGATATGACATTGACTTAAAGTTTAAAGTCAGCATATATGAACGATGTGAGACAAAACTGGGATTATTATTTTCACTTTGATTTTAACAAATTCCTTCAACATTTGAAGGAATTTGTATATCTTTCCTCAATAGTGCATAAATTATACCCAAAATCTGGAGGAAATTCAGTACATTCAGTACAGAACGGCAAAGTTGGACATGATCACCTGACTTTTTAGATGATAATGCATCAACTGTCATTACAACCTTTGGAAAAGCTTTGTCAAGGATAACTAAATGTTCATAAAAGGCTTTAATAGTAACCTGCACAAAAACAAAAACAAAACAAACAAAAAATTTTAAAAAGCCTTATATTAAGCTGGTCCAAAGGCGGCGTCTCTGGCCTAAGAAACGTCTTGCAGTTGAAACATGTTGTCAGATGAATCAGTTTTCTAAATCTTTTTTTTTGGAAGGATTGTGCTCCAGACCATACATGAAAAGAACCGTCCAGATTATTAGCATAAGACAGGCTCTCCTGTGGTATGAAGTTGCTCTTGTCAAAGGTCGTTCACACTTCTGTGTTGCTCACATGAAAACAGAAAAGTACACTGAGATTGGCATCTATGCAAAACTACATTTTTCAGACACTTAAAAAACATAGTTTAGGAAGAAGAGGGTTAGGGGACCTGACTGGCTTGTATTCCTGACCTGTCTCCGAAAGAGAATATGTCAGAAAAGAATTCAAAGGTGACTCCTGACTGCTGCACACCTGAAGATGTTTAGGAAGACTTGGAGAATTTGGTGTTGCATTAATAAGAACCTAAGCGTTTCTTCTTTCTAATGTCATCTCGACTTAAACTG
>JAOWBL010000017.1:3148963-3184663 GCA_028564865.1 Zenarchopterus dispar | reverse complement strand
TTAAATAAAGGATGAATGAATGAATGAATGAATGAATGAATGAATGAATGAATGAATGAATGAATGAATGAATGAATTCTTTATACATGTTTTCTTCTGTTCAGGGTCATCATGTGCATTGAGTCTCTCCAGCTGCCATGGGACAACAGCTGGCATACATCCTGGAGAGGTCATCATTCCATCACATGTTGGTGCTAACATGAAAACAGGCAGTCATGCACACTAAAGTTATTACCTAGAGCCAGTTTAGAATCACCACTTAACATTTTAGTTAAGTGGTCATGCTACTCTACAATCACTACTCCTTCACGTAATTCAAGCGGTAACTGGGGGATGCTATTGAAGAAAACTGGAGTAGCCAGACCAAGACCATCCAAGCAAAGATAACTCTAAACTAAAAGAACTCTCTGAGGTTCGAAATGAATTCTGCTATTGTTGATGAACACGTACAGCTCCTGCATATAATAACAATTTCACATAATAAAAACAAGGAAAAAAAAGTCCATTAGTTTGAACGTGCATGGTCTCTGTGTGGTCTCTTGATGGTCTGGTGACTTGTTCAGGGTGTACTCTGCCTCTCATCACATGACAACTGTGGCAATTTCCCTGAACAGGAACCCTGAGCAGACTGCAACAAGTATAGAAAACAGATGAATGCATAGTTGTCCAAATGGTTTTTTACATTGTTCATAGGAATTGCTCTTAAAAAAAAAGGTTCAGGTGAAAATGGCCAGCATTTAGCACATTTCAAGGAGGAATCTTACTGCTATAAAGTAAAAATAAAACCCACAGCATGATAACCCCCAAAATCAAATACTACTTTGAGTGAGTGCAACTTTAAAATCTTTGAAGATACAGTATCTATTTGTACCATTTCCCGATTGCACTGTCATATCAAAAGCTTAGCAAATTATGATATGCTGCTTTAACGACACTTTGAGCAGCAACCCAGGGTTTTTTTTGAGAATTCACTTTAGGCATTTCAACAAATTCTTGTAATATTGCTGGTGTGGTCCTGTTGTGGTACCTGGCATCCTGCCAAAGTAATTATCAGATTTGTTTATGAGATTAATCCCTTTTCTACTGTTGCTGTCAATGATTGGAGAGGAACATTCTGTAGGAAAAACTGTTGCTCTGTTAAAACAAAATGCAAACACGTGCTAAATAAAAGGGCAGGGACACGAAACAGATGGTTGTTTTTTTTTTAAAAAAAAGTAGGTAAATTAGCCTTAAAATCAATTCAGTTCTGTCGGATACATTT
The DNA here is from genome assembly GCA_028564865.1 of Zenarchopterus dispar. Classification (NCBI taxonomy): domain Eukaryota; kingdom Metazoa; phylum Chordata; class Actinopteri; order Beloniformes; family Zenarchopteridae; genus Zenarchopterus; species Zenarchopterus dispar. The sequence goes on along the minus strand of JAOWBL010000017.1, from coordinate 3,183,402 downwards.
ATGCATATGTGTTACATGGAGCTTATAAGCATTGAATTAAGTCCAATTGACATTTTTTTCCTTTTTTTTATCACAATGGGGATTATGCCAAATGATTAGGCTTTGGCAATAATTTTGTCATGCCTATTGTAGCACATAGAACGCGAGGCTACCCTTTTCCTTCTTGCTCCTTTTCACTCCAACACATTTGAATCCGTGATTGATAGTGGGAGAGAACAGGCGAGAGAGCTGGAGGAGAGAAAGAAGGGGTGGGGGAAGTTGGGGAGGGAGGGGGTTAAGCCTATCCGGAGGAAGAAGCAACTGGCCAAGAAGCCTCAGCAGTTACAGTTGCCAAAGAGCTCCATTTAGCCATCAGGCTATGCTTTCAGTACTGAAGATTTGAGCGTGAATGTTGCGGGCGTTTTTTTATTTTTATTTTTTATTTTTTATTTTTTAGCCGTGGCATGTCTAGTGCTGTCTGCGTTTTGTCGGGCACGCGGCTGGGAATGGAATTTTCTTTAACTTGACGGCAGCAGCAGTTGTCGGACCGGCGTTTTCTGCGCCTCCTCGCAGCGGATATACAAAGCCTCCACGGAGCCCGCAATGAAATCCAGCACCCTGGACAGAGAATAAAAAAAAAAAAAGAGCGTTTCAGGACCCTGGACAGCGCTTCACCGTCCAAGGTAGGACGGAAGAGTTTAACAGGAGCTTTTTTAGCCTGAAAGGGCGGGACACGCATGAAACAAAATCACACTATATGTTGAATGCGTTCTGACTTATCTCAGGGTAGGGTATTTAAGCTAGTCATTACACATGGAAATTGTTCAGAGTGGCAAAAATTCCGAGCTTCATTTCCAAGTTAGTAAGTTTACAAATGAGGCAGTAGATATTTTGTTATCAGTTCTGCCACTTTCTATCAGTCTTTTTAAGACTCTTCTCGACGGTGTTTAGGTTTAAAACCAGTATTTTTTTTTTTGGCTCGTTTAAAGGGATTTGTGATTTAATCCTAGCCAAAAAAGGAGTAAAGTATTGTCTGAACATTTCTATAACTCTCATTTTGATTGGTGCTAACGAAAAGCAGCGAGCTTTGCTGCTGTCAGTTTTATTTAACGCAGCTGTTAGGCGGCGCGTGCCCAAGCAGCAGCAGCAGCTCGTGCCTCAGGTCTGAGAGAGAGAAAAAAAAAAAAATCAGCCCATCCACTCTGAGGCCCCCACCACCCTCACACACGTCTGCAATACCCACGACCCCCGTGGTTTCTCACCTCACCATATTTCAGAGTGACTATCCCATAATGAGCACGAGACAGGCGCTCCTCCCTCTTTAGTCTGCACATTTAATTTAGCTATTAATTTAAAAGGGGTTAGGCACCAGCTTCAGTTCCCTTTCACGAGGTTTTGCTGCTTCTGCCTTGTCTTAAACTAAGTCGGTGCAATGGCTGGTATGCCGTTTTAATGGTTGTAACTCCACTGAAACTGGCCAAAACTAGGGTTGAAAAAGATAAATTCATTCAATTTGTGCACTTTTCCCCCCCTTCTAAATAGCCTTCATGCGGCTTTCTTTTGAAACCATTCATGGGGCCCTAGAAAGCTCAAAATTGCTATGATTATGTTTCTGATTTTCTGATTTTTTACAAGGTAAACACTTATTCCCCTAATCAATAATATGACAAGCATATTAAAAATACACTTAGCTCCACTTAAATATTTAGTCCTATACCGTATGGATTGCCAGTGCTGTCAAATTTAGGGACTTATTTATTGTGTACTTCTGAAATCTCAGCAGCACATTAGCTGTTGCTGAGATTAAACATGTGACCTTTTGATGTCCAGACTGAGCTAGAAATTGATGTGACCACCCGGTCTCTTTCTATTGCCCTAGCCATGACTTACTCAGCTATCATGCTGCAGCTCTTTTACAAGAATGAATTAATTCTCAAAATGTAAAGGAAGAAAAATGCTTGTGTCAGGCCTGCTTTGAATAAGAGGTGACCCCATGCATTTTTTGCCAACAGCACTCAAACAGCCTCTGATAGGCTTAAACGCACAAACAGAAGTACATATACACCCAGACTGTACAGGCCCACAGTAATGTGAGTCTCAGATTATAAAGGCTTGATTTTAAAGATGTTCATTAGGATTTTGATTACACTGAATTTATGATAACTCTCGGCGCTGTGTTAAGTGTGTCTGATGTGCTGGCTCAGACTGTGAGTGACAAGAATTAAGTAAGGGGAAGCAAGAAGTGTGAATCATAGCAGAGATGTTGCTACAGGGCTCTAATCCAGTGTCCTTGAATGAAAGAAAGCACATATTGATATGCCAGTTTTTCCTCTGGGCTATTAAGCTCTGGGCGCTACTGTATAGAAATTGCTGCTCTCTATCACTGGGATGATGAACTAAATGCAAATTAATCTTTCATGCTCAATTTATTATCCAATAAACAGACCATGAATTTCAATTTGAATAGTGGCCCTACAGAGGGCAGGCCCTTCAACTGCCTGCTGCGTTCCTCTAAACTGCCTTTGTCTTGTTAGAAATGAAACTGTCAGGGTGAGACAGAGACCACAGAACAGCTCGGGGGATCTAAAGTATCTGAAGGCATCTCTCATATCTTAAAAGGAGTCCCAGTTTAGCAGTCATCTGCTACCCAGTGGGTCGCCGCTTCACCACTGCCCTGTCTCGATCTGCACCTCATTGAGAAACATGGTCCAGAACATAGCTGTAGGGTCAGCTCTTAAGAGCCTATCTTGGTATCTGGGACACAGGAAGCTGGTGGACCTCCCTTCATATTTTTGCATTACACAGATTGCAGATCAAGTTACTTTCCATGAGTGCACACTTTACATGCTCTTTGCACAGATGATCGTGTTCCTGCATGCCTGGAATTCCATTTATGGGCCTCTTAAAATTCAGGCCCCGGCTAGAAATGCAATTAAATTCAATATTGCTATAAATACATGACAGTCCGATTTGAAAAGCCAGGGAGGAGGCAGAGGCAGTGAAAGCCCACTCACCCTCCTCGCTCCATATTCCCCCACTTCCAATCATCCCAGGCCAGCAAAAAACCCCTCCCCCCAACTTGCCCCACTGCATAGTGAATTGTGGTCAATTTGAATGATCAACAGAAGACTGTCTGGCAGGCAGTGGCTGTCACAGAGAATATTAGGCCACAATGAGCCCCACCAATAAAAAAATCTGCATGTCCGTAACAGTCAGTGTCATTACTCTCTCCCCCGTGAGTTTCCATTGCTCCCTTTGGCACAGTTAGAAAGTGGAGAAATGAAAGTGCTCTGTCTTTGCTGTGCTAGGCTCGACTGGGCAAGGCTGTGGCATGCTATCCTAAACTGCGAGGCTCTGGGCTGTGCTTCGCTCTTTGTCATTAGCTGACACACAGCTGCTGTTGCATCTGATGCAGTAAGCGCTCAGCGCATCTCATCGGTTTTCAGTCACCAGTTTTCCTCTTCAGAATCACTCTGCTTCTGAGGGTTACAATATCACTGACATAATGGCATCTGCTCCAATCAATAGCCAAATGGGAAGGCGAATCGATAACAACCATACTATACAATAATGTGGCCAGGGGGGTATCAGAGGGAAAGCAGCCTGCAGCCATCTCATGTTTAACCCTGAAAATACTTCGAAAATATACTGTTTAATTATAGATCAAGCCTACCAACCTTGTTAACAAGCTATGTATAATAGATTGCTGTATGATCTATGCTAATGTACGCACAGCGCTTTGATAAAAATAAATAAATGAATAGAAAATAGCACTGCTTTCCCTACTTGCTTGCCACAGTGCAATCACCACAAACCCTTTCTTCAAATAGATGGAGCACCAAAGTAAAAGCCAAAACTAAGATATAAGAGTTTGCATATTTAGCAGAGAAAAACTATAAGTAAATACCTATAATTAGTTTGGTGTGCTCTGGGCTTTCTCAGAAAGTGCTCTTTGACACATTTCTACACTAACCAGGGGTTCCTGAAACCAGGCATGGGAGTATTGCTCACTTGTAGGGGGTGTTCCCAACGGAGCAAGAAAATTCATTAGGTTTGCAAGTGTTAAGCAAATTTTTATCCAAGCCAAGCTTAGAGAACTCATGGATAAAACAGACATTCTTGAATGCAACAAGTCTGTGGTAAAAGAAAAGAAAATAGAAGAAAGAGGTAAGAAAAGGACCATAAAGACAAGAAAAAGAAAGAAAAGAAAAAAGGCAAGTAAAGGCAGCTTTGTCAGAGATAAAAACAACTGTGTTACATATTTCAAAATAAAAGGATTATTCGGCTTTTTGAATTGTTTTGTCTGCTGCCTCCTGGGCACAGAGGAAATTTTTCACGGCTTTTGCAAATATGCAAATTGCAAAGGGGACAAAGAAAGGGTCACAACTAGAACTCAGTAACTGCTGCTATTCCAACAGAGAAGAAAATTGCCCTGAATAAATGATGAGGTGTTTATCTCTCTGTCTGTTCCACTCTGGTGCCATAAGACCTAATCTGTGATTCGGTCCTTCTTTTAAAAAAAAATTTAAAAAATCACTACCACAGTAAATAGCAGTTTCTCTGTTGAACAGCATTTAGCTCAGTATGTCATTAAGAAAATCTAAATTTTATGCCAAAAGTCAAAAATGGGGTTTATGATCTTGGAATAAAATTCTGCACTTGTATTTCTATTTTTAACTGTGGATATTTTCTTGGCACTATCATGGTTCATTTGTCTCAGATTGTCGGCAATAAAAAAGACATGCAGCAAGAGCAGATGCTCCTTCTTGTCTTGGATACCAGCTGAATTGTTTGGCATGCCATTATCACAAATGTCACCAACGGCAGAAAGTAGCTGCTGGTGCTGTTCCAAACACACATGCAGGACACCTTGTTACATCCATCCATATTCCCACTCATGCCCTGCATGCACACACACGTGTGAGGCTGTGCAGGTATATAACAGTGAAATGTCGGAGCCATTGCAGCCCTCTGTACATGCAGTTATTGGGGATACAGAAAGGATGGGAAATCGATTGGTTCAAGTGGAAGGCTAGATTTGAAGAGTCCTGTCTGTTTTAGATGCACATCTAGATTTGAGTTAGTCGATGTTCAGCCATTGAACATATGTTTCCTGTCTTATCATGCATGCACAGTACAGTATGTGCTTGTCTATTTATTTGTCTATTCATTCATCCATGTGTCTGTTCACCTGTTCATCCATTCGTTCAGTTATTCAAATATCTATAGAGTCCTCCATCCTGCCAGCTGATCTTTCTGTCTTTCTTGTACTTTTTCATCTTTTAAACTTGCCTTGACTTGACCATCCATCCATCCACCCATCCACCCATCCACCCATCCATCCATCCATCCACCCATCCACCCATCCACCCATCCACCCACCCATCCACCCATCCATCCACCCATCCATCCATCCAAAGAATGTTGTGCGTTAGGTACAGTAAATAACACTTAAAGGCAAACACAGTTGTGTAAATTACTCCTACTCTCTCTTGAAGAAGTGGTGATGTTATTTACTGCTGCAAAGGAGGTCGGTGTGAATGTTGGAGCTTTTAAAGTCTCTAGGTTTTTAGAAGTGTAATAAGCTTACATCCCGTTGTCATACCTCACGCATACATCTCATTATGGTAATGATTGCGCTCACACATCTCTGTTGTATAGTTTAAATATTTTAAGTTTTCCTATTTCATTTGTCCAGTAAACCTTTTCTCTTCTGTTTCTGTTGCAGCCTGAGGGTGAGAATCTCTCTCACTTTTCTGCAAAAGCAAAAAAAAAAAGACAAATATTGAACTAAATCAAATCAAATATGCCCTGGAATGTAACATTTATAACTTATGCACAACTTAAAAAAAGATGATATTAGAACTTCAAAGTATTCAAAGATTTCAAAGAAGAGTAGCCCAGCTTTAATTTGCACAGTCAGGATTCCCATGGAAATGTAAAATATCCTGCAAGTGTTAGTTGTTGTTTAGTTTGATGAAGCAACACTTGTGGTTAGTTAATTCCTGGAGTGTTCTGCCGAATCTCACTCCCTACCTACATGTTTGCATGGTTTGAGAGCAGTGATGCAGTGCATGAAAGCAAACAGATCTGTTACATCTCTGTGTCAGCCTCATATTTAATTCATGCACTTTATTGTTGCTGTGGAGCTGTGTATGTGCTCTCTAAGGCGCACTGGCTAAAAGTCGAGTCACATTCAAAAATGAAAAGAACAAGGTAATGTACTGTAGCTGGAGGCTCTAGAGGATTTAAGTGTCCATAAACATTAATATGCCATATTTTCCCACAGAGGCTGTTTTCTTTGTCATGATTTTAAGTCTGAGTGTAAACCCATTTTCACATTTTCATGGAGAGCTCTAAATGACTTCATTTTGACAGGAGGTAGGGACGGGAAATGTGTGTTTCCTTTTGCATGTTCCAAAGCTTTCACAAGAAAAAGCTTACACCAATGCACAACCCCGTCTGTTTAAAGGTTCAGACCATCAGCATAACAAGGATTCACATTAATCTGTCAGCAGTAGTTTGACTGCTACTAACGCATTCATATACATACACACTCCCATACCTTCAGAGAGTGTCACAGTTGTGCTCCCGCTTCTGGTATCTAGACAGGAAATGAGTGTCACTGCATGTTAGGCTGCTTTCTGCAAAACTTTGCTTCTAATTTTCCTGCTCTTGTATCGCTAATGGAAGTGTATACACCTAACCAGATGGTGAATGTGTGTGGGCTTGTGCGTGTGTATTTTCTGCATGAGTGTTTCTCTCGCGAGCACTCAATATGTGAGGGAATTGATTTGAGCATCTGTTCGACAGAGGGTACGTCAGCTCGTGGTGGCTTGGGCTTCGACGTGGGTGTGCGAGCAGAATGTGTGTGTATTGGAGTTTTTGCGCTCTGGCAGTGGGTGTTTGTGCATTTGTGAAGGAGCTGGAACCACCCTACCAGTGACAGCTAGGTGTCAACTGAGGATTTACCAGTTTCTGATTCAGAGAGCCATGAATCACTTTGTGCAGCTTTTAATTTCACGCTGCTAAAGGCAACAGAAATCACCTCAGAGCCTTACAGTAAAACACATTGTTGCGTTTTCCGTTTCACTCAAGGTTTTGTTAGGCCACTAGTGACAGCGACAGATATGCAGAATCGAGAAAAAGAGTAAATGCCTGCATACAGATAATGGATCACTAAACAGCTCGATAAGAACCAATTATGTGTTTCCAAGACTTCATTTTCTTTCCGATAAACAAATAAAAACTATCTGGTTTTCAGTTTGGGGATGACACTGCAACCTGTGGATTATCTGCATATTTGAAGTCCACCACAACTGGAGTATAACATGAGGAAAAGCCTGCAAATGAGGCAGCCAATTTTCTTTTGATGCTACATGCCGTTTTAGCTCTATGGTGTTTTACGTGCACAGCAGAACACATCTGATGCATCCATTCACTTGTGACATGTACTTAGGCTGTTGTTGATTTGCTCACTCCTTGTTCTAAGCCCAGTTGCCTCACTACTCACCTGAATCCTATGCCTTCATATGATGTCATTACCTCAGTTTACATTACAGTTAAAAAGCCCCTTCACTACCCTGCATCCACCTGTTGGGTGTTGTGCTGCAAAAAGCTGTGAGCCTGCCGTATCACCAAACCCATGTGGTCATACATGTGCATGTGTACTGAAGATAATCTCCATAATTTATGACTAATGTAAAACGGTCTGAAAGATTAATCTGAAATGGTATGTTGAGTGAGTCTCTGTGCAACAGTGAGTGCTTTGACAGTCCTTTTTTTTAATTTTTGCATGCATGCATTCTGGAGGAAATACTTATTTCAACAGTTAATCAGCTTCAGGGTGTTCAGACCATTATCACAGTGGAGGTAGTCAGCATCTAAATATTGGAAATGTCATGATTCCTGTAACAAGTCTGCATCAAGACAGGTAAAGTGGAACTAAATTTTCCAAGGTATGTTCTTTTTGTAGGTGCTGGCGAAATTGGTTAATGAACAAGTTTGTGTCACTGGTACTGTGGTACTCTTCCATCATACACAAACTGATGGACACATCAGAGCAAGTGCAGGGGGTCACTTACCCATGGATGATACAATATGCAGACTATGAAGACAGGAATTGAGCCACAACTATTCTGACTGCAAATCAGTTTGAGTCCCAGAAGGGATTCGAACCAAAAACCTTCCATCTGTGAAGCATCAGGGTTAATGTCCCTGAATAAGGCAACATATCTTGAAAAAGGCTTATCCATCATTCATTTTTCATCTGCCAGTTATCTCTGACCGGTCACATTCTGAGCAGAGCTCCCCATACGTCCTTCAACCTGGCCACCTCCACCAGCTCTCCTGAGGAAACACCAATTTATCCCCAAAGCAACCACGAGATAACATTTCTCCAGAGAGTCCTGGGCCTTCTGCTACTGGGAGATGTCCAAAACACCTCCCCTAGGAGATGGCTAGACTATGTGGATTGGGTCATAGGCGTGCAAGTGCAAACCCCTTAAAAAATTACATAAAGTCTGTGTTATATTTCAGTTCTCTTTGCTTCTCATAGTTACATTTTGCTAACATGTTGATGCTAAAACCACACTGGATAAGACAGAAAAATGTACCCATAGTTGCATATCTGGTGTAAAAATCCGTATTCTTACCTTTGAAGTGCATCTGTGCCTGAATTCTCACTCTAGATTCATAGAAACTGAATACAGCAAACTGACACTGGGGTCTGCTTTACAAGAATAAATGCTATGTGAACTGAGACTAATTTATCTTTCCTGGGGTAGGACATTAAAAGAAACTTCACAAAAAAAAAAAAAGCACACATTTAATTTCAGCAAATGAGGAAACATATAAAAAGATACAATGATGAGAGAAATCTTGTGAGCAGATGTCCATTGTTTTTTTTGTATGAAGCTTGGTCTCAAAGAAAAATTCCAGCGTTGAAACAACCTTAGGTTTTTTATTAGATGGTAAGGAGTTTAAAGTCTTGTTTTGAATCAAAATATTATAAAGTAATATTTTTTCAGTTAGAAATACCATGTGTTAGCAGCAAAATGGCAATCAATGTTACCACAAGAAGCAACATAGTTTCATCACAATGACTTCCTATTTCAAGCCTCTGGCAAGACTCAAAAAATCTCACAGTTAGGATGAGGTCCTGACAGACAAACTAAGGTCATTTTAACTTTGTATGTGATCAAAAAGTGTATAAAAAGGACCATTTGTATGAGCATCTCCAATCTTTTCCTGGTATATTGTCATAAATCTGTACGAGTCAACTACAGATGTACGGATGGTACGGACAGTTAATAGATGCAAAAAGAGGAGCATTCATGGCCTTTTCTTCTATCACCTGCCAATTTTGTCATCTAGCTCCAGGAAAGAAGAGGCCTTATACTCTTCTCCTTTTCTGTCCATTAGCAGCAGTTTGCATTATATTTGTTGTCAATTTGTACTATGTTATATAATGTTGCTGAATCCATGGGAAACATTGAATACATAACGTAATCTAGTAATTACACAAGAATTTGAAGCTCATTCATGAAGACAGCAACATATTGAAAAATTAGTTTTTGGCGGTTTTTCTTAGTTTGGAATTAAAGTGTTTAATTTTGAGTTAATTGAGAATTTTTGTTAGTTTCAAATTCGTGTTTTGTTAAATCTGCTCTTTATTACATTTCAACTTTTGCTGGTGATTTCATAATCAAGATGTGAGAGCTGTGTCCAAAATCACCCCATGCTTGCTAATTGTGCACTATATAGTGCAGTTTTCACTTTGTAGTGTTGTCAAATATCCAGCAATAATTATGTCCCAATTTGTGCACTTATGAGTGACACAATAGATCATGCATAGTGTCCAACCAGTCTGCTACGTCTTATCAGTGTGATGGCAGTGACACAATCAACAGCACCAAGAAAAATAATCATTGTTATGAGTTCACGTTATTGTTCCCTACACAAATGCAGAAAAAATAGTGACTTTGCAATAATGCATTATGATGAGCAGAAGGTGATATTGGATGCAACCAGGGAGTCTTTTTGTTACAAAAATAATTCTGCATGGGCAGTGCTGCCATGGTATTACCCCCTCTCTACCCCCCTCCCCAACCGGTCCCTAATCTGACTCTGAACTTTTCATGAAACTTGGCAGTCCTGCAGCGTAGCGAGGAACAGATGGAAAGTGTTGTAGAAACAAACAGTCCTTTTTATACTCTTTCGGTATGCACACACTCTGAGTTAAAATTACCTTAGTTTGTCTATAGGGACCCCGTCCACATAACACCTAAGTGGAATGACTTTTATACGTCTTGTCAGAGGCTTAAAATTGCAATTTATCCTGACGTTGATAGATTGCCCTCTGGGCTAACATTAATTGCCATTTTGCTGCTAATATATATTTAGTTCTTGCTCAAATTTGCTTTGATTCACATCGTTTTGGTGCCTAATAAAAGTTTACACTCCTTACCATCTGGAGGTGTTTGAACACCGAAATGCTCCTTTAATTTTCTCAACCTGAGCTATGCACTGCTGTATGAGGCTGAAGCAAGCTGAAATGAGGCTATTTAGAGAATGGGCTTATCTGAAAATTAGTCAGACACAGCGTACATGGTCCAGTGTGTGTTCATCTATTACTGTTGAGTGTAATGTGTCACTGCTTGTGTAGCCATTTTCAAATGGGAATCTGCAGCTGCACGTGTGTGAATGTAAGCGATTATGTTATGCCATTTGTCTGCATAGCAACGTACAGCTCACTCATGGTGTGGTCCAAGTTGGCAAACATGCCACACATGCAAATACGCAGCAGTTTCACCCAGCTGCAGGATATAAAGTCATAATCTTAACGGCCAGGACTTATGGTGCGAGCAGTCTCCTGCTGTGCAGTTTGCTTATTTGCTGCAGGACAAAAACAGCTACGACGAAGGTTATGGTAACTTAAAGACCTTCCGAGCTTCCTCTTCACAAAGATAATGAAAGAAAGACACTTGATCGACCACTGAGCATGCTCATTAGAGAAAACCTGAACTATTTCTATCGAAAATATTGTTTGGACAACCGTTGTCAGAGCTGTTGCTGCTGTTCAGGTGTGATTGTGTATAATTATAGCCTGCATGTTTTCTTGTAATTAAGTCAGGCCCCATGGAATCAGTGCCCATGCTTCACTAGGCAACATGTGTAGTGCTCCAAACAAAAGCTCAAATGATTTCATTTGAACACAAACAAACACACATATGCACACATACAGACAACACCAAGCCAACTGCCCATGTCTCATTCTCTCACAGCCACTCTCATTTGTCAATTGCCAGTCTCTGCCAGCTCTCCACAGACTCACTGGCTTTGAGGTGCAGGAGGGTGACATCCATGTCAGGGTACTGATGCTCCCTTATGAGACCCCTCTGTAGGACATCACTTTCTGTGTGCTCTGAGGTCACAGGCGAGAGAGCATGGTAACTATTGTGTGTATCATCATTGATACGGATAAACCCTGACAAGAAGAAAAGTCAAACTTCCTTAGCAAGGTTGAAGCCAGAACTGCTGGACTGATAAGGCCATAGCAGCTGCTGGTATTTGTTGCTGGAAGCATAAATTCTGCTTCAAATCCCTGTGACTTCGGCTCTGAAAGGCAGAAACAGCTGCTGTTGTGCCAGTGCCCCTCGGCTGTGGATGGGGTCGCTGGAGATAGGGGGCTCGTCTCCTCCCCTTCTCCCCCTTCCCACCCTCTTCGGCTGTTACTCTTTTCCTTTATCTCACCTCACCTCCTTTTCTTTCTTCATCCCATCCGTCTTTCCCACCAGCACTTCACCACCAACAGGCAGTAGATAATGCAAGGACACAGACACACACACACACACACAAGCACAGACACCCGGCAGTGATGTACTCTCTACATCTTCGTTTTCTGTGTGTGGGCTCAAACACAAAAGATTGGTTCTTTCTGTCATCTTATTGCCTGTGTGTGCACAGGGACATGCAAGCCCTCGCTGAAAAGTGGGATGAAAATTTATCTACACTTCAATTCCGAAAACAGGTGGCTCAATGTATAAAATGTAAACAAGAACAGAATTCAGTAATTTGTAAATATTATAAAGCCACATTTTTAAAAAATAGAATATAGATAACACATATCAAATACTGAACGTGAGACATTTTACTTTTCCATTAAAAATATTGTCTCATTTGGAATTAGGTTCATTTTCAACAGGTCAGTGGGATGATTTGGTATGAAAAGCATCTTAGAGAAGAAGAGTTTCAATGGTAAAGACTGGCAGAAGAGCATAAATCTGAATAAAAAAAATATCATGAAACATTCACAAAGTAATGATCTTAATTGAAAAATTCAAACGATTCAGAGCGTCTGAAGAAATCTCTGTGTGCAGGTATGAAAATCTATATTGGATACCTGTAATCTTTGGGCACATGAACAGAAATGTGATGGAAATCACTGCATGGGCTCTGCAACACTTCTGGAAGTCTCTGTCTTTGAACATAGTTTGCTGTGCCATCCTCGACTTCAAGTTGGAGCTCTATCATTGAGTAACACTGGACCACAGCCAATTTCAAAAAGACCAAGGCAAAGTAGAATATTGTGGTGTGGGTGGACCAATCAAAACTTGACACTTTCTGGAAAACATAGAACCTGCATCCTCTCCACTAAGAAGGAGAGGACCATTACGCTTGTTAAGAATGCTCAAACCAAAAGCCTGGACATCTGATGGTATGCTGTTAGGTTAGTGCTCATTGAATGGACCACTTGCACATCTGCAGAGGAAACTTTAGGAATTAAAGCTATACAATGGTTTTAGAGCAACATATTCTCAAATCTAGACAATGTCTTTTTCAGGTAAGACATTGCATATTTAGTTCATACAAGTTCATACTGCATTCAGTATAAAGATATTACTATAGAGTCAAAGGCTACTGAATAGGCCAAGTGTTTGAGAAGGGTTTCTGCAATCAGAGTATATGAAAACAACATTTTTTTTCTTCTTTTTCATTGTACATTTTCACAGTTTAAATAGCTGGCATATTTTTTTATATATTTGACTGGGAGTTAAATATATGATAACTGAGATTTTAAGTAACTGAATTCTCTTTTTGTTTGCATTTAAGAGTGTCTTGAATTTCCAAGCAATTGAATTTGAACTACTAAAAATGTGTGTTAGTTTTGCATTTTCTTGTTTTCTTTAAACTGGCTTGTCTCTTAACTCAGAACAGCACTAACAGGCATCCTCCAAGGCTTGCTAAGCTCTGCAATGAATCAAAAACCCTGTGGAGAAACAATGACAAACAAAGATGAGAACGTTTGCCCATCACAAAGCCGTCTTTCAAAGTCAAACGCTATTATCGTCCCGGCAATTCACTTCAGCAGTTCGAGGCTCACTCTACCAAACAGAGGTGACTTTATCCTTGAAGCACTTCAAACAAAAGCAGAAAACATTTATTAAAAGCCCATTTACATAGGTGTTGCTACAGGAAATGCTTTTCCACATCTGGAATTGTACTTGAACTGCCAGAAACAAGGGACATAGCTCCTGCCATGGATGACGAGCTCCATCCTCCAGCATGAACGCTCATCTTTCCTGATCTGGCCTGAGAGTAAAAAAGATGACTCTAGGGATTAGGGGAAAGATCATAGACATTTTGCTTGTTTTTCTCTCTCCCTGATTGGCTTTTTATCTCTCTTACATCTCCTATAGCTAATATAGTTCTCTCATTTCAGGCTCTTTCTTGTTTGAAAATATTTGCACGTAATAGAAATCAGTCGGCTACTCCCTGAAGCCTGACGCATTTCAGCATTACTTTTAACCATCAATATCAACTCTGTGTTCACGATTGTTAAAAACTTTGTAGTGATGAATACACTCTCTTGTTCTTCAGAAACTCTCTGAAGTTGTGTGATGAAACCATCAGCGTCTGAGTCCACAGGAAGGCTTTTCTTCAGACTGCTATATAGCGCAGAATCTCTTGCCAATAACTGGAGCGTGACTATAATGAAATGCTTACATTCCCAATCACAGCAGTCACTCACAGTGATGTAACTAGTTGGAAATCCAAAGAGCAGGCTTGAAATTGGATGAGGATCCGAGTTGCATCACAGACACAAACACGTCCTGGTGGAGCTAGTGCTCTCCTGCCATTCTGTTTACATCAGAGCCGGTCAGCTGGAGTCAGGAAGGTGAACCGGAGGTTGACTGGTTCCTTGCATCACTGAACTCAGTGAGTTTTACAATGTCTCTGTCAATAGGCGTGACAAGCTACAAGCAGCATTTCTGCTCAGGGGAATCTGTGGGTGTATATGCTGAAGCTCAGAGGTTTGGGTAAAACAACAGTCATCAGGGCTGCACCAAAACTTATATCTATACGCTGATAAAATACTGAAATAAGGATTAAAGTGCTGGTAGAGAAATCAATGTCACAATCTAAATCAATGTCACAATCTAAATGGATAAAATAAGAGAAGCTAGAAAAACATTTTCTTTTTAAAGTCTCAGCAACTAGACACACAAAGGCAAAATATGTATGTACAGATGTGGTCAAATCTGTTGGCACACTCAAAGCTCACTGACATGACAATTAATTCCTCCTGAAAAGTGAATAAATTAAAATGAATTATCTTGTGTGCATCTGCATGTCTTCTGTATATGCAATAGTAAACAAAAGTATGAAAAGAAAGAATTGTGTGTTTAACAAGGATGCTCTAAAATAGCAAGACAGATTTGTTGATGCCCATGAAAAAAATCCTAAAGTGAGAAATGATTATATTTTCAAACTAACTCTTCCATTTTAAACAGTGTCACAAGTGTCTAAAATATTCAAAACTATCTATAATCAGCCATTCAGCCCAATTAAAGGGTAAAAATGGTATCAGTGTGTTAGCCAAACTGAACATGGACCAGAGTAGAGAAGGACGCCATTAGATCATCTCCAAGGAGCTTGATGTCCGTGTGTGATGTTCCTGTGAGGACAGTTATAAATATTAAGAAGTGTAAGGTTCATGGGCCAAACTGACATTGAAAGACATGCAAGCTGAACTACAAGGTCCCATCACTGTCTGATCATATCATCCACCACCTTTTGGACAAAAGTGGTGGACTGTAAATAAAAAACAAACAAACAAAAAATTTCTCTATTTAAAAAAAACCTGTGAGCAAATAAAAGTCTAATCTGATAACACACATTTTGACAAGTGCCAAGGTTTATGGGAAAATATCCTTTGAACTGATGAGACAAAACTGGAAAATCACATCAATCCTACTTTCACAGATAAAAAAAAATCAAAACCTGATGCTTTCAAAGAACAGAATATCATGTCCACTATGAAACACAGAGGAGGCTCAGTTGTGTTTTCTTTAATAGCCCTCTATGTGCCCTGATCTTGATCCTATTAATCCTTCATGATAAAACTCTGCATTGTGGAGAAGACACCCTTCAAACCTGAGACGGCTCAAGCAGTCAGAAAGAGTCGAACAAATAAGTGTGTAGGGAGATTCAGAAGTAACACTGAGCGCTACGGAGGACCTTTATTTGTCACTGACTGCTGCTAAAAGTTGTGTGACAAAATACAAAAGGTAAAATCATTTTTCTCCACAATGTTTTCATGTTTCATTACATAAAATATTCAGCTGAATCAGAAAAAAAAAGATCAAAGGCTGATTCATGTCAGACAAAGTATAAATGATGATGGCTCTTATTATTTTTAGTCAGTTTTGACTTATTTCAGAAATAGTTGGAGAGTCTTATTGTTTTTTTCAAGAAAGGGTACCAAAGGGCTGGGATAGGCTCCATCAAATCCCCGTGACCCTGCTTTGGATTCTTTGGATGCTTATCTAAATTCGATTGTTTCATAAAGGTACATCTGTTGTTTTGTTCAAATTTAAATCTAGATCCACAATGTAAACTTTACGATTTATGTTTAGTTAATAGTATCTAAATCCGTACTGTTTAGGTTGTGGTTATGCAATAAGGTCAAGCTGCTGCTAGTTCACCCCGCTGCTTGTTTCTGTTATTTGATTGTATTATTTTTATTTTATTGCTGCTGCAAAAATAGTGTGACAGAAAGAGCATTACGTTGGATGTGATAAGCAAGCTGGTTAAAGCAGCCAAAGAACTTCAGAGGTCTGAAGGGAGCACAACCACTGAAGTAAACGACTTGGGCTGTGCCCAAACATCCCTCTCTGTTTACTACACGGCGTTCAACATTTACTGTATGAAATTCTGAGTGCGTAAATGTCACTCCAAACTTCCATCAAACGTTCAGTAATAAAGTGTGGACACAAGTGAGTGATGAATGAATGGACAAGATGCTGGTTTCAGGTTTCAGACGAAGCTGCAGATTCCTCCTGTTGTCCTCAGCTTCTCAGGAAACAAGATCCTGCACGTGTTTGAGCCATCCGATGATTGTGTTCAAAACTGGCTCAAAATAACTGTCCACAGTAGACGTAAATGATTCGTGTGTGAGTATTGCCCAGCAACAGCTCTCTCTTTCTGCCACGGAGGATGGCTGTGGTCTCTGCCTCGTCGATGTGTGTTCTTTGCATCTCTTCCTAATTAAGATATCTGGCTGCGTTTTCCTAGAGGAATTCACGGAAAGGTCAGGCTGACTGTTCTCCAGTTTAAATCTTAGGAGGTTCACAAAGATCTTGTCCACCATCACAACTACTTCAGCCCCAGGATCACTGCGTGACAAAAATGCCAGCAACTGATGACATCAGGGGTTTTGGGAGGTGCAAGATGTTTGACCCACGCCTTGTTCGACTCGCTCCAACTTCATCAGAGTCACTTACTGGCATAATCACCTCATGTTTCATCAGAGCTTTCCGATGGGACAAATAGTCGCTGTAACATACAAGGAAACAAATTAACCACCGGCGTCGAGATTTTAATGGCTCCAATTAGTCAACACTTTGGGGAATGCTTATTATTAAGAATAATTATGTGCCACTTCCAATCAGCAAATTCCATGCAAATATGTCCCACAGTTTTTACACTTGTCTTACAGGTTAACTTCATTGGAGCAGGTGCTGATTGAGTGCAGTGAACAGGATCTGAGAGTCAGGCAGATTTCACCACCCTAAACCCCGACACGCATAAATCTCCACATGCCAAACCTAAAACTGAGGAGAAGATTTCATGCTTGGCCCATTTTTTCCAAAACTCATTTCTTTCCTAAGTGTTGCCCATTAGTGAACTAGCTCACTGAAACCAAGCCAAATGGAAAGCAAATATTTCACACTTAAACTTTTCATTATTTTTGCTTTACTACAACTTTCTGACAGAAATGCGGGTTGGGATTTGAATGCAAATCTGCTATTAACTCCTGACTGATTACATACTTTGGAAAATTATTCTTTTGGCAGCCTTTCTCTGCAGTGGTCGGATTCCAAACGGAGACAGTAATCAGTTATTCTTAGTAGGCTTTCAAGATGCTGAGGAGACATCCATAACAATCTTATTTGTCACCTTAAACACTTAATGATTTCGCTGCAGGTTTATTCACAATTTGAATGTTAAGTCTGGTGTTATGCTAGCAGTTCCACGAGGCCGCAACACTCAGCAATTGTTATTACAGTGACCTGAAATCATAATAAATGCATTACCCTTAAAAATGTTTCCTCACAGTGGAGCTTTCAACAAGTTGACTTTTTCCCCCAGTTAATGTAATAAAGAGTAAACATGATGGGTTCATCCTGGTACTTTTCTATCAAATGTCATGATGATTGCATTCTCATTAGGTTGGTTCTTTAAATATTTAAACCCAAGATTCAATTTATTTATTATTTTCCAACACAAGACTGGATAAAAGCCTGCATTAAAGCTGAAAAGGCATTCAAGTCACTACAACTAAACCACTAAAAAAAAAGAAAAAAAGAAAGAAAATGGGACAACCATGAAACCAGGATTCTGGATGAAAATAAGCATGCAAAAAAAACAAACAAACAAACAAAAAAAAAAAGACCATTGTATACATGTGACTTCGATGAAAGCATGACAATATTGCATTTCAGAGAAATTCAACAGAGGAATCCATCATCCATCCTGAGACTGTCCCCATTTGGACGGAGAAAAAAAGAACGGGAGCTCAAACATGTAGATGCCTCAACTTCTTTATAAAAAAAATGAGACAAAAATCAGGAAACAGTCTAGAACCCAAAACCACTAAACAAAGAGTAAAAGAAACAAACATAAAAGTGAGTATTTCATACTGTACATGGAAGGTGTGTCTGAAGGCATCTTAGAAGGATCTTTTCTGGTACACTTGACTCTCAAACAAAAGTTAACCAACCTAAAGGAGAAAACACCTAAAAGCATTGTATGTGCAATGTCATGCAGTGAGGAGTTCACAGACATTTATATAAAAGCATATAACACCAAAAAGCCATCGCAGCTCACAGGGGAGCCAGCTGCTCAGGTCAAGACTCAGAAGTCCAGCTGAATAAGGGAAAATCTCAAGGACAGTGGTCTTCACATTAAGCCAAAGGAGTGACAGAAGCTGTGAAACAGGAAGACCAGCAGTGAACATAGAAGGTGGTCTCAGACTTCACTGATCAAACATTTTCACTGCAGCCTTGAATCTGCTCCTCAGGAGGCTTCACAACAATTTACTGTCAGTATGTTTACATGCACAGTTTAATGAAGCAAAAGCTCCAGCTCAACTACTTTAATCAGACTAACATTTTTTGTCTCAATACAGATGAATGTGAAGGGAATCAACTTACTGACCAAAGTCAGACTCTGCTAAGACAGGTGTCTGATAGGACGATGGACCCCGCGTTCAATGTGTTAGCATTGGGCTTTTGTGGATGACCCATTACACCACACACCAAAACAACACTTAAATCAGTAGTTTAGCTTCCGGTGGAAAATTAGTACAATAGAGAATGGGGAAATGTACTTACCACTCTATAGGGTTTTTATTTTATTTTTATTATGAATTGTTTTTTCCTCCATCGCTCAGCACCAGCTTCTTCCAGTGCA
Organism: Zenarchopterus dispar; assembly: GCA_028564865.1. Classification (NCBI taxonomy): domain Eukaryota; kingdom Metazoa; phylum Chordata; class Actinopteri; order Beloniformes; family Zenarchopteridae; genus Zenarchopterus; species Zenarchopterus dispar. The sequence continues at coordinate 3,164,445 of JAOWBL010000017.1, read as the reverse complement.
TTATCTGGGTGTGTTAGTTCAGCTAAGTCCAGTTTTCTTTGATTTCTACTAATGCCATAATGCTATCTTTTTTTTTCTTGTGTCATATATATACTTGGACTGATTTATGTGCACAACAGAAAAACTCTAAAACCCCCATGTGAGCAGGTGGGTCAGCGACAGGCCTGCGACTTCAAAGACTCACAAAGTGAAAGCTGAGTTTCAGCTTATGACTGAAGAAGCTTTCAGACGAGTGAAACATCTTCAAAAGCTATGAAAAGTCCAGCTGCTTTCTATTTAAGCACTAAAGATTACCATGGCCTGGATGACTGAGAATCTACACCGACATATCAACAGATTATTTTGGTCTATTACCTTCTGTAGCTTTATTTTTCCCCACAGCGCTTGAGCTAAACAGAAGGGAAGGCTCTCCCCTCACACACTAAAACAAGCTTATATATTAGCCACCTGGAGCCATCTGTTCAAGGAGCTAAAACATATACCGATATTTTCTTGCAATATTTCTTGTGATTGCATCCAGCACTAGTACGATTTACAGCACACATGTCAAATTCAAGGCCTGTGGACCAAATCCGGCGTGCCACTTCATTTTATTGGTCCTGAGAGAACATGCAAGGATAGTTATGTGCTTATAACACAATTCTATTCTGTTTTAGACATATATACTATGTGAATAATAATGGCATCTCCCACAATACATCATGATTGCGTTACCTGTGCTGAGATTATCCCTACACACTTAACGACAGTATCTCAATGTTAGCTCATTTCCTACAACAGCTTTGTGGTTGAGTCATGGATTTGAAGCAAAAACCTTCACAAAAATAAAAGCCTGTGAAGAGGGAAGGCAATTTAAAACTGGATGAGAAGCAAAAACATGTTTCTACCAGATGGAAAGAAGCCAGTATTTTCTTTTAAGTGGCCTTAAAATACACCTCTGCAATAGTAATGAGCTTGAATATTTTATCATTAGTTAAATGCAAAGGCAATTATGTAAAATGTTTGATATTAGAAAGTAGTAGATAAATGCAACAACTCTTGCAGTTGTTGGTTAACCAGTCTGTTGACACTAATTATATTGCTGATGTTCTTAGAGTCGATCACTCCTGTTTTCCACCATCACAGCCAATCTGTCAAAGCAACAGGTAAAAAAAAAATTAAATATGTGGTTTAACTAATTTCATTTAAAAATATTCATGTGATTTCATGTGAAGGAATTTGATTACTTTTAGGCATCATTGTCCAGCTGTCATAGTCTCCCATCCCAACTATCAGGAAAAACCAGCCAAAGTCACTTTGTGGTCCAGTCCTGGTAGTCTCTTCTGACAACCGTGTATTGCTTTACAGCACTATGTCACATATGAAATTCACCGGTCAGTGATGGCTACAAGATAAGGCTGGTTCACAGAGCTTAAAGTGGACATCATGGATGCATGGGTGATACCAATCTTATGTTGGACCTGTGTATCTCAGTTCTGGTCCTCAGGACAACAGCCCTGCATGTTGTAAATGTGTCCGCAGCGCACCTGGCTCAAATTAAGGTGCAAGACAGGGGCATTCAGTTAGGAAAAAAGAATACAGCGGGTCTTTGGAGAGGCAGAGACTGGCTGGACAGGCCATATTTCAGAAATTTTCACTCAACCTGGGGCAACTAGCTACCCGCTGTTGTGCTTAGAAAGCTGCCTCCACCTGCTGGCCAGAGTCTCTCTGAAGCTAAGACTCACTCACTCCTCCAGCTGTGGTAACATCACTAGCTCCAAACACCCAGGTAGAAGCTTTAGTTCTTTATTGAAATTTTTTTAAGCCTCATGTTTTATTGAGCGCCCGTTGAATAAATTTGTCTGTGATCAAAGATATTGGAAACCTGTTTCTGACTGTGGAGATTGAAATAGAGGAAGGTCTTCAGATTGTGAAACATCATAATGCTTTATGAAACCACATACTGAGAAGGGAATATTGCGCCTTCCTGCGAACTATATGAATCCAGAACTGGAGCATGGAGACTGGATGACAATGAAATCTCTTGTGCATCTGTACCTTCACAGCACGATCGCTGTGTGAAAGTAGCTTTGGACAGTGTCATCAAGGCTGCTTCCTCTCCACGTCTTTGGGGGGATCTGCTGAACTAAATATCTTTTTTTTAACTTGTGATGCTTTAAGCTGAAATATTGCTGCAGAAATATAGCAGCTTGTACTAATTTTTAAATTGTCTGACCTAATGCAGGCAAACTGTGCCAAAAGATACATTAATAAAGAAATTAAAAATAAATAAATAAAAGATAACATAAAATCTTGTGCTGTCTCTTAAGGAGACCGAGGAAGACTTTCTTATTGTGTCCATTGCTTAAAAAGGGCTCATAATTTATCCTTAGATGAAGACAAAAGTCTGTGTAAAAAAATATAAATTCTTAAGACACTTAAGATTGGACCTAAATGCCTCTCTAACCTCTAAAAACTGACAAGAACATCCTAACAGGGTGAAAATGGTTTTATAGTGACTTAAAATATTCATTATCATGTCCTTATGAGAACCAGCTAAATGAGAAGACAGCAACAGGCTTTAAACGTGTATTATTTTGTGAATTACATATGTTCCACCTGTATTTACAGTATATGAGATATGAAAGTCACTGCTCACGGCATCAGACCCAATAACTAAATGGGCTCCAAATAGATACCTACGCTTCACAATAAGTCAGCCAACACTGGAGCTCTGGACTTCAGAGAATTCAACTGAGCCTTTCTATTGATTGTCATGAAATATGTTCACCTAGATCAAGTCTTAAGGCTAAACCTTAACTAAGACTCTCACCTTGTGTTCCCGAGCCATTAGTGAGTCGTCTATTCTTTTCTCCTACTCCCTCCCTGGTTAATAAAGCCCAGCATTGCAGGCAACAGAGGGCAGCTGAGGGCTCAGTCTCACCCGCCTCGGCATGGCCTCCCCTGCTTTTATCGATGAACACTGAGGGTTAGAGAAGCGTGTGCACAGCAGACACATGCTACGTTCTCTTTTTCCAGATTTACTGCAATTTTAAAAAGTCACGGCTTCAAAACCGCTGAAATTTTCCATTATACAGTTCCAGTGGTAGGAGTTGTTTTTATGACTCGTCAAAGACAGAGAGCGTAGGAATTCCTCAGGTTTGTGTGGAGCGCAGAGTAACGCTCCCCCTTCCCCCTCCGGCTGATGTGAGGAGTCAACCAGCTGTGTATTATGGCTGAAAGAGATGAACCCTCTTAACTTTTCCACTGGTGAAAAAGGCAAACTTCTCAGTTTGGGAATTTTTCAAATACTGAAAAAAAAAAACACACAGAGACAGTCATGGTTTAAATATGCTTTTGAAGAGGAGCTGCCGGAGGAAGCAATATTTAGAATAGGATTTAACATCCATGGGAGCACCATCAATCACTCTTTCCTGAGTTGCAGGAAAACGAAGTCTTGAAATGAAAGTTTGCTTCTAGTTAAAAGAGTAGGCACATCTAGTGTTAATTAAATGAAGAGCTACCAGAGACGTCCCACCAAAGCAGTTCCAATTTAGTCTCCATCCTTCAAAAATGCATGTTAAGGTTGATTATGCAACAGATGTATAATAAAGGCTATCTTATTTAGAAGAGATGTCCAAACACCTCTTCTTGAGCGAAGAAAGTTGCTTCAGTGAAATTATCTTTGATCAATTTTGTACTTCCAAGTCATTTTATATATCTCTTCAAACTTTTGTTATGGTTTCTCTGGCTCGACACATTCACCCACATTCCTTCTATTTATTTCAAGCTTTAATTTTAATTGAAAATGTTCCGATTATCGCTTACCTTCAAGTGTAAGCTAAGTTGTATTCTTATTGTTATATAAAGTTGCTGTATCTTGTTGATGCTGTTTTTGTTTTCGTCTGAGCCTCCAGCTCTAAGAGATTTTAGAGCTCTGCTAGCGAGGCTGTAACTGAAACTGTGATATTTTTGCTCAAGGTTACCATGCTGTCAGAATCTCATACCAGTCCATGCTTAGTGTGTGCATACGCTGAATACGAATTCTGCACATGCAGAAATGTTTACATTCAGATGAGAGACATGTCAGATTCCAGTCAAATCATTCAGAGAAGGGAGCAGCGTGACACAGTCAAAGGCACACCGCCGCTGCCGCTGAAGATGTGCGGCTGTGTGTGAACGAGAGCACTTTTGTCATTCATCGTCTTTCTGCTCACGGCTGCGGTTAATTATTCACCCAGGGTTGTGCTGCAGAGATGAACTTGGGGGCTCTGGGATAAAGGCACTGGAGGAGGAAGATGAAATTATAAAATCCTAATGACGGAACTCTGACTGAATGGTAATTTCTTAAATTGATTTTGAAGAGTTGCCCAGAAAGAGCCGGCGTGCCGAGACACTGAGACTGGTGGAGGGAGAGAATTGCTTTTTCACTCTCTCTTGTTTTCCTTTTCTCCTTCCCTGGACATGCTCCAGGCTTCCTCACCTCTGGCCTAACCTGTCTTTTCAGCCAGTGTCTGTCTGCTTGTTTCAATTTCCTCTCCTCAACCTCACTGTCCCGTTTTTTCTCTTTACATTTATCTACAAATCTAAAATTAATATCACTATAGGTATAATGTTGTTTTACTCCTCAGTCTGAACGTCGAACTCCAGGACTTTGTCTTCTCTTAAGTGAAAAAAAGGAAGTGCAAAACATATTCCAGTTATTAAATTACAGAAAAAAAATTGATACTGACATCTGAAACCTAATTAATTTAAATCTTAAACAAATGTACAGACATGCTTTAAAAGTAGATTTTGTATGAAAGGACACATTTATGGCAGTTTTGCAGGGTCACATATGTACTTTATTGAACTGTGAACTGTTTTGATAATTGCTTTATGAAAATGAAAAGAAATTACTACACAAGACAAATGCACTTGTTTTACTCATACAAGAAACCATTATATGCTAATTGCAAACATGACTCAATAATTAAAGCAATTTTAAATCATCTTGGGTAATGTACTTATGCAGTGAGATTTAAGAAAAAAAAAGGAAATTAACATGTCTGGAATAAAATCCCACTTGTTTTTCAAGAAGAAAGCTCCAACATGCAACTGATCCTAAAATCCCAGCATGTTGCATTTGTAGTTCTGGGTGTTTGCAGTGTAAACAAGCTGGTAAGTCAAGCTTGTGGTACAATAAGATTATGGAAATTAGAGTAGTATTTGAACTGGAAGAAACCAAAATGGCTTCCTGGTGCTTAAGCCCTTCTTGTGGGTCATTAAAGGACATCAATTCAAACCTGAAACATAATAGTTTTATTTAGATTTTATTCAGTGTCGCGTATGTATGGATAAGCTACTGCCAGTTTGCCCTAAATACTGAAGATATAGGTATTTTTATTTGTTTTAATTAAAGCTGTAATCGAGAAATTTTCAAAAATTTGAAGGCATACAACATTCTTGCCTCTCCTTAACCTCCAGGCTGCGCCATGCTCACCAGAGCGCATGAATGTGAACAGTGGTGCGCCAGCACTAGTATGTTACTACGGAGACCTGAGGCATCAGAGAAAATATACCTGAGAAGAAAAATCAATAAATGTAACAAATGGAGGGAAATATTTTTTTTTAATAATAAACAGCATTTCACATTTAGTCTCAAGTGGTGGCAGAGGGGAGGGAGGTTGTGAGCATTGCGAGCTGCAGGTGCTACCAAAGGACCGGATTTGTTTCTCAAATTGACTAGTTTATGCAATATTATCAAAAAATAGTATTAATTTTAGCAAATCTGAACTTTAAAGAAATTTCCTTGGAGACACAAAGCTTGTCAGAGACTCTGAGGTAATACAGAAGGGAGGTTAGCTTGTGAAGTCAGCCATTACACAACGTAGGACTGGATGCAGATATTCTTTAGTAATTTATGACCATTTTAGTTAAGACTCAATTCATTAAGTGTCAGCTGACAGATGGAAAAGTAAAGGCTAACTGAACTGAAACAGCTTCTCGTACTCCTGAGATCCATCAGAGCAGCAACTGAATGAACTTAAGCATTTTTTTTCCAGCTACATCAGCTACAACTACAAAAGCATCAAATATAAGACTGCACTCACTTTTGTGTGATAATGTCAAGTGAGAAATGTGAAAGTTCACTCACATATTGAGCTTAACATTATACTTAAAAAAATGCTTCGATGTGTTGTTGCAGTTGGAAAAAACACCCTTTTAAACAATAATTTTCCAACTTTTATATCTTGCTGCCTTTAAATTCAGAATCAGCTAACTTTATGAAATGGCAAAATGCCTCATGTTCAAAATTTTATAGATTTTTTTTATGTTTTATTATGAATAAAATGTGAGTTTATGAAATTTATACATTACTGTATCATCTTTTTATTGACATTTTACTCAGCATTTATACTTTTTTGAAACTAGTGCGATATATATCATTATAGAAAATTTATAACAAATGTACAGTATATTCCTTCACAGTGTCTGAAGTGTGGACTAAACTCAAGAAAAGAAAATCACCTTGAAAACAGTGTCTCTTTGCACCTTACACTGATCATTGGAACAAACCCTTTAATTATAATGTCAAGTTTCATCCATTTACATTGAATAGTGTAGGTTTAAAAGAAATTGCAGTGACAGTTCATTAGATATAAATTAGCTGACAGGTAATGAGCATTTCTTTGTGAGGGAGAGGTAAAAGTATAATGAAATATGAGATGACGTAACACTTGCCTTGCTTCCGTACTTATCATTTGACCAGGCTTATTTTTGTCCACTGAAGTTATAAATGATGTTTTGGGTGTAATTTTATTGCCATAGATATCTCACATCTATCAGCAGGCAATCACAACGAGGCAGTGTTTTGTGCCACTCATGTTCTATGGAGAATTGTGTATAACACTGGAATCTGTTTTCATTGGTTGACACATCTGACCTCATATTTTTCATATAATGCATTTGGGTATTTACAAAATAATGGCCTGTGTAGCTGAGAGCTCATTACGCAGTAACTGAATCCCTTTGGTCACAGTCTGGCAGTTTCATTTGAAGGACACTAGAATTTTTATTGATATATAGACAACACTTCTTTTTCTTTCTTTTTTTTTTTTTGGCCCTTTATGGTTTGATGTTTTATTTAATAACTCATAGCTTCAGGCGAAATAAGAATGACCTACACTGAAAGTCTTGCCTTGCATCCTTGTCATGAAGAGCCATATGAGAAAAACACCAAAGCTAAAATATTCACCGAAGTGGAATTCATTTAAGAAGACTGGAGAATTATTAATGTTAAATGAATTCTGCTGTGGTTCAATCTTGAATAAATGTGTAATTAAATCATGTGGTCAGTAGATGATATTTCACTTTCACAGTCAATGGTTACTCCTGAATCATTACAACTTATGTGATGCTTTCCTTCGAATATTTACACAGCAGATTTTAAAATCTCAAAGCCATTAACAAAATCTTAAATCATCTCATTAGTTAATTGTAAATGAGCTTCAGCATTCATCTGTGAATTAAGTTTGACGTGATCGCCAAATATAGCAACATCATTAGCATGTTAGCCGACTCAAATATATGTCTCGAGAGCTCTTGTGCATCCATGCTTAACATGTTCCCATAGTTTTCCATGCTAAGTTCCAGATGTACTGTATATGCTTATTTTTCTGTCTTCATTTAATCCATAGGCATGGCTGCAGCCTCTAAGGGAAGCTAAATGATCTTATGACTGGCAACCATCACTAAAAGCAACTCAAAAAAGTGGAAAAGAAAGGTAAATGCACCCTGATCTCCACTCACCCAAATGCTACTGCTCAGTTGCCTTTGAGCGAAGCACTTTACCATGAACTGCTCCAGGAGAGTAGCAAAGTGCAACTGTAGAGATGAATTAGTGGCTGTTTAGTTTACTTGGATTAAAAAGACACTTCTACTTTCCTGCTCTTACAGTTCACTGTGACACCAGAGCAAGCGCATCACATTCAAATTTCAGCATGGGGAGGCAAAAGCCGAGCTCTGTGATCTCTCGTCTCCTCATTGCCTTCTCCTTGTTTTTTTTTTTCTTTAAATTATCCCTCTTTCTCCTGCGTCTATTTTCCAGCACATCCTCTGTGACACCAGGCCATCACAGTCAGGCCTGTTTCCGTTAGCCGAGTGGCAGGCTGCAGAGGAGACCGAAAGGCGCAGTGATTGACGGAGATAAGACGTCTAATTAAGGCAGTGATTGGGGGCTGTGCTGGGGGGCTTAGCTTCCTGGCAAGCAGAGACAGAAGAGACGCATCCAGGGGGCCCAGCCCTTTTTTGCAGCTAGGCACACATCTGCTATCAGCGATCAGCTCACTGTCCCTGAAACGGGGGAGACGTTTCGCAGAAAGTTACCTGTCAATGTCATTCTTTGTTCCTTTTCTGCTCAGATGTACAAGCCATTTCCACCCCCCATCTGATTGACCGGTGAGATACCGATAGTGCTACGTAGACATAAACACTTCAGGGCACATGCAAGAGGACAGAAGCAGGGAGGGAGTCAAATGCACATTCATGCATCATCTACTACTGCTTTTTATACTGCACATGTTGAGTCATGAATGAATGCATTCATGCCAAGGACGCCATGCCAGATGCTTTAAATCTTGCATACATGCATTTGTACCAATTGTAAATGGGATAAATGTGCACACAAGAGTCTAACCCTACTGTCTAAATACACATTTGACATATCATTAGCATGCACAAAACTGTTTCCAGTATGCCTGCTGCAGCCTTTGAATTTACTGTGCGAAAGTTCGATCAGCCTGCGGAGATTTTACAGCCGGGGGGTAAATGTCATCATCTCAGCACCAGGTTTTATGACTCTAATCTGGCTTGCTAATACACACGCTGCACCCACAAGCATGTCTAAAATGGAATAATAGTACATTATGACACACTAGAACATACATCAGGGGTGTTCGTCGCAGCTGGAGTGTGTTGGCGGATCGAGCCAATTTATGAACCGATATGTCTACAGCCTAATTCCAAATATGCAGGAGCCGTCATTTGAATAATCTACACCAAGAGAGCAGAAGGCTAAGGGGTATTTAACATGATGAATAAGCCCAAGCCGTACAACTTGTGTTATCTGCTGAAGTCTTAAATTTAGATTCCTAGCTTGAGGGAGAGGGGTAAGACTGCAGAAAGAACAAGTTCATGCTTTTGGGAAGAAAAAGAATAGAAAGGCTAGACACTGCAGGAGACAGACAAGTGGCCAGTTGTGCTTATCTCCAACTCAGGGGGGTTTAAAACTGTGACAACAACTAAAAAGGGGGGAAAAAAAGTTAAGGATCAAGATTCTTTTGGAAATCAACTATGGCCTCTTGGCTGTTGATTTGGCTCCACAAAATCCTCTATGTATTTCTATTTCAGTTTGTTATCATCAATTGATTATATCCATATGTGATTGTAAGTGCAACTCCTCCCTTTCTATTGCGATGTGAACGTAAACAAGATTGAAAGGAAGACCTCGAGCGAGTTATGCCACATGTGTTCAGCATACAAAAGGAGAAGATTGTTAGATCCGTGAGGGGCAGGGAAGGCAATCGAAGCCCCTCAGCGCAGGTCAAACAGGCTCTGTGAAATAAGAAAGAAATCAGGGCAGCATGGACGCTGAGGCAGAGAGCAAAGTGGGTAAGAAGGACAGGAAGCTGCAAGCTCGCTCAAGGAGAGAAATGGGAGAATTGGAGCATTTCCCCCTAGTGGATACCAAACATTTATAACCAGGCTGAGTGACAGAAAAGAGAGAAAGAGAGAGAAAACAACAAGTACATGCATTGTTAATACCTGTAACTGTCACAACTGTTGATTCATGGGTGCAGCATTTTGAATGAGGCACCTCTCTCTGGCTTTTTAGGCAAAGTCTATAAACCTCTGCTGCTGACTCTCCAACTCTCTGATGACAAATGAGTCATCTTTGTCCAAGCATGGCACAACTGAGATCGCATAAATAACATCTGATAATGTGCAGTGGGACAAGTCGATAAGTAATGCCATTTAAACAGTTATTTGCAACATTAAATTCACAAAGATATATACCTTTTTAAAGCAGGTCTCTTTTGGCAGAAAATTCCCAGCAGCAGTTTAGAGTTGAATGTTGTGACAAATTTGGTTGTTCATTTTTTTTCTCTTCTTTTCTTTGAACTGATGTTTTTCTGGAGCAGGATGATTGTGCAACACACGTGCTTCCAAGATCAGCATTGAGTCAAAATTACAACGAATTTGGTTTGGATGAACAGTATGAAATGGGTATAAAAAATTTCTGTTTGAATCTGCTATTACTCTGCTTAGCAGAATTAGTAGAGTTTAATTTACTTTATTTCCTGGCTCGTGCCTGACTTTTAAGCACAGTCTTCAAAGTTTCAGGAGAATGAGATCATAAATAGAGCACCGTCATTTTCTACACTTTGAAGTTAGCTCACTTATAACATTTTTTCCCAAACCAGCTTTGAGGTGCAGTCAAAACACCCATCTTTGTCTAAATTACAATTGTCAGGTTGACAGGTCTCAGGAATTTTGAGGTGGTTTTCTTCCTTCATTATTCCATCCATTTGGTGCAATCAGACATTTTTAGTGGTGGAAAACATGCAATCATAATTAACTGTGGGTCAAATACCTTCAAATGCCCTTTTGGGCATTTTCTGTGTTTTCTGATTAGACTGTAGTGTTATAATGATGAACTATTCATTTAGAGGTGACCACAGGATAAGACAAAACATGAAGTCGGTGTATGTAGCAGCATTTTAGGGTGCTGAGAATGTTTCCTTCTGGAAGTTTTTCCTAACAATCAATCAACCTTTATTTGTATAGCACTTTTTGTACAATAAAATGTAGCACAAAGTGCTTTAAGTGCTTTAACATCCGCTATTCAAGTCATAGAGGGCAAAAATTCCTGATATGGTCATATTTACCAGAAACATCTACAAGAGCAACAACTTATGTGGTAAAAAGTACAACTACATACCAAGAATCGTGTGTGTTTTCCATCCTGGTGGATCAGCTGCTGCTTTAGACAGAAATGTGTTTTTGTTTGTGAGGGAAAGTTGGTCAACCATGCCTCAGTGGATGCAATTTGTTTTTTTTCGAACCAGCAAGGGAGCAAATTTAATAGTTCTTTTCATGACACTTGACGGAGGACTGCTTTATGAACTAGGCCCAGTGTGCCTCTTGATTTGTTGAAAGACAAAAGCTGATAGTCAGAGTTGATCCAACACTAGAAGCTTGTGAGTCTGAACCTCAAGTGGTGAGTAAAACTGTGTGGTGACTGGTGTGTGCGAGCATTTTTGTGTAAACCTTGTGGGAGCAGTGATCATAGTTGCCAAGTCTCATACTTTTATGCTTCTTCTCGTGGAAAAAAAATAAATAATTTCAATGCATCTCATCCAAAAATAGGGATGAATTTCAAAGAGACAGCCTTGACTGTTGGCAATATATTGGTGATAGCATCATTCGCTTCTCTAATTCTTGGCTGCAGACTTTTTCTTTGTCAGTGTGCATTTTATCACACATTCCACGTCTACACTTATTCACATGGGCATACACAGAAAAAACATAATAACTGTACACTGCAAAAAAAGACTTTCTAAAAATAAACTGAACATTCCATAAATCTAGTTAAAATTGTCATATTTTAAGCAAAACATCTTTGTCAGTGGGGTAAGAAACATTTTCTTGACTAGAATTATTAAAACTAGCAAAATAATCTACAAATTGTCTTGAAACAAGGGGTTTTTACTTTCTTAGCATTTAGTTTTTGCAGTTTAGCTGACATAATCGGTCTTATACGATAGAAGGGAATGAGCAAGATGTTAACCAATCAGTTCTCTTTTTTGCCCCAGTTTCCTGGCTTCAACACCTATGAAAAGATGCTGAAAATGTAGCCTTCGTCATGTGGTTGTATTTTGAAAATGTGTGTCTGACCAGCAGCAGAAGTTGTGCATGTCCATGTAACTTTAGCTGCACCAATCATCAAGCCTCCAGGAATACAACCAATCAGAAAACGTCAGAGTTAATTCTGCTCATTTGGGATGACCCTCTTCTTGTGATTCTCAATCTCTGATGTTCTGAAATAGCTTTTGGAGTTATGCTAGATACAAAGCGACTGTAGTGGTACTCTTCCAAATCAAATGTTTTGCAGTTTTCATTGTCATTTGATGAGGTGCAATGTTCATCTGGGCTTTCATGCTTCAGTTTCATGTTTGGGATTGTTTTCTTGGACAGTAGCCTGTCAGTCCATGGTGAAGTGAACCATGCTTGACTTTAGCCAGGGACACAGGTGTTCCAGCAGCATCCAGTTCACTGCAGACCATTACACCGTCCAAGCCAACTTCCTCAACACTGAGGATGGCATCTGAGGTCTTCTTCAGTCAATGACATAAGCAGACTTTCCAGTGACCCATTATTGGTGATTGTATCTGGATATCTTTTGGACTCTGTGACTATAGAGTCTACTATTTTTTTTTAGACATTCTGCATACTGTATCCAAATCTAACTAATCCAATGTCCTGTCATTACAATTATTATTATAAGAAAAGAGACTCTTTTCATGTTGAATTTCACATCATCAAAGCCTTAAAAGCTTTGCCTCTTGCTCAGTCTAGAACAATATGACATCTCTGTGATTTTCCTCACATAAGTTCCTTTTTTTCCCCCCTCTCTCTGGCCACAACATATCTGTTGGATAAATGTCAGGCCTCAGTGCTGGCGACAGCTGGAGAAAGAGCCCTTATGCTTCAGGGTCATCCATCTGTTCCATTTTCATGAATGTAGCAATTCATGAGTGTTGGGGGAATTTTCTGACTTTTGCACAAACATTTGCTCAGGCTTGAAGATGAAGTGGTTACGTGTTGGTGGATGAAGGTCAGCATCACGGTGACCTCAAGAAACAAGCTTTTGGCTATATCTCAAAAATTCATATACTTCTTCTGATAGTTCACAGAAATGTCAAACATGATAAAGGGAAGATCACTTTAATATAACATTCTCCCAAAACACTGTCTATTATTTACTGTTCCTCTATAATCAAGGAAATGAAGGGGAGATATTTCACAATTAGTCATATAACAAATTAAGAACATCAATCTTGGGTAACCAGCTATTAAATTCTTTAAAAACCTGAGTGGTTATATTGCATGACTCTGGACATAGATGGATGTGAAGCCAGACGAGGCATACAGCCACAAGGCAATGAATGGAGCTACTGCTTCTTAAATTATTCCTTGATGGATAGAGACAAATGTATCCCTTTAGAACTTGATACATTTAAGGATTCAATGATGGAAACAAATCCAGGCCTCGCTTTACCAAACAAACCCAAACTAACATTCTCATATAAATGTTAATTATTAATAGTAGTCATTGATTAACTATAAATTATGTATATAGTATCTGTATCTAGTGCATCCCCATCCTTCTCACTGATGCCAGCAGGAGCGCTTAGCATGTATCATATGAACCATTCTTTGAAGTGTTTTATATTCTTTGCATTTTGTAAATTAACATTATGTTAAATGTTATTCAGCTAAATTAGAAAGCAAGTTCAACTTTTTAGTTTTCTAGGTGCGAGGTTTTATTTTCTAACAGCATTTCCTCCTCAGCAACACAGACATGCAATCATGGACACACATTTTATTAAAAGCACTTTGTGTTTTTTTATTCTGAGATTATATTTACTCATAAAAAGCATGTACTTTTTATGTATTTATTTATTTTAGAATGTGAAATGTGTGTTATGGATCTACTTAAACCTTTGTGTTTGCACTGACCTCTCAGTCTGTGCCGATCCAGTTACCACGATAACGCCGTGGCACATCCACTGCATCACTTTTGTTTTGAACTAAAGCTGTTTCAATAGAAGCTTCTGCACTCGCATTTCTGAAAATCTTTCCTGCTGCATTCGAACTGCAGGGAGCTGTTGAATGTTTTTCTGTTAGAGGGCTACTTTGGTCTTGCCTTCCTCTTGATTCCACTCTTCCTCTCTTGTCAAGATCCATTTTATTTGTCAGTCTGTTGGTGCCCTAAAAATATAAAGCATTGTTTGTGATATGCGCAATAACTGGAGTTGCATAGAATCTTACTGCGAGGCAGACAGAGGGCTGAGTATTTATGAATGGCCTTTAAGGTGGTGAGAGATGAACTGCTGGATTTTTCCTCCTCTTCCCTCTCTCCCTTCTCATTTCTATTACCCTGAGACAGTGTGCTGCCTTCCAATTGTACGTGACATTCAGTCTCAGTGTGAAAATCAGCAGATGGGTAATTTTGTTTGTATGCTTAGCGTGAATGTGTGGGTGTGTGTGTTTCTGTCTGTGTATGGTGAATGAGAGTGGGTGAGAGAGAGCTAAGGAGAACGGAATAATTTATGAACGTTGTACCCTATAATTAGCTAAAACTAAATTGCGTGTCAATGTAGGAGGCAGTTAAATAGGGCTCAGCTTGTGTCACAGGACGTTACAAACCTCAAAAAGAACTACAGTCGTAGGCGACACTGTTCCCACTGACTATATCACTGAAAAAAAGAGATTTTATTTTAAATGGTCAAAATAAGCACCCAAGGCTTGAATGATTTCAGACCTATTTTGATGAGGCCTAGCTGCCAATACGTTTTTGATGAATAGCAAGATTATTTTTGGCATTTTGATTTATGAATAAAAGAAAAAGCACAGCCCAAAGAATCACTTTAAAAAACAAAGCATATTGTAAAGAAAGGATAGCCAATTTATGTTTTTTGTTGATTTTTACTTTGCTCACTCTGTCTATGAAGGTGGAGGCTCCCCAGAGGTGTGTTAGTCTGTGTATGTGTTTGTGTCAGACACATCAGTATATTTTTTATCTCAGATTGAGGCTGTTTTCATTTTAAAAAAGGCTGCCTGCGGTTGGCTGATTGATCAAACTGACGTTTTAGATTACATTTTATATATTCAAATCCTAATCTTCTTCATATACTCTGGCAGACAATCTAAAATAACCCAGGCTGAACAATAAACTGGTGATGTAGCACTTTCCTGCAGGGTTGTGCTTAAAAGTGTGGATATTTGTGTTTTAGAAGATAATCACCATGAAACAAACACCAAATAACAGTGTATCTCTATCATTCATTGCTTTGTTCTCACAGTTGTTGCTCACTCTCCAGTAGGCACTCTACTCTCAGCACCGAGGGAAAAGATTATGATATAAAAGATGTGTTGATGTTTATGGTATCCACCTGACTGATTTGAAAAAAAAAAAAGAAAAAGGAAAAGCACTGCCTTTGTGCTTCCACTGAGATCTTGAACTGCTGAACTCCATTGTGCTGTCTGTCTTCTTTTTAGTGTGCTGTCCTGCAAAGTTAACACACATACCCGTACACACAAGCATTATATATATATATATATATATATATATATATATATATATATATATACATACATATATATATACATACACACGTATAGATAGATAGATAGATAGATAGATAAGATAGATGAGATAGATGAGATAGATGAGATAG
>JAOWBL010000017.1:3135246-3148863 GCA_028564865.1 Zenarchopterus dispar | reverse complement strand
TGTGTGTGTGTGTGTGTGTGTGTGTGTGTGTGTGTGTGTGTGTGTGTGTGTGTGTGTGTGTGTGTGCATGTGTGTCTTAACTGAATCACTAGCAAATGACTTCTGAAACAAGCACTGCTCAAAGTGAGACAAGAAGTAGTGGAAGTGTCCGAGGCCCACAGCTCCCTTATTTCAGCAGCACACTTTTTGAAAGAAGTTTAAATTTGAATTAACCTTAGTTAGCATAATGGTTTATCATAAGCTGACAAAGTCAAGCTAAAATAACTAACTTGGAGTGGTTGAATTGAGGTGGTGGTGTTCCAGCCAGCTTACATGTGAAACATGGTTCAGCTCAGTAAAAGAAGGAAAAGCTTTAAAGGCACTCTTCAGAAAATCTATGGTTGACGTCACAGGGAAGTTGTCCAGTTCTTCTTATACGGTCAAAGGTTTAGTTGCATGAGTAGGAGAGAAAACTGATTAAAAATGAAGTTTGAAAGCTTAGTGCTTCTTAATGAATTAAGAAAAAATATGACACCAATATTCGGAAATACACAATGGCATTTTCAGGGTTTTATGCTCTGAAGAAGAAAAAGACCTCTAAATAACCTTGCAGAAAGAATGAAGCTTCTTTTCAGCTGCAGTATCATTCCCATTTTGACATCAGTGCTACTCTGTGCTTTCTTTCATGCACCTTCTCTTAGTGTCAGCTATTCACAAATGCAGTGTTGCAGAGACCTTACTCTTTCTTTTTCAACAATCCAAGACAGCCATAAAATCGAAGTTATCAACAAAAATAGTCCCTGTTACATAAAGTACATCATTCTTTGGAGGGAAAAGAAGCTACTGCCTTTGTTGACCGAAGGCTGTATACTAACTAAGAGAGAGGGGTCTCGCCATTTGTTTTTTTTTTTTTTTTAAATCACCAGCTACTCTGTCACATTATAGTCCGTCACTTGGTGACATTTTTGGATTAGGGCCTGTGGTGCTCCGCACAGCCAAAACTGAAAACGATAATATAAAATGAGCCTAAATACTGGACTGTGGTTTTTTGTTTTTTTTTTTTAATTTTAGAAGTCTTTGAAACATAGCCCTACAATCATGTGAAAAAATGAAAGTTCACCCTCTTTCAATCCAAAGTTATTTTTAGAAGAACATAATTAAAAAGTGTGATTTTATCAGTCCCTAATGTCAGTGCGGAAGAACAGTTGCCCACTCTTCATTCACTGACTTCATTGACGTTTGAGGGCTTTCATTTATGCTGCACAGCCCCACCACATCATGTCCGTAGGCTTGAGATCTCTTCTTTGAGTGGCTGCCTCTGTGCAAATTTCTTTTTCATCCATTTTGTTGTAAATTTCCTGGTGTTCTTGGGCTCATCACCCAGTACCTGGCAACTTTTAGTTGTTGAACAATAGGTTTTCACACATCTTTTCACACAACTTTCCCACAACTTATTCAGTCATTTGAATGGGAATGCGTGGTCAAACTTTTGATTAGCAGTGTGTGTGTGTCTGTATTATATATATATATATATATAAACATATATATATATATATATATATATATATATATATATGTAACATGTTAATACTGTATATCATATGTTGCTACTATTTAAAACCATTGCATTGAAAGACAGCATGCTTCATTTTTGACATGACTATAAGTATAAAAACAATTTAACAATATCAGTGTTCTTACTTTGCAGTTAAAAGCTTTTAGCTGTTTGGGGTGAGCAGCTTTCTTGTCAGCTGTCTGAATCCTCAGCTACTAGTTGTGAGGATTCACAAAACCCATATAACCTGTTAATACTGACAGCTTGACTGAATATGTGGAAAATCAGTGGAGTGTGTTTCTCTGCTCACTAGTAAACCTCAGCAGAAGGGTTATGTCACTGAAAATATGGCTTCTTTTCAGATATTTGTTTTTTAACTAGAGCACAGCCAACAGATATCTTTGGCATTCACATTATTAGGTCTCATGATAAACGATGATTAGGCCTTTTGCCAGATAGCCCCTGGCTGCTATAATTTATGTGTTGATAAACTAAGCTTGTTAAAGAAAGCAACACAACCCAATGTATCATTTCTAATAATTTAACAGTCATGTGAAAAATATTTTACACCCTCACTTCTTCTTTTTCTTCTTCTTTTTTTAATACCAATACATAAAAAAAACACCATCTGGTCTTTTTCTGGTCTTGAAATTAAGACTATACAACCCCAGAAGACCAATAGCACATGAACTTTTATAGCATGTCATGCATTTTTCATAAACGTAGGTATTATGCAGGAGCAGTGCGTGAAAAACTAAGTACACCCTGCAATTTCATAGCTTTTAGCACCACCTTAAGGATCGATAACAAACATCTTGTACATGATGTCAGCCTCTTATGTTATTGTGTCTTATTCTTCCTCCTCAAACCTGTTTCTGTTCATTAACATTTGTGGATATTTGTACATTAGATGATGTAATTGCAGACAAGCTTTAGATACTAGTGCATGGCACCATGTTTGGCTCTAGAATAATTTGAGAATTTAATAGTCAACTCAAAACTGCAGTTATCCTGCCCTGTAGCTGAAAAACAGTCCCCAATCACTAACCCTCCACCACTGTGCTTGACAGTTGATATGATGTTTTCTGATCCAGTGTTTTCAGTAAATGTGCTGCTTCATATTATGACCACACATCTACAGTGGATTTTTTTTTTTTCACAGAAATCTAGTTTGTTTGTTTGTACAGCCCTGTTATTTTAAGAGATGAGGGTTTATCAAATACCCTATCCAAAAGGTCCTATTTTTCCTTTGTAATTGTACTGCGATTAACTTTATCATTTAACGTGCTAACTGAAGCGTGTAAGAGTGCATGTAGTTCTTGGGTTTTGTGTCATTTCTCTGAGCATTCCACAGTCTCAACTTGTGGCGTACTTGCTGAGTCTTCCACCCCTAAAAAGACTGGCAACTGTCTCAGTTGTTTTCTGCTTGTCTTTCTTTCTCACTGCTGAATGGTCAGTTGTTTGGAAAACATCTTTGATGGGCAGTAACAGTGTGACTTCTCTAGCATCATTGCTGATATCTTTCCTCCTTGCCATTTGCTGTTCTGAATGCTTCAGAGTAGTGCCTACAGCTGATAATTACAGTGGAGGCAGTAAGAATGTTCTCAGCTTATCACACACTGCTTATTTTCTTTTTTATGTGTTTTATGGGATCTGTTTGATGTCACATTTATGTAATTGTAAGATCTAGTTAAGACCAAAAGTGTTGTAAACATAAATGAAACCATGTTTTTATAAAATGTCATCAGTATGCCACAATTTAATTTCCTGTAGTCACATAATAAATACATCTTATTTTACAATTTTTTATCTTCATAGGTTCTGCATATTGTTGATTGTTCACAAATTACAACACAGCATAAACCAGAAGTTTATACCAGAGCTGTTCATCTCACTATTTGAAGCCTGTCTTCAAATTTCCCAGCTGACACCTCAGTGAACTGCAGTAGAAAATAGTCTATTTAGACACTTTTTAGTGGTGTTTACTGTGTTTGATAGTAATTCATTCTGTTGAAAGTTCTAATTGGTGCTCAGGGTCTGGCACATAACAGTGTGAATGAATTACTTATACTATTATAACTAGAAATTGTGAATATAGCCCATTTTAATAATCCCATATATGTAATCCATAATAATCCAATTCATGTGATGTGACATGATTATTAGTTCTGACAGTAGAATATTTCAGTGTGAATTGTTTTTGATTGTATACTAAGTAGCTTTAAGGCTCCTGGCGAGATTGTCTTCTTTTGCTATTATTGTGGTTTATTATCTTGCAGAAAATACTCTAGCAATTCAGACATTTGCCATGTTTTGGAGTCAACTTGGAAATTGGCTCAGAACCACTCAGGGGTGTTGATTTTCAACAAAGAAAACTGAGTCCATAATTGGAATAGTTATCTCATAAAAAATGTAAGAAGTTTGCAAGCTGGACTTTGCTACTTAACTATACACAGATACGGTCTGAAATATACAAACTTGCTTTAATTGATATTGGTGGATTTATTATTTTTTATCACCCTTCACACACCATCCTAACCTTTCTTTTTGTTCCGTGCGAAGCTTTACATGACGAGCAACACCGTGTGGTGGTTATCGCTATTAAAAATCTCAAAACTATGTTAGAAACTGTTGTTGGGGGCTTTAACACTTGCCTATTTTGTATATTCATAGAAGGCTGTAAACCTATGGTAGTGTAAATTACATTCAAGGCAGATCCTTTATACCGCTGTCTGGAGCCCTTTTTGTTCTGTTCGTTAATTGAGGACATAGAGTGGTAGCCTAGTGCCCCTTACCAGTGAGCTGGTCAGTTAAAGATAATGTGGTTCTACTTAGAGTTATATATCAATGACAGAAGGGCATCCATGTAATTTGCATGTCAATAATGTTTTATGTTTAGAAAAATGCTATTGCAAGGAGTTTACTCTCTGTGTACACAGAATTGTGGTGATTTGATGTACCTAGAGTGCCATGAATATCAGAAATGAATGAATTAGTTTTGAAAACATGTTAGCCTGGTGCAGAAGTTAGAGGCAGATCAAAGTCACAACCAAAGATAGGTTTAAGGGGAAAAAAAAGAAATTGAATCTAAGCTGGAGTCTGTGTGTGAATCCCATCATTTCCAATTGAAAATGCAATTTCTAGCTTACTGTTTGACATCACTGCATCTGTTTGTAATCAGTAAAATGCTTGCAAAATGGGACTTTATTGATTTTAAACTAGAGCGTCTTGTTGTCTATTTCTGTGCAAGTTGAACAGGACAGATGTGATTTGTGGTTGTGTGGTTGAGACATTGTTGAAAGCCACCTTTAATGAAGTAACATGGGTGAGTCTGACTAACAGTAATATTCATATAGTCCAAGCCGAAAGGTTGCGTTTACTCCTCCTTCTTGTGGCCGTGAATGTCATGGCAATCTTGGACTGCCAATTGTTTGTTTGACCTTTTCTTTCATTAAGCAGACTCATCACAGGATGGGCATTTTTCATTTGTGAAAAAAAAATAACTTTGTGTTTTCAGAAATCAAGAAAGAGTCCTAATTATATATGAGGGGTTAACATGAAAAGGAATCCATTAGACCATTATTATCCAATGCTCCATTATTTGCCATTCAAATTACTGTGCATAAGTACAGACCAGTGGGGCTCATCTGAGAGGAAGCTGGTCAGAAACAACTCATGAGGGAAAGGTCTGCATAAACTAAAAGCTGTGATCCACTCATGTTACTGTACAAACATCTGTGGATTTACATCATCATGTACTGAAGGATTGATGTCCAAGAAGGCAGCAACCCTTTAAACGTTGTTGAAGGTTTGTACACTACAAAACCTTATTTGTAAGGAAGTACGAAAAAGCTTTGTTTCAAAAAAATTAGAAGACTATTTTAGACTTTTTTGCTTGTTATAAGAATTCTAGTCAAGAAAAATGTTCTTACCTCATTGGTAGAGATATTTTTGCTTAAAACAAGGCAATTTTGACTAGATTTAGGTATATTAGGCCTATTTCTAGAGGGGCTGTTTTTGCTGTATAACTTATCAAATGCATGAAAAGTCCTTTGGAAGAAATTTTGAGATATTGATTGAGTTGTTAACTGTTGTGCTGGTAGCAGTATCATGCTTTACCTCCAGGGAAATGAACAGATTGAATAAAGATTGGGTAATAAGTGCAGGGAACAATCTTGGGGTTATTTTTTGCATGTTTACAAACCATCAGCAATTCAGTTCAATTTTATTTTTATAGCATCTATTACAATACAGATTATCTCTAGATGCTTTTCAGACAACCAGAGCATGTTCCCAGAGCAAATATTAAATGTAATAATATTAATAATTCAATTATAATGTTTAAATACTTGCATATATTGACCTGTCTGGTCTGTTCTACCCCTCACCCAGAGAGCTGGGATACTCTTTGCAACTGGATGAAGCAGGTGTTGAAAATGGATAGCTACTTGTATGCCATACACATTGTACTAAATCGTCTGGAAAGGCCTTCCAAAGTTCTGTCATCATCCCTACAAAAAAAAATGTGGATTTTGCTAAAAAGTCAGGACAGTGCCAGGAAGCCAACACATTTAATTGAACTCAACCAATTCTGCCAAGAAAAGTGGTCAAATATCCCACAAGATGTCTGCCAGAGTCTTGTTGCCCTTAAAAGCATCTGGCCATAGTGAACCTTGCTAAGACTTTCGGCCTGACATGAGCTTTTGTATCCTAATTCTTTGAGGTTGCATGTGAAATGTGGAACTTATGATGATTACAGAAAACCTGAAATAAATTAGAACGTGCATTTGCAGTAGACCAGCTGGCTGCAATAATCTTGCATTTGTCAGAGTAGCTAAGAGTCCTGACTTTTGAAGTGCTCTACGCAGTCAGGAGGGAGAAATAACTCAGCTTTTGAATACATTTTTATAAATTGCATATGTATGCTCAACAGCTGAATGGATACTGACACAAAGTTGAAGTGCACTGCCAAATGTTCCCATTAGAAAACAGCACACTGCTCAGCAGGTTCATAACAACACGCCACAAGCTCCTATAGTCTGTTCACAATGACACAGGAGATAATTGCTTGTAAAATTTTTCTTGAAAGAAAGTGAGCGACTACAGAATAAAAAGGCACATCCAGTTGTCAATAGCAGCTACACTGGAGCACTTAGATTTGTACAAGTGTTTTGATTACATAAAGATAGAGTGGGAAAGAATAAATTGCAGATTGAGATGTGCAGGTACTTTAAAAAAGTCATACAAAACCCTTGCGTTGTAAGTGTCAGTGACCAGCGAATGTAACTCTTGTACACAGCTGTCTGATTTTGAGGAAACTACTATTTCTACATTTTATTATAAGAGGAAACCAGGAGTCAGTTTTAGAAAACATCATACACTTGAGACACAAAGTTTTTTCCTCATTTTGTTAAATAACCGGTTTCCGTCCGTCCTTTCATCCAGTATTTATAGCTGATTATTCCTGGTAAGGGGATTGGGTTGTAGCCTATCCCGGCTCTCGTCAGGCAAAAGGCAGGGATACACCTAGAGCAAATACAGTTCTCTTTCAAAAAGCTGTGATCATTCCAATTTCAAGAATATGTTATCCGTAAGCCGTCAAAAGGGTTTCCACACTTGCATCAAAGGAAATACATTTAGAGAAGACTTAAATGATTTGTTGAAATTGACAGCTTTTGCTTCTTTTTTCCAGACTGCTCATATATCCCTCTGCAAAGCTATCCGATGTAACCCCTAGCTCATTAGCAGCTCTGCACTTCTTGTTTGCTTTTTGTTTAGTCACGCGGAACAGCAGCCCTTCCTCGCTCTTTCCCTCTTCCTCCTTATCTTCTCCTTGACTTTTTTCACTCCTGCTACTTTTTCCCCTCTGAGGACGCCGCATGAAGGGTACTGGTTCTTGCCCTTTTATCAGCACAGATCTGTTTTATGCAAAGTAGCGGCAAAAGCAGGATGGGAGGGGGTTTAATTGTGGCTGAAAAACAAAGCGATAATCTCCCGTTTCTTATCTTTTACAATTCATCACTCAATACTTTAACACAACATGGAAATGTTCATTTCTGAACAGGACCTTAGAGGTTTTGATGTCTTTGGGAAGTTATTTCCACTCTAGTGGGATGGTGGCAAACAAAAGGGAAGCGTGACTGGAGGGAAGGGTGGATGCTGCCTCCCTTAAGTTTGCAAGATTAGAAACAGCGACAGTGAACACATGAGCAGGAATTGCAAGGCACGGCTGACACAAAGATTAAATTAATTTCCCAGTTAAACCTCCGGATAAAAACCACTCCTTTTCGTGGTTGATCACCCCCAAATTATCATTAGATACATGACTATGACAGCTGGTGTCACATGGGCAAAACAGTGCTAAACGCTTGCTTCGGTACATGAGAGAACTCAAAGCTACGGGAGTGTGTAATAGTGTGTTAGTGAGGTGCAGCTTCAGTGCCACGCTAGAGACATTAGTTTGTAAGTCTGTGTGTGTTTGAGGATGATGGGTAATGGTAATCACTGCGGCACTTGTTGCGCTTAGTTAAAATAAAATAAAGAAAGAAAGAGACATCCAACAATTACTTGAAAGGACAACCCTCATCGGAGAGCTGGTTCACATATATACTTGAAGATTTGTTTCGACAGTATAAGGACTTAATCAAAAGCAAAACATAATCTCCCAGGAACTGTTACCTGTTATTGCCTGAGTTGCAGCGAAGAGTGAGCCTGCTGGGATTATAATTCCCGAGTCAGTGACACCCATTTGAGAATTCTGGAAAATTTCAAGATAATGGGGAATAATACGAGGATAAGGTTGAGATTCTTTGATTAAAACTGACCGAAACATGAGAATCTGCAGTACACTTTGTTATCAAACCATATTTTGCTGGTCAACAAAATATGATTTGGTGCCAGTGACCCAAAGTGTTTATTTTCTGTAACAATGTGGTGAACACAGTGTCAGTTGACAAATACAAAGTTCTGTGTGGACCCTTGGCTGCACCTCTTACTAGATATCTTAAGGCTTCCAGGTCATGAACAAAAAAAATGTAATTTATAGTTGGCATGTGTGACAGGCTAAAAAGAAGGTGGTTCAAAGGTGACTTCAACCCCATAATTTCTCACTGAAACAAAGGTTATATACTTGTTGGACATCCTTTTTTTCTCAGCCAGAATTAACCATGAAATGCTTCTACTGTTCAGATCTGGATAATTGGAATTGAAAAGGTTTAAAAAATTGCTTTCTACAATTTAATTTGTTGATATGTTGTCATCCCATCATTTTTTTAAGAGTTATCTGCCTGATGCATTCAGTCCTGAATGACTATGTATTGGCAGTGTGTGCCGATGTGTGTGTGTGTGTGCATGTAGAAGGGAAAAGCTGATTATTGTATTTCATGAGGTTGATACAATATTTTTCCCCTTGAAACATCTCCTATACAGTGAGTGTTCCCAGCAACAATTCTTACCTTTGGTTGTATTTTTCTCTACATGACCAGGGGCATCATACATCAATAATGTGTACCTGCCAAAGTTATGTGTACACCATCACCTACACACAAGCTGTTATTTAAAGAAGGATGCATGGTGAAAATTTGCACAGTTCACATGTTCTTGAGATCAGAAAAACATATTACCCAATATGTGATGTAGAAATAGAGGGGAAAAAAGGCAACCATAGTTAACCTAAATAAAACTTTCATCAGAACAGTATGCTGGTTTGATAGCCTTGAAACGATTTTCTACTTCTTACCCAGGGTCAGGTGATGGGACAAGAATATAAACAGAGATTCTCAAGCTCTCTTCGTCAGCTCTTCTGAGGGACTTAGAGCCATTTTCAAACCAGCAAAGACAGACGATCTCTCCAGCAAGCTCTGGGTCTGCCCTGAGGCTTCCTCCCAGGGGAATATGTCACTCTTTGGAGTCAAGCCTTTTTGTAAATACTCTTATTTAACAAACCACACTCTGTGTGTAGGCCTGTATCTGTATCTCCCTCCTAATCAATTCCTTGTACAGTTATTTGGCTCAATATAGAGGCCATGTGATCATCAGCTGCAGATAAAGCAGAGGTTGCCAGTCCTGCTTCTGCAGCCCTGATGACCTGATACACTTTTTGACATCTCGTTATAAATGTTTATTTTTATCTCTGCAGGGCTCTCTGCTCCAGTTTTTCCACTTCTTTTGCTTTTTTCATTCAGCAGTTTTTATGTTTGTATTTCCAGAATTGAGACCACCGAGTAAAGCAGGTTCACTTTTTCCACAAGTGTGTCAATTTTATATCATCTACAATTCTACTTCTTCTTATATATTCACAATGCTATAGAGAAAAGAAACCATTTGTGCATTTCTGTCTTTGTGCACATAAACAGTATTTAACATGTAATTACATGGTGTTTTATATATCTGGTCCCTGATTTCTAAACACCACTGAGCTGATTCTTGTTCATGGTCCATATAACAGAACACTGCTACACATTTTAATCATATTAATAAGAAAGAAAGAAAATAAATTATAGAAAAGAAAAGAAAATTGTCACTTGGCTGCGTACTATTTGTGTGGATTATTTTGATTTATTTGTACCTTCTGGCTCTACCGTTTGTGTTAATAACCTTTGTCAATCAGGGAAGCGTGTGGTACAAAGAAAAATGAAAGCTCCTGACTTCAAAAACATAATTTAATATTAAAATAATATAGTCAGAAAAGCAAATTAGGAGAATAAATTAAATCCAGAAGTTGGACGTTATGAAAGAAAACATAACTAAAGACTAAAGCTGTGGGAGTGTTGCAGAATATTTTTTTGTTTTTTTCAAGAGAGAAAACAGGAACTGCTGGTGAGGGAGGTTAATACAGCCCGCCGTTGTTTGCCAATCCCAATAAAAGTCCAGAAGAGGAAGTCACTGTACGCTCTTAAAAGGTGAGTTTAGTTATCACAGGAGAAGATGCCAAGCAGAGTCCAACTGCAACACCACTGGTGCTGTTTAATATGCAGCAGAGCATGCTCAACAGTGCTTAGTGGACAAAAATGAACATCAACATCCATCAAATTAACTGTTTTCTCCCAGCTACCTGAACTCATTAAGTACTTTAAACAGTCCAGATCTCCAGCTTCTGATCGTGTTAGAGCAGGTTTCTGGTTTTAGATGACGTGTCTTCACTCCAGTTTGGCCCACAGCTGGTTACTTCATCAGATAGACATTTGTTTCCACTTTCATTTTGTGACGTGAGCGCTGCATGCATGTGCAAAAAATACATAACCTGACAAAAAGGAGGTGAGAACATCTCTGGTTTGTTTGCTAGATCAATGTCTAATCAATATACGAAATGGAAAATGTCAGTAAAAGGTAATAATTACAAATAAAATTGACTAAACTTCAGCACATGAGACTTGCTAGGATTGATGTCTGACGTACCTCTTGAAGAAATTTGTTAGTGAAATCAATTCCTATAAGCACCTCTGAAATGTCAAAATCTGAATGGAATAAATTTCTGCATCAGACATCATATGTGTAAAAATCATAGTTGAAAAAGGTTAAAAAAAATCTGTATTATGTTAAGTCATTCAGCGGCGTTATCATTTTCATTGGTTACTAATTGATCACCTCTGGCATCCATTTAGCTATTATGTAATTTACTCTGATATTGCACTCAAACTTAACCTAGAAATCTAGACATACTGCTAGAATATTTGAATTTGCTTTGTAGGTAATCTAACTACCATTCACTGGAGTTCATTAACTATGTCCAAAAGTCATGCAGAACCAATCAAATCAGCTTTTCTTTGAAAATAATCTCTGGGTTGGGCTAAAACGATGACGACAGAGCGGCGATGTAATCTGGACGTTAACAGTGTAAACGGCTGCAGCTGAGGAGTCGTTTGAATCAACATTGGCAGGAGACAGTTAAAGAGTTTGACTTTTTCTTTGAAAATTAAACAGAAGATTGCACTCAAATAATTCCTTTGAAACGTAGCTGTATTTGCTATTTTACTGACAGGCTACATCAAAAGTTTAGTTTAATAGTTAGTAGCTTACTGCTAGCCTAATCGGACTGAGTGGATGCTGACTGGTGGTTTTTGTTTCTCCCTTTATCACTCTGATGAAGGACCAAGTGAAAGAGATAAAGAAATTTGGGTTTTTGACCATGCATCTCACTCTCCATGAGTGAGATTTGAAATGCCCTATATCAGCTAAGACTCTGCAGTCCTGAATCCTGGCTTTGCAGACAAAATGGCAAATCACATTGGTCACCAAGCTCTTTGAATGACAGTTTCTTATGGACTGTGGTGGATGAGGCCCATCTCATTTACAAATCATAAGCAGTATCTGTTAAACATGCTTTATAAATAAAATAAGCTATTCAGGAAATAATTGGAACACGGTTACATCTTTCTTACGATAGCTGTAGCCAGTAGTGTCACACATGGTCCTCAATGTGAGAGATATTGGTTGAGTATTAATTCTCAACCAATATGATTGAATTCCATTTTTTTTAAACATTTTTGTCTCTCTTGCTCCATCAAGCTCTTCCACACAATATTCTCTTCCACTGATGCCCTTTCATCCCTCTAAATATGTCACCTTGTTGGTTGTGCTGATTGGTCATGGTACAAACCATCTGCCTGCAAAGGCAGTTTCATAAGCAACCATTGGTCCACCTCTGATCCATAGGGAGACCCTATGGATCATTTTCAGGCCGTTTTCATGACACTAAGTTTTCTTCTCCCTATCTTTATGTTCACCTGCCACTTCTGACTCAGTCAAGTAACTAAGGGGTGCAACGTTACTTGTCAAGACATTACTAGAAAAACAAGACTGGGAGAGGAATGGTCGAGTTTCAGAGTGTAACTGCTCCAATTAGTCAAGAAATTAAGGGCGATTTACTGCTACTAGCATTTTGCTCACAAGCACTGGTGTAAAACTGTGGCTTCGTTTGTCTGCCTGCTCGACAAAATGTAAATGTCTGCAGATTTGCAAAGTTACGAATCCTGTCAGTGTTGATGGTAAACCTAGTGTGCTGGGGCTCATTTGATGCCTGAGGGTAAAACATTTCACAACACAAACAAAATTCTTTTTGTTTGATATATTTATTTTAATTTCTGCTTATCAGTAAATATACCAAGTTCTTCTTTTAAAGTAGGCTTGTGGGTGTTGAGCTCAACAAGATAGACTGATGATAAAATGAATAAATCGCCAGCCTGCAACTATCAAAAAGCAAAAAAACTGATGGCTCAACCTTTAGTTGAGAACAGGTTAGACAAAAGATATACATAATTATATGATGTAGTTCTGTCAGTGCATCAGCATCGGTGATGTAGAGGATTTTACATTTTACATTACAGAATTGAGGGAGATGCTCTAAACGTTCAATATCCAACTTACCCCAAACTAAAAGGGTATAGTTCTACACATAAAAGCTGTAAAATGCAGACAGGGTGAAAGAGTGATGAAAAATAAAAATATAAATAAATAAGTCTTGGGATTGAGACAGGCACATGAAAGAAACCGTCAGTGAGAAGTAAGGACTTTTATCTGCCTTATCCACACAGCATGTTATTATCAAATCATGTAAAAAAAAACTTAAGAAAAGGTTAACCTTATCACACCGATGGTCACTTAAAACAGATCCTTGTAGGCAATGCATCAACAATGTCCCGTCTCATGTGTACACATTGGCCCCCCTGTGTCAGTGACTAAATACCGGGTCGGATGCCAGAAGGCTGCTCTTCACTTTGATGATGACTCCCTGTGTCAGGGTGCCTTTGATCCTCTCCCCAGCTTTGTGAATAAAGAATGCACTTTGATTGATGCTCTGCACATTATGGTCGTTTGAGAGTTGGCAGCGGAGAAAAAGACATGCCTGTCATGTTGAAAAGCCCCTTGTCTCTGCTGCTGAGGGCCAAATTGCAGGAAAGCCCTTTTGTGGTGCTTTTCAACATCTAAATCTATACAAGGACTATTATGCGAAACTAAAACTTCACAGCAGCTGGCTATCTATCCTCTGTCATCTGTAGCATGTTTGATTTCAGCAGTATTTGATGCATGTGCACGGCTTTTTAAAAGCCCAGTCTGCCCAAATACTGATTGGGTTAGTAAAAGGC
>JAOWBL010000017.1:3124931-3135146 GCA_028564865.1 Zenarchopterus dispar | reverse complement strand
AATCCTTAATGCTTATCAAGTGTAGACGCAAAATGTGACATGGCAGAGGAAAAGAGGGATCAACCTCAGTCATATAACAAATCAATAAAATGAGCTTAGCAGGGAGCACAAAATGCAGCTGTCATCTTAATTGGGATCCTCCTCAGTATTCTAATCCTGTGCAATCTTTTACGCACAAACAGGTACATTTGCGGAGGGATAACAAGAAAATGAGAGCGTAATCTTAGAGCAGATAGCACAAAGCAAGCCCTGCATATTGTGTTTTGAACTAATTGAGGCATGTGCCGTTGGATTGCAGAAAATAGGTGGAAAGGACTAAATGTGGAGAAGATGAAAATAAAATGAAAAATACATGCGCTTAGAATTCCATTTCATCACCGGAGTGATGCATTAGATGCAGTAGAAATTCGCAGTGAATAATACATAGAGAAGGCGAAGCCCCGTCCGCCAGTTTAAAAAAGAAAAATCTACGGAGCACATAAGAGAGGCCTCGCACCTTCGCTGATGAAGCTGCGGAAATTGAGCAGATGTTCTGGTGATCGGTCCAGAAGCTTGAGACATGCTTCAGCATACTCTCAAAGATCTGGCGATGCAACTCCTCGCCATGATATAGTTGGTACTGGAAAGCTTCTGTCAGCACGTGGTGACGGAACATTATCGCGCTGTGAAAGATGGGACAAAAATGTAACCGGCTGATTACAATCCTGTCAGAAATCTCTCAGGCAAGACTAACCGAACATTTCTGAAAGCTGTCATGCATACACACACACATACACAGTGGGGATGTGAGTTAGGTGGGGATGAGTATAGCATTTGTTTAGCTGGGCAGTACTCTGTGTACTGGGGGAAATACTGAGCAATCTACCACCTATCCCAAAACCGGCCAAGCACTGACTGTACAGTAACACAAAGGACGGCGCAAAAACACCTACTGAGATGACGAAGATGGCTGGCAGCCAGAGACAACATATGGTTCCCTTCCTGGCCCCTAATGAAGACAAGCTGACATAAATATCAGACAAAATGGCCCACTCTGGAGACCTGCGTTGTCCTTCTGCAGTGTTTCCGACGCTGACGTAAACATTTGAATGTCTTTGGCATTCTGGGGCTGGAGAAGAGAAAAGTGGAAGCGTGGAAAGTAAACACACCAGGGGATGTAATAAAATACATATAATGCATAACAATACGCCTACCCAAAAGCGTAAACATCTCCGTCTTCTTTGAAGCCTGCAGGTAACAGAGCTTACAGTCCACATTTGTAGGATGAAATGGTTTTGCTGCTGTAAACAAGCTCAGTACCCTCACAAGGTTCACGAGGCATCAGAACACCTCCGTGTTTTAAAAAAAGGCGTCTCGGACCTTGAAAGACTTCCCTACGCTCCGACTGTGTGCCTTGGTAAATTAAAAATGAAAATAAAAACATCAGTCATAACAGGAACAGAGTTAATGTCAGAGCTTGAAATGAAACTGTTTCATGCTCACGTTCAAAGGCAGCACCTGGAAACGGCACCATTTAGATAAAATGAGACTTTGTTTTGATTTTCTGTCTAAGAATCCTCTGCCAAAGTGCTGTGCAGCCGTGTCTACCGACTTTCTTGTCCTTTGTCCAAAACTGTCCACAACCACTGCTTTTAGAACAAACTGGGGGAAAAAAAGCAAAGATATAATTTGCTGGCCAACATTTGTCATCTGTTTGATTCATGTGCAAGCATGTGCTCAGTCAGGGAGGTCAACTGTTAAAATAACTCCCTGACACAGAAGCTCTGGCTTTTTATAGAGATAATGGCCTGTACTACAGACACAACAATAGCCTCCCTCTGAGAAGAAATGTTGTCCTGCCAGTTCACAGCCCTCCACAGCCCTCCACATTGGATATTTATAGTGCCTCATAATTAATACACTGTAATTAAAGTGTGTAAGGGGAACTTATAAAGTACAGCTGCACTTACAGGGGTAAAAAAAAAAAAAAACCCAGCAGCAATGTGAAATGAAAGTCATCTCAATATCACAAAGACTCAGAACCGCACCCAAATGTAAGACAGTCAGGCTGCCGACTCAGATACATCACGATATAAGCTTACTGATCAATATGCAACCTGCCTTTCTCCTGTCCTACTAGCTGTCACTCAGCATTACATACACCATTTAAAGCATATTAACAAGCAGTGGCCCAGTGGCATGTGACTCAGTCTGACAATAAACATCAGAATGGTAAAAGAAAACTTCAATAGTAAGTAAAAGAATCTAATTTCCAAACAAGCAGCCGCAAACATTCAGATGCTTAAAATACAGAAAGGAAAACATACTAAGAAAACAGTCTGTCAGCTCCGTATGACAAAATCTAGCGTGGGAGTGACATTACAGATGAAAAAAAAGAGAATTCGGAGAAATGTTTATTAATAACTTCAGATTCAGCTTGTAGGCCGTCACTTTGCCCTCACTGTTTAGACGCTTTCACACCGAGATCACAGATACACTGAAGATCCCCTGGAGATAATGATCTCATGAAGGAGCAACACTCCCACCTAAATGTGTGCTGTCACCCAGCAGTGCTGGTCTCAGTTTTGTCTGTCACTGCCGGATGTCACCGCTTAATCTTGAGCTTGCTTGTCACTTGGCTAAGCGTTCTGACAGCAGGCCCGAACACCCCTGGTAGACAACCCATGGGCCATCTCTCACTGATTTCATCCATCTGCATGGAGTTTGCAGCCATGCTCGCTCCTCTGTTACACCTTTCCACACTGCACACAGCGCTCATTTCACCTCCATGACATCTTTGTTACCGCCTCAGTCGTCTCAGAAGGTCATAATAAAGACGCTACAGAAGGTTTCTGATTCTTTTGTTGCACCTGTTTTTGTTGTTTGCAAGCTGCTGTCTTGCTGTCTGCTTTTAGGTTGCAACGCAGTTTTTCATTTATCTATAATCGTCATGACTCACCGTTCCATCTAGTCTCATCTCTCAACTTCAAATGTAGTATGAAACATTGTTAAAAGCTAATTTATAAGTGCAACACACTGTATACACGAAATGATGAATGATGTGTTTATATATATAAGTCTTACTACATGAGGACATTTTTGTCTGTACCCTTCCATTAAAAAAAGAAAAACCCACTATGGTCTCTGAAATAATTTGAAACTGACAAAAGTAATAATAAAGAATAATATACTGAGCAATGGCTCATCAAAACAATTGTGCTGCCATGGAATAAATAACAAATAAAATAAATGTTTGAGTCAATCACAGCAATCCACAGATTTTTTTTGTTTTTAAGAGTGCAAAAACTAATTTCTAAGAAAATAAAAAAAAACTTGTTTTATGATAATAGATAGACTATTTTAGACTATTTCGTTAGTTTTCAGAATCCGAGTCAAGAAAAATGTTCTTATCCCATTGGTAAAGATATTTTAGCTTAAGATAGGACAAATTTGACTAGATTTATGTAATATTAGCCTTATTTCTAGATGGTTTGTACAGTAAAGTCTATTTTTTCCTTTTTTAAAATTATTTATTCTTGCAACTGAACATAAAGCTGATGTGACTTCCCAATATGCTCCAGTTTTCTCCCATCAGATCAAAGAACATTATCCAGGAAGCTTTGTGGATTGTCTATATGCATTTTGACAAATTCCAGTATTTTTTATGATTTGCTTTCAGCTGTGGAAGTTATTGTATTTTCTCACATTTGTAGTAGTGCACAAGGATGCATTAAAGCTTAAGTGTTGTTTTACTGTTGTTTACTCGTTGATCGTGTTTTTAAATGTACCCCTGGTAACTTAAACAATAATTCTGCCTGTCTAATACCAGTGGACATTTCTTTACACAACTTTTAAATACTCTATGAACAGTATTTAAAAGTTTCTCATCTTGAACTTAGCAGTTATAAGTATTTAATACCGTAAATGCTGCACACATCCAAAACAGACAAAAAGACAGAAATTGTTAATTATGTCATCTGGGATTTAAACTCCCATTAGCGTTTATCAGCCTCCTGTTTTGTTGTTCACACCAAATCTTACCAGTGACATTTGGGATCTGTGCTTCCCAGATAAAATCATAATTCCTTAGAGCTTCCAAATATCTAAATTAGCACTTGAATATTAACACACCAGCTGTAATCTGTTCATTAGGAGAACAATCTTGCCATTTTTAATAATTAATGGCATTATGTCGGCGATGTGAGGTACTGTATACGTGGGAGTAGTTCTTCATATAGCATGTTAATGATCCAAAGCATTCAACTAATCAGTCAATTAATCATCATCTTATGAATTTGATCACTCTTTTCGGCATTGTTCTGCATAATAGGTTTTAAACATTCTAATCCACGCTTGGATTAGAAACCCATCCCGGTTCCTCCTGGTGACGTGTTCTTGTGTTGAGCTTTAAAGTGCTATTAGATAACACGTCATTTTCCTTCTTCAGCACACAAGTGCATCACTTGAAATTCTCGCAAGGAGCTGTTTCCTGCTTGCACAAAAGACAGTCTGTGTTTTTAAAGAATAGTATTTTCACATCAAAAAATAACCCCTCCAAAATATCTGAATAACATTCCAAAGGCCAATTTAGACTTCATGCAGCACGTCAGAGAGCAAACTCATGTTTATTTATCACATACTTAAATCTCTTGTATCTTGAGCTCAGTTAGTCGTGGTGAAAGTGAAATAGAAGTCTCTGGGTAACAAAAGAAAACATTGTGGAGGAACAATTTGCAATGGGTGTTTAGATTGGCTTCAATGAATGCCACAATGAAAGCAATCAATATCACTAAAAGGTTTGCAATTGTTTTGCCAAAACATTCCGAAAGTTGTGAGGGTAGAAAATTAAGCTGTGACCTTCAGTTGTTCAGCAGTGCTGATGACAAATTTAAGCCTGTGACATTTGGTTTGTCGGCTTTCTTTTTCAGCATCGCTACAACTTTCTATTGACTTCATAAAGAGGTAACTTTTTGTAACTAAGGGCTGGCAAGGGAAGCTTGTTCCCTGGAGACAATATGGACAAAATGCAATTTTAAAACCATGTACCAGCATTTATTATTGCAAATTTAGTGGGGTTTTTTTTTTTAAATCAGGGAAACCTTGTTGGAATGTATTGATGGATTATCATCACGTACAACTGCATTTTTACTAAAGAGAGAAGATAAATAGTAAGTCAAGAGATAATAAAATGATCATTTGATGAGTAAAAACAAAAAAAGCAGCAAGTTTAAGTTATCTCCTCCTTAGTTGAAGGACTAAGGAGGAGATGTATTGTGAACCTTATATAGGATTTATTACAATTTTTAAAACTTTAATTTTTAAATTTCAAAGTTCAAAACTACATGTAGAAATGGCCCCAGCAAACAAAAGCAAACTAAGAGAAGTCTTCAAAATGTATGTCAGACATGTGCCGAGATAGTTATGGCTTTGGAAAAGTTAAGATAAAAGAAAATCTGAGAAAAATATGGAAACTTTAAATAATCTACCCACATCCTGTGTATTTTGTTTCATGGTGCTTTTTGTTATATGGCCTCATCTTTCCTTTGTGGCAGTAAGTGTAGTTGATACAGGTGTACAACACAGTGCACTTACAGGATTTTATTGCTGTCAGCTTTAAACATTACCACTTGTCAGATTTTATTGTTTAAACTCACACATGTGGTCCATCCTTTGCAACCCTCCAATAAACAAGCCCCATCACATAAGAAATTTCAAAGTAACCCCTGGATACACCACGCTAGATGTTCAATGTCAGTTTTTGACACTGCTAGAATGTTGTTCTGCTTTGTTTGTAAGACCACTTTAACTGCCAGTTGTGAATTTCTCTCATAATGTTATGTTGGAGCAACTTTTTCAGAGTGAAAACCAAGGAATTGCATTCTTTTACATTGTTTTTTTTTTTTTTTTTAATCTCTAGCCCCATCATGGTTGGAAGAGGCTTGTTCTGGCAACGTTTCCAAACAAACTGACTTCAGTCTTCTTCTAATTCTGCTGTCATGAACTTTAACGCTTAACATGCTCAGTGAGCTCTGTAGGGTCTGAGATGTGATTATTGTTTTTTTTTTTATTTTTATTTGTATTTTCGTGAGGATTGAAGTCTCTGACCTTGAAGGACATTTTCTGAAATATCCACCAAGATATCGTGAAAACTTTCCAAATGACAACTGTTACTGTAGAAAACTGAAGTCCAAATTGTTTGGAGATGATTATATAACGCTTTCTAGATTTATATACAACAACAGTTACAGAAACGTACCTTTTTAAATCCTACGGAAGCCTCGAGGGGTACTTAATATTGCCAATGATCATTTATCTTTTTGGCTTCACTTGCGTTAAAAAAGTTATGTTGTTATTGCTCTGAGGGTGTATTTGACAAATACTAGACCCACTGATATCAGAATATTTTGTTTTACATCTTTATATGAAAAGCATAGGATTAAAAGAGGGGGATCCAACTTTTGTTCATGATTTTATTACATTTTGTCTGTGTCAGTGCATTTATTAAATTATCATATCTCTTTCTAGAAAGGAAGAATGTTTTTTGATGTCACAAAAGTTTTGAAAGGATTTGCGTTAGCCTGACTTTGTTTTTAAGATCACTGCCAGAGCTTTTTATGTTATAAAGTCATGTCTTGATTTGAAAGGTATCTGAGCTGACAGAAACACAAATGGGATTAATATGCGGTCAGCCTAAAGGATGAAAATGGTACTAAACTAAATGACAGAAAAATTCTTGTCTCTGCTAACATGAAGCTCTCAAACCTTGAGCCAAGGGAGAAGTTTCTGCTTAATTAACACGTTTAGCTTTCTTTCCCCCGCAGCCTCATTTTCTGACTATGCTAATATTTAGACATCCTGTTTTATTTATGGATGAGGTCAGTGCACAAGGTGGGCTCCCGCTGGCCAGTTAAGCACTGGGCATCTGTCCATTTTTTTTTTTTTTTTAATAATTATGCCTTCTCAGCCTCCTCAAATTCACCCTGCTACACGCCTAAACACACACATCAGCTCAAATACTAAACAGACCAAAAGACAGAAAACTTGAAACATAATTCAGCTGAAACAGAGCTGCTAATTCTTAAACACTGAGCCGTTGCTGAAGATGCATTGCAAAAGAACTTCCAGTAACATTGCCTCAGAGTCACTTGGTATTAATCCTTCTCTATACATAATGAAATAATCAGTTTGGAAACTGGACCAAGCTGTCTCAAAATATGTGCAGGAAATGAACACTTGACCGTCATTTATCCCATTTACCCCTCAGCTAAAACAGAAATGTGCCGCCAAGTAATAGAGGAAAGAAAAAGTAAAAGAGCAGATTAGTTAACCGCTGTATGAGACTTTAATATTGGTTTCTCCAAGTTTTTATAATAAATCCGCTATTAATAAAAGAGCTGAAATTAAAATACAGTGCATTAGGCTGAATATATTAGCAGTGCCATTGGAGCATATTAAGCCATGCATTCGGGTGTCACATGACGTACCACAGACAATTGAGAGGTAATGACATCCTGAAGCAGTCTTATGTAGGCAATATGTTCTGTCCCATCAATAGTGAAACAGGCTGCATTTGAGCCGAGCTGACACATTACTCGGGTCCTCATATGTGGAGGGCCGTTGGCAATGAAACTGTGTTATATGGCCAAGTAGTGCTGACAGGTTTCTTTCTCCATCTCCTCCCCCTCCCCCTGTCTCTCCTCTTTATTTATCTCTCCTCTAGGCTGTTGAGAGGCTGGCATGTGGCGGGAGGAAGGAGAAAGGATGGATCTTCAGCCTAGCGTAAGAGCCTTCCCCGAGGAAGCCGGCATCAGACGCGAGGCCTCACAGGCCGTTGACCTGCTGTCTCCTTGATTTATGGCGGCTAGGGGGCTCTGGCCACTGCAGACTTCTCTCCCTTCTCTCCACTATTTCTCTTCACACTCTCTGCAGGACTGCAAGCATCCACGCGCACTGCACCACCGTCTGCAGGAGTATCCGAAGAAGGATCCCTCGCACATGCCGAGCTGCAGCACACGCACCGATACATCCACATCTTTCTACTCTGTTTCGTCTAAAAATAAACACCTCCATAAACATTCCTACACTGCGGCACTGTGTCCGGCCCTCCTGTCACAAGTCCGTTAAAAGCAAGCTCGCTTTCAGAGCATCCTCCATTTGACTGCACATGGATTACAATCATCGTATGGCCTCAGCTGGATCAATGGAAGTGCGCTGAGTGACAAGATGATGGTCCTGTTTTCACATGCCCTGAGAGAAATCAGCCGCCAGGATCTCTCCATACATGGCTCTGCTTCCAAAATGAAATAATCATCCTCCACGGACTATTAGAGCAGTGACTGATAGTGTTGTTTTTAGTATTAGACACGTCAGAGTTGGACACTAGCTCCTGTGCACATAAAATCTTTTGGATCTATTCCTCTTCTACTTTAAGGGTGTGCTGTGTACGAAGTACACATTTCCTTCTGGTCCATTTTTACTTCTGAAAGGTGTACCCTGACAGTAAGAGTCAAAAGTTTCCCTCGCCATGGTGTTGCCGCCCCCAGACAAACGTCACGTTTGCCTGACCACCATCGTCATCATGACCAGCATGGCATTCATGGACGCCTACCTGGTGGAACAAAACCAGGGTCCCAGGAAGATCGGTGTGTGTATTATAGTTCTGGTGGGGGATGTTTGTTTCCTCATCGTGCTTCGGTACGTGGCAGTGTGGGTCGGTGCTGAGGTGCGTACAGCCCGACGAGGATATGCCATGATCCTGTGGTTTCTGTATATATTTGTCCTGGAGATCAAACTCTACTTTGTCTTCCAGAATTGCAAGGCTGACAGGAAAAGCCTGGAGACAGTGGCACGCAAGGCTTTGACGTTACTGTTATCGGTGTGTGTGCCAGGTCTATATTTGGTTTTAGTGGCTCTGGATAGTATGGAATATGTGAGAACTTTCCGCAAGAAGGAGGACATGAGGAGTCGTCTGTTCTGGGTGGCTCTGGACCTGCTGGACCTGCTGGACATCCAAGCCAACCTTTGGGAACCCCAGCGGACAGGCCTGCCTATTTGGGCGGAGGGCCTCATGTTCTTCTACTGCTACATCCTGCTGCTCATCCTGCCCTGTGTGTCCCTGAGTGAAATCAGCATGCAGGGGGAGCACATGTCACCTCAGAAGATGATGCTGTACCCGGTCCTCAGCCTCGTCACCATAAACGTGGTCACCATCCTCATACGTGGTGTAAACATGGTGTTGTTTCAGGACAGCCGCGTTTCCACCATCTTTGTCGGAAAGAACGTGGTGGCGATCGCCACCAAAGCGTCCACTTTCCTGGAGTACCGCAAACAGGTGAAAGAGTTCCCCCACCCTCAGAATGCGATGGCACTAGAGCTGCAGCAGAATTCTGTCAGCCACACGCAGCCGCTGCCCAACGCCACCAGTTTGCCACACGAACCTTCGCCAGCGCAGGACGTTATCGACACATGACCGCCAGCGCTGGACTGGGCACCATCAGAGACTGAGTGAGAGCTTCGGCAGAAGGGGACAGGGAATAGAGAAGTCACCTGCGCGACAGGATGAAATTCTGCTCTCACGTGAACTGCTGTGAAACCATAAAAGAGATTTTTAGCGTTACCTGCCTGTCAGAATACACTGTAAACCTACCTTTGACTCTGAGAGCAAAGTCAAAAGAAAGGTTTTTAATTGTGCTGTTGTGTTTTTAATTGTTTCAAATGTTTTAAAAGTACAAACTTTATTAAGAGACAATCTTCAAACTGTGCAGCCCAGTGACAATTTGATGTTTAAAATGGAAAGGTGATTCCCCTGCAGTGAGTAGCTTGTTTTTTTTCTTAAAGGTCTTTCCTTTTTTTTAATTTGACAGTTTGTGGCATTTCCTTTGAATTCCAGCGCCAAAGGACACACCAGTCAGCGTGATGCAATGATGGAGGGGAGCTGACAAGAGTCAGTCAAATATCTGCTCTTTGCCATGCACTCCAGCTAAGTTGGTGGCTCCAATGTGGGTTTTTTTGTTTGTTTGTTTGTTTGTTTTTCCTGCTGAGAAGGGAGCTCTGTGAAAGCTGCTGCCTCGGTCACTGTGAGGTTTTACAATCACAGCTCTGATGAAAGCGGCAGCACACGGCACTACACCATGCACTGCAGGCGAGCATTTTACTGTGTGTGTGCGCAGGCATTCAAACCTATGTATGTATGTGTGTATGCTTGAATGCACAGGAGGTTTAGGTTAATTCAGCTTG
>JAOWBL010000017.1:3072637-3124831 GCA_028564865.1 Zenarchopterus dispar | reverse complement strand
GTGTGCGCAGGCATTCAAACCTATGTATGTATGTGTGTATGCTTGAATGCACAGGAGGTTTAGGTTAATTCAGCTTGTTTTTGAACAGATGCAAGAGCTTAATGGGTGCTGTGATCTGCAGATGAGACAAAATATGTAGATGTCATAATCATAACAATATGATGGGATGAAAATGCTTTCTGTTTTTGTTTCTTGTACTGTACATTCCTCCGAAGAAATTCAAGCCTTGAAGTTTAAGAATGCAGAGATCAAGAAACATCTTGACAAAAAAGAAAACTACACTGAATACAATAATTTCAAATAAATTGGAAATATACTAGTATTATTATCATTATTATTATTATTATCATTATTATTATTATTATTATGTACATTCTTTACATGTTGGAGGCTAAAGTCATTTTAATAAAAATATAAATAAAAGAGTGATACTGACAGCATAGTTTCTTTTTCCATATTAATTTGAAATATGATTACAATTATTATTTTCAGTTATCTTAAGGATAATTTCCTGTTCCAACAGCAAAAGAAAATCTACCCCAGGCAGGGTTTGTTTTACATTTAAGTGTACAGAAAATGAAAAATTAGTTATTCTTTTCTTTGAATCCTGGTTTTCTACCATTGACTGTATAAAGAGAACTGGCCAAGCCCCCTGTGACATCACCCATATGTTTTCTGAAGAGTGGTTTTGAAGCCTGTTTTTCAGGACTTTTCTGCATATTAGTAGGACCAGACTCTGCAAAACTACAGTTTTGTACTTTTTTTAAAGAAAAAGAAAAAAAGAGTGCAAATGGGGTGAACAATCAAGGCCAGCAGTCGGTTGGAAATGCCACCTCACTACAATTACCAGAAGCAGGTATCTTAGCTTAGCCGTAAGCTAACTTATGTTACATTATTTTTTGTTTGTTTGTTTTAATTCAAAAAATGTATCCATCATCAGATGCTGTTTCAGTAGTGACATCTGAAAAGATGAAATCTGGAGCTGAAACAATAAAACAATTAGTTGTAAAACAATGGTCATTTGACTAGTCGCGTCCTGCCCTAGCAGCTTTCAGATGGTGGTAAAGGTAGATACTGGTAGCTTCTCCACGACATTTGACCCTGGACCTTCCAGGCCACTCCAGAGCCCGTCACAATGATCCTTTGGTACAATTAATAGCACCAACCTTATTGATGCTCTGCTAGGTCACAGCTCAGACTAAGTGGTTCAAGGGATAACAACTAGCTAATATTATTTTATCTGATGAAGTCAATAAAAATTAACCCCTTTACAGTTGTCATGTCTAGCTATGAAGATCAAAATCATTTTTTGTATCAGGCTGTAAGTACACTCACTTCTGCTCTAAAGTTGAACATTTTAACATGTTTGTCAGTGAAGATTGTCATGCTTTTGAATCTAGCCCCCAGTGGCCAGCCAAGGAACTGCACTTTCTGATGTATTTGTCACTTTTGAAAACAGCATGCAGCCCTTTGGGAACTTTTTTTATATCAGGAGGTCTATCACATTTGGGAGAAAGAAAACAACAAATTCATCTTTAAAACAAGATAAGCATATATGAACCTCACCTCAGCCCCACTTTCCCTCCCAGTTCTCATTATCACCTTTCTATGAGCTTTGTTGTTCAGTTAACAGTAATCTGTTCTGTACTGACACAATATCAAATCAAACTTTTTCCACGGAATGAATTGCTTTCGTCCTTCTATGGAGAATTGCACCTGGATAGGATTGAATTGTGTGGATGTCAACCACACAAGAAAAGTCACTTTAATGTCACCAGGAAAATTAAAGCTTAAACGTTGATCTCAGTCCAGGAAAGATAGTCTCCTAGATCAGAAATGGCCTTTCGTAATTAATTATAAATGTCAGCTAAAAGACACAAATTATAGAAAGGGTGACATTTCCCTCTTAATTACATTAGCATATTTAAAGATATTTTCTAAATTCTGATTTCATACATGATTTTATAGTGAATACAGAGCTGTTAGTATTTGATCTATTGGAGCTAAATCAGCAACCAGATTTTAAAATCTAAGTAATAGTTAACTTTGACATTTAAAGCTATTACCAAAGTGAAACCCCAAATTATGGGAAGTTGTGAATCTACTTTTTAAAAAAAGGAAAGAAAATACTGAGGAAAATGTGGTGATCCATACAAATGCTAGATTTGACAAGTACTTGACTAAATTATTGTACACCGTGTACGGACCCAAGAGTTTCATGTTTTGCCTCGTTAATTTTATCGTATTTGCAAATACATTAAAATTGCATTACTGCATTTCAAATCTGAAACACATTCCAAGAAAAATGTTATTATGGAGAATGACATAAAAGAAATAAAATAATGTTATTTCAAACTGGAAGTAGGTCCGCCTTTGAGAAGGAAACTATGCTCTTTAAAAAACATTGATGGAAGTTCACATTTCTTCCTTTACTTCATGGATAATTACCTTATGAATAACATATTATGCAAGATAAATATGCATTACTAAATAATTTAAGGAATTTGGGGGAACTTTAATGCAAAAAGAGAAAAGGTGCAGTTTTAAGTTGAACCTTCGTGATCTCTGATCCATCAGACCACACATGAAAAGAACCGTCACTCATCAGCAGCTGACATAAGCACATGGACAAGAGAGGACTTTTGTCCATTTTACTTAAGAAATTTTACTTAAATCTTGAATGTGCAATTAGCAAAATCTCCAAAAGCCAGACTCTGTATGAGGTTTTATCAGGGCCCTCGGCAAATACAACCAAATGCAAACTTGTGGTTTCCTGGGGGATCTACCGGAAAAAAATACATTCTGTACACATTACATAAGCTTCGCAGAGGAAGAATCACTGCATCACTGCAGCTGTATTTTTGCATAATTCTGAAGATCACAAGCACGAGTAAATTCATCTTACAAATTCTAAAATGATCACTTTACTTCTGCTACCCAAGATGGAGACTGATCAGTGTTTTACACTGTCAGTCATGATGACTTTTAGGGGTAATGGGAGTAAACAAAGAAAGCTCCTACTTGCTGACCCTCTTGACTAATCAAGCTTTTTGACGTCATCAATTTCATTTGTTTTAGAGAGATGCTTCAACATGATGGTTTTGTGCAACACATCATCTGGCATGTCAGGTTAGTTAGCTGCCATCAGATGACAAAATGAGTGAATTAAAAACTGGGATGCTGGATTTTTTGCTGTTAAATGTCCTGATCAAAGCCTCAGCAGTGATTCTAACACCTTATGTAAATTTTATTCTAAACTGATTCAAGCTGAACAGCATTTGTCAGCTTAGCTATGAAAAAGTTTATGTTAAAAAAAAGCACTGAAAAGCACTTACATGACTTCAATAAAATAAAATAAAATAAACACATGGAAATGCTGAAATAATTTTTCCAAGCCATTTATGTTTGTGGCTTTAAGCTTTTCAAACACTGAATCATGTAAATGAGTGAGCAATATAAAGTTTGCATTTGTACTATCTTTGCAGTCACACAGTTTCTATTTTTGGAATCTCCTCTAATAATTGTTCAAAGCATTAAA
This sequence comes from Zenarchopterus dispar, assembly GCA_028564865.1. Lineage (NCBI taxonomy): Eukaryota > Metazoa > Chordata > Actinopteri > Beloniformes > Zenarchopteridae > Zenarchopterus > Zenarchopterus dispar. The sequence goes on along the minus strand of JAOWBL010000017.1, from coordinate 3,121,293 downwards.
TATTTCTATGCCCTGAAACACTCAATTTATTCTGGTCGTCTTCAGCTAAGTCCCAGACATGACCTCTGAAATTAATTAATTATTACTTGTGATCACAAATGTGTATTTAGAGGCCTGAAATTAGTCTCCTGTGGCTATAAATTACAATTTTGTAGACTTAAATTAGATTTTTGCAAAATTAAAAAAAAAAAAAATCATTTTAGGCCACAAAATAGCTTTTGCCACAAAATAATAATCTGAAGTCACAAAATACTATTTTGAGGTCATATAATGCTCAAGTAAGTACACAAAATAATAATTAGAGGCCAGGAAATGCTAATTTGAGTTCACTAAATACTCATTTGTTTCCAAGAAATACTAAAGTGAGGCCTTGAACTGTTTTTGTGGCAGTGGATCACTAATGTTAGCCCACAAAAATACTAATTTGTGTCCGTAAAATAATAATTTGAACTTAAAATAATAATATGAGTCAACTAAAGACTAATTTGTAGTCATAATTTGTGATTTCAGACATCACATCTGGGCTCCATACAGAAGGGACTATTTTCTGCCCTTCTTCCCACTGGCTAGCTATCTATTCTGCCACAATCTACCCTCACTCATCACTTTATACCAGGTGTACGTGATAAAGTAGCCAATAAGTGTGTTTTTCTGCCACAGTTTATATTGCCATAATTTATTCTTTTTTTGGATGTGTTGTGTAAGTATCCCAGCAACAACTGAACTGACAGCATCAAGTGTTGGCAGGTACGCAGATTAATTCTCTTAAAATGGACAGAAACTTACAGTTAACGGTTCAATATTCTGGGTACAGAGACGCCCCTTCACAATAACATCCAGTATTCAGTATTCACTTCCTTTTTACTCTTACATCTGTTTCCAGTTTCTATGTGTATTTCTATTATCCATGAAAAGCTCTTGTGGTGAGGTTTTCCTATCAATTTGAAAAAGGAATACTTCACAAAGATGCGATGAAAACACCTTTTTTTTCAAATCTACAGGTCACATGATATACCAAAAGGAGTCCCATTTGCTTCTCTTTCAGAAAATTGCCATTTGATTTTGATTAGTATGATGTAGCAGAACCAAGTAAAGAAGTAATTGCCTCACATAACTCATTAAACTGCATGAGTCACTTTAAATTTTTTAATACACTGCTCCTCAATTAAATCCTGGACAATAACCTCTTAGAATTCCCTCAGATGTGGCCCACTCCACATACAAGTGGCTTGCTATGCAACAATTTTTTGCAGACATCTATGTGTTTTTTGAGTAAAAAGAATGATGGCTACATTGGTCACAAAAATAGAAATTAACACAACAAAATTAAAGGCTCTGGAGATTCAGTGCAATTATTTTTGGTAAAAACTTATAAGCATGTTAATAGAAACACAATCATTTCCCAGTTGAATTTTATCAACATTCTGAAACATTGGTGGGTTTTGTGAAAACTGTAATCAGAACTAGGTTACTTTAGACCCATATTTTGTACAGTTCAGCCGTGTCTCAGTGAAACACTTCATTGGTGCTGCAAGTTTGTCCACCGTATCCTCGACTGATCAAGTGAAGAAATTATTTCAATTTCCTATTTCTTGTTTTTTCTCCTTCCCTACATCCTTAATATGTCCTCTTCAAACTCATCTGGATTTAGGGTTTTATATAAGGCATTACATGGGATTTGGAAAGCTTAATCATTGGCTCCCACATGTAAACAACTGTTTTATTTTGATGGTTGCTCATTATGAGAGATGATCAAAATTACCAAAATAAACAGGAGCAGTTCGTGAAGCAGCCCAGCATCCAAATCAGCATGGAAAAGTGTTGGAAAAAAAATCTTTGATTCATTTCAGTTTCAAGTTTGTGGTCAGACAATAAATCAGGTTGTAAACAAACCCCAGGACAAGAAGACTTCGGTGAAAGCATTGCAATTATCTCCAGTGGACAGTCTGAGTTACACACGGCCCAGTTCTTCAGCTGCGTTTTTCCAGCTAAAGCTCAACCGAACTTTGATCTCAAGTTCGCTCACCTTCACAACAGCCTTCCGAAGGGATTCGCTGCTGACAGGAGGGTGAGGAGAAGACAGCATCGATTTCATTGTGGAGCACAATAGAGAAAGAGTTCATTTTGTGAATCTCAGAGTGGATATTTTTGAAGTCCTCCCAAAACATCAGGGAAACCTTAATAACAAAGAATTTTACGATAGAAACCAGAAATAAAATGTTACTGGATTATTTTCTTTGTAGCTTTATGTCATGATGTCTTGAATTTCATTCTGTTCATTCTGCTTCACGTAAAATACATCCAGCTGCTTGTCTGATAGGAAATAAGAGTTACCATTCCCCTGCAGTAAATGCTGAATGCATTTTAGTGTCCTGCTTAGTTGAACCTCAGCTTACTGCCTTTGACGTGCAGTGAATCAAATTCTTCCTGCAATGATGGATCATTGCTGCATCAGTACACAAGATTCTGTCAACAACTGCGTGCTAATCAACTCTGCCTGTGCTTAAATGCACACACTGAATTAGACTTTGTACTGTCATAATTCTTCCATGTGAAACATTCCTTCAAAATATTGTCATATACACACTTTAACATCAGAGGCAGGCTTCTACAAATAGAAGATCCTTATTAACAAGGACAGCTGTCAATCTAAATCTGACAGAACACAATATAAACAAGTAGATTAAACAAAACTAGTTACAGAGGTAATGCAGGGTAAGTTTACAAGTTGTTATAGAAATGCAATAGTTATCTTCTAACTCCGAGATGGAGCTTTGTTCGGTGACAAAACGTCAGAAAATGTGGTACCTATGTTAGCAGATGATAGCCTAATTGGCTGTCTGCAGCAGCTGGACACACATTATTAAATATTTTTCATGCTGTCTGAGCAGCAAGCTCAGCAAAATGTCACTATCCAAGTCCAACATTTAATTAATAAAGACCTGTGTGTGTATGAGTCATAGAAACGGTTCTGGTTCTGATTAGAACCTTTACTTCTGGATCTCAGCCTATTGTGAGAAGTGCCACTACTGTTTGAATAAATCTTGTCAGCACAAGTGGTTGAGGTGGGGAAAAAGTAAATGGCAAACTTGGGAACAGAATAAATTACCTGTGGCTGTCTCTGCAGCAGATCACCTTTCTGAGACCCTCTGTGAGAGGAACTCATCCATAAATCAACAGCCCTGCGCATCAGGAATAAGGTAATTGTGTTCCCTCCATATATATAATAACTCAGTAAAAGCGCTTTCTCTGTCACCATGTGATTTACTGTATCCCTGACTTCCTGATGCATTTAGGTGCAGCAAACTTAAATCAGAACCAATCGGATGAAGGTGGCATTTCAAGTATCACAGTCTCCTGACCAACTTTACATTTGCTGAGTTGCAGGTTTTGTCCTCTCAGTTTCTTCACAGGTTGCCCTCTCTGTTTTTCACAGTTGTTACTGAATGCAATTTTTTCATCTCAACACCATAATGACTTCTGTGACTACATGACTCTTCAGCTGCACAACCTGCTGCTAACAGTAATCTATATGGAAATCCCTTGCTAGCTCCATACAGCTGCAGCGTATTTATTGTCCAGTGGACAACAACAAAAATGCCTTTACCTATGGCTGAATGATGATAAAACTTAGAAAGACAAAACATAAATTTAACTTTCTGGACCGCTGGTCATATATATGCCCGTAATATTCTCTAAACAGCTTTAAACAAAGCTGAGCTAGCTCCCAGACTAAAAACAAGCAGCAAGGGTTTTCAGTTCATGTATAATTAACTACATTGTTTATTCATTTTCATTTCAGAAGATTAATGAATGCCAGATTTGATCTAGTTTGTGGATTTTACTCATCAAGCTGAACAAAGGTATGATTAGCAAAATTAAAGACCTCTATTCTGTTGTGATGCACAACCACACTGTAAATGGTTTTTGCACGTTATACCCATCTGCTACCACTAGGGGGCAGTATCACACGTGGAACAACCTAAAACGTTGAATGCCTTGTGTTTGATGGTTTGATGGTCTTTTTGTGTTTCCCCAGAAAAGAGGACACAGGCATAATAAGAGCTTTTCTCTAAATGCTAAGGAAAGGAGGTTCCTTCATTATCTTCTTCAGAATTATACTCTGGAGCATCATTAATGGAATGAGAGGAGATAATGCTGTCCCCCAATTCAAAGCGCCACTTAATAATTTTCATACACTTGTACTAATTTGGACTCATATGAGGACAGAACGATGAAGATGAGTTGTCTGTGATGACATATTTGTCTCCAGTGGCTTTTTCTTCTCTTTTTAAAATGACTAACACTGACAGTGAAGTGATGTTCTTATTAATGGGATATATTTATATGAACTAGTCTCTATCAAAACATAATAAGAAAACACTTAGTAATGTATCTTATCTGTATTTCATGGAGTATTTTCAGTATAAACTTTGTGTTTTTTCCTCACAAATCACAAATTGGTTTATATAGTTTATGGGCTTTTTATAATAATGTTAGTCTTTTATTTTTCAGAAGCAATCACAGGCATGTGTGGCATTTATTTTAGACAGGAAGATGTTTCTGGAGATTTCATAGTTACAATATAAAATGTAAAGGCAGAAATAACTTGAGGACAGTGTAGCTGTGTTTTCTTTACATTGGAAAAAAGTCTGTATTGAAACAAGTGTAATATTCCATAAATCTAGTCAAAATTGTCTTATTACAGGCAAAATATCTAAAAAAAAAAGAAATTGTTCTTGAATTTTAATACTCGATCAGTATGTACAATATCTTTGTAAAATAAACTTTCATTTATGACCAGTCGTAATTTAATTTGTTTTAAAAAGTTCATTTAAACATTGGCATCATATGATTATTATGACCTTATAATGTAGCATGTCAGGTAGACTGTTGAGTAATGAACTGGAGACTTTTTCCAAAGTAGGGTAGGGTATTATTGCTCTATTTTGAACATGTTGGAAATGTTGTTTTGTTTTGGGGGTTTTTTTGGTCTCACAAACAGATTCTGTGACAAACAGTTGTCACGTGTTTTTGTATTTTATGGGGTTGTAGGTCATTAACATTAAAAAAAAAAAAAAAACAAGCAAAGAAGAAGACCATAACATCCAAACACAGAAATGTGGGCGCATAAATAGTCTGGAAAGTTATGAAAAATGGGATGGAGGCTGGTGAAATAGCACTCAAATTGCAGACAAGGCATGTTCAGAAAAATAAAACAGGAAGTTCAACAAAATAAACAACTACAAAATCAAATATAAAAAGAGACAAGAACTATCAACAAGCAATAAATATTAAAATAGTAACTGAGATTAAACTATAAAAACCAGAATATCCCAAATATCCCAAACATCCATCAGATCCACAAATGGTGACAGTTTTTCAGATGAAAAGGATCCAAATAGAGAACTGGTTGAGCATTTATTGTGTTTTTACTAGTTATACTTTTTGATTTAAAAAAAAAACAACTAGAAATGCTAGCAAACAAAGTAAAAATATTAGCTTAATCTAACAAGATAACATGAATTGTACTTCTTTTCATGTTTTAATTAACCCTAAAGTACCTTAAAAATGAAAAAGATATATGTGTTTTATTTATAACTACATTTAAATGATTTATATTTTTTAGCATTAACTTTAATTGGGCTCTTAGCATACTCTGCCTGCTAGCACTTTGTTGTTTAAGACAGTTAAACTAGTGCCAACAGCAAATACTGAACTTAACAATTAGAATCCTTTCAAAAATTTAAAGTAACACATACCCCTTCATGTTGAATAGACATGTGTCTCTGGTTGAAGCGTAACTCCTGCACTTCAAACAACAGCTTTGTTGCTACAATATGCAAGATGGCTGCTGCCTCATGAACACAGCGCAGCCATGCTGCTATAGAGTCACATATTTCCTTTGGGGCTTCATAGAGGCCAAAACAAAGTTCAAATGAGTAGGAATATTTCACTGCTTGACATTCACCAAGTGGCAGGAAAAACCCCTTCAAGGGCATGCTAATGTTGCTCAAGGCTTCTGTCTTTACATGGTGATTATGTCAGAGCTGCATTACAGGCTGTTGTGGAACACTGAAATGGCCATATAAAAGCAGAGTAATGCAGATACATGCCATCAAACATAAATTCATAATGTTAAGAAAAAAGCTTCATCTATAGGTGCAGAAATAAATTAAAGAATTCTCTCACAAACACAAAAAATGACATTAACTCATACACTGAATTGGAAAGATTATATTCTGCCACCAGAAGATGTACTCAGTTCTAATAATGAATCATGACTCTGGCTTTTACTGGAAAAGAAGAGATGTATTCAAGTCAGCCTTATTTGAAATTAGATTGGATTGCACGTGTGAATCGCTGGAATCTGTCCAACACTAATGTGTTCTTGTAATGATGGATGTCTGAGGGGTTGCCAGACAAAAGTTCTCATTACGCATCTTAACTTTAACAAGGTGAGATAAGACAGACTCTGAAGGCTAAAAGGAGTCTTGTCTTCCACATATCTAAGAAAAATGGTTTTTAAAAAAAGGCTCGGTCTTGGCTCGCCATTAATTGATTCTTCCAGATGGTCTTATCACAGCTATCTTCATTACACCCTGATAGATTTACCAGGAGCAGCTACTAAATATTCAAGCACACATAGATGAGAAGCTTTTGTGTTTCCTTCATGGACCGCGTGGCCCGTATGGGATTGATGGATTACTGAGCCATGTTTTGTGGCTTGATTTCCAAGCTATCTGAAAAGTGTCTTCATTAGCAAGTAGGAAGCATAAATAAATAGAAGAGCTGGATCTTAGTTGACTTTCAAAACTGTTTATTTGAATTTAGGGACAACCACAAATCAGCAGCAATTCTTGAATTTACTTTTTTTGCCTCTTTTTCTTTAGAAAGTATAAGTATTTCCAGCTTCTTCAAATATTTTCTTTCTATGATCTTTATTTAATTTGTTCACCCTATAATCCTTTATTTGAAATTCTTATTACATATTGAAATGAAAAACACCCCTATTTTGTCTTTAATAATTTCTAATACTTTAGGTTTTCTGTTTGTTTTTCATTTAGTTGTTTTGATTTTTTTATGTAAATTGTATTTTTTCTGATTGTGGAAGCGGTGCACAGGTCTCCGAAAGTTATGTTACTGGCATTAAGAAAACATTCCAAAAACTATTGGCAAAGAGGCAATTTAGCAATAAATAATGAGGTGAAAGAAAAACAAAATAGTTGATGTCAACAGTTGACTGAAGTAAATATTTGGTACAAAAACCAAATGAAAGGATAAGTCTTTGAGGAGCAAAAATGTGAAGAGAATTTCAATTTTTTTCAGTGAGATGTTAAAATTAATCTGCATATTTCTCTTTCTATTGTGCATATATGAATATGAATATAATTAAATGATTTAAAGAAGATTTTTTGTGCATAGAGGTTGTAAACCAAGACTGAACACACATGATCTCTGATGCCCAGGTCACCAAAAGGGTCATACATTCATTCATTCATTCATTCACAGCTGGTATATAACCCATGGGCAGGGTGTTGCTCTGGGAGACTTTTATTAAATAAAACAATACAGAGGTACATCTACAAAGGCCATTTAAGAACTTACTGACCAAAGAAGCTTTTTGTTAACCTTGTGCAGAGGTGGCGTCTCCCGCTGGGCTTAGACGCAACTAGGATGGACACACAGTGGAAATATGTGTTCTAGTCAGAAAAATGGACTCTGTGTGATTCAGACCCAAGACAAAAAGAACCGTCCAGACTGTTATCAGCAACAAGTCCATTTGTCAGACTCTGCTGTGGCGTGTGGTTGTATCAGTGCCCTTGTTAAAGGTCATCTACACTTCTGAAGATGGCAGCAGTCATGCAGAAAACCACAGCTGAGATTGTAGAGGAACTTGTGCTGCTGTTAAGATGACATCTTTTCTAGGGACGTCTATGCATTTTTCACCAAGACAACTCAAAAAAGACACTTTGCACACATTACGGGAATACGAGTGCTTGCAGTCCTGATCCATCCTTCATAAAGAGCTTGGTTTGTAGTAAATTTTAAATTGAATAATGGACAAGGATAATCCTGTACCGTTACAAACGTATTTGCAGGAAGAGTGAGATAAAATAGCTGAAACTCCTCACTGGAGTCTTCAATGACAGAACATCTTTCAGTAGTTTAGAGAAGGAACAACAACACTGCCAAGTGGTAAAAGCTCTTGTGACCTCAGGGTTTTTTGGGGGGGTTTTTTTGGCTTTTTGGAATGTGTCGCAGGTCTGAAAAGTAAAAATGGCTGCATGTTAACAAATGTAGTGAAATGTGTGTCGCCAATTCAACGCCAAATATACTGCAGATCAACACCCCAAATCTGAGAACCAAAACCCAGAACCTGCTGAATGACTTGATGCCTTACGTCGATGTCAGAGTGCCAGAATCTTTCTTGTTGTTGTCATGGAGAACCAGCAAACGGAGGTAAGATGTTAATGTCTGTCCCTTCTTCATCATATATGATAACTTTGTTAATGTCAGTCACTGTCCACTGGTTAGGGTTAGTCATAACACATGGTTTGGGTTAGTAATTAATATTTACACAATCATATTATTAGGCTTAAAAATGAGTAAATACTTAGAGAATTCCAGAGAGGCAGTTACTATTTATTCACAGTGAGGTTTATGTATTACCTTGGACTTCTGTGAAGTGATTGTTTTTTTCAGTTTTCTGAAAGACGAAAAACTCACCTTTTCTGTAATTATACTCGGGCAGAGGCATAGACAATGCTCATCTTATAGCTCAGTTTTGTGTCAGTAGGCCTGCTGAATTGAAACAAATAGTCAAAGTTCCTCCATTAAAAACAAAAAACCTATAGAGGAATAAAAAAAATAAGCAAATAGGGAAGAAGCCAGGCGACCTACAACACTTTGTGCTCAGGGACTGCAGCAAGCAGCAGCAACCCAGTTTGCTCACAATCCATCACTGCAGCACCGCAATTTACCCAAACAGCAAAGCGGTGTCAAAAATACTGGCAAGGCATAAACAAGGAGGGAAAATTTCCCCAAACGATAGAATCGTTGAGGCAGTGGGTGAACAGATAAACCACTTTTTAAAAACCGGGATTATGCTTCTGTTTATGCCAAGGCCAGGATGCGTGGGCCCTGTCTCTAAATGTGGCACAACAAATGATGGACCCAAGCCAGCACTCACAGGAGACACACAGCAGTCGTCCAAATGGGCTTGTTAGGGCGCAGAAGGGGAAGTCATCAGTGCACGAGATCACGGCTGACAGAGAAGCTTGTTAACTGCTGCACGATAGCCAAGAGGGTGGCTCATTAGGGAGAAGCACCAGTAGCCTGCACGGGCCATGCTGGTTTCTCCAGATGGCTGCCTGTCTGGCAGATAAAGGACATGGACATCCATCATTAACAAATTATGCTATGTATATTTATATGATGCATGAAATCACACAGAAACTGTAGATTGCTATCGTATTTGCCTTTGTGGGAGTGATATTTGAAACATTTCTTCATAGAGTGGCACAGTTTTGCTCTCTTGGTTAAAAAGAGCTCTATTCTCAGTTCCTCCTGAGCTGCAACGAAGTTTGTAGATAAAGCCGACCCATCAATCCTGTTGCTGCATTGCCCTCTACTGGAAGCACAAGCAGCACATCCAGAATGATCCAGCTCATGCACAGCAATTTCCCCATGACTCAACCCTCAACGGACTCTTAACCTTTTAGCAGTCGTCTCTAAATGAGATATTGTTTGCAATCAGCCTTTCCATATGAGCACGGTGCTCTTGAGCTCGATGATCATATAAGACAAGTTTCCACTCAGGACCAATAAGTCATTATTCATAATTCACTCAAGAAGAGCTTTATGTTGCAAGAGCTTAATCAGAAGTGGCACTCGTTCATTCAGATATTCTTTTCACTTCGACCAAAGTGCCAATGATTTATTTGCTATCTCACACTTCTACCACAATTAAAAGTATTGTTGCATGGCATTACTTCAGGCACTGACTGAAAGTGAACTCATCTATAACAGATGTGACTGGAAGCTGTTGGCTACTCCGTTAAAATGTTGTAGTGGAGAAAAGTGAGGCCAGCAGAATGTAGAAACTGCAGTCAAGCCAGAGACATTTGGTCAGAATGCATTAAAGGTTTTTTTTTTTCCCTTTTAAGTATAGATGAATTTCTTTCCCTGGAAACAGTTTTAATCACTGCTGATAAAACAATATAGCCATAAGGAGTACATCAAGCTCATTAACTTCACCTTGAGGGTTATTTCACCCAGAAAGGTTCATTACATATCTTAAACTGCTTATATCGAGACTCTGATTCATCTGGCTTTTGGTTTAAGGAAAATACTGAGAGTCAGCAAGTCTGAAGTTGTTCTCCAGTGTTTCCACTTCTTAGGTAATTAAATTTTTTTTGTTCATTAATTAATTAGAATGAGTTACTGAGGGGGGGTGGGAGGGGGTCTCTAAGTGGAGGTTCTGTATGCTTCCAAAAGTTTGATGTTCCGTAATATAATTAGAACTGCTGTTCTGCAGTTAGTCTTACATTTGATGGTTATACTTAGCTGATAAAATTCATGTGCTTTTACAGAAATGAGATTCTGATTGCAGGACAAGCAATTTTTTTAATACTATATATATTTTTATTATTGCACAATTGTCCATGCATCCATCCACCACCGCTTATCTAGCTCGGGTTGTCAGGGCAGCAGCCAAAGCACGAAGGCCCAAGACCTTCTCCATCTCCATTATTTCCAGAGCCTTTTCCCACGCCAGCTGACAGCTCTCTCCAGGATGTCCTACAATCGTCCCAAGTGCTTCCTGTCAGGTGGACATATCCCTTTGTGTCATTCAGCAACACATAAGCTCTGCTCCATAACCTCTGTTGGTCCAAAATGCAACATCTAGGCTGCTAACAAAGACTGGCTACTCATCTTGTGCTTTCCCCATCTAATCATTACATTCCTGGTTTTCAAAAAAATAACTGTATGAAATGCTGCACAGCTTAGCACCAAAAGTTACTCAGAATTGCTGAGCCATTCTTCCAGTGACCTCTCTGATCAAGACCCATTTCCTGCACATCTAGGAAGTGATTGTGCTTTTTGGATTATTGCTCCTAAACTTAAAAATCCTCATCCATAATCCACTGATTTGAAATGACATTTCTGTAGCACTCTTATTTGCATGAAAATATTGACCATTTACTATGATGTAAAAATGTTAGTTTTTATCCATATACACAAATGCAAGTGTCTGAGGCTGTATAATTAGTTCAATTTGCAAAGCACTTCATTTCTGAAATAAATCAATTCATTTTACTGACAAAAGTGCAGAGTAAAACTGTAAAAGTTCACCCTGTGGTTATAAATTTAAAAGAAATGGGCCAAATGTGAGTTAAATTCACACAGCCCTTTTAAAAAGGCAAATATAAAGTGTGCATAGTATTTTAAAGATAACCAACTTAGTTCCACTTTAAAGTCAATGTGACTTAATGAGAAATGGTGTGAAGTAGAAGGCAAACATTTCCAAGCACTGCATTATGAAAGAGGTAAAATTAACATTTGCCATGACCGACATTCCAAAGATTCTCATGAATGTTCACAATATGAACTTAAGACCATTTTGGAGAAGAAATATTCATTCCCAATATGTTCACTTCTCTTTCCAAAACTTAAGTCCATCCACACGTGAACTGATAGCATCTCACCACACAAATAAATTTACATCTAATTTTTGAGGAATGTTGGATGACCTACAGGCTTCAAGTATTACAACGAAGCTACACGAACAAGCCCTTGGCAACTTGGGAGGAAAATGGAAAAACAGCAAGCCAAAAATATTGAATTTTCCAGTTTTACTCTACAGAGGCAGTGTCTTTTTTTATCCTTGAAGAAAAAAAAAAAAAAAAAACTGGAAACATACAATATACATCTAAATACTTTGATTCAATAATTAATCCAAAACCAGAGACAAAAGTACAGGAGTTTGCTTTATTTTTTTCTTCACATTATTGCTTTACAGTAAAATGCATTGGTTGGATATGTCCAGTATAGCAAGACAAATACATTCATATAAGTTATACAGATGTCCTCAATGTTTTATAATAACTAACTTTACATTAAATATTTTTTTTGTTCATAATTCTTGACAAAACTCCCACATCACATTGAGCTCACAGTGCATCAGGTCGCATTCAATCAATACACACCAGTCCTCTCGTTAAACTGCCATTTCTAATGTGTGTCCTTTAGTGTGTGCGCTTTTTTGTACACAGGATGTCCATACAACCCGGAAAAATGCAGAGCTACGAGGAGCATGGCATCCAAGTTCCCCTTCCAAAGAGAGAAAAAAAAAAAGAAAAAAGTAGGTAAAGACGCAGAGCCAGACAACTGGTGACGACGTATGCCATGTCTCAAGACTGGGACAAGTGGGACCAGTGTTTAGACTCCTGGTGTGCTCAAACCCAGAAACTGGGACATGACACCACAGCATCAATGAAGACATTACACTGCACACCCTGGATCAACCCAAGCACAGTAGTAGCATGCTTTTCCCCTGCAAAGCACAAGAGAAATTTAGGGAAAGAATAAAAACCAAAGCCTTTACAAATCCCTGTGCAGACTGAGGGGATGTGGCACAGTCTGCAAGCCTGTGTTGTCACCTCCATCTCCATCCAATAAGCATGGTCATTTAAACTCTAGTGGAGCAGCAGCCAAAGGTGGGTCCAGCTATTTGTAAATTTCCCTAGAGTCTTCTCTTGTCCAGGTCTTCTGCCAGAGTCCCAAGGGCAGCAGAGGAAAGTCTTCCCCTCATCCATCCTGTTCTCCTTGCTGTCCCTCTGCTCCTCCAGCTAAGTTTGAGTTAATGCCCTTGTGCAAGATTTGGAGATGTGGGTGTAAGTGGGAGAAGATGTCCTTCCCTCAAAGCCACTGCTCCAGACAAGTCCATTCTATGCACCTGGTTCTCCGGCTGTCGCACACCTGTGAGCTCACACATCAAGTACTACTAGACAAACTAACGTCACATCTCCACGGGAGGCCCCGTCTTTATATGGCAACCTTGCAGGGGGCCTTTGTCACATAAATTTACATTTAGATTGCATATACAAGTGCCCTTTGCCACTGATGTGGCAAAGGAATATTTTCAACACTTAATACTCGCCCCACACACTTGCGCGCACACGCAAACACACACACACACACTAGTTTTAGTCTCTGCATCTCACTTGTGGACTCCTCAGACATATTTGCATGATGTCAAAATGTCTGGTTTGCAGTACTCTTAGCTGCCGATATTTGTAAAGTGGGCCAGGCAGTATCCATGGAGACACCCAGAAGCCCTCAGCCTTTTGCTGTGCTGTGGAGGAGCCGTGTTTAATGTCCCAGCATGCACTGCAGACAGACGTGTGTGCTCACATTGTTGAGGTTCCAGTCCATTTGAAAATCCAGAGGCCAGTGTGAAAAACGTAGAGTGGGCTCAAACTGAGCCCACACAGTCACACAGACAGATATACACTGAAAATACACACGCACAAAAGGAAGCACTAGTTGATTCAAAATGAGAGGACGGCTGTTAAAGTGCAATATCTACATGTAAGAGACCATCACCATCTCCACCTCCTGGAGTTGTCCACGTCGGAGTTTCCCTGATAAGACGGTTGTGGTGACCACAGCTGCAGCAGCCCCTGCTGGCCAGAAAGTGAAATAGACAGTGTTGAAAACTGCCTGGTTTCTTTGCATTTGTTGGACAACTCCCTTCACACTGCTGCCATTAAGATGCATCCAGATATGGAGCCAGTTTTTTTTTCTTCTTTTCTGAACTTGTGCAGAAGGAAAAGGGGAACAACCCAAATTGCTTAATGAAAACGATGCCCGAATGAGTCATCGCCACCTCCAGCCACATATCTGCATGGTTAAACCCCACAAAACAAGAAAAAGATTTATGTGCAATTTTTTTCCCCAATGAAAGACAAGCAATGTCCAATATTTGCAACAAGCTCTCCTCCATATTTCAAACTAGACAAAACCTTGATTTGGGAAAAAAAAAAATACAAAAAAAAATAAAGTGTTTACAAATTTACATTGTGCACTGGTGCAGATGCATAACACCCTCACAGTCATCCGATCTGGACTGATACATCTAGACAAACCGTCCTGATAAAAAGGTCTTTAGAAAACAGATCGAGCAGATGAGGGTTAGAATTGCACAGGAGTGAAGCATCAACTGTATCTGCTCCCTGATGCCAAAGGCCATGCCAGGGGAGTCAGGTCCAAGCTGGAGGAGGGGAGCTGCCACGGACAAGACCCTCCAACGGGGAGATGTTTCAGGACATTACAGTTACTTGTTAAATCTTTTAGGAATGACTAAAAAGAAAGAAGAGTCATCTCTACAGTATGTGAGGATTTTCATTAGAAATAGGGTTTGTCACTGGATTTTTTCTTCTTGACAAACCAATTTGGTTTGTGGCAAGGCTTTAGAAATGTTATGTGAAAAATCTACATTGTGACAGTGAAAACACCAACAATCAACAGGGGCACTTATGATTCTGGAGGTCCCCACATCTAAAAGGCATGCTGGATGGGTAGAAAGTTAGCAGGTGCAAAAAGAAATAAGACCTCAATAACAGGCAATGACTGAAATAACGGGCATAAAGGACCAGCACTGTGTGACAAAGGAGGGGAATTTATAGGTGGTTCACTCTTACAGAAAGTGCCTTGTAAGAAAATCAGGTTCACATTTTGAACTATAGTAGAAAGAAAGAGTGCAAGCAAGAGGCAAAAACAGTCAGCAGATAGGTCCAGTATTTGACTGAGAAGAAAAAAAAAAAATCTGACTGCAAAGGGAGCATTGAGGTTTTGGTCTTCAAGGCATGCTGTTGTGCTCTACTCCTCTATGCACATGGGCAGGTTGACAAAAGTGAAGACGTTGTACTCTATCATGATGGAGAAGCAGAGGAAAACGGCATACAGGATGAGGACGTACACGCCCAGCTTGAAATCCAACCGCCATTTGTTCAGGTGGATCCCCAGCACCTGCAGACATAATACTGGGAATCAGGTTTTGATATGTGCCAAGGGGAAAAAATTAGTATAAAATGATGTGCAATACAATAAAAAAAAAAATTTTTTCAAGAGGGGGGGGTTACTCCAGTGTCCACTTGACACAATTCCAGCTTAAAATAAGTGTTGATTTGAGCTGTTAAACCAGTCTTAAATTTAAGATTTTGCACTGGTGTTTTTTGAACAAACAGAAGAAAGTCTGAGAAAGCAGTGTAGTATCAAAAGAATTCAGACTGTCTGCTCACGGTTAGAGCCACAGAGCCCAGCAGAAGCACCACCGAGTACACCAGCCCTCGGCTGTTGATAGCGACCTGGGAAAAGAAAAGAAAAATGGATTTGTTCATCTCTAAATACACAACGCATAGACAAGGAGGTCTGAGTTCTTGTAATATGAACTTGCCTCTGATCCGTAGCTGACACACATGGTCTGTATCGCCCAGGGAACCCCAAGTCCCACCAAAATATCAAACACATTACTTCCAATAGTATTGGAAACTGCCATGTCCCCCAAACCTGCAATAAAGACCGAGCCATTTAAAAAAAACACAAATGTTTCTTCCAGACTGGGGTCAAATGAAGTTCATTTCCAACTTCTGTTCTGAGCCTTCTGATATCCACAAGGGCTTCAAAGTTTGTCAGGGAAGTCAGACACAGCCTCTCTACTCCAAAGTCAATAAATCAACTGGAGTACATTCTTTGTACTTTGTTTCTGAGCACAAGATATCTTCGAATTATTACACACAAAAAAAAACAAAAACAAAAACTTTGCAACCCAAAATTTGCTTAATTCAATTTTGTTAATGACTAAAGGGAAAGTAGAGAATTCATGTGTGTTTCAGTATCTGTAGGTTAAGTATCAGTTATTGACTCCATGTGTATAAAAACACATTGCACTACAAACTTGATGCATCCATTTTCTTCATTCATTTCCTGATAAAAGGTCTTAGCAAATGCAACTCAAAACTATGACATAGTTATGCTGCTATTAAAAAAAAAAAAATACAGCTGGGGGTCCTCCCATGATGTGCTGGGTTACCTCATCACCTTGCTCTTACTGGTTCTGCTAGAGGTCTCTTCCCATGAAGGATTGAATGAATGATTCAAAAGCAACCCATTCATTTCCTCAACACGATTATGTTGTATAAACGTCTGCTTTATAAATACTATTACAGAGAACTGGACTATAATTTGAGTTACTTGAACATAAATTTGAAGCTATTTTACCCCAAGTGGCCTTGAGAAACTGTGTAGAGAATTGGCCAGTTATAAATACAATTGAGGACTTGTGTCTGACTTTCTGCTGAGTAACAAATCCACAAATTTTCAGAAAAGCTCATGTGCATCATTGGTGGAGGAGGCATGTGAACCAAAAGGATTTTAAAAAAAAAAAAAAAAAAAAGAACTACAGATGCAATTTAAGCACCCTGCCACCTCAGATCAGTTCCTGCAGTCACCAGTTTCACCTTGCAAAACAGGAAGTTTACCTTGCCGAGCTACAATGAGACTAGCTATGCAGTCTGGAACGCTTGTGCCTGCCGCCAGGAACGTGATGCCCATGATGACATCCGGGATTCCCAGAGTGTAGCCAATGATAGTGACCTGAAGATACAGAGGAAGAGCTTAGCAGCAGTTTCACACAACATTTATTCAGCTATTCTCCTTTATGACGATATTTTGTATGGGACAATTCAGCATGTGCTTGAAAAAAAGACAGCAGGTACTAAGTATCAGAGGCCCATTAAACAACTGTCAGATTTATAAACAAGAACCTCTCATCTGTTCCAACTGCCCAGTGGCTAATTCTCCTACCTTTATTGCACAAGTTACTTTTCCTGACAAACATGGGGGAACTAAAAATTGCCTTGTGCTTTTAAGATGCACCACCACCCAACATGTCAGTTATATAGTTGTATACTATATAAAATCACTAAGTATGTAACTGTTATTGGCAATAGCAGTATATCCAAAACACCCCTAGCAAAGACTAAACAGTATGTTTCTTGTAAAATGCATATGTTCTGAGCATGCATGTTTAATAAACTTGATTTCAGTAGTTTCATGGCAGCTTTGTGATCAATTCCTTGATGGATCCAAGCCTTTCACATGGAGTAGCACCACTCATGAACTGTGAGAATTAAATGATTAAACTCACCATCCAGACCATGAAATAGGAGAAGACAGCAATCCAGACAGTAGACAGGATGAAGGAGAGCATGAAGTATTTCTCCCAGCGAGGCTTGGCACAGTTTGGAACGGTGAAGTACAACAGAAGGAGCAGAGGCCATGACATCAGCCACTTCACCTTGCTGCCAATACCCGCTGAAAAACAAAAATGGGCATATTTGTGTCTGGGAGAAAAACAGTCACTCAAGTTCTGAACCAAAAAAAAAAAAAAAAAAAGGAAAAGAAAAAAAAAAAGGTTGCAAATCACATTGCTTGACAATTTAAAAAACACTGCTATCAGTGAATCTTAATGTGGTGAATATCAGAAGGATTTTTGTTTTAATATCTTTATAGTCATTAAACCTCATGTTTTAAAGCAGCTGGATTGGCAGATTTGTATTTTACTTGGTTTAAATATTTAGAGAGGCGTTTTACCAAAACCCTGGCTCATCTCACCACTTTCTAAGCACTTGATGCAAGTAATGAGTTTTACTCTAGTTCCAACCTGAATTAGGACTTCAGCTGCTGAACACTGAGCCTCATTCTGTCATGTTTTTCCATTTCATTATGAGCCAAATGTTTTCTGTGTTTGAACAGCAGGAAGTGCAGTTTACACCTGGACTCCAGCTCCAGAGCCATACTGTGAAATTACTAAATTTGTCTAAATGACTCAGCTTTGAGTTTGTTCTTGGCAAAACAAAGAGTTGTTTAACTTTACTCTAAACATTAAAGCTGCTCAGTAAAGGCAATTTCTTTGTGCCAATTAAAAAAATCTTTTTTTTTTTTTTTTTTTTTTTAAGTTCCCACATTTAAATTTGCTTTGCATGTGCAGAATGTTGAAATAAACAGAAGCCACTAATAAAGATATTGTTTGTGTGGCAGCATATGTTGCTCCCAGACTTCCATTAATCATCTGTAATACATTAACAGATGCTCAAGTTACCCAGCCTATGTATACTAATGCACCTTCACAATATTGTTTTGGTCCCCCCACCTGAACTATTTGCAAATTAGCCAGGTGGTGTTTTCCTAGCTTGAGGGGGAAAAATATCCAATGAAGATTGTAATCTCGGCCTCCAGTCTGTCTTTGATAAAAACTTGCATTGCTCCACCACCTCCAGAGAGAGATGTTATTCAAACACATTTTTTCTTTGCATGAGGCTTTTAACTTTTGCATAAACTGTGTTAAAACAATTGCTCATCTACTTTTCCTGAACTTGTAAATGGATTTCAACAAGTTTGTCAGTTTTTAAATCCAGCGACGCCAGAAACCCGGAAGGTCACATCATCAAGTGTTCACTTGCCGCTGCATACATCTACGCTGTAAGCTCCTGTGTAGCCATTGCCATTTGATCTGATTTTCAATTGCATATGAAGGGAAAAAAAGTTTGTTTTTTTTTTTAAACAAAAAATAAATTTAAAAAAAATTGCATGCATGTAAATTCTTTAAGAAATCAAGCCTTTTTTGGAAATAATTTCCCAACCCTACCAGTTTCCCCTTGCCAATTTCCTTTTGGTTTTAGACAGAAAAAAACATCATCCCATCTACTTACACAAAAGCCTTTGTGTCAAAGCATTTACACTAAAAACACTTTTTGAAGTAAGACTTGAGTGAGAAGACAGTACTTCACAGTTCCCTCTGATTTTAAGTGCTGCGTTGTGTCAGGATGCAACTGAAAGAGTCTTATACGAGCAGCCCCTGAGCCATTAGAGAAAATCATTTGATCTACGAGACATCAACGACTATTTTCAGGGAAGCCATCAATAACTGCAAAAGTGAAGACGTTTGAGTAGAACTGTCCAACTAAAAGCTCCTTTTAGCACCAACACCACCTCAAGTTCTTCAAATCAGTACATCAAATGATTGATGGTCCTAATCAGATTTAAATCATCCCCTCCATTTATGTCGCACTACACTTTCAAAGACTAAAACAAATGAAAATATCACACATACTTGGAATATGAAAGGGTGAGATGGACTCGCTCTCCTCTGGCTCAGTGGGTTTGTCCTCTGGCACATTTCCATTCTCAATCTCGACCTTCCCGTCAATCACTTGTGTCTCCACACCATTGGCCGCTTGGACCAACTTCTGGCGCTTTCAGAAAAAAGAAACTAAGTCAAAGAGCACAGGAGAAGATGTGCAGCTATTTTGTTGAGTGACTATATTTCCCCAAGTGGAGCTCACTGTTGCAGACAAATAAGTAGCAAGTGTGGAAACAGGATAGGAAGTCTTTAGCATACAGTAGAAATAGATTGTCTATTTTTAGCTCTTGATTCCTCTAAAGTGATTAAATCTGCTGTACCTCTGTAATGATGAGGCGACTGGCCATTCGCAGTCGGGTTCTGGGTCCGAAGTGGCTGGTGACCATGACACGGAGGCCTGCCTCTGGAAACCTGAACTTTGAAGGGCTGGCATTCATGAGCTCATCCACCATCACCACTGAGCCACGGCTGTAAGCCTTGGTAGGTTTGACTGAAGAAGTGCAGGCAACAACAACAAAGATGCAAAACTCAAGTTGAATACATCAAAGTGTATGGCTCAAAGACAGTTTATATTTGAAATCATGGGAATAATCCCAAGTGCTGAAATGGAAGGCAACTGGATTGTCTTTGGGTTTTTAATAATAATATTTTTTTTTTATAAAGTCAGGATCCCCTAGAAGTCCAGTTGTCCTCTAGTTAAGCCACAGAAAAGATCATGGATAGATTTTCAGTCTCTTGATCTAAAAAAAGATGAACAAACACAGCCAGTCAGTGTTTCAGCACAACTATTGCCTGGTGCATCTGTAGGTGATTTTCAGAGTGAGTTTTTGTCTAAGGGCATTTTTATGACCCTTTAACCTAGGTTTAAAGAAAAGTGCGCTTCTCTTTCCTGGATGAAAATGGGGATGAATTTCTAGGTTGAAGAGAAGATTTCCTAGTCAAAATGGCATGGCCAAAAAAAAAAAAAAAAAAAAAAAAAAAAAGCAAGCTATGAGGACAAACCATGATTGTGTAAGCACAGGTATGGAATGTATTGTAAAAGGTGCGACTGACTGCTTAGGTGTACAAAACCTTCTCTGACTTTGATTTCATCAGAAGATGCAAACTTAGATAGTTTAGGCATCTAATTAGGACATATACTGCTAGCCTCCAAAAGGGAGGTGTTCCAAGCATTTCCATCCAGGAAAGGGCCCTGAAGATTACCCAAAACACGGAGATATTGCTGCTGGCCTAGGACAGCCTCAAATGTTTGGGCTCCTCCACTTAGGTTGCTGCCCAGTTGGAGCATGAATGGACATGCATCCGTTGGCAGCTAGCCTCCTCATGTTTGATAAGCACATGCTTTTTAATCTCAATCACCTGTAGATCCTTGGGCTAATGTAAACTATCAGCAGTAATACCCAGAGTGTCACTGCAGTGTGTAAAAGCAAAGAGGACTTGATCCCCTAGAAAGAATGCATTGTTGGCCTTTTGATTGACAAAAACAGTCAATTTATCCCAACCTCAGTTTGTTAGAAGATGGATGGCCCAAGGATTTAAAAATGAAAAAAAAAAAAAAAAAAAAAAAAGCATTAAAAAACAGATTCTCTGGTCTTAGATGCTTCATTCGTCTCATCCTTTTGACACTGTAATATTAACTTGGTTGAATACCATCCTGTCCTGCACAGTTCACATGATTTATGGGTACCAAAACTTCAAATAACTTTCACAAATTGCCTGCTGCAGCTTTGAAGTTTCCCTACCAGTTGTGAATATTTATGTGCAGACGGAGATGGAATTCAAATTCTGTGAAGAGATTTAACCTCAGCGCTCTGTATTACAGTTTGAGATCACCACTTCAGAAAGTGCCAGGCATTAAACAAATGTTCATTCTGTTTGTGGCATGCTAAAATCCCTTACTGGCCATCTGCAACAGCACATTTACCCTATACAGGAACTAGCTTTCTACATTGCAGCATATGGAGAGTAAAACAAGCTCTACAGTACACTTAGTTTATCTCAGCCTTAATTTGACTTATTATGCATGCACCAACACACATAAATTAACTTCGTAAACAGAGCTGGCATAAATATTTCCTCTTGCAAAATTCATTACCACTTCTTGAGTGAGAAGGTCTAAACTCCAGAGACTGGGAGAGGAATAGTAGGACGCAAGCAGAAAACATTGGCGCACAGCATCACACTGTTAACAATAAGCAATAAGTTTAGTAAGGCTAAACAGACAGGCAGGTTAGCACAAAGGCAGCAAAAGTGGGAAGAGTCAAGTTTCTCATGGGTTAAAAGACTGATTAGAAACTGAAACAGGTTGGAGGCAGGAAACAAAGAAGTGGAGGGCTGAGGCCGTCAGAATCCAACTCAAATGCAATATAAAAATCTCAAAGACTGTTGGGTCTGAACATTACTCAAAACTGAAGTTCTGACATTAGGCACTGATGCCAAAAAGTTATAATGCATTCATTAATATTTCCAATTAGAATGAAAAACAGTGGCAGAAAAATAAATTTGTAGGTTTATACACTGCCAGGCCCCAAAAAAAAAAAAAGTTCTGGTTACATTTCCATAAATTCATGCATTTTCACAAAATCAGATGCTTTTTTTGGTAGCATCAATAAAATTCTGTAGCAAATCCCAAAGATCTTTTTCACAAGCACTGAATATACGACAGATCAACTGAAGCAACTCCGTACAACTTTCTCCATCTCAACCCTTTTCTAGGGAGATCATAATTGCCAATTTTGGTAGGGGGACATCTGTGCTGTAATTTTTCATATTGGTCAATAATCCTTTAAAGTTGACATTTAATGGCAAGTATTTTAGAGTCCTAAAAGGGTTAAGATTATGGTTTCAAAGTCCCCTTGATGTTTCAACAACTTATCTTGGGATGAATAGAACCCCCATCTCTAGAGAGCACCTGGTTGGCCTTAAATTGCTCTACAGAACTTTACAGCCTAGTTCAATTTATTTTTGCAACTACAAGTATTTTATTATGAAAACGTGACACAAACTGCCTGGTAGCCATCTCACTACATTCAGGTGGTGAGGACACCAGAGAGGACCAGAGTAGGGATGGGGAAATCTTTGGCAGGATGCAGGGACAAATCTTGGACCGTTTTACTTTGAGCCATGAAAAGAACCGGAACGCAAAACTGAGTTTGCCATCTTGTTGTTGTAATAATAAGTAATGGCTTATCGGTAGCTGTGATACTGGGTGTCGTCACTGTGGTTTCTAGCTTTGATGTGCCAATAAAGTAGTCCACTATGATTTTGTATTTGCTGGACGTCTTGCAGATGGACTACATCACACTCAGAGAGCCCTTGCAGTAGTAAAACATCGATTGTCTAAGTTGTGTAGGATGGCAGACAAATGTGTGGTAAGTTTTGTAAACAAATTTAGTTGACAACCTTATCTTCATTCAGCTGGATGCTGCTTGTAAACATCCATATTTGTCAGTCAGGTATTTCCTTGTGTTTTGTTCAGTTTGTTTTAGTCATCTTCAGTTCCAAATATTCAAAGGATCCATGTTTAAGCGAACAGGTATGGTACGTAGACTTTGTTACAGCCAACTACTTTGCCAGTTAGATTGGGGTTCAGCTGGTTTTTAAAAAAAAAAAAAATTTTTTTAAATCCATATTTACAGGGATCTGTTGCAGGGTTTACATGGCAATTTATAACCGTGCTGGCCCACACCTGAACTGCAGGAAGTGACACCAAGCTAGCTCATTGTAGCAGTTGAGCTTCAATAATCAGCAGAAACCACCATTTCAGTACTTTTCCAACAAGCAGCTCTTTGCCATTAAAGAAATCCAAGTTTGTTTGTTTTTTTTGTTTTTTTAAAGCCAGGCAGTGTGTTTTTTAAAAAAAAAAAGGGGGGGCGGAGGGGTAGTGATACAAAAAGATTAAAAATAATTTTTAAAAAAAGCATGAAAAACTAAACATTTTTCAAAATACTGAGCAAGTCTTAGATGAGTTTTGAGGAGACTACCATTTGCTGAAGCAGTTCAAGTTGGAGAGAAAGAGAGAAAGTTTAAAGCCACAGACCTCTCAGGAGTATTAAAACATCCACAAATCTTCCGTAATCAAAAACTACAAATCGAATCATCCATTCCATGTGGACTCGGCCTGTCTGATTAACCTTACCTGTTGAGAGTAAAGGCGATGACGGGTCGTCACCCCAAAAATAGTCATAAGTATTACCATCCTCCATCTCACTGCTGGCTGCAGCATTACCGTTGGCCACATTTTTGCTGGACTTTCCCATGAAAAATCGCTGCATGCTAGAGTTGAATCTAGAAAAAGAGGCAACATAATCCTTAAATTAGATGTACTGAAATTGTTCATGCTGAAATACAAAAAAAGATCAGAGGGCAAAAGGCTTTCATTAGGCACACAGAACCAGTTCTTTCATTTTTTAAAATCCGTGGTACGACACTGGTCCCTGAAGCTGCCTTTGAACAGTATGTGTAGTGTACTAGTCACACAGTTTTATAACTGCCTATTCTATTTCCATTCTTGAGGTCTTCAGAAGGGAGAAGAGGGACCAAATAAAAAAATAAATAAGCCATGCACCTCATAATCCAACCCTTAAAAACAGAAAAGCTACAATGCAGTATAGAATGTCTTGTCAATATTTCTTAGTGGGTAAAGAGATATAAAAAATTACCATCCAAGGTAACGTAGCAGTAGTTTAAAAACATTTCTCTCAACTTCTGAGAGTTCCACACTTTTCTGCAGACACTACAAAAACAGTGTATACTGCTGCAGTATTGCATCGCCCCTTAAGATAAACACCTTTGACAAGCAAGACTTGGTTTCACTTAGGTTTCCCCCAAACTTTGTATTTAAGCAACACTGATTTAAATGAATGACATTAAGCTTCAGCAGTACTTGTTTACCACCAGATTCAGTTGCTGCAGGGTAACATTTAGAACATTCCCAACAGGAAGCAAACAATGGTAAAGTCTGAGGAAGCAACGGTCAGGTTTGATATGATCGCAGTAGGTAATGTTGAAACCATATACACAGGATCAAATATTCATTTGACACTATGGTTTAAGACAAGCAGGAACTGAGATGGAGGAAATGTTAACTCACTGTGGACAAAAAGCTTTTACAAAACTTGTAGGTGTGAGTTACAATCTCATTTTGTGTCACTTTTCCCCTCTGATTTTGTCTTCTAGTTCATATGCCATAAAGGGGGGCGAGCATCTTAGATCTGAGGCCTGGAAGGTCACTTCAGAGCAGTGATTGCATTACATTAAACCCACCATTCTCCTTTTTGACTGGAACAGCCCAAAATGGTCAGTGGATATTTTGGGAGAAGGGAGACATATGACAGCATATCCTACAGTAAGCACTTATTCCTCCAAATGAGAAAGGAGAGATCCGGTTAAGCCTGTGCCCTTAGCCACTGCAGAGGGAGAAAGATTAAACTCTTATGGCAGAGAGAGAGCAGGCTGCCACTGAGTGCACCACAGATTACCAACTGGACAGACAGCAGCATGGGACAGTGCAGTTAGTATTATTCAATCTGGACAGCATATAGACACAGATGTAGACTAAATATTAAAGCTTATGTGTCAGTTGTCAGTTTAAATAATTCATTACAGGGAAAAAAACAAAACAAAGACGGTTAGAAGATATCTGGGGTGGGAGACGAGTTGGACACTCCCTTCCAGCTGGTTAATGTCCCTCTTGAGAGTACACAATCATTTAAACTAATGAATTTGCAGATGTTTGTGTACAAGAATGTGAAGAATATTGAAACTCAAAGAGGCAGATTAAAACAGAACTCACTTCATGACGATGATGTATCCTGCATACATGACCACCAACACTAAACTCTCCCACCTGATGAGGAAAAAAAAAAAAAAGCAGAGGAGATGTTAACATATTGCATTTTGTTTTGGAATATAGACAGACTTAAAAATATACATACAAATCATGTTAAGCTTGCATTTGTGACAAACCCACACTTAACTTGATGGCTATGAATCTAAATTGAGCATGAAACTATCGGGCTTGATCAGAGTTTTATTGCAAAGAAAATGATGCCTTCAACACCAACCTTGGATCCATCTTATTGAGTTAAATAACCTCTGCCATAGTAACACCATTTGACTTGTTATGCAACATTTCTGCATAAACTCAGTTTTGCTTATATTAAAACGGATGCAAAATTTCATGTTAAATATAATTGCGTTTCACACTTGGGTTCAAAATCATCCTGATCAACTGGGCTACAGTTTAGCAATGTTAAAATATACTTAAAGAACTATATCTAGCCTTGTCATGTCCACAAATCCCCTAGCAATGGATGTTCCCATCATAACATGATAAAATGACTGGATGTGCATCTTGCACATTTACAGTTTGTTTTATCAATTGCGTAACAAGGAATTAAACTACTTGGAGTAAAAGTGGTCTATTTTTAGCCAGAGATTTAAAAGCAGCGACACTGATGGACCTTGGTGATCATCTGGTACCAAATAATGGTAATTCAGTAGCACAGTGCATGTCCACTTATGTGGCACTTCTCATTTAGAAACATGGATGAAGTCATTGGCCATTCAAATACATGAGCATCTAGATTTGAGGCCAGAAGGCAGAGTTGCAGTCCGCCACCTCCCTGCTGACACAAGTCTTAGAACCCTCAAACCTCAGTGCAGCTGGAGGATCACATTTTATAATAATAAAAAAAAAAAGTCAACTCCCCCTTGTCTTGTAAACTTTCAAATTCCTCAAAACACAGGTGAAGGAGGAGAGGAAGTCATCATCCAGCTGGGATTACTGAAAACAGCCCCATACCCAACACTGATAGCTTCTGTGCCTGAATTTTTAACTCAGTGGAAATCACAAAAGCCATTTCTCTTTGTGGTTGTGCATCACGTACCTGCTCCTTACTCCAAGTTTGAGCCTAAAATTAGATTTTTGTTTCAGTGCGAAATACAGATAGGTCTTTGAAATCAATAAGACATGATTTTTTTTTTATAAAAGTATTCTTTTGTCACTTGGCTCCTTAAGGATATTTAATGAATCAAAGTAACTTTTGGTTTCTTTTTACAAGCCAACATTAGTGGGATAAACAGTTGGAACACAACCAGATTAAAATTAGTTCACATGGTCCTAAAATTAATGCATTTGTCTCAAATCTGACATTCATAAATAAAGAATCTGTTACCGCAAGACTCATCTGAAATCCATTTTTCAAAGTCCTCAAGGGTCCCTGACAAGTGTTACTGCTCATTAATTTAACTTTAAACATTTAACTAGTCACTTACCAAACTATCTTCTCATCATAGATGAACTGAAAAGAAAAAAAAAAAAAAGTTAGGTTCCCTTCCTTTCTGGAAAGCCCAAGTAATTGACAGCTGATGTTCATTAGTGGAACTTACTGCTATCAAAGCCACGACGGAGAGGATGTAGTAGAAGGAGTCCCGAAAAACAGCCCACCAGGTCAGCATCACCACCTAAGAATTACAGGTAAGTCTGTTTTCCTAATGCCACCTTCTTTTTTTATGTTTACAGAATCTTAGTTATTTCACATCATCAAAAATACTTAAATGAGCTTGATGGCAAGATTCCTAGGTCAATTTCAAAAAACAGGTTTAACTGAAATTGATGATGAATTTAATAATGATTACACCTGGAGATTGGAATTCTTGGTTCCAGAACAGGTGACATGACCTTGACATGAGAACCTTCAGTCACCATGGCAACAGATGAAACCAAGCCATCATTTTTGAAAAGATGACATTACAAAAAACGAGAATGTGTCCCAGCAGAGCCTTTCAACTGCAATAAAAGCTATATTTATTCTAATGGGGTACAATTTATATACTAATCTGTCATTTACAGACCTCAAACTGTTCTAATGTCATGTTATTTTAAATCTTCAAATTTAATAATCTGCACAGATTTGTTTATACAGTAGCTACAGCAGCAATATTTAGTAAGCATTTGGGTGGGAGCAATTCAACTATCAGTCATCGACCAGTGTTACTGCACCCTAAGACAGGATACAGAATATATTTTGTGCAGAGGATGAATACACCTTACATTGACTGATTCATGAACCTTGGTAAAATTCCTCAGAAACCAACAACTCCTAAAAACTGCAGTTTTAAGATCTGGCAATATCTGACCAGAATTCAGCTGAACACACCTCTGGACTCAGGATTTCAGTTGTGAAGAGATCAGTAACTTAAACAGTTTCCCCTCACGTTACATTTCAATTTGCAAAAAAATCTTCCAGACCACAACAATGTTCTGTTCTCTCATCCTGCTTTTCCATCTGAAACTTTTATTGCCTTTGTCATCGTCATGTCTTGTATCTCGGGGCCGCTGCATTTTTGATCAGTTCAGACTCCCAGAGCCTAGTTTTACATTTCAGACGTCTTCATTTCTCCTCAGCGAAAAGTTGTACCACACGTGCGGCTTTGCAGTCTATAAATAAACAATGATGTGGCAGCAGTAACTCTCCCCCTCTGACTCACACACACACACACACACACACACACCTGTCCAGCAAAAATCCCACAGACACCAATGATGCACAAGATGTTGAAGACTGCTGAGCCAACGATGGTTCCCACCCCCACGTCACCATGGGTGATGAAGACACCTGCACACAAGGAGGCAGCCAGTGAGAGCTGGTGGTGACACCAACCATCTGGGAATGTCTGTATGCACATGCTGTACGAGTGTACCAATTACGGATGCAAAAAGCTCTGGTGCAGAACTGCCAGCTGCCATGAAGGTGGCTCCTGCAACATCTTCACTCAGATCCAGTTTCTACACAAGAGAAGAAAAGATTATCCATTTATTACACAATACTGTGCAAGTGCAACGCAGAAAGATCAAAGGCTGCATATTTGCAGTACCTCACAGATTTTCTCCAGCGATGTCACAAAGTATTCATCACATGTTATGGCAAGGGCCAGGAACATGTAGAGAGCCTGCAGGCAGAATCACAGAGCACACGTGAGACATGAAAGGCATATATGGGTAACTTGCTTCTCTGTGCTTGTATAGATGCATCTTTAAGCAGCAGAAATTAACCATATTAACATAATATTCTGGTGGCTAAAAGAAGCCAGACGGGGAATCTTAGGCCACCGCAGTATTAAAAGTATAAACAAGATAACAGTTTCTCTGCCAATGTGTGGAGGATAAAAAGGGGGGGAAATGAATTTGCATAGTTCTGCTACAATAAGAGGGGAGGAAGACAAGAGGCAGAAGCTGAGCGCTCTATTAATTATAGATCTGCTGTGACATCAAGAGCCAGCAGCTCTCAGGGATGTAGTTCCCTATGCTGTCCACAGGGGGCAGTGCAGGACTGCAGAATGAATAGATTCAGACGTTTCATGTGATATGAGGCCAGTACATAAAGTACTAATCATATTTCAAGTGGAACAAAGCTCGAACCAGTTAAAAGAAAGTGTGCCTTAGTGGACTGCAGCTCAAGTGTCACTTCAGTTCACATTTAAAATGTGTTTGACACGACAGTCTTGATATGAGAGCTTTAAATTCAGTCACTTCCAATTCAACAAGACCACATCTGAAAATATTGATGTATGCTTATATTCTTTCCCCTCTAGTCAGGTTCTTTGAGATTTCAGAAAACTTTTTAAAAAATTAAAAAGGTTAACTTGAGTTCAGTACACAGCGAAAGGTAAAAGTGAGGGAAAAAAAGTGGGGTGCATACTTCAGAAGCTTATTCACCGATTGTTGTACCCCATTCTAATTCTGAAAAGCAGAATTGAAACCTGGTTGTGTTAAATCTAGCATGAAAAGGTTCATTCATTCAGGCCCTTCAGAACTTTGTCTTTATGTCCAGTTATTAAAGCTCAGTGTGACTGAATGAATACAATTGCTTAGAGTCCATTCAAATTCATTCTTTGGAATTAGGGAAACATTTGAACTGCGTCTAAAAATAATAGCCCGTTTAATTTATTTATGAAGCCTTCAGCTCAGGCTTTTGAATAGAACATATCCAAAGATAAAGAACCATTAAATCAAATGTCTCTCAGTTGTCCGTTATGTGCATTCAACACCCTTAAGCAGATTTATGTAGAGACAATACTAAAGTTTCTCATGTGGATTACATCGCATCTTGCATGCTATATTACAAGACCTATTTAAAGAGAATGATTTGAGAATAACTTTACCACTTGGTTTTCTGCTCGTAAATACTATTTATGAGTGTCATCTGATACATATTTTAAACATTCCCTAGCTTCATATGGCAATGCATTAAACAAGTTGCAGTTGGAAGTTTTAAAAAGACTGACATCTCCAGAGTATAGCAGTGGTACAATAATTCTTTTGGAAACTGTGAGGCAACCCAAGTTGTAGGGGCTGGAGGGCGGATGTATGCAACATTTGTACATTTCAAAACCATAACCATATACTCCTATAGTCCCATCCTGACCACTGACAGAGGTGAAGCTGAGAAGTGAATGGACTAAAAATATTTGGGTGCGTCTCAACTAATTGTATTGAGTTGATGAATCAATGGCTCCAGCAGCTTTCCAAATTTACAAGTGTCTTACAGCAAAATAAACAGTCAACATCTACATTATTGGGTTGAATAAATACTGCGATCAAAGCTATATCACCAAGGGGCAAGAGTCACTTCTCAGACACACCAAATAGATATTTTGACTTGAGTTAGCAGGAATGCCACCACCTTCTCTGGGTTTGTCATTTAAGTTTACACTTTGACTTAAACTGGAAGTTTAAGTTCAAGACTGTCATGGAGTTCTGATTATGTAATCTAAAATTCGTCCATCATAAAGCCGCTTCCAAACTGAACCATGCTACTACAGCCACTAGCTGTAATAGCATGGGGTGCATTTTAATGTTCATTTATATTTTTAAAAACTAAATAAATTTTTAAAAAGTCTGAGGAGCAGGCGCTCACAGCCATTATTAGCAGCCAAGTTATCTGCTGGCCAGTGTTGTCACGTTCTTGACAGAGGTTACAGCAGGGTTTTAAGGGTGCTGCATATAAAATCAGTGCACACAAGTAACAGCACTTCAAAATGAAAATACTGCTCTTTGCATGCATCTGCTGTTATGCTCCCAAGATGAAGTGCAACATAGTCATTTCTAAATAAGGTAAATGCATAAATCAGCATGTAAATAGAAATTAGGCTAGGTGTAGCAGTCCATTTTCAGTAGTTTTGCAGAGGCTGTCGCACCACACCGTTTGTGATGCAGGGATGGCAAGATGCACCTTTTCTTTTCTATTTTTTTTTAAAAAGTCCCAGTTAACAGCAGGCCTAGTCTATTATTAGGCAGTAATGACTGAAATTTTGTTGGGAACCACAACTACATAAATCAAAGCAGTCAAGTAGGAACAGAATGCATGTTTACTGAAAAATTGCAATTAATGTTAGCACAGAGGGCAATGAAGCTCTGGGTCAAAAATAGAGAGGGTCCCAACTCTTAGTGTGACGTCAGTAACCACTTTGTCCAGACTTATAAGATGGCGGTGACTGAATGAAAATGCCCTGAAAGATTTTTTTTTAATCCGCTTTTTGTACGAAGCTAAATCAGTCTGTAGTGACCACATGCATTCAATACATTTGTGTACCTCAGACTTAAAATTTATTTTGATAACTCCAATGACCCCAGTGCTATTTGCCACTTTGCTCATAACCGTTTCAATTCATGTTTTGGTCCATAATGAACTGTACACTCCTAATACAAGGTGGGTTATTTTAACTCCAAAATGCTCCTTTATGACCTTCCAATGCTTAAAGAATGTAATGAGTTAAAAAGTGAGGAGTGATATGTTCCAACCTCTGTTAAAATTCAAAACAACCAAGTCACATTTTCAAAAAAACAGAAAAATTAAACTCCAACATTAAATGTGACTGTCCTGTTCAAAAATGCATAATCATCCACACTTTCTTGAAGCAGAGGTGCACTGAGTTGTGACGGATGCCGACTTTAACATCTACGTCATCACTTGAGCAAGGGTCTCTTACCGCCACAATGTGCAGCAGAATGGCTCCAGTCTTTCGTTCATTGTTGGTGAAAAGGTCATCGGGGAACTCGTGTATTGCTGAGGAGAGAGGAAATGTCAGGGTCACCACACATCAGCCACATGACTGCGAGGTACGCATGTACCCATCCCACCCTATGAGGACTTTGTGACTTCATGATGGGTATCTGTCTTGGAGCCACAGGCCTGGGGTGTCCTGTTGGTTCAGTAGGCTTTACTGAATTACTGCAGCTGCGTTATTCTGTCTCTTTCATCTTTCCACTAGATCATCTAATACAGCAAAAATGTCTTGCACACTTAAAGTGGCCACTACCGCTAGAAAGGGTCAAATGTAAATTAAATGGCCTGTCATTCAAAAAGAAAAAAAAAAAAAAACCCTGGAGTGTTGAATTGTCCGAGGACTAAATTAGCTCCAAGTACACAAAAAAGATTAAATTACATTTAAAGGAAAAAAAAAAAAAAAAAAAAAAACCTGAATTGCAACGTACACTACTAAACCATGTATACCTGTTAAGAGAAAGGGGATTGGTGGGAAGGACCATCTGTCAACCATCACATCAACTGAAGCAAAAGTCTTGGGTTATATTAAGAGTCTGAAGTCATACAGAGTTAAAGCAACCACGCAGAAAGTCTCCCATGCTGAGAACTCATCCATCATCCAGAGCTCCAGCTGGATCGCAGTGTGAACGTGGTACCACTGCACAGCTCAGATCTCTGGGAGTGCAGCCAATCCACGGTGCACCTGGCTGGAGACAGAGGCTCACCATCTCGCTTACGTGAGGGAGCATCTGTGGGGAGCAGCCTCAGTTCGACCTGAGCAGCTGGCTCACAGCGCCTCTCCCCTTCTAGCAAGGCTTCAACATTTCAAACATATTGTTTACACAAGCTTAAGCACACTGCATCATGGAGAATTAAAAAAAGTTGTATTACATGGAAGCCAACCAGCAAGCAAGCATGATGGAAAATAAAGTCAAAAACTGATTAAACATTTCACATCTACAAATGATGAAACTGAAGATTTACCTGCTTAGGGAATCACATTGCCATTGCCACCCCCAATCAAAAAAATTATTTTCACGGGGCAATTATAAAATATCTGACACTCAGATACATTACTGCATCCTACAAATCTGAAAAGCTCACTCAAGGACGTTTTCAGACTGAGTCGACCTCAAAGTGACAAACTTGTGTTATGTCATATCCAAGTTTGTTACTTCAGACAGATGTATGGTCTCGAGCACAGTAAATTTCTATTTTTCCTCCACAACATGTTCATCAAGTCCAGTTTCTGTGTGGTGTCATGTTGCCAAGCCCAAGTCAACTACTTAGATTTTAAAAAAAAAGTGTAAAGTGTTTAAGGGGATTTAATAAACATTTCAAATCATTTCTGGGTTTGGGTGAGAGGGAGACCTAACAGACCCTCTCCCGTGCACTTCAGGTGCCATTTTAATATTTCCAGGTGTGTTGTCTGATGCTCAGACTGATCATTGACTCATTTACTAATGCTAAATCACAACTGGCCTCCATCTCAAAGCTGAAGATAAATAGATTTAACTTTCACCAAGGAAATTCAGCAAGCACTGGTTTTATTTTAAAAAATTTAAAAAATAAAATAAAAAGGTTAAGGAATGGATATATCCAAATTTGAAACCCACTGAAAATGGCGAGATTTCAAATAGGGCAACACCTAAAGGAAAGCTCTCAACCATCTTAAGGAAAATAAAATCACTGCACCCGAGTGTTTTTCCAGAATAGTAGATCATTTTTAAAAAATACGTTTAAAAAAATTTAAAAATCGAGTATCTACACAGCTTGTAGGCCGAGATTGTTTTTGCTAGCATCATGAGTCTTCGTTATTCTGTTATATACTTTAAACCCCTGAGGGAAATTCATTATTGCAGTAGTTTTCATGATTTAAGTCTCTTCAAAGATTCATTGTAGAAGGTTATTGCTGTGGGCAGGATGGAAATCACTCCACTGATTTCCTTGGTTATCAACGAGCATCACAACTTCTGTACCCAATCATTCCAAAACATTACGTCTGGAATAAATGAGAGAGATGAGATTAAATAGCAATGAGCCACTGAATTAAGCGTTTAACGTTCTGACTACTGGACAAATCAATGAGAACTTGATTTGCAAGACTTAATGCCTTTGGTTCAACATTAAGTTGCTAAAAACTAAACTTAATGTGTTTAAAAAAATAAAAATAAATTTTTTTTAAAAACTGAACCCCTAGTGGCCATTAACTGTTCTGGTTTTCCTTCCCTCACTTCATGTGCTAAATGAAACTTTTCAGATGAGTAAAAACCAAGACATTCATTTACAGGATTTGTCAGCTGTGCCCTGAGATGATTAACTGATCCCAAAGCCAAAATGTTCAACTGATCCCACGACTTACAGGTCCAATAAATGCCAGCTACAGAAGGTACAACTCCCAAAAGAAAGAAGAAAAATAAATGTCTCAAGACTTAATTTCCTGTCATCTCAGGTCCTGGCTACATGATTAGTTGAGAGCACTGAAGGTCTTCTGTCTAAATCAATAATTCCACAGCTGTCTAGAGCCTAGTTACTCATCTGTCCCACACCACTGTAAAGGTATGATCTTGTATGACAGGATTAAAAATGGGTGATCACAAAAAGGTGTGAAGGTGGTGCCAACAGTGGGATAGCAGCGAGTGATGACTAGTAGACAAGGGTCACCTCGCAAGCCAGTAAACAGTCACCCAGATGGCATCTGCAGAGTTTGCCACCATCTGAGCAACAGAGGTCAAACCAGACAAGAACATGCTTCCGTGGCCAATTCCCTCACAAGGACAGGGCAGGATACACGGACTGATTAAACGATCCATCTCAAATGAGGTACACGGATAGAATGACATACTTCTGTTGAATTAAATACAACTTTGGAGAAGAGGGGAGGGGGAAAAAAAAACCCCAACAACTTCCAATCAACAGACCATTTCTCATCTCGACAAGACATTTTTCATATTGAGCAACAACCTAATTATTCAAGTAAATGCGTTTGAGCAGAGTGACACTACACAAGCAGCTTCTAGCTGAGGATTTAATGGGGGGATAAAAGTGGACAATATAAACTTACACAAGGATATCTGCCAACACTACAGATGACAAAAAAAAAAAAAAAAAAAAAAAAAGTGGCAATAAAGCTCTCAGAAGTTGTGCTGAAAACTTTAACCTTGTCTGGAGACCTGACTGAGATGCTTATGTAATACTAGCACACTGCTCATCCATTTCCACAGCCAGCTCCTCTTCACCTGAAGGGGCACTGCCACAGTTTGCCATCCTTTTAAAAAGCTGCAAATACCTAAATTCATATCAGGAACAACAAACCCTTTATACATAACTACTATATCTTGTTTAACAAACATCAGCTTGGCCTAAACTTCAGAAGCCCAGTATATCATGTCAGTTTAAAAAAAAAAAAAAACCACGTACACACACAAAACACAGTCTACCAGTCAGTGTCACATTTTACAAGATAGTCATTTGAAGGTAAATGTTACCATAAGTCTTTTTTTTTTTTTTAAATCCATTGAGTATCCCCAGTCCAGTTTTGTTTTTTAAAAAGCAAATTTCCAGATTGGGTGAAAGTGGTTATTCACTACATGTTGCAAAGTGTTCTGGTGACATTTTGACATGTCGATCTTTTGTCTAGAATGGCTGACGTGATAACGTTTTAGCGCATGATTTTCTTTGAAAAAGAAAAGACACTAATGGACACCTTTCCTCCATAAATATTTGCTATTGTAAGCCTTGCAAAATAGTTGGCAGTAATGCTTTTTTAAAAAAAATCCAATTAAAACATTGTGCTTCCCTTTTTATTCAAAACCAAATAAGCTGAAATAATTCAAGAAGGTTTCATCATTTCCAAACTTTTGGAAGGTGTTGCAGTCTTGAGTTAAAAAGGTTCATAAGGAGTGGGGAAGGGAGAAAAAAAAAAAAAAAAAAAAAAAGATCGAGGTGCATGGCAGGCAAAAACAACCCCTTACACTCCAGTTCCATAACTTGGTCACTAATGAGGGCCATCTGCAAATCAAAATATCAAGTTTCTAGCCTCCATCTCTACATAAACTGAATATATGCCAATTTTTACTTGTTACAAACTTGGCTATATTTGTATTTTCCAAGATCAGATGGCAAGTACTCACTCATACAGCTATAACAAAACCATCACACAACCTTAATTTGGCGTATTAAAGCTAAAGCTATTTACACCGCTGTAAGTATGCAATAACCTGATTATAAACAGAAGGCAACAGATACTGATATTATGCAACAGTGTTGCATCCAATCATCACACAGAAGATGTCAGGTAGTACTGTGTGCAGATCCGACTGGTCCTCAGCCTTCACTCTGAAGGCTGAGGACCGAGAAACTAACTTTAGAGATGCAAAGCCAAGAAAGTCTACAACTAAGAACTAGGCGCAGGAGAGGGGAAAAGAATGCTATTAAAAATTAATTCTACAAAAAAAATAAATAAATAAAATAAAACTGACACGAGCCAGGTGTTTTGGCAGAGTGTCTGGTGCCACTTTCCATCACAGCTGGTGCTCCCACCCCAAAACACCAGCCAGATCATCAAGTGAACACAACCGACACTCCAGTACAGCAGTCAAGAGACTCTTCAGAGGAGAACGATTCCTCTGGGCCGTTATTAGCCCATTAGATAATTAGCTTGCTCCAGCAGACATCAGTGAACAGCATGATCAGAATGTAGCTGACTGCTATTCTTGTAAACATGATGAAATCACGAGCCAGCTTACTGGATGATCTCTGGGTCGTACCAAAACAATAAGTTTTGAAGAGTGCAGAGCCTTTGTGTGACACAAAGTCCCTACTTTCCATATACTAAAAACATCACATGTACAAGCACTCTCACATGGTCACATAAGCACCTTAACAGATCCAACTTCAGCTTTATGAGCACACTCAAACCCATTACACTTAAAGTTAAGCACAAATTCCCATCAGGCTTTGTTAGATTGAGAGAGAGTAGACAAGCCGTTAGTGAACTAGAAGCTCCTGAGTAGATAAAGCAAATGCGCCAAGAAATGAGAACATGGCTCTGCAAACGCCATGTCTCCTGAAGTCTGGAGAAATGTCATTTGCCTTTAATAAAATGAGAGCAAAATGAAATTTTGAGGGAAAAGGGGGTGGGGGCACACCTAGAGCGCAGCACTTGAATGCGTAAAGAGGTCAGGCATATATCAGCTGCTCAGCACTGGAAAGTGTTTTGTGCAGGTGCTTGTGCCCTCTGCTGCATTGTTTCATCATCGGCGTGCAAGCGAGGTCCGTTTCCATTATGCACTCCAGCATAATCCTAGCTTGTGTAATTCCCTTTTAAAAAAGCCTCCTTCTGGTGTTTTCCTGCCATTGATGAACATGCATTCCAACACTGATGCATACACACCAAGTTTACTGGTCAGTCCCCACCAACATGTTGGGGGGGATTGACTTAACACCCACACACCCAAGGTTTCGCAAGGTCATTCCACAATACACCCCCTGCCCACAAACAGATCACTGTTGCATCTATAAACAAAAGTCACCTTTGTCATTTTTGCTATGGATATATTTTTTTGTTCAAGTGGGAGTTTAAAGTATGGTGTTTGCCATGTTTAAATGAAGATTACTCCTCCATCAGAATAGCTACAGTGCTATGCTTGCTTTTCAGCACATCAGAGGGAGGAGGGCACACATGAAAATTCAATATTGTCTACCAAGAGAGCTATTATTCATTCTTTACCCAACAAGCATCTGATCAACTTTGTAAAGCCTGGAAGAACTTTTATTAAAAAAAAAAAAAAAAGAAACCATTACCCTTGTTCTGATTTATTACACGTTGCGTTATTTGGGTGAGAAATAAGAGTGCATTTGTTTCATTTGTCATGGGATTGCTAAGAGGAAATGCTGCATCTCATGAGATTGTGTGGCATAAAGTTCCCATGTGATGTTTTCAGAATTTTAGTCACTTAAAATTTAACCCCCCCACACACACCCCTGACCCCTTTTAAAAGTTTCCTGAGGTAGTAAAATGTATGGAAAATTCTTTTGCAGAGGGAGAAAGGAGGAAAAAAGTCTACAACTCTTCATGGCAGCTGGATTTAGAGTGGAGAGCCTTTTGAAGCTTTGCACTACCAATTTCTGAGGTATAATAAATGCAGCATAATGAAAGTAGTAAATATGAAGCTGGATGATCCTACTCCAATCTGGGCCTGTGATGTCACAGTACTGATAACTGACATTTAGATGCTGGCAGCCCCAAATAAAGTGACATTTTTAAAATTGCAGTCACGTCAGACATCCAAATATGCTACAGCATTTTACTTCCCACATGGCCACTTTAGTGTGATTTAGTTTTCCCAAAATATGTGTTATGCCTCAAAAGATTTCCATCACCCATATCAGTCCATGTTTAACTCACCTCACTTGTGTAGTCAGTGCACCCACTCAGCACTGACCACATACAGCTGACAAATGGATTTCCTATGGTACCAGCTAGTCCAACCCCACCAGGTGAGACAAGGGGTGCAGTCAAATATCACATTTAGAAACGTTTCTAACCGCCAGGTGACCAGGAAGTATCCAAGAGCCCACTGAAATTAAACACCCAGCTTTGCTAAAATGTTGTAAAAAGTTCAGATGACCAGTACCGGCACCTGAATTATTAGAATTTGTTGCCAGTGCGAGGTGAACTAGAAAAATAAACTCAAGTATAAAAAAAAAAAAAAGTTGCTAGAAGGCCAATCTCCCCCCTCCCCCCCTTTTTTTTTTCTTTAAAGCTCAAAAGAAATGAGACAAAACCCATTTCACTCTGAACTTGAGGTCCTGGAGTCAAGTCACATGCAGATTATGGTGCACTGGCAAGACATTACAGAGCAGCTTCACAAAGCACAAGACTAGTGGGAAATGTTTCATGGATTAAAAAAGGTTGAATGGTTCAGAAAGGGGAGACTGGAAGTCCAGCATTTGTTGAACAGTTTCCACAACTACTATACCACCTACATATTCAGTTCTGCCAAACAAGAGCAGCCCACAAGGCAGGTGGTCTCAAGTCTGCAGCTATGGATTATTCACAAAACTTTTTTTTTTTTTTTTAAATAAAAAGTAGTCATATGATCAGCTCACACAGACCAGACAGTCTAACAGATGAGAGGAGACGAATTAAAAATCTGTGGAATGTTGAGGCCAGTCTGGTGCCCCGGTGCCAAAGACATTCAAGGAGGTGGGAGGGGGGAAAAAAAAAAAAATGTTTAAGGATATATTTTTTTCCTCCCCACTTCCCTCCTGAATTGATTAAGAACTTTAGTCCCTGGGGCTGGGCCTCAACTAGAAGAATTAAAAAAATAAAATAAAATAAAATACTCGTCACTGGGAAAAATGTTTTTCTCTAAAACAGCAAATGGTTCTGCTGATTTCACTAATCACTGAGGGAATCTGCCTGTTGTGGCCAGTAACAAAGTAACAGTCCACACAATAAATTTTACACTTGAAATGACTTCCAAGTCATGTCATCTGTTCACTGTTAGTCAAATACACAAAGCCAATTTCTGAGAAGCATCACACTAAAAAAACAAGAAAAAAAAAAAAAAAAAAAAAAAAAATAATGTTACTCAGGTCTTAAATCCAGCAGGTTCTTCAGTCACCCAGAGC
Organism: Zenarchopterus dispar; assembly: GCA_028564865.1. Classification (NCBI taxonomy): domain Eukaryota; kingdom Metazoa; phylum Chordata; class Actinopteri; order Beloniformes; family Zenarchopteridae; genus Zenarchopterus; species Zenarchopterus dispar. The sequence goes on along the minus strand of JAOWBL010000017.1, from coordinate 3,082,395 downwards.
AGAAAGATACAAAAGAGATACTGTGTATGCATCCATTTTTATACAAACATGTGAAATAACAGCTCAACTGGACTAAACTTCTAGCCCTGGCAGCTTTTTCCAACTGAGTCATGCACATAAAGCTCATGAGTCAGTCAACATTTGAGAACAACAAAACCAGTCAGAGCGAAGCTATTCAAATGGCACAGAAATCAACATGAAATCAAGACATTGGTAACTGCAACTTCCTCATGAGGTGTCCTCCATAAAGGTACACACTTTAAAATTACATCCTGGCTTTCGAAGTGTGGTTATTTCAGAGTAAAACCCATTCAAATACTATATAGGACTAGTGGGAGGCAGAGGGAAAAAAAACCCCATTACTCATTTCAGAGAATGTATTCCAATTATTAGGATTAAAACAGCATCAACTCAAACCACTTAATTATAACTATATACACATTTAAACAAGTCTGAGTTTAAATGGTTGACAATGATCACAACTCCCTTAATCATGTAAATTTGCAACCACAAACTAAAATCCATTGTTAGGATAGGCACTTAGTTCTACAAACTACTGAAAAGTATTCCAAGTTAGTGTTTTTTTTTTTTATATATATCCAACAGCACTTCCTCTTTTCTAGAGTCACGTCACATACGTGTTGAATCAGATCTGCATGGGTTAAGGACTCGCTAGGCTTTATTGTGAGATCTTCACTGATGAGCAGAGAATTACAGGTTATATGCATTTTCTTTTACCAGACATAAGGGTGGGTCTGTCTACTAGATTATAAATGGGTCTGACAACTCTTGCAGTAAACACTTGAGTCTTTAAATATCTACACCCAAAACATTCATCTGCTTGTGGCCAACTTCATGACATTTTGTTCTAGAGCTTGTGCACACACACAAAAAAAAAAAAAAAAAAAAAAAAAAAAAAAAGTCATTTTGTCTGTGTACTAGAAAGACATGAAATACATCGCTGTTTAAAAATAAAATTACCTGGCTCTGAGCAGTTCTTTGACTCCGTCTCATTTTCCAGCAGTGAAGCCATAAGCCGTCTACCCCAGTGTTCAAGGTCCGGGTGTCCCTCCACCATCATTCCATGCCCTGAAACAGAATATAAACAGCTTTTGTCATTAAACCGTGACAAATACAGCATCCAAGTTTCCAGCCAAGCCTGCAGCGTGTCGGAGGTTATTGCTCCTGTAACATTCTAAAAGGCTTTTCCTTTTGTTGCAGTGAAATCTCACAACTCCATTTTGCACTCAAAAACCAACATGGCTGCCATTGCACAGAGCATGTTTCGTGACCCCCAAGCACACATGATCATGCTCATTAATCCAAACAAGGTTTGCTTTTCTATAATCCCTTAAAAACTTCACGTTTATGTAGATGTGACATTTTCATCAAGTGGCAACAACATCAAATTGCAGCTGTTCCATTATGTTTTGGGGGTAGGAGTTTCATTTTTCATTAAACTGCTCTTAAGCTTCTGTAATGAGGGCAGGAGGGGGGGGTGGGGGGGGGGGTGACTGAGCAGCACGTTAATTCAAAGGCAAGGCTGGTCAAGGAGTGGAGATTTAACTGCTGTATACAGTCATGAGTACATCACTGGAGAACACCCCGAGGACTGACAGGCTGCGTTTTATTCATAAACACCTCATTTATCAATAGATTATGCAATGATCACGACTTTCTAACCAGCCAGACTCACATGATGCTTGTGAAAGGTCCTTCTAAACATGTGAACAGCTTCTTGTGATCAGTCTACAACCTTTAGCAACTATAGAGAGGGGGGAGGAGAAAAAAAAAACCCTACTGTAAGGGTGACAAATTGAAAAACCACAATCAGCTGTTCAAAGTCATTACAGCGTATTGTGGAATCACCTTGCAAAACCTGGGGTGCTATAGATCACCAAAACTGACAAATGAGTTTACCAGCTAATCTCTAGGCAAATAAATCCTGAATGTCTGCAGATAAAAAGGTGACAAATTGCCTTTTAAAAATTGTTCCAAAACCCAACTATGGCAAGTGTAGGAAAACACAATTCTTAGATTTTCTAGTCACGCTGGCCACAATGAAACTTAATTGTTAAATTGTAAAAACTCGTGAATGTTGGCATTTTGATTAGCATTCACCTGAATTGTCAGAGCAATTCCTCGCTAATTAAAATCCTTGTTGAAGGATGCCTTTGCTAAAACTGTGTTATCACAATTCTACCATGCTCAGTTACTGTGCATGCTTTTTCTACAAAAAGTTGTAATTTTATATTTAAAAAAAAAAAAAAGGGGGCAGTTTTAAAGAAAAGTCCATCTCTGTTGAACAGAGACTTCCAGAACTGGCAGGGTCAACCCACAGGTTCTGCATCAGCCTCAGAAACCAGAAGTGTTAGTTTTTGTGTCATAGTGAAGCTTGTTGGCTAAGTGCACAGTTAAATTGGTAACATTGTGTAGATGGATGAAAGCAAATGGATATTCATTTTGATTGTTTTGGTCAAGACAAGTAAGCTGAAAGAATAAATAAAACCTCAGATGCACAATATTTTAATCATGTGTGCACTTGATAGCCATATTCCAGCTAAAGTCCTAATTTAACAAAGCTGCAGGTCTCCACTGAGCATGGTTATGCAATATACATTTACATTGATGTGTTTTAGGACTGATCTCTTCCAGTACGTAGTTGAAATGTCAGAAGGGAAACTATGTGACGTACAGGAAGTGCTTTAATGGACAAACCCATTTCTGAACAGTTTTCATTAGCAACGCGACATCAATACTGCCTTTAAAAACAAAATGTCACTGCTACCTATACACAGCACATACAGCAACTTTATCAACTTGAAGATGCATTTCTGATGGGCCACAAACTGCATCCAGTATCTAGCTCAAGTTTTAAATCAATGAAACTTGCATTTGAAGAAATTTTAGTCTGCAGCTCATTTGCCTTCAAGTGCTCGGCAGACGGGGTAAAGTCTGTTCAGAGCTTTGATTAGCACAGCTCCCTAGCAAAACGCTGACTAGTGATGAGATGTTGGAAAACCGCAGCCCTTAGAGGGGAGGGGGGAAGAAGGAGGAGAAAAAAAAAAAAAAAAAAAGATTGGTAGTGCTATGGGGAACAAATCTATTTCACCCTTAAGAGCAGAGAAAAGGGCTCAGTTTTGTAAATTCAAGTTAACCCAGGGGCATTCCAGTTCAATCTTGATACATCACACTAACACCCAAAGTCAGTACAGTCTTGCTTGCCTCAAACTGTACTGTCAGCACATCAAAATAAGATTGTCATTAAATGGCTTTCAATCCACAATAGTAAAAAAAAAAAAAAAAAAAAAAATACAGCCTGGAGATCAGCAGGCACTGGTTAAACGCATTACACACTAGATGACCTCAGCTGCGTCTCGCAGCTCTCCAATCCCAGAGACCAAACCCTCCAGTCACAGCTTCAACCTGCTCTCACAAACCAGCTCAGTTTCACTCTTCTGCCTCTGGCCTCCCTCTACATTGTGAGCATTGCTAAAATTAAATTCTGCCCAATTTGATATCCAGGGATCATTGGAACTAGCTTTGAAGCCCCAGACATGTGGATGGCGTCTGCCAAGACAGGCAATTAGGCATACAGGAATCTTTTCATTTGGAAAAAAATTGTCCATTTAAAATGCAATTTGTACTGAAAAACTGCATGAAAAATTGTGTCTTAGCTCGCATATGCACACATTCTTCCTTTGTTGTCTGTTTGACATGCATTTTTTTGCAGCTACGCATTTGAAGATGTGATCGTGCATTGTAACAGGCTGGGGGGAACTAACTTGAGCCGGATATTGGACGCACAGTTTGTGGCCCATCAGAAATGCATCTTCGAGTTGTAAAGTTGCTGTTGATAAAGTTTCAATAAGTAGGTTCCTTTGTCTGGGAAATTGTGATGCATGCATTTGCAAGCCATTCTCATCCAAATAAAATGGACCATTAATGAAAGCAGCGATTAGTTTTGGGAGCTATAATTAAACTTCTAAATTTCTTCCTTTATTTGCAGTGGTCAAAAAAACAGTAGTTCCTGGACAGTTTAACACATTTAATAGGCTTGAAGGTGGGATCAAACCAGCATTTTAACTTAACCACTATTACAGTCAAGTAGAAAACAAACAAGTTCAAACACTGCCAATAAGCCCAGTTGCTTTAGGTAAATATCCACATTATTCTGTGAAAAGTTAAAGGATGCATACAATTAAAAGCAACACATGCCTGGCATCTTTTGATAAGTCCTTTCGTCACGCTGAGGAGAAATCATGCAGCTGATGGATTCAGGTTTTCTTGCTCCGGCTACAGGAGTGTGCTCATGTGTTCATGCATATAGTTTAAAACCTCAGACTGTGGGTGATTCTTTAAGAGTTTAAAAGCCATTCATAATTTTAAAAAAGACAAATTACAAATATGTCAAGAACCAGGACTAGCAGCAACAATAAGTGGCAGATTTAGGACCTTGTAAAGACCATTTATCTGAAATCTTTGTACCTTGAACGCAAGTGACCATCTTGTTGCACAAGTCTTTTTTTGTTACCCCCCCAAGACAGCTTTAAAGTGCCCAAATGTTAAGTTAACTGACAAAAAGGATTAAGTCAAATCATCTAAAACCACAAAAAGAAACCTTATGCTGGAGGACATGGAGTCCAAGAACCAGTTCACAAAACTTTGAACTTTGACACAGGCATCGACAGTTCCCTTCCAGTCACATTGTTTAAAATGATTTCTCCTTAAAGTAATTAATACAAGTTGATAGAAGTTTAAAGTAATCTCAAAATAGCTAGTAGAGTACAATATGTTCCCACATTTAAGCATCTCTTGTTCTACACAAACCAAAGGAGATACCCTTAAAAAGGTTCAAATTTTTCCTTTGGCATAATTGTCTTGATGGATGGTGTGAGACACGCTAAAGTTCCTAGACCCAAATGTGCCATTTAACTGTACATATTGTTACTTTGCATACATTTCATGAGTCCTAAAGTTAGACAAATTTCATAGGCTCTCTGAAACATTGCAAAGTTCACCAGCAACACATATTTCCCTCTCCTTAAAAAAAAAAAATTCACACAGCCCCAAAAATGATTGATGCTGACAATCACGCCTTATGTTTGGTAGAAGACCTATAAAAACACAGTCAGATTTGACAACATGGGGATTCCAACAATGTAAACATTTTACCCCATGTACACTGATCCAGACTGATGTCTTAACCCAATAAAAAAAAAAATTTAATTTTTAAACCATATTGAGCTCTAAATTTTTCCTAATGCCACCACATAAAAGAAAAAAAAAAGTTATGAGGGGGGAAAGAGGAGATGAAGACAGCTGCAGCCTTTCCTCTAAATGACTACTGAGCAGCTGAGATGAGCAATAATAGCCTAGCAATATCCTCCAGCTCCAGCCCGGGAGGGAGATGGACCAAGGACAACCATCCATCAATCTTGCTGGGCTCAAGCTCACCAAATTTTTGTGGGGGGAGGGAGGGAAAACATTTCCAGCACGGGCACACACGCGCAGCACCACATCACATTCAGCCTGCTGCAGCGACCTGTCAGAGCTCAGTATTGCCCTGCTTCTCAAAAACACCTGTTCCTGCCTCCCGTGTGCATCTCCGTCACACTTCCACAGCCCGATCAGCATGCGTGACCGCACGCCCAGCCCCACCCCACTTCACTGGAGATGTAACCCAGAGGTAGTGCATCCCTCCACATCCATCTGGACCGCTCAGCCACGGAATAGTGAGGCGAGCGCGGTTTTTTTTTTGTGTGTAACAAGACAAACCCTTTTGATGACTGGTGAAACATGCCACAGCTGCTCAGGCTTCATGATTCCCACACTTGGGTTTCATTATCCAGAGGGAATTTCTTTTATCTCTACCCCTTTTTTCCCTCCCAAACATCTCACCTTGAAGAGTCCCCCCAAAAAAGCTGAAATTCTCGAAAACGCCTTTTGTTACGCAACACTCTGAATCAGGCAAACTTGATTAAACACAAAGAGGCAAGCCTTTAGTGACCAAGAGGGGGCTTATTTTGGCTCCTGCTTTTGGAGATAAGAGCTTTGTCGTTGTATGATATCATTCCTGAGTAATCTTTTAAGCCTCTTGTTGCCATTGTTAATGTAATTAATAAAACTAGCTCTCCACCTCAAAAAGAGAGCTGTTAAAGAGCAGCAGTTAGGTAGTTTGTGGGGGATTTACAGCTGCTTTCAGCTCTGGAGCCTAAATAGCTACAGATGGGCAGATTTATGGACAGTCTCCACGATTTAAGCTTTGACTGCGAAGCACTTAAGTTAAAAACAAAAAAACAAAAACTCAGCATTCCTTGGTGCGAAAAATGTTAAGGTTCCTCTCGGCTCTGAGCAGTCTCATTGTTCTCTCCATATGAACAGTACTGTCCTGGGGGGGGGGTTGTGTCTAGTTAACCTTTGAGCCCAGTGGTGTGTCAGATATTCTTCACCAGCAAAATGTCAAGGCTGGGCGCTGTGTTACATAACTGTGGGTGAGGCTGCGTGGGATGCACTGCGTGTCAGCGTTTATACTAACTCGCCGTAAGTGTCCGGACTCGTGCGCACGGGAAGGCACGTTGTTTGGATTGTTCGCGAGTGTGTGCGCCCGAGCGCGCGCGTCGGGCAGCGTGATTAACTATGGGAATGCTGAGCGCATCGGCTACAAGTCGGAAGCGCATTCCCCCCCTCCCCCTTCTCCTCCTCATCTTCTCTCTCTTCCGAGTGATCCTCGGGAGCCTTTAAGTATAATCAACATCCCTCGATCGCCCCACGCGGAAGCGTGGAGCGTGATCTTGAACCAACGCGTGCAACGGTTTGTGCGCGTTTGGATCCAGGGCCAGACAAGATGATGCCAACCACGATTTTGAGGCTGCTGCCGACTGGCACATTGCGCCTGGTCAGACACAAACGTAAGAGATGAACTCTTAATAAATAAAAAAGCCAAAAAGAAAATTCATCTCATCCTCGATTGATGTGGTTACCTGATGCCTGCGTGCACAATGAGCATGCGGTGTAAATACTGTCATCACGAGAGGGGAAGAAGAAGAAAAAAAAAAAAAAGAAAAAAACGTGCCGCTGCCACGGCGCGCACACTGCGGCATACACGCTGTACTCCACAGTGAGGTTTTTTTAAAACGCTGTGACCTGACAACATGTGCAGCTGACTTTGTACAGTGAACGCAATGGGCTCAGAAAAAAACAGCACCGTGATTTAAATGTAAAAACTGCCCACTTGATCTGACAAGCAAATCAAAAATGGCACAAACACGCAGCACGAGAACATGGACCTGCTCCGGCGTGTCAGCTGGGGTGTTTTAATCATTTGCCCTTGACGTTAAAGCCTGTGATCGATGAGCTTCCTCGTTGGGGACAGTCGGAGTGCATGGTTACACTGCAGATGCCCCTGCTCCGTCCTCAGCCCCCCTGCAGGGTCTTCTACCCCCACGGTGGATCCCGTTCTTTTCCCCCCCGCACTCACCTGTCTTGTTCATCAGGAGCGACATGCTCCACGCCACGAAGAGGACACTGCAGATGAAGCACACCTGAACAAACAGCATCTCCCTCCTCTTGCGAACTTTGAATATCTTAGCAATTATCGTCTTTTTGGACGGGCTCACGTCGTCGTCCCGCTCCATGCTCGGCGGCTCGCTCGGCCGGCGGCCACTTTTTTTTTTTTTTTTTGCGTTTGCGTCCTTGAAAGCCCAAGAAACTGCTTGTCCCGCTCGCCTCTTCACATGGAGCACAGCGGGGACGCGGTCCTCATTTCAAGCCGTCCAGTGTTCAGATGGAGAGTAGTGAAGTGGACACTTTCTTTCGCTGAGAAGATGTCTTTCAGCTGCCGGGACTTGTGGGGGGGGAAAAAAAGAGGCAATGACACGGCGGTCAAATTCCGATTTGGGGTGTCCAAATCAATTCAGCGATGCTCTCGGATTCGGATTATGCAAGAGGACGAGTACTGGACGGGATCTCATTGCAACATGCATCCCGTCCTGTAAGAAAGCAGATAAACCCGACTGTTCGCTCCGTACCAGCTCTGTAGTTTCTGTTTAGCATAAGATGCGTCAGTTTCCAGCCGCAGACGCTGATGCGCTCAGCTGCGCCGCGTCACGAATCAGACGCACCTGCGCCAGTTAAGTGAAACCAATCTGTGCTCATCAAGGTTAATTGTAAGCTTCGCGGCAGCGGTGCAGTCGGCCTCTCTTTCGGGCGCCTCCCCCCCTCCACATGTATCCCTCCTCAGTGCAGAGCGGCCGCGCTGGCGATGACAGCGAACTATCAGCTGCGCCCTTCAGCCCCGCTTCAATGAGACCGGGCTCCTTTAACTTTCCTCACAACTGCGTGCGCAAACAGCCTGTGAAAAATCACCATACCCTCATCCCTCCACCGTCCGCGTTGAAAGCGCCGGACATCTCCCCGTCGATCACTCCGCACGCTACAGTCCCACGATCTTCCACGTCGTTTGAGCGTCGCTTTGGGGTTAATGAGCTCTATGTTTTTGTGACTAGGCAACCCCTTTGATGCTACTCACGATTTAAAAAAAAAAACATATCCCACAAGTGCTGCGTTATGAAACCAAATCCAATATCGTTCTGGGTCCTGAGCATATCCCTTTTATTATCTGGCCTACCTGCCATCTCCCATATTGATATCAAGTTTATCAAGCTGAATAATTGAGGTTATAGATCCTCTAGCACAAAGTCATCAATGCCTCAAATTCCCACCAAATCCAAAACCATGAATCATTTTCTTTTGGCTTGAAGCGTTTTTATGTCAAGATTAATAGTTTATGCGTTTTAGCCTCTCAGAAAATGAGTTTACATTAAAATAAAAAACAAAACTCTAGCCTACATATTGGAAATTATTGTAATAGGGACCTTTGAATTGTGAGGAAAACATGCCAGTCAGTGATTACAATCAGTTATGAAAACTATTGTATGCTCATTAAATATGAAATAATATAGCCAGTTGTTGCTGCTCACAAACGTGCAAAGGTGTCTTTTCAAGTTATTTGTGGAAAGGTTTAAACTCTTATGAAAACCTTCAACTTCTTTACGTTAATCTGCATAAATGGACATCGGTTCTGTTATCAGACAGCTTTTGTTGTTCAGCTCTCCTGAAAAGACTTGAGTCACCTCCCACTGTCAAATTTGGAATAACTTTAATTTTCAGCTATGGCAGCCCTAACACCTAGAGTATGTAACTCAACTCAGCTTTATCTGAAGAGAAGTTTAAGCAACAGCTGAAACAAAGTGCTGAATACAAAATATAAAATAATTTCAAAAACAGCTAAAACTATAAAACACTAAAACGCAAAATACAATAACTTCTTACATAACATAAGAAGTCATGTGGTTTTTTTTTTAAACCCTGTTGCTCTGTCATTGCTTTTTCGTTTAACGTGCAGCTGAGGGGTCTGCTGGGTCTTTAACTTTATCAGATCAAGCAGATGTCTGTTTTCTTCTGCTTACTTAAACCTGATGCAGTTGTCTTTTAATAAAGAAATTTCTTTAACAAAACGAGGCATGTTCTCACCCTGCACAGAAATGCTGTTATTACTTTAGTGTCTTCATTCAGATCCTTGCAGGGTGCTACCTCTTAATTAAAGACAAAAAGAAAAGAAAAATGCATATTTAGAGTGCATTATTTATTCACCAGGATCATTACACAGTGTAGAAACATGCTTGCATATATATATATATATATATATATATATATATGTGTATGTGTATATATATATATATATATGTGTATGTGTA
>JAOWBL010000017.1:3059857-3070085 GCA_028564865.1 Zenarchopterus dispar | reverse complement strand
TGGATGGATGGATGGATGGATGGATGGATGGATGGATGGATGGATGGATGGATGGATGGATGGATGGGTGGGTGGATCCTTTGTGCTGTTTCCCACAGCTTGTAATATAGTTTGCAATCAATACTTTGTCATGCGAATCATGTGAGGAAGTCCACACTCCACTTACTCGTAATCCATCAACATGTGACAGTGGTTATCAAAGAATATCTAGAAAGTGCTGCTCATCATATGACTGAATATATTTACATCTATACCCCACTCACTGACCACCCCTTCCTCTTATGATGTGATTGTGATCCTCAGACAATAACTAAACAGCTATGTTAATCCCGTGGCTGACCGTATGTGGATCAATTCTCCTCTCTTACACATGCTCATTAGTGCTTTGGTCATATAACCACAGAATCACAGCTTTAATACATTTAAAGTCAGTCTGTGTTTTTATTCATACAATAAAAAGGGAGAGAATAAGAGCTAGATTAGTGCATGTTCTTATAAATTTTTTTTACAAAACCCTATAGGATATCGTATATATAAATTATGTTTTTGATGGATTGAGATTGTACTGAGCCATAAATAAAAATTACTTTTCATTAGTGTTCTATAAGCATGTAATTAATGTTCAGAAACCTTTTATTTCCTCAATCTGCCTGCTGTGGTCAAGCCAGTTTGAGTTATCACTCTGTACCAATGGCACAGTACAAACTTGGTGCACAAAATTGCTGATTTTATTCCTCGCAAAAGTGTCTCAGTCGACTGCAGTAAATAATAAAATATTCATCATGAGTGTTGAACATTCTTTGGCAGCATTGCAGATTTATTTGTATGCCTGCTCAGGTGTGAAGAGTAAACAGGGCAGAATCAAGCAACAGAAAGTTCTGTCTGTGTTTTCTGGAGGAAACAGTCACATCTCCTGCTTCTGTCATCTACTGGGACATGAAAACACACCCGCAAAGCTGTCGACAGCATAAGCCAAGGCAGCCAACCCCTGACATACGCTGCTTTGTAATCCATGCAATAAGGGGTTATATGCTCCAGAAAGCACCAAATTGATCATTTATGTGTGTTTCATGCCTGCTGAGTTCAATTTATTGCCTTAGCTCTTGAAAAATGAGTTACATAACACATAATAGGTGTTTAAGTGGAGAATAGGAAGCGCCTGACTTATTTTTAATAAAGAGGAAAGCTGCCTCTAAATATTTGTTGCATGAATTTGCAGTTTTTAACCTCTGTGGCAGTGTTAGGGGCTTCTCCATCTTCTGTGGAAACCCATGAACTGTTACTGAAAACTCCAGAAAAGCTTCTGAAGTCACTTTTAAACTAAGTTCGAGGATGAAATTTCATTCCCACAGGGTGTTCATGTTCTTTTGTCCACCCACTTTACATGTTATATAACATTAAACCTGCTTTCTCTACTGTAGAGAAAATATCTCCAATTTCTTCTGAGTTAGTATTAATGCAACATTTCACTCAGTCATTTTGTAGTAATCATCCTGTATCTGCATCTTTTTCAGTTTTCTCAAACATATTTAATTACCTCACGCAATTTGCTGTTTATTTATCATTGCGCTAGTATTATTTCCTCAGAAAGTCAATTTAACTTTTTAGATGCTTTATTAATTTCAGCATCAGAGCAGTGTAAAATTGAATTAAATTACATTATAAGACAATTCTGGCTATAGAACAGAAAACAGGGAGGTTACCTCTGATGGAGACTTAACCTTTTGTAATGTGCTCCCCATAAATAACTTCATTATTCTTTTGTCTGTGGGGCAGAAAAGAAACAGTAGGCAGGCAAAGAGCAACCTTTCCCCCTCGCAAAGCAGAGTGGAGAGTCCCATTCAGATTAACCGCAACGGTTGTGCCAGCAGAAACATGCAGCCCATTCATTCTGGGAAGATAGCATCAGAGCTGCAGAGCCATGAAGTCTATATTAATGCAGGAAGCGGGGCTCTGAAACAAGTGGGGCTGAGCTCTTTCAGGCAATTATTCACCTGAAGATGGAGCTGCAATGAAGTCAACCCACCAGCACATTTCCCTGCTGTGTGATTTCATCATCCTGCTCACCTCCTCACTGGACATGAAAATTACAGGCACTGAGTAGGAGGACCAGGAGTAGGAGTTGTTAATGTTATAGCCGAGGAGTGGAATGTCCTTTTGGATGAAACCTCTTTTAGAAATGTTCTCCATCACTTTTCATCAGCCTACTAGTCATGAAGAGTGCTCAGTTTGCATGAATGTGACTCTGCTTCATGCACGTTGAACTGAAATCTTTACAGCAGAGATATTAAAACAAGCCTGGACTGTATAATGTATAATGACAGCAGTCAAACCTGCAGTTGCTATTACAGGCAAGTCCATAACTTAACATGTTCAAATTGAGATGAGAGAACACTATCAAAATTCCTGATTTCTTCAACTAATTACAGAGTATTCACAATGTTCTTTATGGAAATTTATGAACAAGATTTTAGCAATGGTTCAAGGGAAGGAATCGTTATTAAATCAGAAGATTTCTACTCATCTCTTCTTTTTCGCTCTGCTTCTCTTAATAAGTGTCTCCTGTAAGTCCAACAACCTCCAATAAGTACAACAAAAGTTCCAGTTAAGTTTTGAAACTGGCCTTTGAAATGAAACCGAGCCCGGGTCAAATCTAAAGTTCTAAATACAAAGTAAAGGAATTTTAAATCCAAGCTTAAGGGTTACCAATACTGTGACACAGCATTCAAATGTGTTCCTTTTAAAGAAACAATGCACACTTTATGAGTTTATGCACATCTTATGCACATCTCACAAGCTCAATAGGTTTCATCAAGTAACTGTAGGCAGAAGCAAAACTACAACACAAACAATGTAGCAACAAAAAGTGACCTGATCTGGGAACTAAAAATCTTGAAAGAACATAAAATCCCTGGGACATATTTGGGAGAGTTTGATGGATTGCATTTATTTTCTGCAAAGCCCAGCTGCATTTACCATGACTTGCATGTGTACAAGTAATTTATGAGGTCTTGCATGCATGTAATTTATTGAGGAGGGCTTTTTTTAACCATCAAACTTTTAAACCCTTTCAGAAGTATATTTCTATTGTGCCATCATGCTGCATATTAATGCATTTTTTTAGATCAAAGTATCTGAAAATGACATTTACAAAAGGAAAGAAATTGTGGCCAAACGTCTTTGGTTGTTAGATTGTTACCTTGGAGTACAGCTTCGCATCATGTCATACATCATAGGGAAAAATGAAAGAACCTGCTTTGTTTCTGGGTTTTGTAATGCACAGGTGAGTTCTATTGCAATAGAAAACTGGGTTTGGACATATTGAGTTTCTCAAATGTAGTCACAACATGAATGTTTTTAAAACGTTATTGAGTTATAGGTTACACAAGACTAATATGTGTGAAGGTTTTTTTTCCTTAAGTACTAATACCTAATACATCTATTCACCCCTTTATTAGGTATACCAGCTGTACTTAAAGTGACAGATGAATGTAAACTAGGATGTAATTTTAATGCATCACTATTTCATGTAACATGTAATAAATATAGAACTATGTAGGCTGTGTGCTGCCAACAAGGAGCGATTAGGACATCATACTTGTGAGCGCTTGAATGGATGTCTGCAAAATATAGAACTCTGCCTGCTCGCCTAAGTTGTACACATAAGTACTTTAGAATAAGTCCTTTGGAGGAGGATACATCCCCTGGTCTTATACTGACAGAACTATAAGCCTGTTGTTTAGCATTCAAACTCTTTTTAAAGAACAGAACTGATCATGCGATCCCTGTTTGGACCATCTTATTGCAAATCTTTAGGAAATGTAATGTAAATAAAAGTATTGAGCACACCGGCTGGAAAGGAAAAAGATCTCAAGACATATTGTGAACACCTTTTTTACCAGTAATAATAGTTTTAAAAAATTCTTATCAATAGAGAAATGCTTGCAAGGATATTAGGTCTTAAGCCAGTCAGGCCTGAGGTATTTTTCACAGCTAAAACATTTTTGTGGCTGAAGTCTGGCTAAAGTCTCAAGTCTAAAGCAAAACATAATGTGCGAGAAGGCTTTAGGGCTATTTTAAAACCTAATTTAGACTTTTTTCCCATATTTTGGCAATACATGGATTTGAATTTTGTTTAAGCTGTGACACAAGCTAAAGCAAAGAGGAAAATCTGGTCTCACTAATCACAACCTTCTAAACTCAACTGGTTTAAGATCAACTGTGATAAGTCACTTCTGTGAATTCACACTTCTCAGCATGGCTGCTGCTTGTTTTTCTGTCAACATCATTCCCTGCAGATGATTCACGAACTTATTACGTGGACCTGTGGCATGCCCGAGTCGCCCTGAGTTTAGCAGGGATGTCTGCAGGGATAAACACAGGGAGCTAATCTTCATTTTGTTGTCTGGGCTTGAATTAATCACTGGCAGGGTCTCCTCACAGCTCTCAAGGTGGTGTCAGCCGTGTCACGTCCGATAAGGCCGGGTCTCTCTGATGTGCTGAGTGGGGAGAGTGAGCCAGCCAGGTTGCTTTCTGCTGACTGGCTGGAGCCACATGTCAGCCTGTGTGCTGTGTGCTAAGAGGCTGATAGTGCCCTCATCCCAGAGCTTGTTTCCTGATCCCATTCCGTGCATCTCCTTAAGTTACGGACAGCTAACCGGTCAGGTTTGTTTTGCTCTGGGAGAAGAATGTGCTGTCTGTACTCAAGCCAAGCAAAACGATCTCATGTGATCTGTCCTAAATAACCAGTCACATTCACGTGATCATTAAGACGTCCACATATCTCAGTGAGGGACTCAGCCAGGATCAGCCCAAACCATGAATGCGCCCAACAAAAACCATTGTTTCATCAAATAGGCAACATGGCAGCTGCTGTTTTGTGGACTGTGGATAATCTGGCAGCAAGTGCCTTCATGGATTTGTGCTACTGAGCATTGCTGCTTTGTGGATGAGTGTGAAGAGCAAGTTGCATAAGAGGATCACCTCTGTAATGGTGTAATTCAGGATTCCAGCTAGGCAGGATCTTTCCATGTGTGTCTTGAAAAGTGGGCAGACACAAATGGTTTCTATACTGACAGACCATTACTGTAAGAGCATGCATTAGGAATTATCTGGGGACAAGAAAAAAGAAGAAGAAGAAAAAGTTTCAGCACTAAAACAGAGAAACTGCAGGGGGTCAAAAGAGGAGTGGGGATAAAGAGTTTCAACTTTCCTCTTGAGATATTCACAAACTTAGAAAGTGCAATTTTGCGGTCTTTTTTTTATTTTAATTTCAACTGAATGCTGTAACATTTCTTGACAGTTCAAAAACCCAGCTGTCTCTTAAAGCTTAAATCTGTTGTTCATTTGGGCATAATCCCAAACGAAAGTGAAAGTGACCAGCTGAGGTTGCCTATATAACTCCTTGTAACCTCTAGAAGTGAAGGAGTGGAGAGTTCGTTCTCTTAAATATGAAATAAAACACCCACTAATTCTTAATATCAAACAGGTTGATACTGGTGCATTCCTGCAGAAAAGATGCGGCAAAATTTTATTTTATTTTATTTTCAGTCATCAGCTACACACAATCCAAGACTTAACTAACCAATCACCTTGAGTTCCAAGTCATAAAGACACAAAGTAACTTTTTTTTTTTTTTTTTGTAGAGAACCTTCATGATGTCTGACAAAATAAATAAATGTATATACACTCACCAGCTACTTTATTAGGTACACCTGGTAGACCTAATAAAGGGGCAAATGATTGTGTGAATGATTAACCCCAACGTCTTTAAGCCATATTGTCAATGATGCAGTGATGTGGCAATGTCTCTACGTGTCTGCATCATGTGGAGAAACTACCTGAGAACTATTTTTATTTAAGTTGGTTATTGTCTGTTAAAGGAACGCTTCGAGCAAAGTGTTAACACTGACGCTGATCTTCAAGTTTCAGTTTGTGGGTTACATAGCAACCATTCCTAACATAAAGGAAGCTTCAAAATGGAATACAATAAGTGTGGGATCACTTTCCTATGCTTGTGTGTGCTGTGACTGGCAAGGAACGGTGCTAGCGAAAATAGGCCAAACCTGTAAATATTAAATTCATGGAAATTAAAATGGTTGTCACTGCACCGCTGGGATAAGCATTGCTTCACGGTTAAAGTAATACAGCACTAGCACATCTGCAGTCAACCTCTCCCTCTCTTCTTGACAATAACTTCAACCCTGCTGAGTCCAAAGACTTTAAAATCACCACTCTGCATAAATGTATTCTTCCACTTTCAGTTTCAGTTTCAGTTCTTTTTTTTTATAAACCTGTATGGATGTGGGAGGATTGAATTTTTTTGTAGGTACTGTGTACACTGAGTCCTGACAGTTCCAAGGTTTGTTTGAAAGTGGTGTGATCTTGAGATTCAACTGTGACAAATTACTGTTTTCACTACAATTCATGACATTTCACTTACTGATAAATCCCTCTTAACACAATGATGAACTATTCTAATCATAACATTTTATTTATAGCATTTATAATATTATGAAAACTATAACATGTAGATGTATAAATATTCATTTTAGAAGGTTTGAATTTGAATTTTTGTTTGTTTAAATATTGTCTTCATTTACCAATGTCAGTGGCATGGTGGAGTGTGACTTCACTTAATAAGTTTAAAGTGTTCCTTAAACATCTTCATGACTTCTCATGTCTTTATTGATCTGTGAAAATTGGCTTCTATTCAAACACACTCGAAGTCTCAGTTGCTCAAACCACACTGACCATATCAATTAAATGGTAAGAAATGACTTGACCCCAAACTAATTCAGACTGAGTTCTGTTAAATTGGCCTAAAATTTCACGTAGCCTACGGATACATTATTGACAAGGCCTTTATCAACAAAAACCTCAGACATGTCCGCATATGTTCCCTGTGGTTGTACACAAGATGCAAAATTTAACACGACACACGACCAGAGTTTTGCACTTCGAGAGTGGGCACTGTAAAGTTTTATCACCCTTAGGAGCACTGGGGCTTTAGTTTGAAGATATCAGAGTGTTTACCTTTACAAGAGACTGGATTGGAGACGCAGCACTGATGCTCTCCAAGAAGGCACGGAGGGGACTGAAGTCTGAGGTGGAGAGTGTAAATTTATCCATCATCATCTGTGCAGTTCAGCTGCTGCTTCTGTGAGCCACGTAGATGAACCGAGGCAAAACTAGTGATGTTTGATGGTACTAGTTCTGGCGAAGCTGTTTTTATGCACATCCTCTTTACACCAGAGTGATTAAGAAACCCAAGTGTCCTCATTTAGAATCATTCAGATTAACTGCAATAAAGCTATAACTGCTAATATAAACTCTTAAAAGTTGCTGTATTGTTTACTGACTTATGTCTTGGTTTACAGAAAAATAATAATTTCCCTTCAGGAGTTGATACAGTATTGGACTACACTGAAACTCAGTGTGGTTGAGGAGTACATCATAACATTTTATTTTTTTTAAACCAAGCATGCTAACTATAGCCCAAACTTGTGACTGATGTGAAAAGAAGAAAAAAAAAGCTCAGAAACTGCCTTCCAACTTCCTTTCCAGCAGCAACATTTTTACAAAGCAGTCAAGCAAGCAAAAATTGGCAACAGGAGTCAAATGAATGCTGCCTTACAAGCTTGCAAAACAGAGCAAGCTTTTGTCTGAGTGAGTTTTCCAAAGGGAAGACAATTAAAGTAGCCAGTAGACTGTGCCTGTGTTTAAAGTAAATAATTGAGTGTCTACCCTTTGACTACCTTAACTGTGTAAAAAATAAAGAAATAAAAGTTTCTTCAGAAACCTTTGTTATAAAATGCAATCTGTTCAAACTGATGTGTGTTGTGAAAAGACATTTAAAAGATAACTATGCTGTCATCTAAGCGACGTTTTGATTTGGTTGCAAAATGAAAGGTTAACACTTTTCAATGAAATAAAGGTAATCAGGCGCCAGGCACATTCAGCCAAAAAAAAAAAAACAAAAAAAAAAAACAGATGTCCATAGGCATCTGTGTTTGATGGGGAGGTACCTAAAAATTCAGCCCCCATGCCATTATCATGGAGACCAAACCTGAGGACTGCAAGAGCTGGTCGATATTTCCTAAAAGTAATAGAATAGTCCTTCAAATAAAAATGAAAAACCGTTACTTCATGAAAAAAGAAATGCTTTATGCTGATTCATTCTTTTGTAAATGTGCGTATCAGGTGCAAAGTTTGATTTTTCAGACTGTGAAGCAGTCTGAAATCCCCTCACAACTAAAACTCTTCCAAAAACAATGCAGCACAATAAGATCTATATCTGTGGCGTCCACTTGTTGATTACTCAAGGGAATTATTTTCCACATCATTTGTCCAACCGATAGTGGTGGAAGTTCTTGATTTTATTATTATTATTTTTTAAATTCTGCCCCATGATTTCATTGTTGTTTCAAACACTAAGTTAAGAAGATAAGGGCCACACTGATTTAATATCTTTTTTTCAAGCTGTCCACCAACTGTCATGACGTCAAAGGGTTTGCTATTTATTTGCAACCTGTACTTAATCTCAGAAACAGTTAAATTAAAAAAATTAAAAAAAATCAACATGATGTCCATTTGGGCAAAGTGACAGGTCCATTTATAGAGCAGGACATCATGGGATTTTTGTGCCTTATGCTATGTTTGAATATTGTGTGGTTTCATAGAAATTTGTCCCCTTTTCACATTATTACTCTGATGTCATTGGCATTAAATGGTCTGCTTAGCGAAAAGACCAGGAATTCAAAAGGGATTAAATTCATTCATCCTCCAATCCACAGAGATGAATGGATATGCACAACCAAGATGCTCTCTTTGAGTGCAGCCTTGTGCAGTGAGTACAGTGTGAAAGGCGCACGGTGGTCACCCTGGAGCCAGGTTATGGAATTATGATGTGACATAGCCTGACAGCCTGGCAGGACCTGACACTTGTTGAGTTGAAAGCAGGTCACTTAGTGGCCTCCAGGGGGCAGAGTGGCCCCTTTGCCCTCAGGGTGGTTCTGCCCTGCGCCGCCGGGCTTAGCTGCTCGTTACATTAAAACAGGAGCTTCTGTGACAGAGTCAGCATTATGAAAGCTAAGAGGATTAGCTGATGGACATTTCTGGCGTTGCCGCTCAATTATCAAAATGAAAAGCAGTGACTGGGCAGAGCTGGCATGCTCTGTGGCACAGAAGAGCTCCTCCTCATCTACACTAACTCCATCTCTCAGCTTCTGTCACTGGTTACTTAAGTTCAAGGGGGGGAGGGAGGGAGGACATATAAATAAGGGCATCACTAGTATGTTCCTGAACATCACTGTTTGTGTGTGCGTCTGTGTGTGTGTGAGAGAGAGAGAAAGGGAGAGAGTGAGTCATGGATTAAAAAAGAGCATTTAAATTTTAATGTTTCTAAAGTGCAAAACTGTACGTTATGCAACATTATAGAAGCAGGCCTGCACGTCATCCAGCCAACCATGTTGAAGCCTAATTCCTCCATGGCACACACACACACACACACACACACTCCCTTACACTTGATGTCACTACTCAAGAGTGTGTGAGTGACCTCTTCCCCCTTCCCCCCACCTCTTTGCTTCACATGCCATCACAGTGGGGGGAGGAGTTTACACAACAATCATAGCAACCTCTGGGTTTGTGTGATGCTGGAGAGATGGGGGTGATGAGGTCTGCTTTGCTGTGTAGAGGTGGCATTCCACAGCTGCCCGTGTTAAGGATCTGCCCCAGGGATTCACACAACATTGCAAAGGTAATCAGCCGAGGCAGCGTGTACCACAGCTATGGTGGAGGCTGCACGCCAGCCATGAAACCCCGATTCCCACATCTATCCCCAGCACACCCCTCTTATCAACAAACTTTCTAATACAGCAGTTAGTTACACACCATTTGGGCATAGCAGAGGTGAGCCTTTTTATTTCCTTGCATGAGCGAGAAAAATAAGAAACCAAACTGCTGAACTGGTTCACTGATTTCTCCATCGACAGCCAGGGAGGCTTTTTATCATTTATTTTGAAAGAGAGGTTTGTTAAATTATAATGAGTACTTTCATCTTACATTAGTACAGCAGGCTGAGTTCCAGCCAATCCCAGTTATCACTTCAGGGACAGTCATCTCATCTCTGTATTACAGATGGCCCAGCTGCATGTGCAGACTTGATATAGGTATTCAGAGGCTTAGGGTGCATGTGAAAAATGTCTCCACCTGGTGTTACCAAAGT
>JAOWBL010000017.1:3043781-3059757 GCA_028564865.1 Zenarchopterus dispar | reverse complement strand
GCATGTGCAGACTTGATATAGGTATTCAGAGGCTTAGGGTGCATGTGAAAAATGTCTCCACCTGGTGTTACCAAAGTAACTATTTCACTATGTAGGAAGTTTGTGCTGAGATACAAGAGCACATGCAAGATGATTTTTAATATAAACAAGAGTAAAATTTGAGATTAAATATCAAACTCTGTCCAAAGGATTTATTTTTCCACTCAATAACGTATCTCTTAAGGCCTCCATCTCCTTCGACTGTTACACCGCGGTGATTATGTCCTACTCTGCATTGCTTGGATTTTGTATGATGACACCCACCGAAGGGGCTTGCACTGACATTATTGATATGAATGTGTGTGAGGAGCCCCTTATGGAAGGTTAAGATGCCTTGCATGCTGGGGATGCAGACACAGCATTGGTAGGGAAGGTTGAATGACAACATAGTTAAAGGTACAATTTACCTTCATATTGGGAAACGCTGGATTAGACCTTTTGAGACTTGTCTGGATTTCATGCTTTCAAGACAATTACACCAGAATGAAAAAGAAGAAAGTTAGGGGGGAAAATATTACTTGTCTAACTGTATCTTTGAATATCTCCAATGTTCAACATGTTATGTAGGAGAAATCAAAAACCACTTTCTCCATTTAAGGATGTTTTTTTCTCCATTTAAATGTGTTTTCCCCCCTACTCCTCTCTATTACATGCCTTATGTTTTTGAAATGCAGGTGGACCTCTGCGTTTTGACCCGAGGAACTGGTTCTTCTGTTATCCAGTGTGTGTGGATAAGTTGTTTAGTTTGTTCTGTCTGTTCACACTTAACTGGACTGTAGATTCAGCATGCCTCAGATTGTGTTTGAGTGTTCTGTTCTCTTTAAGATTAATGTTTTTTTTTTTTTTTCAGGGTGTTGTTAGATTTGAAGTGCACCAAGGAACTGTTTTTGGATATTAAGAAACAAATCCCAAAATGTAATACTTCATTCTAAAGTCAAAAATGCTCAAATTGTGCACAAATTCATTAAGAATTAGTAAGTGCGGACAAGCTGAGAAAAATACATGATAATCCAAATGTGGAAAAAAGAAAGGTTTTAATAACATAATGAAGGGCAGAAGGGCATCCCTAAATAATACAAGTGTATGAGTGGGACTTTCAGAAATGAGAACCTCGTAGAGTCTGTTCACATGGGGGAGGTCTGCTCAGGTAACGCATCTGCCTTCCACTTTACAAACTAGAAATTAGAAAAATGTTATCTGGAAAAAAGGGAAAATGTACAAAGGTTGCAGTTAAACAGCTGGGGCAGAGGCACGCTCTTTTCTCCTGGGTAAAGTCTTTGTAAAAAAAAAAAAACTGTCTCTGTGTATCCGTGGTGTGCTCTGCTGCGGTGCTGTCTCTGCTGCCGCTATACAACAGCGTACTGCTGATACAGCAGCTCCCGGATCTTATAGTAGTCGTCACACAGGCAGCCTTCCAGACCGATGCGTCCGGCCTCCGTCTGGACAGAAAGCACAAAGATGCACAGGTCATCTACATCCTCGAGCAACAAAACTGCACCTTTAAACAAAGACGAATAAGCAGTGTGCAACCTTATGCAGAATAAGTGTAGTATTTTCTCTTTTCCTTCCTGCAGACTTTGTTTTGGTGCATCTGACGAATCCATTTAAAGACTTTTCATTTAAACAGCACACAAACACACATACACTCCTTTGACAGCAACAGCTTACTTTGATATTTTTGTTTTTTGGGGGGTTGAATCTATTTTAAGTTCTTGTCAATTATCCAAGTTGTTGTTAGTGTCCTGGCTTGCTGTGCCTTTACTCAAGTCTTGCCTCTGATTCTTTTCTTTTTTTGTTTTGCCTTTCATCAGAGGTGAAATGTTTTCGTTTGCCACTGGGTTATTTCTTTTTTTTTTATATCGTGCCTCAGCGGGCTGTATTTGTTTCTCTTTGTCTTTAATGTTCCACTGTGTTCACTGCGAGTATCCTATTTTATTGTGTGCAGGTATTTAAGCCTTAGAGAATAGACTGAATTTTTAAGTCTGACTTACAGTACTAGTATGTTCTCGATATGAACTTTGAAAAACGTTTAATTATTCCTATAAATCACGCAAATTTCAATTTAGAGGACAATTCAGATAATTTCTCATAAGAGAGAAAAATCTTGAGCCATTTTCTGCAACCTGTGCTTTCTTTGACTCTTGACTGAGCTGCTATATGTTTTATGGCATCTATTACAATTTACTCACTTTTATGAGCAGCATCCCACCCTCAGGATGCATGGTCCATCATAAAGCCAAGGGAAAAGCTTACTAAGTGGCAATTCTTTTCAATACTAGCATGTCTCGTGGGGGTAATTGTCAGCTGTGGATCTCAACATCTGATGGCGCATCCATCGTGGTCATTACTTTAACAAATGACTTGAACTGCAAGGTTTATATTGTATATCAACTATTCTTCTCTTTTTCTGTTCTTGATGTTAATAAATATGTAATAAAGGCAGAAGCTCAACAGTCAACATTTTGAAGTTGGAGTTTTAACTGGGGATGTGGGGGATGACAAACAAACAACTCTGGTGGTGCAAGTGTTCTGTGATGGCCACTTTTCTTTGTTGAGGGCTGGTGCTCGGTAGCTCTGATAGACAGCACGCTCAGTGAGCCAGAAAGAAGAACACTCACCCTGCGGACGGCCACCATGTTGTTGCACACCAGCACTCCTCCCACGAACTCGGCTTGGATGCCCTCTCTCAGCAAGACCTGCTTGAAGTCAGACAGCCGAGGCTCGTTGATGAACACGGCCTGATGCCCTGTTATCTGCAGAGAGAGAGAAGAGGAGAGCGGCCATGGTTGGATTACTTTTCAGAAGGCCTGTCAGAGCTGTTTGTGGACGATCAGAATCACATCCAAGTCTTCTCTCACGAATCAGAGTCTCATTAGAGGCATTTCAACTAGAACAAATGAAGATTGGTTCTGGATCACAGATAGTGCTTTGGACATGTTGACTAAAGCTTAAAACATCTACACCATGAGTACAGGGTGTACCAGCACTGTAAAAAGAAACAAAGTGGTCAATAAATAATCTTCTAACAGTTCTGCTGAACTCCCAAAGAAGACTGAAGGTTTAACCTGGGAAAGCAAACTATTAAGAGAACTTCAGGTGAATATTTTCATGTTCTGTCAAAACTTTAAAATGAGAAAATTCTTTTCATGATCATCTATTCAGAAAATTAAAAAAAAAAAAAAAAAAAAAAAAGTTTTCAGAGCTCATTTTTAAGGCTAATGGTGAATCAATTAGTATTAAGTCAGCTGCAATCTCATATGCAATTTACAAAACTCCTAATGGCCATATAATTAAAAATATACTTTTAAGTGAATCAAATAATGCCAGTTAGCCATGACATTAAGAATTGGGCAAGTTTGTAGTTTTCTGTAGAAGTAATAGATCAGAAAAATGTATTTATATGGAAAAATCACAGAAGGAGTGTAGCGGAGTGAATATTTAAGCTTCGTGGCGACAAATGTTTAATTTTAAACATTTCTGAAATTCCTAAACCAAAACTGACAGGAAATCATTTATCAGTGTAACACATTCTTATATACCCCACCTCAGTTGGAGGCAGTGGCTCCAGCGTGGGAATGACATCGCTCTCCTCTGACACCTCCTTCTCGTCTTCCCCAAACAGATTCTTCATGGCACGTTGTGCTGCCACTGCTGTGGCACTGTGGTCGATGCCGAGATCGTTTGCCACGTCCATGGGCACCTCACTGTCTTCCTCCTCTTCTTTCACACCCTCCTCCAGCATCACGCCGGTATCCACCTTGACTACCCGCATGTCGAGCACACCGTCAATCCATGCGAGCTCCGTATCTTTGGCCTTGCAGAACTGCAGAGAACTCACCAACGAGTCTTTCAACCGCACCTTTAACGTGGAGAGATGGGACAGAATGAAGACAACAACCACCCAATTGAGATTTAGATACATGAATAAATCAGACTTTTTTCAAACACTTTAATAAACGAATAGACTCTACTAAACTAAACCAAGCAGGCTTCAATGAGGCTGACCTGGTAGATATGCGTCTCACTGGTAGCATCCACAGTTTCCTGCAGTTTGGGTGTGTAGACTTTAATGTCTTTGCTGAAAGCTTTGCAGGATTCAGCCAAGTCCAGACTGGCTTCAGGTGGCCCATGAACAACTACAAGCTGCCTGGGTTTCATTTGATTAATAATCTTCTTTATAGAGTCGCCATCAGAGCGTCCTTCGTAGTCTATATACATTATCCTTGCTCTGTAAAGAAAGAAAGAAAATGGTAAATGGTAGCTTAGAAGGCAACAACTTCCAATCTACTCACTGATTCTCAGCTGTCAGACAAAAACAATGTAATGGACATTTAAATATGATGCATTCTGTTTATATACTCAAGTGTCATGATCACTGACCTTATTTCAAGACTTTCTACACTTGAAATGCATTTGGTGGGGAGTACAGACAGATCCTGGTCCATGGGTTCATCTCCGTTGGTCAACCCAGATTCCAGTTTACTTTTCTCATCTTCAGTGGCTTGCAGTTCAGGAACCAGAAAGTCCTCGAGCCTTTAAAAGCACCACATTAGTTAAGTGATAATGATTCTTGCCTTCTGTGATCTCATGTCCATGTGGATAAGAACTTCAGTACCTGATTATTTCTCCGTACTCATCCCATTTGATCCTCTCCTCATGTGCCGGAAACATTGGATAGGATTTTTTGGCTTGTTTGAAGAAGCTGCCTTTGCGGCTGCCCTCGCCCTTCATCATCAAGTCATGATGCTTGGTTTTCACCGCAGCTGGCTGATCCAAATCATCATCCATGTCACTCTCATCACTGGAGTCCACATCCACCCTGCAAATCCATAAAATAAATCTTATTTATAAAGCAGTTTAATTTATCCATGAGAAAGCATATTTTTTCTCTATGGCAGAGGTAAGCAAATTGTGACTCATTTACATTCTCATTCACAGATTTCCATTTCAATTACATTTGCAATCAGGAATCAAAATTAATTAATGCAGTTCCTGATTGCTGTTCCTGTTAACTGGGAAAAGAAAGTTTCCCATTTAAAAAAATAAATAAATAAAATAAATAAATAAATAAAAAAAATCAGAGCCCCAAATCTCCATCTTCTTGGCTCTGAATTCTTAACAGGGACAAAATTTTGTAACTGGGACAAAGTTAAAGAAAATTCCCTCCTGTAAAATTTGTACATTAAAATCCTTTGTTTTTACTGCGAGGTGAAAGGAAACTGAGGTTGCTCATTTTGCAAATATCATGCTCAGGTGGTTATTTGCCTAAAAGTAAACACAGATATTACTTTGTGGACTATTACAAGATGATAAGTTGTCATTTCTATGCGATGTTCAGATGTGTTGATTCAGGATAAAATTCATAAGCAAGGAACTCAAACATAGTAGAGCTATGAGTTGAGGCAGAGGAGAAAAGGCAACAGGACAGCATTTAAAGATGGAACTAGAAGAGTGGGTTTTTTTTAAAACCGTTGTTTCAGGAAAAAATCCATTCTGAGAAGTATGGATCTTTCCCTGAAAGAACGGTTTTGGAAAAGATCCTACACTACACCACTCAAAACTCTGGGAAGGCACACTAACTAGCAATGTTTTACAACATGTTTAGTCACCGTCATCTCTTTTATGCACTCCTATTGTGTTAAATTAATAAGATGATTAGGGTGCTATGTACTGCCACCCACTGACACAGAAGAATATTTAACTACTCTGATAGTCACTATCCATTAAGCACAAGCACTCAAAATTGAACAATCTTTTAAATAATCAAATACATATGTATTTTTAATACACTGAGAAAAAATAAATAATTTCCCATGGCACACCAGTGTGTCACAACACTGTGGTTGAAATCACTGCACTCAAAGACACCTCTGGTGTTCCTGCACTGCTGCTCACTGAGAAAACCACTGCTGCAACACTAAGGGACATATTGAAGACTTAAAAAAAAATGTCCACGTTAACACGAATGAAATTACAGTAATCTCAGAAATGGGTGTACTTATCATAATAAATTATCAGCTTGATAATTGATAAGCCATTTCCCTCACTACAACAACAGTAGGAACAAATGACCAAAATCAGCCAGATGACCTGCTCCACTCCTCAGATGGTAAGTAAAACTGTAATACCTCCACAAGCCTCCACACAAAGCCACCCACAGCCTCAAGAGAAGGGAAAAAAAAACAAAAAAAAACAAAACACAAGCATGAGCAGAAAATATGTCAGCTTTTAGGTCAGTCAGGAAGGATGGATATCCTTAATACAGTTTGCAAAACTGTAACATCAGGACTCTATTTTCTGTTTAAACCTCCAGTTATAAAACATTTAAGTCTGATAAAGAAAAAAAAAAGTCTTACTTTGCTTCAAATTGGCTCCCTGTGGAATCAAACTGGATCTGTTTTCTTGTTTTTGTCCCCATTAATATTTTAGACCATAAATTAAAGGGGAAATAGAGCACTTATCTTAGCATTCAGTCATGCTTTGTCTGTTTCTATTTGCACTTACTCTTTTGCCTGTTCAAGTTTTTTAGCAGCTTCTTTCTTAATTTTCTCCTTTTCGACATATTCCTCCAGCTCTTTGCCTTCCAGTTTCACTCTCTTCCTGACCTGTCACAATGAGAAGAGTAAAGCATGAGTATGATGAGGGTGACCCTATGACAAATTCACAAGTATGGTGTGAAGGCAAGACACAGGAATTTTCTTTTTTTTTTTTTAAATTGGGGGTGGGGTGTGTGGGGTGTTTAGCTCTTTGTTAATGCATAATTAATTTGCAAGTGCAGGGTCTTACCTCCAGATCCAGCATCTTTTCTCCGGGATTGTCGATGAGGTAGCGGGCCAAGGTCCCAGGTGTTGTGCGGTAAGTCAGGATGATTGAATTTTTGCCATTTTGACACCACTGGATAAAAAGTTCTCTGGAAAAACCAGACTCCAGGTCTGGCTGGCTGCATAGAACCACTTTGGGACTAGGAACTCGGGCCAGGTCCGCCAGACTGTGGCACAAGGTCAAATGTCGGAACTGGAAAGGATTGTTTCTTTTGTCCTCAAAGCACCTCATGAGCTTGTCACTCATCCACTCCACCTACAGGTCATAGATAAATGATTAATTACTAAGCCTACATGTAGTACAGCATTTCATTTGCTGTTATTGGCAAGTAAAACAAGTATTAGAAATCAGAAATTGATACCTGGGACTTGGAAAACTCAACCACGTTGTAGCTGACATTGTTGAGCAGAGCTAGCGGATAAGCTCCCAGCCCAGCATCCTTTGTTCTCCAAATTTGGTCCAGGAGCTGTGCCAGCTCCAGTACACGCCCAGCTGTATCCACGGCGATAAGGACATTTCCATCACCACGCAGGGTCTCCATTACATTGGCTGTGGAAGGAAAAAGGAGACATGCAAATGTAAATAATGCATATTATATTTTACTCTTGACCTGAACAGCAGAGGAAACGTGGTTATGCTTTATGAGATCTGATTTCTTTTCTTTTCTTTTTTTTTTAAACTATCATTATCTTAACTGAATATGCTATTTAAATCTATATGGTTGTGTGAATTTTACTCACTCAGCAACTGCTCATCTCTTTGTTTGCGACGTGGCTGCACATATGTAGCATTGAAAGAATCAGTGATAAGTAAGGATGGTCGACTAATGCTCTCTAAGGTGCAACCGTTGAGGTGACTGAAACAAAGAGGAGCAATTCACAAACTAAGAACCAAACCACAAACATGTTCCCTTTTATTGTATATTTTTAAAATCTATTTACATTTCTCTCTTGTGGTTGAAGTCCACAGCATATATAATCTCCTCCTCTCCATCCTTGACAATTTTCCAAATAGTGCCGCCAATCATATGTCCAGCTGGAAGGGGAGTGATGGAAAGGCCATGCCCTTTTCCTTTGAGGCAAAAATAAAAAGATAAAAACAACAACACATCATTGTTATGTAGCCTTCATAAACCCATGAGCTGTGACAGACTTAAGAAAACTAACCTTTCAAATTGACAATCTGAGAATATTTCAACTGCTGGATTTTATCAAAAGCACTGTCCACGTCATCGAGGGTGAAGAGTGTGAAATCTTCACTGTTGTTTCGAGACTTGAGTGAATGGAAAGAAAGAACGGTTGAGAAAGCATTGTTGTAAAAACGAAGAAAGAGAAAGCTGTCAAAAGGAATAACATCTGCATGATTTATCATACCTGATATAAATCATACATGAACATCTGCCCCATCTTGTAGACAGGAATTGTGGCATAGATGGTACAGTTTAAACCTAATTTGCCCACAGCATAAGGCAGGGCTCCCAGGTGGATGGGGTCAGGGTGGGAAAGAAGAACTGCATCCACCTGATGAACATATCTGGAAAAGAAAATTAACACAACACTTGTTTGTCACAGGACAAACTCTTAAAAAGCAACAATAAATAAGGTCACATCTACACAATTCAAAACATCCATCCATCCATTTTCTAGACCCGTTGATCCATTTCTGGGTCACGGGGGTCTGCTGGAGCCTATCTCAGCCCATCACAGGCGAAAGGCAGGGGTACACCCTGGACAGGTCGCCAGTCCATCGCAGGGCCACATACATAGACAAACCACCGTTCACACACACACACACACACCTTATGGGCAATTTTTTTTTCAATTCAAAACATATTTGTGAGAAAAAAAAAGCATGCAGATTGTTTTATTGTACGTCATCCAAAGGAGATTAAAATTGATTTAAATGGATTTGTTTCTGTGGATCTGAAAATATCTTGATATTTATTGCAATTTCTGTACTGACATGATATTTTGATGAGGCTATCTTAGAAGTGTGCTTACATATAAAACTTCATTGCCAGTATAGTCAGGGTGCCGTGTAAAATTTAATGAAGAACAGAATGCAATGATTTCAAAATCACAGCACTCAGTTCAAAAGTCTGTCTCTCTGATAGTCTGGGAATGGATTAGTCTATGGAATTGGATATATCAATGCTGAAATGCATTTACAGGTTCTAGAGCAACTGAGCAATGCTCTCACCCAGACAATATCTTATTCTGGGAGGACTTTGCATCTCCCAGCAAGACAATGCCAAACCATATCCATTACAAAAGCATAGCATTATAGTAGAAGAGTACAGGTGCTGAACATGATTGGACTTGCAGTCCAGACCATTTGTCAATTGAGAACATTCTGTGAATCATGAACGAAAAAAATAAGACAATAAAAAACCCAGAACTGTTGAGCAGCTTGAATCCTATCAAACAGGAATGGAGCCACATTACTCTCACAAAACTGACTAGTTCTTGAATGCATGCAGATTGTTGTTAAAAAAGAGAGGATGTTGTAGAGCAGGGGTCTCAATCCTACATGTTTTGCATGTATCCTTGCAGCAACACAGCTGATTCCAGTTAATGGTCATCATCACCTTGTCATCAAGGTGTGGAGAACTCTGTTAGTGACAGTCATTTGTATCACGGTGTGCTGAAGCAGGGAAACATCTAAAACATGCAGGACTGCGACCCTCGAGGACCGGAGTTTGAGACCCCTGCTATAGAGTGACAAAATTGGCCTTGTCACAACTTTATTTGAGACTGTTGCTGCCACATTAACCACGCATTAAGCTAAAGAGAAAATATCAAAAGGAATCAGAAGATAGCAGTCATGCTTACCGCTTCATGGCATCGATGATGTCCATTGAGAAATTCTCATCCCAGCCACAGTCCAAGAGGAAACGAAACTCATCCACCTGTAGCAGATAACACAAGGCGGACTCCTCGTGGACCCCTGACACGGCTGTCAGCTTGATAATAGACGTCATTTTTTTCCTCAGATGTCAATCTGAAGGCACAGTTAGATTTGCATGTTATTTTCAGCATATACAACATACAACCCGTCTATATCGCTAATTCGTTTCAATGAATCACAATAAGTAAACACGTATGGTTTAAGAGTGAAGTACACATAACACTGTAAAGTAATAAGACTACATAAGACTGAACTTAACTGTTTGTCGTTGATAAATCGAACAATAAAAGTAAACAAATTGTGTTGCCAGCAACAGCTAGCAACGCGGTTAGCGAGTTACAAAGTCTGTTTAGTACACCAGCTGCGCTTTGGCTTGCACAAGTGCTTACCATTTAATGCAAAATAACGTAAATTGTCCGTCACTGGTGTGCAAAAGCAGCAAAGTGGAGTTTTTATAAATCTATTGGCGAAATATTTTGCTTAGCCATTTCGGACACACACTTGATTAGCAGACATGTTTGCCGCTACATCACGTGTGAAAGGTCAAAGGAATGTACCACATGCGGTGGGAATCAATAATAAATATCTCACGTGAAAACACCAAATACAATATATTTCACAATATTATATAGTTATACTCAGTTTTTTTACTATATTTCATAAGCCACTCCGCATGACAAGATATGAATAGTATTATTCTTTTATAAAGGAACACATAGTCGTTCTGAACTTGGTAGAGTCCAATGTCCTTCGCTTAAATTTGGAGCTGAAGGTCCGCTGCTCGGTGTAAATATAAGGTAAATATTTAGATATATCAGAATGTGTCTGTCTTTATTTTTTCATATCGAGTGCTCCAAAATGTTAAATGTGCTCAACATACAACACCTAATTACCGAGGAACTATTTTCAACCAAAGCCCTGCTTTAGTCGCTAATGCAAGTTAGCTAGCTAGCTTGCCAGGCACTGATTGCTGTGGTGTCGTTAATCTTTTACAAGTTTCTGCAGCATTTAGCGGTAATTAGTTGATATTGTTCTTATCTTCTTTGGACTGATCAATGCTATCATTTGATACAGCCAAAAATACAATTAATATAGTTTACGTGTCAAACGTTGACAACGACGCGACTTGGGAACTGTCATTTTCCGGTCACTTTTAGTTAAATGCATACAAATAAGTTCAGAAGGTCACAACACACGCCGAAAGACAGTTGCCAATCATAATCATACATAGCTTCAAATTTGTTGCAACCAGCCAACTTCAGCTGAAAAGTATTGTCGAAGTTTTGAAAATATGTGGGCTAAAGATTATAGGTCAGAATCCTCTCCGGAGTTGATATAATCTTCTTTTGGTTTATTATTTCAAATAGGATGCCACATTTTGTTTATGGTCTGCACCCCCTTTTGAATGACGCAATGCTTATAACTTGAACCTCTGAGAAAATGTGATTTTCAGTGATTAAAACTTAATGTCTGAATTTATTTGGTGCCTCTAGTTTAGCTAAACTTGCACCATTTTGCAATTTTTGAGGTTTTATCAGAATCACTATCTGAACTAAAAATACCACGTTGTTTTGACTTAATTGCAATTCAGTCAATGTCAGTCCTATTGGTTAATCCAACTACAAAATAAATGACATCCTTTTTTCTCCAGGAACAATGGTTAACTTTGCCTCAGTTGTCCGCGACCACTGGGTACATATATTGGTTCCAATGGGCTTCGTGATCGGTTGGTATCTTGACAAACGAGAGGATCAGAAGTTGACAGCTTTCAGAAACAAGAGTGCATTATTCAAAAGGTGAGAAATCGTACTTGGCCCTCAGTCAAAAACTAACTTAAGTCATTCATGTGTTCATGTTTGTTACCCTGTGCCCACTTTGGACCAAAGATTGTGCAAACCATCTTAAAGACATCACAAAGTTTACTAAGAAAGAGATTGCATGTAAGCAAAAGTACAACAGTGAAGAGTTATTCAGTTTGCTTGCAGTCTCAAGAAAGCCCAGTTACGAATGTTTAAAATGTGATGCTTTTTTTTTTTTGAAAGGGTACCATTAAAGCAATATTCAGGAGTTAAATCAACCCTTGGTCTTGCACTAGATCAGGGGCCTCAAATTCCAGTCCTTGAGGTCTGCAGTCCTGCATGTTTTAGATGTTTCGCTGCTTCAGCACACCACAATACAAATGACTGATTGAAGAAATCTCAAAAATATTTCAGCTTATGTCTGGATACCATTTAATGAAACCTGAACATTTTTTGTGTAGGGAGCTGAAGCCTGGTGAGGAAGTGACCTGGAAGTAGATGTTTCCATGCTTTGAAAGTCCTTACACCTGTGGTGTGAATGATAGATGGATGGTCCTCAAATCACATTTTTAAGGAGAATCCTGTACCTCTTTTTTTGAGTTGTATCAACCAATAAATATGTCCTTTGTCATCAAAACAACTTGGCATTTGCTTTTTTCAACTTAACACTGAAATTTTAATGATAAAGAAACTGGCTTAATTGACAATCATATTCATGGATTCAGTTCAAGACAAGCCAATGAAGACCACTTAGTCCAGTTGAAATGAACACAAACTTTCGCTCCCAAAATGTTTGCGTTAAAGACGTTGTTTTATACAAAAGTCATTTGAATATGTTCATGCAGTTGGTGTGACTGAAGAGTTTAAGGACTACAGAGGCTCTTCAGTATGGACAATCCCCTTCTCAAAAAGTAGCTCAGCCAAAGCGATCTGGAAAAGAAAAAAGTCCATTTAAATCCATAACTTCATAAATGCAGAGCCTCCCTTAATAAATGACTGTTAGTATGCAAAAACACTGTTTATTTCTTAAAATTAATTAACAGCAGAAGTGAGTGGTTGTGCAGCCTACCCTATCCTGGGATGAGTCACATGGCAAATTTCCTACTGTCACGAAGTTGGGATACGAGTGAATCAGAAACTCGATGGCATCTGTGTGCTAAAAGAATATACAGAGCAGACACCATCACTGGGAAGAAGACAAACCATTAGACCTGAAAAAAAATCTAATCATCTTTACCTCTGTGTGTATTTCCAAACTTTTGGGCTCCTCTTTGTGGTAAACTCTGGAGTTGCCTGTGGTGTAATAAAGATGAACAGCCTCTCCATCACTGCATAACCTGCAAGACAGAAATCCTTAGATTGGTTATTGAAGCATAAACACAACGATAAATTATGCTACCATCCAACTTACCTGGCACAACCTGCCCGAATAATTCTGATTTGAGTTTGGGTGGTAATGTGATTGCCCACATCCTTAACTTTTCCACCCTCCCACCTTACTGGTGCTCCTTGAACACTGCTGGCCTGCTCATCTGGGGGTGATGATGTATACTAATTAGTATTTAAGGTAATGAAAATCTCAAACTGCCTTTCCAAGCAATATTTTCTTTTTCCCACCACATACCTGGAGTGAGCAGGGGAGGCAGGCAGTCGTGGAAGAAATCTTTGGCTTTCTGGTCGACAGCAGCATCCACTGGGGCGTAATTTGGTAGTTTTTTTATCAGATTCGCAATGCGGGCAAAGAATTTACCCCTTCGCGAGTCCTCCTACATGGACATAGTTTCAGTTTTTAGACGATAAGTGCGCACAAGTGATCAGTAAATGAAACTAAGTGAATAATAATTACTTTGTCAGAATGTTGTACTCCCATGTATGTCAAGTAGTCCAGAGGTAAACCCCTTCTGTACTCCACATCTTCCTCCATCGCGAGTTCTAAAGCTGCAGAAACAACCTGGAAATTGAGGCAGCAAATGTGTGATGACATTTTTGTGAAGGTATCCTTTTAAAAAGAGACCAAACTGCTTTTGTACATTATTCAAACCAACATAATGGAGTATTGTGTCAAAACCGATGCCCCAAATCACTTCCAATTTGATTAACATGTTTGTAGATGGACTATTTGAGTCTAAACTGATTTTTTTTTTTAAGGGATATGTCACTTAAAGCACTAATTTAGTTTGACTGAAAAACAAAAATCTTCAGGACAAAACTTTTTTAAAAAATCTATTCACACATAAACACTTCCGCCTCAAGTACGGCAGCATCTGCTACAGCTCTGGCATGGATGTTCAGCTTTTTAGGAATTATAGAAGTCATTACTTTCAACTAGGTATCCCTTCATTTTTAGCTCTGAATCACTGTACAGTTGAGGTAAAGCATTCTCTGTCACAGCAGTGCAATTATATAACATGCTTGAGCGAAGTTATCTGTGTATAAAATCAAATCCTTCAGCATAAAATGTTCTCTGTAACTCTGAGGAATCTAAGGCACCGTAATTGTATGAGACCAGTTGAGTTTCCTGCTTTTCAGTATTGACTACCAACTCTGAAAGTAAACTCAAAGATCTTCTATGCACCATCAGATTCAGTTGGCAACAGTTTCTTAACATCTGGCCACCATTAAAAACAACTGCATCCTTAACAACATTAAGACCTCATCAATACAGAAGCCTAAATATGTGTGTGGCAGGTTGACTTCACCAGACAGAAAAAATACATGAGATAGATTTTAAAAAATCTGTGAATCAATTCCTCATCTAAAAAACTAAGAAGAATCACCTTCTGGAGCAGATCTCCCCAGCTGTTCTTCTGGTATGAGGAGATGGTTATGTGCAGAGAGTGTGCATCTGGTAGGCAGTTGCCCTGATGGATGAATCCACGGGGAAAGTAGAGGAGATCCCCAGCTTCCACCACCACATCCAGGACTGGCTTCCCGATGTCTGACTGGTCAAAATTTGCTGAAGAGGGACAGGAAGGAGTTATGTCTGACAAACATCTGCTAAGATGTTTGTAAACAAGAGTAGCAAAATTATCCAAGTTGTAGTTTTTATATTTAAATATCCATTTGAAAAAAATCATTCAAGTAAATTGCAACAAACTTTCACTATAAGAAGTAAAATTTTAATTGTTATAAGTTTTACTCACGACTTGAAAACACAGGCAAAACCTCCTCTTCTGACCTAAGAAAATGTCAAATGAAAAAATTAATATATTTAAATGCGAAAGCCGACAAAGATAAA
Source organism: Zenarchopterus dispar (assembly GCA_028564865.1). NCBI lineage: Eukaryota > Metazoa > Chordata > Actinopteri > Beloniformes > Zenarchopteridae > Zenarchopterus > Zenarchopterus dispar. The sequence continues at coordinate 3,044,952 of JAOWBL010000017.1, read as the reverse complement.
TGTTTTTTCTTCAGTAACAGACAGTGATTTTAATAAGCGTTACACGTAAGTTCCATTAAATTACCTTTTCTTACACTGAATATATTTTGCACGGAATAAAATACTCTCTGACATGTGTTTATAGAGGTTACTGTACTGTCTAGGAAAATTTTGACTTCTTCCTCAGACTTCCTAATGCAACCAATTTCTGGTCTTGATTCAATGTCTTCATTGAGCTTCATTATTTTTGTGAGGTCAGTGCAGCAAAAAACATGAATGAATCTGGTACTGCTCTTCAACAAGAAGACCCTCCATCAGTATTTCACCTCGGGTTGTACACTCTCCAGCGTTTCTTTCCCTCCAGCTGGACCACAAAGGCCTCGATGTCGTCATAATGTGGAGCAAAGCCTTGCGTTCCAGCTGGCGTCAGGTATCTGGGTAACAGAAATCAAACATTTAAACGCAAAATAAAATTGTTTTGGAGACACAGTTCTATCCCTTATACTTACACATTGGCTCCTGCCATACTGCCAAACTTCTCCTGGAGGATGGACAGCACGTTCCACACGGTGGAGGAGAAAGCCTGAGGATTCAGCATCCGGAGGGAGCAGCCACTCTGGAAAAGAGGGATCAAAGCTACAGATGTTACAGAAATCAATCACAGGCTCAAAAACTCCCAAACATACACACAGGGAATATAAACAAAAAATAATCACACTTAGAAAACTGTAGGTTTGTAAAGTACAAAGACAGAAATAACACCAGAATCAAGTTCTGATTTGTTACGTCTTTGATGTGATCTTCCAACAAGCAAAAGGGGGAGTGGTAGCCTAGTGGTTACAGAGGTGGGTTTGGGCATGGAGAATCCAGGTTCAATCCCCCCAGGTTAACAGAGGTGAGTCACTCTGGGCCCCTGAGCAAAGTCCTTAACCTGCAACTGCTCCCTGTACACCCAGCCCACTGCTCCTAGTGTAACTAGTGATGGCTTAAAAGCAGAGGAAAAATTTCAGGGTGTTTAGTAAGATATGTATTGGCAGTATAAAAAAGATGATCTTATCTTAAAAGTCCAAGAAAAAAATGAAATTGAGTAAAAATTTGTCTAATTATTGTCAGTGTTAACCAGTCACATTTAAAATTAGATCTGTAGGTTCATAGCAAACAACCGCCATCAACTAAAAAGTGATTGATTAAA
>JAOWBL010000017.1:2970176-3034423 GCA_028564865.1 Zenarchopterus dispar | reverse complement strand
TTTTTTATATATATATATATATATATATATATATATATATATATATATATATATATATATATAAATTTAGCACTACCAAGGGCAGCACACATCAGTTACCTCCATTTCAGTTGAAGGCTGCTATCCAGGACTTAGTGGAGGAAGACCAGCTACATACCCTTTAGCTCACCAACCCATGTAAATCACAATAATGGTTCAAACAAAATGGCTTATGAAGAAAAAAAAATCTTAAAAATAGTTCAGTGTGTAAAGTTAGACAAATAATAAAGGTCAAACAGAGAAGAAGCTGTGAACAGTGAGACTCAGTTAAGGGACATAATTATTATATTCAAATAAATGGTTAAATGTGTTATGCCATGCAGATGAGTGAAAAAAAGGGAACAAACATAAGTAACACGGGTTTGGGTCAGCTAACACATGAGTGTGTTTACTGGCCCAGCAAAAGTTACATATTGTCAGAACAGGTGCCCATGACACTCCAAGGGTACAAAACAGTTTTGTCTCTGGAAAGAGCGCAGTTGCACGTCACAGTGGGTGACGCCCTCTGAATTGCAAAATTACACATGAATCACTTTTGTGCTGATGAGAAAACTCAAAAAATGTAGGGGGCAATGGGGAAAATCAGTTGTGCTATTGATTGAACGAAAGGTTTTGTAAGAAGTCAGGGTCACCTTTTGAAAAAACTGTGGGACATTTAAAAACAGAATGGAGAACAGAGCCAAATGGGTTGGTGTAATTGAGACAACTGCAGAACAGATCTAGAAATGTAGATTTGCAGTTTTGTGTCTGCCATGTTACCTTTTTTTGGTAAAAATAATTTTCATCCAATATTTTAACTGACAAAACATTTGGGGGGAAAAAAAATCTGTAACTTTTCCTTCATTATGATGTTATATTGTCACAACAACCATTAAAATGTCTTTTCTGTAAGCGATGTTTGCAGAACCTTTTTTTTTTTTTTTTTTGCTTTGCACCCCCTTAGGACATTAGAGGTTCATGCTGAGCATGAATCCAGCTGCTCAAAAAAAGTCAAGCATGTTTGCTATGTGGGGATAAAATTCAGGATGAAGTTAACTTTTTGAATGCAGTCCTAATCTCTGAATTTAGTCAGATAAAAAGATCACAGAAGCTCGAGCATTAATCGGTGCATGTTGGTGATGAGGTTCTGCATGAGTCATGAAATGAAACAGCTTTGTCTGTGAACTTGGACTCTGTTTAGAAAGTAACATCTTGTTCTGAATGTTTATTGAAGAACAGGAGATTGCTCTGTTTTGTGGTGTATCAGACGAGAGCTAAATCAAAGGAGTGAGTGAAATTACTGTGAAGAAAAGAAGCCAATGCAGCAGATTGTAGATGCGTGAGAATAAAATGTTGAGAAAAGAGAGGGATGGCAGGACTGGCGTTACAGATGCTCAGATGCTGGGATTTTTCTCAGCTCATCCATTTCCGGGGAGCAGTCTTTTCTTGCGTTGAAACGTCATACTTTGCTCTGTTGGATTTTAATTGTCATCCATCACTGTCAGGCTCAAGTTAAGAACCTTAATTGACTTGATGTTTTGCTAGATTTGATTTTCTGTCGGTTTTTTATCTCAAAAATAACAAAAAAAGAATGCATTGTTGCAAAGCCATCAATTTTTTTTTTCTACCTTTGATTTATCTATGGAACGATGCTCCCCGGACATTTCTGCTGCTTGTTATTATTGACAGACCGAGTTCAAACCCAGTGCATTTGAAAAAGTGAAAGGCCTTCAACTACATAAGTTAAAGTTGTGAGAGCACCACTCAGATGGAATCACTTTTGGGGTGTTTCACTCCAATAATTCTCTCACATCAAGGGCTAATCACTTTGGCCCTCTTCCCACAATCCATCAGTGTCTGGAGGACGAAGCTTGCGGGGTTCCAGCAGCTGTTGTCAGGCTAAGTTAATCTGTTATGGTTTGTGCCAGCCTGCGCGCGAGGGGGAGAAGAACAACTCTCAGGGGGACGCAGCAAGCGGGCATGCTGCTGCTGCTATGGTGAGATAACGAGGATTTGGAAGTTAGTGGGACAGGATTTTAGCGCTTCCCTGTTAGTTTGGCTGTTTTCCCCACATGCTCTTCTATCTGTGAAGAAGGGAAAATCAGATTTCACTATGCATGATTTGAAGGATTTTATTAATTTAATATATAGTCAAATTAATGGCAGGTAAAGGACAGTCATATAAAAAAAAATCAGTGAAATTTTTTTTAATGGAAGGTTCACACTTTTAATAAATTTAACCTTATAAATTTGCATATTCTTAAATTTTTTACCTATTATGTTATTTTTTAATCTTCTGATTTTTGACTTCTAGACTGTGTGATTGCCGATTTACAAAGTTGATTTACAAAGAAGAGTAAGAAAATTAAAAATAACTGACAAAAATACCATTGAGACATAAGACATGCAAGTGAAGTTATCTCCAGCTTATTCTGGTCACACGATTGGCTTCATTTTGAGTGGCATTTAATTGCCTTGTTTGAAATAGAAGCGACAGTCTTTTCAAAGCTATCACAAATATCTTCAAATATACTGACATTCCTTAGTTTCAAACTATGAGACAGCTGACATCATCAAAGAGCTATTGTCTGTAAACAGTGGTTGTATTCAGAAGGCAAAGACAGTACCCGACGGAGTTACTTCAGCTGGGCGTTGGCTATTTTCTGTGTGGTCATCGTGTTTTACTAACTAGTCCTACTTCTCTGGATTTGACCCAGTTGTCGATGCCGAGTGGCTGGCACAGAGTAGTGTTGCTGCAGAGTGAGGTGGGTTGGGGGGTGGGGATGTGTGGCAGAGACCTTGCAACTGGACAAAGCAAATATTTGAAGTCATACTTCCATTTGCAGACTGCTAGGAGCTCACAATTTTCTGAGGGCAGATGTAGGGGAAAGGAAAGCCAACTCACTTCCTTTGGCATTTGGAGTTGAAATTCCATACAGAGAAAGAGGCTTAAACTAGCAGGAATCCTCAAAAAGTATACGGAAGTTGCAAAATATCATGAGTATAGTTGGGGATACGAGCAGTGGCCTTATTCCTTTAAGCTCCGCAGGACAGTGCAGGACACTCGCATGAAACGTCACCTAATGTCTGACAAACCTGTGTTTGGAGTGGAAACAGATTTGAAACATTTGTTCAGTGGCAGGAGTTTGGATGTGTGTAATGTGTGTGTAATAACAAGCGGCAGCAGCTGCTGGTGGTATCAAAGTCTCAACACAACTGCTCAAGTCTCACATGTTGACAGTTGTTCACCATCGCGTGCTGCTACAGTGGCTTTGTGATTCAGGGAAACATTATCATTATATTTTTGATTATAATAATCAGTGTTACAAATGACTACAATCTATGCTGCATATTGTTAATGATGCACAAAATGAGTTCAGTCTCACGGATCATGTCGATGCTGTATAGGCATCAACATATTTGAAAGAAAACTGTGGTGAAATAAGGTCTTTTTCAGGTTGAGATTAAAGCTTAAAGGAAGGTTTATGTTGTGATTATACTCTTGACTCTGACATAGAACCCTTATCTCAGTTTTTATATTTTAATTACAGAGAATAATCAAATTAAGGTGAATTTTAAGTCTCCTCTTTTAAACGGTTGTAGTTAAGTCAATCACACAGCAAAAAAAAAATTGCAACACAAAGCTCCTGACTTCCCAGCCGCTCGAAGGCCGACAGCACTTCTCAAAGTGATGTATGACAAAAATATGACTTTTTCTGTGGTTGAGTATATAGTTTTGGTGTCTGGAGTCGCATTTAGCTTTCAAATAAATAAATAAAAACTCTGATCAAAAGCCCTGTTACTTTGTGAAACGTGTCAGTCAGTTGTTGAGGATTTCAGATTTGCAGGTTGACGTTACGTCAGACAACCAACACATGAAGCAGAATAGAACTTATCCAGCCTCTCCATCTTTAAATTTAGTCAACCAAAATCATGCAACATTCCCTGTACCTCAGAAATAGAAAATTAAGTCTTTTACCCATACTTTACTATTAACACCAAATATCTACCAGCTCTTGCACATTTAACCTGAAGAAAATGAGCTAGTACGTTGTCTAATATTTGATAATCTGATTGTTTTCTCTCCCCAGTTGGAGTCAGGAATTCTGATTTCCTGCTTGTCAGTGAATCGTCTGTCAGTTCTGCCATGACAAACGCAAAGCTCAGAAAATGATGCCTCATATGAGTGACGGTTCTCAACATTAGGTCCTGGAAGCTGAAGCTAAACACAGAAAAATGATCTGGCAGGGAAGTCCGAGGCTTATCGAGCCTAAATGTGACAGAGAAATTCTGATGTGATTTGGCCAGCTGACTTGTCATTACATATATGTGTTATATTAACAAACTGAGCCAGTTCCACACATGAGCAGAGGCGATGATTAAGAGATGGATCAGTACCAGCTGTTTGTGGTCGAACTGCAGACAAGAGAAGTGTAACTTTGTGTGAATAAAATTGTTTATAAAGCATTACAGAACTTAAACGAAGCACTCCCTGTACTAGGACAGGCGTGGACCAGGGTTGAAGATTAAATTCCTAGCTGAAAAGGGAGTAGTTGGGCTGAATGTCACTGACATTTCATTAAGACCCCGGGAAATTACGTCAACTTGTGAACAAAGGGGACAATGTCTTATTTAAATTGCATTTGTCTGTTTTTTTATAGGCTCCAGCAGACCTCTGTGACCCTGAATAAGATGAAGCGGGAATTAAAAATGGATGGGTAGAAGCTTTTATTAAAGAAATGATAACGGCACGGAGGAGAAAAAGATTCACGACATTTAAATCATTTGTTTGTTCAGAGCCAGGGCAGGAAAGTGGTGCATGAAGGTTGTAAAGAAGAATAAAGAGTAGGTGTCACGTGTAGGCAAAAGAGAACAGCAATAGCTCCTTATACACAGCAGTGTCAAGGCAAGACTTTTGCATAAATATAAAAGGCAGAATAGCAGCACAATTTCATTGTATCACTGTTTCATTTCTGTGTGCAAGGGTTGTCCCAAACACACGGCTCTTACCAACAATGCTCCTGCCACTCAGGTATAAAAACCTGGCATGTTGTGTGCAACCACAGATAATGGCTCTAAATCGGCACCGGAAAACAGCTGCGGCTTTGATATGACACATGACTAATATGTCGACCAGAGGTGACGGCAAGAGTGCAAAATATCCAAACGCCTGGTACTTTAGTACACGTAGGGAAAGGCTGAAGGAATATGTGAAGAATGGACTCATCACAGAGGCAGTTGGCAGAGAGACTGCTTGTGCTAATTACCAGTGATCATTAACATTTGAATGGCAAAAATCATTCTGAATCTTGGATTGGTAAAATCAAATCATCAGTCAGTGCAACTCTTGTAATGAAACTGAATTTCTACTCATTGGCACAAAATCCACCCTGTCAAAAGTGAGTCATTTCTCTACTTCCGTTGACAACTCCTCAGCTTACCCCTCTCCAGTGTAAAGAGTCTGGGTGTCGTCCTTGATAATGAGCTCTCATTTGAACCTCATATCAATAACGTCACCCAGTCCAACATATTTCCACCTGTGCAACATTTTCCTTCTCCTTTCCTTGATTTTTTTTTTTTTTTTTTTTTTTTATTGCATGTAAAGGAACCTTGAGTATCTGGAAAGGTACCTAATAAATTAAATGTATTATTATTATTATTGTTGTTAAAAATCTAAATCTGCTGTCTATCTCTGAAGATCTTGTTTTAAATTTAGTTAAATTTGTTGACTCAGATATGAGTATTGCTGGTTTCCCAGTTTTAATTTTGACAAGAAAATAAAAATAATATTTTCCAGAATATTAAAAGGATTAAAAAAATAAAACTACCTTAATACTATGAAGTCGGGATTTGCTGGATGCTGTGACTTACTGTACATAGTGTAAGTTTGGTTGTTCTGTGAGTGAGATTTATTTTAAAATGAGTCTTTACAGCAATACGAGAACACACATTACCATTTTCCCATCTAGAAGGGAGAGTAATGGTTTTTGTCTGGCCTCCTGCTTTTTCCCTGTCTTACTGTAACACTGCTCTGCTGTAAGTCTTGTAGTAGTTTCACGGCTGGGTTCACTTTGCTCCAGATAGTGTGATTGTATCGCAGGCGACTAATTAAGGTCGAGAGTTTTCTTCAAAACTGTGACGTCTCTGCTGGTGAAATGTCCTGAGTGCTTAATGAATTTAAATCTGCGGAGGTGTTGCAAAACATATTTGACCATGCATCTGGGTGGAAAAATGGAGCCAATCTTTTAAAAGAAGTGTTTGGTTTTTTTTCTTCTTTTTTTTTTGTGACTTTTCTCCACACCTTTTGACAAAGTGGCTGATTTGAGCAGACTAAGAAGTGTAAACGTGGATGAAAGGGAATAACAGAGCACTCTGTAAGCCACAGAGAAAAATAAGAGGTAAATATTCTAAAGCTGGTTTTAGTTTGTAGTTCTGTGAGCGGCATATGGTGGTCTATAATTAGGTTTTTGGTGGTGAACAATTCAGCTGATTTACATGCATTCAAGTACAGAAAGATAAATAAACTGCTTCTAGCAGCAACTTAGCACCTGGTTCAATTTGATTGACGAGATTATCTGTTGACAATAAAAAAATTGTTTGACCATGGGCTCCCCAAAAATCTTTTCTTAGCACTCTTCTTGTTCAATACTAAAAATACACATATATTTTCTTTATTTGGGTCAAGCGATCAATATTGGATGGGAGAGGCAGCACTCTTGATCGGTGCCATTATATAAGGCTCAGTTCTATCTATCCATTAACTGCCACTTATCCGACAGCTCTCTCTCCCCCGCCACCTTTCCTGTCCCTTCCAGAGAAACACTTAGTGTTTCCAAGGCAGCTGAGATGTGTAATTTCTCCACATTGCTCTAGATCTGTTCCAGGAACTCCTCCCAGTTGGACATGCCTGACACGCCTCCCTAAGAAGATGTCCAGGAGACATCCTTGACAACCTAAACTAGCTCCTTCCAATTTAGAGGAGCAGTGACTCCACTCTGGATATCTCCTGCAAGGAGAAATTGAGGAAACTAATTTTGGCCTTTGTAGGTGACAGTGCGAACAGAGATTGACTCAATAAGCTCTCTCTTCACCACAGCAGATGAGTACAGTTTGTATTTCTGCAGGTGCCACACCGATTCACCCCTCAATTTCCGGCTTCTTTCACCCCTCAGTCGTATAGAAGACCAAGAGATACCCTTTTTACAGATGAGTGAGATTCGACTAGAGCTCATTTTGGTCTTAAACACTCAAACCATCGACTTTGCACCACATGCTCACATGGCAAACATTTTAGTTGATTTAACTGTCCTCTGAAATTTAACATTAAAGAATAAAATCTGAAAAGATGCAATTTCTTTAGCTCAGATAGCAGCTTCAACATCCCTAATAAACCTCTAAATAAATCTAGATAAGCTGCTGAGATCATTTTATTTCCAGGTTTAGAAAGCAGCCTACAGCTTATGAACAATGAATGCACTCAGAAATATCACATAGTTTTCTGTTTGTTTTTCGCACATTCCACATCTGAAATATAATGAGTTTTTCTTTCATCTCATGAAAGAAAAAAATCTAGTCTGTCACAATCTGTCATACTGTTTGCTTTAATGTTAAAGTAAAAACTGCTAAAATCTTATTCACTTGTGTGTACACAAATTGTAATGCTACACCATCACATAAAAGACAATATTAGAGAAAATGATGGACCTTTTGCAATCGAGACATTCAACATAAGAATACAGATTGCACTGCACAGATCGTCATTTTAACAATGCAGCTCGTAAGTAGATACAGCTATAAAAATCTACAGGCATGACCAGGGCATTGAGAGAGAGGAAATGCCAGGGAAAATTGTCAAATGCTGCTTTTCATACTGCATCAAGAAGTATTAGTTGCTCATCTCGCCTGGAGTCCTCTCACTGGAAAATTTATCTCATGCATCTGTTTTTCAGCGGTGCAAAATCAGAGCACGACATGAACACATTCTTCTTTTTCCTTCCTCTGTTGACTGGCAAGTGGTGACTATAATGGGTTTATTTAGCTTTTTTATCTCAAGCTCTATTATTTTCAATACATTTTGGTACAAAGAGACTATTTGATCCTGACTTTCTTGTGGAGCTCTAATTAGAAGAAAATGGTAAAACTACCTACATATTTCCCCTCTTTGTCCTCTATTTTGTTGTTGTTGTTTTATTTTTGGGAAATACTATACTGTGACTTTCTGGTAAATAAGGGTCAAATGAAAATTAAAAGTATAGACATATGTCTTTGGAGATTTTTGGATGCCGCGGCTCTTTAGAAAGTAAATGAGCTGTTGTGTGTTGAACAGTGAGGCAGTCTTGTGTGTCCGCACGTCCACTCTGACTCTAATTGGCTGTCACATTGTCAGTTCTCACCAACCCAGCGAGACGCTCTCCTCCTCTCTACCCTGGGGGGCGACTACTGCTGCAGCAGTTTAACGGCAGAAGCCTCATTGACAGATTACCACTTCACACAAAGCCAGTCTGATGCATTTTGTTTATCCGAACCTTTGCAAACACATTACTGACGATGCTGTAAAGTGTACATTTTATAGTTGATTTAGCCTCAACTGACTCTGAGAAGATGAACTTCTGGGATCCTCTGTGCACAAAGGCACATGTTTTTGAATTACTCTCCTGTGTAATCTGTCATATTGCAGGAGCTTTGGAAGTTGGAAGGCACCCAGGCCCATCTGTCATTATGAACTCATTCCTTCCCCCCCTCTCTTTCCATGCTTATCGCTTCTGTCTCTTTTTTTCTGTTTATCTACATCTTTGTCTGTCTCTGTGTGCAAAATGGTGTTTTACATAGTAATAAATATGCACCTGAGTGATGTTTGTTTGCAAACAAGATTTTCCATCTCCCTCAGCTTGTCCTTTTCTCTTTTTTTCCTTCTTTTTTAATATATGCATGCTAAGCTATAAAGGTCAGTACACCCACATGGGTTTTTTTTTCTTTTTTTTTTTAAAGGAGATGATTCTCATGAAGGACAAACCTAATTTGTCCTGCTCTGCGTCATCATCGCTCTGGTGCTCCTGATATTCATAACAACCTCATTGTCATAAGTTAAGTGTTATCGGCTCGTAAAAAAGGAACAGGAAGCTCCCATTGGGCTATTTTCATAACGGCTGATATGGAGTGTTATTCAAACATTACCGAATCAGTAAGGCAAAGTATTTAGCAGTTTAGAGATTTTATTTATTTGTGGATAATTTCCAGTGTTACTCTAAAAGTCTTAGATGTGCACCGCTTGTTTATTTAAAAAAAAAAAAAATCGCCACCATCTGGATTTAACAAAGTAAATGTGTTGGAGCCTCACAGTAATGTTTAATAGTAAAAGAGAGCATTTCCACAGATACAGTGCAAAGATGCCTCAAAGTATTGGGACTAAACAGCTGTGTCGCCCCGAGAAAGTAACTCATCAGTCAGATCAACTGAAGAAAAACTGCATTAGTTTGCCAGGATGCATAAAGATTAAACTAGGGAGCAACTAAAAAAAGATTATGTGGTTTGATTATTGCAGATTTACCCTGTTCCAGAGTGACTGGTGCATCAGGGTAAGAAGAACAGTGGGAGAGTTGATTCACCATAACTAATGCCATTATACCTAGTTTGTGCCAGTCAGGCCTTTGGGGGCAGTGTTATGGTCTAGGTTGCTTCAGTTGGTCAGGTGCAATTTCAGCAAAAAAAATGTGGATGGTTGATTTCCATCAATGGACTTTGCCTCTTCCATGATGGTGCAGCCATATTCCATGATGACAGTGCCAAGACTAATTAGGATCAAATTAGAAGAGAGACACTAAGGGAGCATGAGACATCATTTTCATGCACCTTAGAGTGCAGACCTGAACCCTTTAAGAGTATTCAGAATATGCTGGAGAAGACTTTACATAGCAAGAAAAGTAACTGCAACGCAACACATAAATAAATTTGAGACTGTGTAAGATTGTGACTGTCTTAAATGTGTGATGTAATCAAAGCAAAATGTTGTCCAACAGAATATTAGTGTCTGGGACAGTTTTTTTTTTTCTTTTTCTTTATGCTAGACAGCATAAGAAATGCCAAAATTAAAATTTAACACCATTGTAATTTTACTCTGCCTTGTGAATCGTCTGATCATTCAAGTTAGGTGAAAAGTGACCTGTGTTTCAGTGTTAAGAGCCTCACAAACAGTTTCTATTATTTGATTTTTTGATTTTTATTTTTTTTAAGTTATTATGTTCGTGTGCTTCCATTTTATAGCACATCAAACTAGAGATGTTCTGATACCAGTTTTTTCTTTGCAATGTTTCTTCTGTTACCTGAGCTTTGGGTATGGGCCAATAGTGTTTTGATACTGATGGTGTTTTTGTTGTTGTTTTTGTTTTGTTTTTTTTAAAAGCTAATATCAGATTTAAAAAAAAAAAGTATCAAAATGTTACTTCTATTAAAGAGCAGTCAGAGTTGAATTTCCAATCTGAGAAACCCTGATACTGCTCCATGTTCAATTACGCAGTGAAATCCAGCATTTTCTGTGACTAACATCTCAAACAAAGAACTCGACAGATTTGTCCATTACTGCTCTGGTTTCAGTCCGGAAACCCCAGACTTGCACAAGGAGCATTTCAGCTTTCGTGGTATGATTTTCCAACTTAAAATAAAGGGATATTGCTTACAAAATGGGAATGCTAGATTTCTAGCCCAGCTTCAGAATTTCTTAGACCATATAGACCTGTTCTGGCTTTTAGAGGAATAAACAAGAATTGCATTTCTATTTGAAGAAATAACATGGCAGATGGTGCATAGATGCAAATACTCACAGATACCGATATGCATATTTTTGTCGGTATCTTCATGTGTTTCTGATAATGCTATCAATACTGGAACAACTCTACATCAAACTGAACGTATTTCATCTTGGTCCAACAGCTATGTAATAAAACTGTAGATGGAGTTGAAATGTTCTTATCATATTGCTGTGATTTTTAAAAGTCTGACCTGCTGACTCCAAACATGCAATGTAATATTGCTTTTCAGATTTGTGCTTCCACAGGGCAAAATGAGAAACTGCATAATTCATGAAGCATTCTATAATTATTTGATGTAACATTTTGAAACAACCCTGTTTTAATGGACCTGCTCGAGCTGAGATGATTTTGACAATAGCCTCACCATGTAAACTTTGAGCAGTCATCGATCACTTTGGGATAATGCCGGTATTCCATTTTAATAGCAGTTTGAATGTCTATATATGTATGCTGAAAATGAGCTGCAGTGCTTCCCACTTTATCTAACATAGACGGTAGCATAAGCTGCTGGTTTGTTGCTGCTTCAGATCTTTCATTTACATAAGTTTTAGCCACATTCCTTGTCTGAGCATATCCAGGTTGAACCTGCTCAACAGGGTGATGGCATTTTTATTGTCTGATCAAATTTGTCATCTGTGCTTTGATGGCTGCTCTGCTGTTCCTTGTCCTGTGTTGTTCAGGAATAACACGATGCCAACTTTGCGTCACCTTTGTTTTATTATGAAGACCTTCATAAGGCCAACACATTATGACGTATGTGCACATGCTTCTGTGATAATGATATCTGTGTCCCTGCACCCATGGCATTGTGCACCTTGTATAAATTTGATTGAAACAGAGTTGTAGATATCTGACAATGATCTAGTCAGTCACTGGCGGATCAAGCTGAAAGTAGTCTCTTGTCACTAGTTACTGACAAATCTGAGTAATTGTGCCTTTTTAATATAGGTTACACATTAGTTTTCCATTGCGTGGTTCCAAAAAATAATGAGTAATATTGTATTAGAGTGTTTTGTGGTGCTCTTGCCTATAATTCATTAAACATATGACATTTTCTATCATTTAGCCTAACCTCTTTCACTGGAGATTAAATGTCTATATTTTCAGGCCACAGAACATTTGGTTTTTTGGTCTACACATCGTTTGATCAAATGTTTCATTCTAGGGCTGGATGATATTAGGAAAACATGTAAAATGGGATTCCATCATTGAAGATTGCGATAATGATATGAGTTGTGATATAGACACACACACACACACACACACACACACACACACACACACACACACACACACACACAAACACTGCATATAAACAAATACTTCAGCATATGGTGTTAGTGTATGTGCTTTGCTGTTAACATTGACCCCAGACAGTAAATGATCTTTTCAGAATGAAGGAGAAAAAGCTGTAATGCATTATTTCTATCCCAACAATAACAGCATGGTTTTATTACTTAGCAATATACCAGTTTAGCTGCATAGAAATACAAACTGATTATTTTAGCACAACATCTGACTGCCATCATTTATCAATTTTCCAGTTTTGTTTGACTCACTCTACTCAGGTTCCTTGAAGGGAATATTTGCATAAAATTTCCATGTCTGTCTGGAAACATAGACATGTACAGATACAGAGCAGTACAGTATTTCTGCCCTTATTTTGTATGAAGGTTATGAAACAAAAAAGGCTTATGGTTTCTTGGAATAGAGGTTTTTTTTTAACTCTCCAAGTCAAACACCTGAAGTAACAAGTCGTATTTACTGTGAATACACTTTTCAAAGTTCAAGTTGATTTTTCATGAAATAAACGGACTGCCACAAAAAGGAGAGAGGGAGCGAATAAATGGTTCAAGTTTAGATTTTATCAGAAGATTAGAAAAATTACTCAAATACTTGTTTCAGCACTCTTTCTTTTTTTTCTTTTCTTTTTCTTTTTTTAAATCTCAAAGTGCTCAGTATGAGCTTCGACTTTTCATCACAGGTTTGAATTACAGTCACCTCTGCAGCCCTCCGTGGAAAAAGTCCTTGAGATGCTCAGCCAGCCATCTGCGGATGAGCAGTGATCCATGGCTACAACAGCTGCTCCCTTCACACAGCTCTCTGACCGTACCTTCCTCTGCTGATGCATGCATCTTTATTTTCCCAGCACTTTCCTCAGGGAATGCCGTTCTTCAATCTCCTCTAAGATTTCCCTGTTTAATTATGGGAAGGATAGTCTATAGGCCCAACGAGCCAAGGCCCTTTAAGTGGAGTATTGCATCAGCGTAACCTCAGGCCCCAGAAGACATGGGAATTATTTAACTGTGCAGCATCCTCTCCAGAGGACAGTACTCATGCTGCAGCAAGAACTGTGCACAGTGAAACTCAATCCGATTCATTTCATTTTTATTGAACCAAAACACAATAAAATTATCATGTTATGGTATTTGACTTAGAAAAGATTTGTGTTCAAGTCCAATTGAATACAGTCCAATTTGATGTAATAAATTACAGTTCTGTTCACTCCACTTCTAATCTAAATGAATGTCAATTCAATTCCAAGTTATTTCCAGTGCAGTTTTTACATAGTTGATATTGGGCTTAGTGAATCACTGCTAAATGCTGCAGTATCTAAATACAAATCTATAAAAATGATGCCCCTTTAGGTCTTTCTACATTGCAAATGTATTCAAATTGTCCACTAATTATAATGAAGCTGTATTTTTTTCAACTGTTTGATTTATGAGTGTGTTTACTTTATGCTCCCAAGTAATTATCAAAGTTTTTGAATCATGCAAATTCCACAAAATGTTATCTAAATGGAGTAAAATGCATAAAAGGTTGTTGTCAGCTGAAATACCTTCAGTTACAGCATTTTATAGCTCTACAGATTGCTTCAACCAAGCAACTATATCCACCGTACAACTTCCACGTGAACATGTGACCTCCATAACTTCATAACATCCATTTAATAGTATCATTACAAGTATGAAACTACAGTCGATTCATTACACATTTAGCGTATCTATTTTTTATTTATTTTTTTTATGCTTTAACTCATTTTTGCAATTATCTCTGACTGTGAGAGTGACTTGGCAGCTGAACTGATGTTTTATTCACCATCATGATCTTTTTTGATTTATGTGGACTGACAACAGAAAATCACAGTTGTCGTCATGTTTGTTCTGGATGATTTACAGCCCTGCTCTCCAGCGAGGCCAAGTCAGTTCAGGTATGCTGTGTAACCGCTTGTTAATAATTGGTAACAAATTGCTAAGAGCTAAGTCGTTAGCACATTTAAACATAGTGGGACAGGTGTAATTCTTGTAATTCACTGTATGCTTTATGTTGGGGCCAGGTATTTGGTCTTTGTACAACAGAAATCTCAAACTATTTACGTGATCCCATAATCCCATAAAGGTGTCTCCATAATCTGAAAAATTTGTTGAGGATAAGATGATCAGTATGTGGACTGTGACAAGGATATTAAATGCTCACAAGCTTTTTGATAAACGATTGCAAGCAGGAAGACATGGTGTACTTCATCTATAGACCGCGGGGCCCAACATTAGCCAGAAAAATGCCAACTCAACCACAAACTTTTCACATTAAACATGAACTACATCACCTGCAAAATGCAATAACCCATGACATTAAATTCAAGTAGTGCATTAAAGTCAGTTTAAATAGTTCTCCTAAAGTTTCCAGTTTGGAGCACTTGTGCCTTGGGTGGAAAAAGTTAGTCCTGAGACCTGAAGTTGGTACAGCTGCCCTCCCTGTGAGTCACGCACACTGGTACACAGACCTCGAGTTGAATTTATCAACTCCCGTTACAGCTGGATGTTATTTCTGTCTGAGCTCCATGTCTCTTCATAGAGGAATTTCAACAGTGTGTCTGAAAGTGTTTCCAGTAAGCAGCAGGACTGTTCAAACGTTTATTCAACTGCTCGCCCTCTAACAACCCGTAATCTGAAGGCAGCACCCCCCCCTTCCTCCGTCATGTTCTGCAGCTCAACACCTGCTGCTGCCATTCTTTTACTTCGTGTGAATGTATTTGTTCTTCATGTTAATTGCTTACTCATGTCCCTTTAGTCTCTCTGCAAACACTACTAAACACATTCTTTTTTTCTTGACTTGAACTAGCTGTAGAGTTGATCTTGACTGAAATGAATTCCGGCGTTGACAGCATCAGTTTTTATTCCAGCGAATCAAATTAAGACCGTGCTCAAGTGACGTTGGGTTATTCACAGTTTGCTGACGTTGTCGTTGCTTGTTCACTACTCTGAGTGGAGCAAAAGGGTTTCTGTTACCTGGGGCATCAGCTAGCCGGCTTCTGCTTTTCCCTTCTCTCCGAGAAGACCACACTATTTGCACCTAACCCATAAAAATAATTGACAATGCCTGCAGCCATTCAGGTAAAGTTGCAAAGTAGAGTCAGATAATACTGTGTGTGCAGACTGTCTTATAAGATGAAGGCAAGGACAGGCATGCCAGTATGACTGAGTGCAAATCTTGTATGTAGCTTACTCTTTGTGCTGGTTTAATCTTACAAGTGAAATGGCTCCATCAGTTGCCCTTTAACGTGCTTAACACCAAACCGTCCCGCAGCTCAGCAGTCGGTAATGACGGCATTATCGTCGATCCCCACAAAGTGAGTGTGGAGCGATCAATGCTTCCCTGTGTGTGTTCTCCGTGCAAACGACAGCCAGATTAAAGAGACGCCGGCGGGGGGAAGACATTTTGCAGATTAGAAAACTGAAACTGAGGGATTGAGATTTATGTTTATCATCGTGTTTTTGCTCACTTTCCCAGAGGCAGCCACAGACAGAGCTTTGAGCCAGCATGTTTTTGGCTCCAGATTAGGTCTAGAGAACACATTTACCAACATCTGTTTGCCATTAGGGCTGCAACTCTACCGGTCATGTGGTTATTAATCAGACTGTCGTGATAGTTGCCCCTCAATCACATCTATGCAAAGCAGAATCTTTATTTTTAAACTTTATTGATTTATTTATGTTGCGAAAGCGGGCCTGCAGTTGACTTTGTACACCAGCGTACCTTGTAATGGACAACTCGGTGTCAATATCAGTCCTCATTTGACCGTGGCTGCACTGTGTTGTACTCTATACTATACAGTGTATTAACTTATGTTGGGACATTTTTGTAAATGCAAAACTATGCTCACTGCTGGATTTATATAGCTGTTATCAAACATATGACTTCTTAAATTACATGTTTTGGGTGGATGTGGTCTTTTTTTTTTTTTGTACACTCAGGCTGAGTGTATTAATTTATCCCTTCGTCTTTGTCCATATTTATCTAACTTTCCAGATTGTCACATTGTTGATCCATAAACATAGTAACTGCTATCACCACTGAATCAGATCTACCAAACTACAGAAATATTTAACAGTTTTACTACTGTTAAATGTTTTTTTTAAGGTTACCATATTTTACTTTATGGTTAATGTTTTTGACAGAAGAATATAGGTGTAATTTCAAAATGTGGCATGATGAAGGGCCAGTTTCATTTTTTTTTCATGTGAACATCAACATGATCAATTAAGAAAGTTATTGTAAAATCCATGATTATGAACGATGTTTCTGCTTCCTTGTATAAAATCATTTAATGAAGACTTAAAAACATGCATACAGACTGCTGTATACCATAAATGAAGAAAACCAGCTGAGAGCAAGTAGCAGCACGATATCGGTCACTGTCGGCAAGATGAAATCGCATTCCTCATCTGACAGTCTGTCTTTTTCACACACACACACACAGACACACACACACACACAGACTGCAAAGTGCTGTTCTTTAGAAGAAACTGGTGTTGTCATCTCTCAGCATCAGAAATGCCAGTCTCATGGAAGCAGGCAGACGCGATCACGAAACACAGAGAAGGAACCAAATGAAAGAGGGTTTCTCTTTTTTTGAGAGGTGGGGTGTGGGTGTTTATATCTGATTTATATCTGCATCTTTTATGATCTTAGCAGTCAGTAATGGCATGTTTACAACAGAGGCTTGCATTTACAAGTAGCTCAGGGAAGCAAATACTTTTAAGAGGAGCTTATACATCACTGAAAGGTAAACACTGAATTATTTAAGTCTCCTTGAATGTGTCAGTCTAAGCCAATGATCAGGTCTCACTCTAATAGTTTTAAGTTTAATATTGTATTTGATAAAGAGTGTTTGGCACTTGGCCCATCAGTTGACATCCACAGAAGTTCTGATTACATCTTGAGCTCAAACACAAGAATAACTGCTGTTTTAAACAAAGAAGTAACATGTGCTAATATTTAGATGATGTATTATGATTTATAAATGTTTTACAGATTTTTAAAAAGGTGTCTCTGTAATTGCCAGTGTTAATAATTATGGCTCAAAGCTATCTTTTCAAAACATCCACACAAAGAAAAAAAGCAGCTCCCAAAATCTTGATCGTGTCTTTTCTTACTCTTTATATTTCCAAACACCTTCATTAATGCAAGGTGAAAGTGGGTTGATAAACAGCATGTAAATGTGGTTATTGTTACTTTGATCTCAAGGCCTCAGGGACATCCTGGAAAATGAAGTAATATCACTGCAGCACTTTGTAGCAGAAGTTGCGGCTGTTTCCTTTATGTAAGCCTGAGCCTTTCCCTGGACTGAACCACTGCAGATGATGCTGCATCACTTTCTGGGATGGACTGTTATCAAGGATGCTCAGTAATTTGAGTCAGTGATGAGGTCAGGATGCAGGAGGAGACCTTTAATGAGGTTTGCTGGAGGTGCTGTTTGTGTCGGCTCGCCGAATGTGTGTGGCTTTCCAGTGAATGCTCGTTCCAGTTTACTGCTTTTGTGTAGCATAGACGGTAAATTTAAAGGAAAAATGTAAATAGAATAGTGCTCTAACATTATTATTATTTTTATTTTTTTTTGCCACAAGAGTGTGTTGGATCAGTGGGCTTATAAAGAAAAGGTGGCTGGATGTGTAAAGCTAAACATGTATAAATGTCTTTATGATCTTTACTTTAAGACTTTTCTTTGATTGTTTGCTTTTGAAGATAATTTAGATGCATGATTTTAATGGAAAAATAATACAGCCTGTGAACAATTCTGGAACACTTGAGCTATACTCGGGGAAAGATAATTGATATACGTGGCTTCATTGAAACATTTGAGAGCTGGATCAAGAAAAACTAATTTTTCAAAACATTAGTTAAGAACAATTCCCAAGCGCTGCTCCAAAAAAAAAAACATTTAAAAGCTCTCTATATTTCAAACAGCAAATATTTTATTCTTGCTACAGATAACCATATCCATTTAATATTTTTTATTTCTGTTTTCTTTTAGGTTTCTGTCTTAAGAGGAGAAGATTTGGACGCCTCAGTCTCTAAAGGAAATCTACATGAAGGATCAGAAGATGAGCACAATTGAAATGGCAACAGCTCCGAGCAGTTTCGTTGATCTGTGATCAGCCATGTCATCCCTGCATCACTTATCGAGGGACAACCCCTCTTCCAATGCAGGACTGTGTCCTTTCATAGATTTGGAAGAATAGTCAAACCTCACAATAGAAATGGCACCAGCTTGTGTGAGCTATGACATGTCAGAGTACATATTAGAGTACAGGTGAGGCTCAGCCTGTACCCACAGCACCCACAGGACTCTAAGCAGCTGCAGATGTCTTCTGCAGAAAGAAAGAGTCAAAGCTTTGATGATTTAGTACCCATTCCACTGCCTTACTGACAAGGTCGATCATGGCTGCTGCTGCTGCTGCTTCCCATAGCAACGGTTCCTTGGTGAGGCAAGGAACAGACTAAGAGGGTCAACAATGCAGCGAAACGGTGGTGGAGTGGGCATTGGAGGCCAGCCATGGGTGTTGCGGCGTGTACGTCTCACGTGGCTCAGTTTCATGCTCTTTTTCATCTTGGTCTTTTTCCCACTCATTGCTCATTACTACCTCACCACGATTGATGAAGCTGGGGGTCCTGATAAGCGCATCTTTGGGCCACGGCCCGGTGGCGAACTCTGCGAGGCCAAACACGTACAGGACCTGTGTCGCATCCGTGAGTCAGTCAGCGAGGAGCTGCTGCAGCTAGAGGCGAAGAGGCAAGAACTCAACGGGGAAATCGCCCGGCTCAACCTCCGGATTGAGGCTTGCAAGCGCAGCATTGACAGTGCCAAGCAGGACCTGCTGCAGCTGAAGAACGTTATCAGCCAGACAGAGCATTCCTATAAAGAACTGATGGCCCAGAACCAGCCCAAGCTGTCATTACCTGTCAGGCTGCTGCCAGACAAGGAGGACCCAGGGTTACCACCACCCAAGTCTGCGCGCTTCTGCCGCCTACGCTCCTGCTTTGATTACGCTCGCTGTCCTCTTACGTCTGGATTTCCCGTTTATGTTTATGAGACGGGTTCATATCCATGGGGGGACTATGTTGACCCACTGGTGAAGCAGGCTTTTGCTGCATCTGTGAAGAGCAACATTTATGTAACGAATAACCCCAGTATTGCCTGTCTTTATCTAGTACTGGTGGGAGAGGTACTGGAGTCCTCCCCTCTGCCATCTCCCTCAGAGCTGGAGAAGCAACTGAAAGCTCTTCCCTACTGGAGATCTGACGGACACAATCATGTGCTCGTGCATCTTTCTAGAAAGTCTATGACACAAAACTTCCTGTATAATGTGAGCACAGGACGGGCAGCAGTTGCTCAGTCCACTTTCCTGGAGCAGCAGTATCGTGAGGGCTTCGACATGGTCGTGTCCCCTCTGGTTCATGCGCTCTCAGAACCCAACTTTTTGGAAGTGCCACCTCAAGTTCCCATTAAGAGGAAGTACCTATTCACTTTTCAGGGTGAGAGGGTGGAGTCCCTGAGGAGCAGCCTACAGGAGGTGCCCCCTCAGTCTTTCGAGGAGGAAATAGAAGTAGATCCACCAGCTGATTACGATGATCGGATAATCGGCACATTAAAAGCGGTACAAGACAGCCATCTAGATCAAGTGCTGGTTGAATTCACCTGCAAGAACCCAAGGCCAAGTTTGCCTACAGAGTGGGCTCTTTGTGGAGAGAGAGAGGAAAGGCTTGAGGTGCTCAAGGCTTCTACTTTTGCCCTGGTAATCGCTCCAGGGGATGGACAGTTGGTGGCCTCGGCAGGCTGTGGCATGAGGCTGTTTGAGGCATTAGAAGTGGGGGCCATTCCTGTTGTGTTAGGAGACCATTCAAGACTACCGTATCACCAGTTTATCCGCTGGAGTGAAGCTGCCATAATAGCCCCCAAACCCCGTGTAACAGAGCTTCATTTCCTGTTGCGCAGCTTATCAGATAATGACATGCTTACTATGAGGCGTCAGGGACGCTTCCTGTGGGAGACTTACTTCTCAACCTCAGAGAATGTACTTAACACCATCCTGGCCAGCATCAGAACCAACATCCAGATTCCTGCTGCACCCATAAAAGACGAGCCAGCTCACGAGATTCCTCACAAAGCTGGAAAACTGGCAGGAACTGATGCCAACCTAGCTGACAATGGTGATCTTGATCTGGGTCCAGTAGAGACAGAGCCCCCCTACGCCTCTCCTCGCTTTCTGCGCAACTTCACTTACACAGCTGTAGACACCTACAGATCATGGAACCGGGCCCCAGGGCCCTTCCATCTGTTTCCTCACACCCCCCTAGATCCTGTCTTGCCCTCTGAAGCCAAATTCCTTGGCTCTGGTACCGGGTTCAGACCTATTGGTGGAGGCACAGGAGGCTCTGGGAAGGAATTCCAGGCTGCCCTGGGTGGGAACGTACCCCGAGAACAGTTCACTGTTGTCATGCTGACTTATGAAAGGGAGGAGGTACTGATGAACTCACTGGAGAGGTTGAATGGGCTGCCATACCTTAACAAGGTAGTAGTGGTGTGGAATTCACCCAAGCCTCCTTCAGACGACCTGCTGTGGCCAGATATTGGACTCCCTATTGTGGTGAGTGCATAAAAATTCTTTCACTCCACAACTGTGCCCTCATTTGTGTAAACGATGCATTTTTTAAGTGCGTCTTCTTCTCTTCTTTTGTCTGTCAAGCTCAAAAGTTGCACATCATATCTCTGAAGTGTCAAAGATGTTCCATCACGTTACACTGAGCTGTTTGGATTCGAGTTTCTAAAATGCAAGTGTCTTAGTACATTACTAGCAGCTTTACTGAAAAGGCCAGAGAAGGGCGATCTCCATGAATAATGCAATTTGTGCATTTGAAAGAAGGCTGAATATTCAAATATTAATGTGGTTTACATTTGCACCATTTGCCTCTGACACTTGTGGGATGACGGAGAGAAACTAAAGTAATGATCTGTGATATTCAGTGCTGATAGATAATCTCGTCTAGTCTCACTGCCAGTTCACTTCCAACACTCTTTCTTTAGATATTTGTCAGCTAAATGTCAGCACTTCTTTCTCAAATTTAAAATCTTGATGAAGCAGAAGAGGATTTTTTCCCTAGGGTTCTTGAATCCTGCTGTGGTTTGGTAATTGGGACAGAAACGTATGATTCAAAATCTTCTCCAGTTCCTCGCTGTGCAATGACAAGAAGAAGTTTGGAGTTTCTTGAAATTTACTGGTTTTTCACTTAAAATCAGATCTTCAACTAAGCCACAATAGACAAACACATTGTGCTTAATACAAAAATACATAGATTCTCATGTCAATTGTATACATTCCTTAAACATTCACAGTACTGGGCAGTAGTTTTTTTTCTTTTTTTCTCTGAAGTCATTCTGTGGTGGTCTAACTTTAATGCCTATGGTCACTGTCCTAGGGCACCCAACCTGCCATCCTGATAATAATATATGGGACATTTTAGTAAATTTTCCCAGAGGCAGTGAAGCCAGCCTAAATCATGATGCTCCCTTCGCCCTACTTCACCATAAAGATGATGTTTTACTTTGTTAAACTGTGACTAAACTGTTACTAGTGGTGAGTATTTTCACCTATGCTCTTTGAGATAAACTGGTCCAAAGGCTTTCAGGTTGTAGATAAACCTAAGGTTTGGGGCTTCCTTCAGTCGTGGTGCTCTGCCTGCCTTTTCATTTACTCATAAATAAAGATGTTTGCCAGTTTCAGTGATGTCTTAAGGGTTTATTGTGGTTTCTCCTTTACCTCATCAAGGATTCTGTCTTGTGCCTTTGGAGTCAACTTGGCTGGGCGCCCGCGTCTAGGAAGAGTAGCTGCAGTACTTAACTGTCAACATTTGTAGACAGTGTGTCAAACTTTAGAGTGATGGAAAATGAAACACTTGGGTGACACTGCGTCCCTTTCCAGCTGTGTCCTTATAAACTATTCAAGATGAGGTTCAGAAGGATTTGGAGAGTGGTAGTTTTTATGATTTTTGCCTTCATACACCATCACATTTAATTTGTAATAAAAAACATTCCAGAAGTCAAAGATTTAGACTTCAGCTTTAGTTTAAGAGGTTTCACAATAATATAGCATTTGTCATTTAGGAGTTACTCCTATTTTAAAACAAATACCTATTTTCAGCATCTCCAAAGTATGTTGGCATGTGATTGAAAGGACGTTAATTAGTCGTGTGTGATCCGTTCCTCTTTACTTCAAAACAAATCAAGCACATAAAAGGTCTGGATCTTTTGATCACATCTTGGCCTTTTAATTCAGATCCATTGTGGGGGCATATAAAGGCAAAATTATAAAAACTCTGTCCCCGTTTAAAAAGCTTCTGAACCTAACTGTATGTCTTCAGAAATCTCCTTTTTGTGGGAAATAATTTCATTAATAGGATTCTGGGTGCACAAACTACTGACTCCAATTTAGTTGAGGTAAATTGTTTTTGTGTTCACTTGTTTATCCTGCAGCACTATGCATATTTTATAATTGCTTGTGCTATCAGCATAAGCACATTGTGTTTGGCTATTATTGTTGTATAATAGCTGCTGGGATTATTTCAGGTAGAAAAGAGTTAAGTGTTTGACATCTTGCTTCAGGTTACTGAAGGCTGACATCTTCGGTTAGATGTACTTGTGTTAGGCGTGAAGCATTAATTAAATGTTGCTCTGTCTTGCTCGCGCCTGCAGGTTGTCCGCACAGAAAAGAACAGCCTCAACAACCGCTTCCTTCCTTGGGACGCCGTGGAAACCGAAGCCATCCTGTCCATAGATGACGACGCTCACCTCCGCCATGATGAGATCATGTTTGGGTTTAGGTCAGTGACCTTCTGAGAAGTTTTTGTTTTCCTTGTATTCTTGTATCAGACACGGTCTGAACACGTGTGTTGACTGTTACAAAAATTTAGTTTATTTATTAGAAATAAGATAAACATTTCTTATTTAGACTGTTTGGAATATAGTGCATCTCTCTCTAGTGCATCCTACTTCTGTCACAGGGACTTGAGCTGCTTCTGCATCATGACAGGAGTCCAGATGCACGCTATATGTGAAAACGGATGAGGCTATGAGAAGCATGTAGTAGATCTGAAAGACGTGAAAAATTGACACAACGGATCTCTGCACCATCTAAAATATCCAAAAACACTATGATCTCTTTCATTTTTTTATTTAAATTTGGAGCTGTCAGTGTATTTCCCAAGTGCTGTCAGCATCTCCACATCTCAGACAGCACTACGGTGATTTGAATGTGAAGTCTACGTTTCAAACAATCAAAAGAGCAGGCATGCTGTAAAAGTTATCTTTCGCACCACCTCTCCCAGACTTGTGTATGACTTCTCCGCTTTAGCAGCGTGTCCGGACAGGAAAAGCTGGCTGAGTTTGTGTGTGTGTGTGTGTGTGTGTGTGTGTGTGTGTGGGGGGGGGGGTCGAGGTCATTTGTGATAAATTATCTCATGCCCTCCAAGAATTACCCAGGAATGCTTCCTTAATTCCACACCAGCTAAATAGACATTACGCTGCAGCTGACTGCGTTAGATGTTTGAGTGGTTTCACATGAACTCTTCTGAGACATTAAATTGCTTTTTGAGATTTCTTGGATCTTCTGGGTCTGCGGGAAGAGTTCCAAGTGTGTCGTGTGATAAACGGAAACACTAAACTGATCTACAGTGTCTGTAATTGTGAGCCAAATGTGATGTTTTCGGTTTTAACTGATATCCTAAAAAAGATTATGTCCAATAGCTAAAAGAAGATGCAGTAGGTATTTAATTTCATGCCATGTCACGCTGCATATTTGGATAACAAGTTTAAACAGATGGATTTAAAATAGCAGCATATGCACAGACAGTCAGTTAGAGCTCAAACTAATGACTAAGAGAAAGTATCAAATATCCTTCATGTGTTTTTGTCAAATACTTTGTATGTTCGCTTGCTTTTGACTAAAATTAAGAGCTTTTACTTGTTTTACTGTTGGACGGTATGTCAGAGTGTGGCGTGAGGCCAGAGATCGCATTGTGGGTTTCCCTGGGAGGTATCACGCGTGGGACGTCAACCATCAGTCCTGGCTCTACAACTCCAACTACTCCTGTGAGCTCTCCATGGTCCTAACGGGAGCTGCCTTCTTCCATAAGGTCAGATCCAGAACCCTCTGAAAGCCACAAGTTTGTCTCGGCGCCGTCGCTGACATGATCCCTCAACATGTTTGTGTCTTTGCAGTACTACGCGTACCTGTACTCCTACGTGATGCCGCAGGCCATCAGGGACATGGTGGACGAGTACATAAACTGCGAGGACATCGCCATGAACTTCCTGGTCTCTCACATCACCCGCAAACCACCCATCAAGGTGAGGGATGGAACATGCAGTTTGACCAGGCTCGGCTCGGCACCTGCAAGCTTTTGCATCTCCCTCATGCTCTGCCTCTTTTTTTTACTTTTGCCTGCTTTGTCTTGCCATTACTCAAACTGGCATATCCAATATGCTGCACACAAATTATAAATCAAAAACACAAGATCGAACTGTTGCGTTACGCCCCAGTTTTCTCCTGGATTTTTATCGGAAGGACATTTATTACTGGAGAGGATGTTTATGGCTGAACAAATAATTATTGCAATCAGGCCCCTGAAAGCTGTTGGAAATGCCACGGCAGTCTCGAGTTTAAGTTCTGTCTGATTTAGCGAGGTGTTGATATTCAGGAGTGTTTCAGCAGAAAATTAAGGATCGCCAATGAAGTGTCCTGCATGACAACACTTTGCTGTGAGGAATAAGCCTGATGTGCATCTTCCTAGTTCCACTTGAAGCAGTTTGAACTTTACAGACTTGTGCTCTTAGAATAATGACTTACAAATCTGCTCAGGGATCATAATAATGATTTGGGTCATGTTGGCTGGAGAGCAGTAAACCACTCCACATCAAAGACAGGACTTCTAATGCAAGTGCAAATTCTGATGGCATCTGGAAGTAGCATTAGCTGTGATTTGCCAGTCACGTATGGCTTTGACATACCTGTGGCATGCAAAGGTTTGAACACCCTACAGTCCCGTGTCTTGTGAGACGAGGACTATAGGTAAAGATTTGGACATCTTGGATGGCTGGTACTCAGCACGACTACCACTGGTAATAATTAGGAGGCTTTCAGTTCTCGTTTTGGGGGAATTTCACCTATTTTTCCTGCAGAGTTTCTAATTCAGAGAAATATTTTGGCCAACTTGCTCGTACTGATTTGTTGAAGCCCGTGGGGGCGTTTTTAATAGAGATGCAAGTTCTGTCCTGCCACTTTCAGTCCTCCATGATTCCAGTATTATGTCTGAAAACTTCAGTCTTTTCAATTTTTCTTTTAATCCAAAACACAAGTACCAGAAATTTGTTTTAACTAACAAAAACTTTCACAAGTTTTTGTTACTTAAAACAGATTTAGCAGCAGATTAGAGCCTTTTATCTGTCACAGGGATGGATAAAATCCCAAACAGAAATTGCAGCAGCCCCTATCACTTTTTATACACATTTCAACACAAGATGGACCTGATAACATGGCTCCTTTGTTTTTGCATGCCCTCATTTTAATATGGTTTGCAACGATGTTCAACGTATTAGGGGAAAAGAGTGGATAGAAAATAAAATCATCAGGCAATCATTTTATAAATTGTCACATTGTGCCACCAGCCATATGATAAGGTTTTCTCCTCAGGGCAGGCTAGACAGTTCTTGGCATGTTTTTTGTTTAGTAGCAGTGTTTTGCCAGAAATGCACAATGAGACACAACTGAAGTCTTTATTTCTCCCCTTTTTAATGGATCAGTTTTTGTAATTTTCACAGTGCTGAGAAGCTGCCTAGAGGAGCAGGCGACGCCTTTTGTTTATCAATAAGCAGTATCTGTCAGTTTTGATAAAATCCTAACACCCATCTCTAATTATAACTTGGATAAAAGACACAAAAATGGATTGCAGATACAAATTTATGGTCTCTGTTTTATCTCAGGTGACCTCACGTTGGACTTTCCGCTGCCCCGGCTGCCCACAGGCTCTTTCACACGATGACTCGCATTTCCACGAGCGCCACAAGTGCATCAACTTCTTTGTAAAGGTGTACGGCTACATGCCGCTGTTGTACACACAGTTCCGTGTGGATTCTGTGCTCTTTAAGACTCGCTTACCCCACGATAAGACCAAGTGCTTCAAGTTCATCTAACGTGGGGTTGAACGTTTCAGCAGGAAAAAAAACCAAAAGCAGAGTGGATTGAAGGACGGGAAGCGGTTTGAAGACAAATGCAGCTTCCTCTAAAAGCAGCGATGGAGATGGATGTGTGGACTGCAGGACAAGTGCAGAATCTGCTGAGCGGGATAGACAAGTTAACCTGAACATCTGCTGGTCTGTTCCACAAATCAACTAAAATTCAAAGAGCGGAAACTGAAAGAGACTCAGTGCTCAGAAAAGAAGCCTTTGCAGCAGATGCCACTCCTCTTTCGTCATGCTCTTCATTCATGCTCAACCATCAACCACTACGTGTCATTTGCACCTCTCACCTGCCTGCCGAGGAAGGGAGGCAGTTTTACAGTGTACAGAAACATTATCCAGGCTGACCCGTACATGATCATGAAGATGAATAACTGACAAACTAGTGGCTTCAGCCAAGAGCAAATTACAGTTGCAAACTGTACGTGTGTTAGAGAAGAAGCACTGACGGTCAGATGTATTTCATTGAACTTATTTTTTGTTTTGTTTTTTGTTTTGTTTTTTTAAATAATGTTTAAATGTGCAAATCTCCATTTGGAGTTAACATTTTCCAGGACCTCTGCCTGTGGAAGATCAGAATCATGTTTAAGCGGCATGAAGCGTTCAAGAGGGAATTCACTTCAGCAGTCACCATAATGCCTCGACTCTGTCATGAAAACCAGCCATCGTTTTGTCACGTTGTTACGCTCACATGATCTGCACTTTGTACGTGTGTAAAACATTTTGGTTTTGTTAATGCTATGGGGTGTTAATACTTTGTAAAGTCGGTTGAAGTAGTCGTGCTCAGATGTGATAATGTCGACCAAATGGTTACGGTGTCCTGAGTCAAAACCCACAGCTGCCAGAATCAAGAAAATGCGCGCATTATCTAGAATGTAATGTTAGAAATCTGGTGAAACTAGGATGATATTTAGTGAATGCACCTGTTTGGTTTCTGGTGGAGATGGATGCTTTTTTTTTTTTTTTTTCAAGTTCACAGAAGAGGAAGTGAAACTGTCACGACCCTGTCAGAAAGTAACAAGTACAAAGTAGTAGCACCTCCATAGCTCGCTAATTAATGCATTATATCTAATTTTATGATGGAGGTGATTTATTGTGTCAGACTCTTTTGAGGCTCTGAAGCAGTTGCCAGGCAACACGCCAAGACTCCTTGAAGATGATGGTCTCACTCATGCAATAATCCAGTGCACAGCCACCCATAAACTCACAAGTTGTCTCTTTTATTACTTCAGCAAATGACTTCTAATGTGTTAATATTTAGATTTTATTTTTAACATCTACACAGAGATGTGTCTTATCTAAATCTCCACCAGAAAGCAAATGCACAAGTTTATTTAACAACCAGCCGTCACTGGCTTTTGCAGGTCAAGTATAAGACATGTCCCACCACATTCATGTTGTCCCTCGTTGTAAAACTCTCACACTCAGACAGATTTACCACTTTATCGTGTAACCATATTGGTTCATTTAGTCTTTAACCTTTTCTTGGTGAATGTTTTCTTTGCCAAACAGGTACAATGTCTGCAGCTTTTTTTTAGCATTAATGTGCTAGGTTCTTGTTTAAAATGATGCCGTCTGGTACACCCATATGGTACTTAAGTCAAACTACTGCAGCCTAATCCATCATGTATGTATTATAAATCCAGAATCCCTCATTTGGCTGTCTTTGATTTGTGTAATCTGAACAAAAGACAGACTTTGAAAAGACAGTGTGTCGCCCGCCCCCATGTCATCCACATTAGTTTTCTGTGAGGATGCTTTTATGAAACAAAAATTTCACAAGTAGATGGATCCTGTATATTTATTGAATATATTATTAAAGATTTTTTTTATGGGTGAGACATGCAATAAAAATATAAGACATTGTAGTTTATTATTCCAAGTCGAACAGACTTCAACCTAATAGAGCCATCTTGTTAACTTCATTGCCATTGAAAAGTATTTGGGGGAGGTGAAGCCAAATCTCCATCGTCTCTGCTGGCTTCGGCTACTCTGCAGTCCCTCCAGTGAAATAAAGATATCTAATCAGGCCTGTTTACCCAAGAGGGATAAAATCAGGAGCCAGATTCTTAATTAGTTTGTTGTGAAATGACCAGAACAAGTCCAAATTTCCTCTTTCTGTTGCAGCCTCAAACTTGAAAAACCAGCGAGACGCCTAACCTTCTCATCACATCGCAGCACTTTTATTGGAGCTCCTGGGGCTTCGTAATTGCCCATCTCTCACCAAACAAGTCCTCGGGGCTCGGTTTGGGGTCAGCTGGTTGTTCCTTCAACGATCTGTGGCACAGCTGGTTTTCTGTGGCTCGGTGCAGAGAAGATTTGAAGGCTGCAGTCACCCTGTAAAATGTAAAGAGAAG
The DNA here is from genome assembly GCA_028564865.1 of Zenarchopterus dispar. Classification (NCBI taxonomy): domain Eukaryota; kingdom Metazoa; phylum Chordata; class Actinopteri; order Beloniformes; family Zenarchopteridae; genus Zenarchopterus; species Zenarchopterus dispar. The sequence goes on along the minus strand of JAOWBL010000017.1, from coordinate 3,005,669 downwards.
ATATCCACCCGGGTTTGATACACAACCCTGGGTGCGGCTCCAGCCACCTGCAACGCTGCTTGTTCTGTACTAGACTGATGACAGCGTTAAACATGCCGTTGAAAGCTAGATGAATGGAAATAAAAGCTCAACATTGTTTTAAAGAGAAGAAAAATCAGACTCATTTCATTCCTCATGGAAATACATTCCTGTGTCTGTTGAAATTTGAAGAATAGATTGGTACATTACTGGGGGAAAGTGGAATAGTTTTGCATTACAAGAACCAACCACTGTCACATCTGAACATCACAAAATAACAGGTTGTAGCTTCCTTTAATTGGTGGAGGAAACAACAGTTTACAGGAGGCAGAACTGTCATTTCCTGGATGGAAGCAGTTGCCAAGCAACCACAACATATTTTAGTATGATACAAGTTTTCATTGAGAAATAGTGCAGGGACATAACTTGTTGCATAAATAAAATGTAAAAGTTGTAGTGCAAGTAGGCAGTTTTCACTGAATTCCCTGGCTACTGCCTCCAACTCCAAATAAAAGTGACCTCTCAACTCTGCAAGAAAAGTGAACAGATGTTTTCCAAAAAAAATGCCTCAAATGTCCCCTCAGTCGGTGTCAAACAAGGCTGAACTTGTGACGCAAGCACCAAAAAAGCTGTTCCCTCTAAACATACCTAGCAACTGTATCTAGTGGGAGTGTCCCACATCTGGTTTTCATGAACTCTTGCAATATCTACCAAAGAGTAAGATTTTATTTTGAAGGACTCTGTCCCATCACGAGAGGAAGAAATGAAGAGGTGTAGCTGCAGTAACCTTCACCCAGATGGAGGCCCCAAGCCTGACATCGGTTGGAGGAGGAGGAGGGAAAAGGCATCCTTCACCTCTCTGGATTCAGAGGGGAGAGGGTTGCATTCAAATCCCTGAAACACGGGTGTGGCTGTTGTTGTCCTCTGCTTGTCCTCAGAGGGATTTTGTGACTCATATCTGTTCAAACCTAAGGACAATGCCTGTACAGTATAACCAAAACTTTGCTATATTTATTTTTTATCTTTTATGTATCAATACATTCTACATTCACTTAAAATAAGAAAAATATGACATCTCTACCGTATTTATTTATTTTTTCTCCCTCTACAACTCAGTTCACAGCAAACAGCTGAGGCTGTCATCGGCGCCGCCTCAGAGACGGCCAAGTTTATTGGACTGTGCAGTCTCTTGCATATTCCTCCTCAGCGGGAAGCACCATGTTTCTACATGAATGAACATGGCTGAGTTGTCAGAAGGCTGAACGGTGAAAACAGGCTCAATCTGTCGTACGCAGGGGGGAAAACTGTACTCTGATACCTATGGCATGCAGTCTTCTGTCCATTTTCGTAAGAAAGTCGGCGAGAGGAAGAAAGAAGTGCATTCTTCTTGTTTAAAGTGGCATCAGATGCATAGTATACTCAGTTATGCAAGACCACAATGTAAAGAAAGGAGATCTTTGTGTGATACCCACACCACTAGTAAAACACAGCTTGAGAACATGAAAGAGGAGACCAATGAATAGATCTTGCATAATGCTGTGCATGTAAACGTACTGTACAAAAGCGGAGCTTGTAAGCATAGTTGCAGCATGTTGCAGGCCTTTTTAACAGTCCTCTCATTGCATTCTCGTTTGTCAGTGGCTACGACTGGTAGAGAAATGTCTGGTATGCTGGTGACAGCTGAAGCCCAGGAGGAAGAGAAAGGAAAATCTGCCAGGCCTGGACGGAGCTCTTTGGTCCGATATTCAAAGGGAGGGATTTTTTGGGGAGCGTCTTTACATTGTCCTGTAAACGATTAGTGCACATGCAGATTTCGCCGTGAACCGATTCCCTCTGAACTGGTTTGTAATTATAGCGTCAGTCATTTTCAGTGCGTCAGTAAAAGGCCTAGAGCTGGAGCTTCACACCCCCACCTGCGAAGTCCGTGTGCCTCAGAGAAGTGGCCGGTTAAAAGGCATTGATGCATTCTGGCGGTGAAGGCTTCGGAAGCAGTGCCCATCCTCACGCCTGACTGCAACGCACACACAAGATCAAACATCTTGCAAGGGGTTTCCTGCTCTCCCCAAGGTGGAAAGTCCACGGAAAGCTTTTGCTGCTCAGTCTTCATAAACCTTCTCCTATGTGTCGGTGAGAGTGTGCCAGTGGCAGACCTGCTGTCCCTCCGCCTCCCTCATCTCTGTCCAGTGGACCTGTTGCTCCTCGCTGGTGCTGTTGAGACCCAGGGAGACCCAGCCAAGCTTCTCCCTGGGCCTCATGCTGCTCCGCCGGCAGAACACGGACACCACCAACGACACCTCGGACAGCTGGAAGAGCGCCACCTGGAACACGAACGTCTCCTTGTAGGTGGGGTTGGGCTGACCTCGGCATATGGCCGTCTTGCACTTGGACATCTCCTTCCCCTTGGAGTCCAGCATGGTCAGCTTCACATAGGTGTCTGAAGGGAGACGTAGGATAGAAGTGAGGCAGCGCCATCAAGTGGCAGAAAATGAAAACTGCAATAAATAAAATGGGATTTTTTTTTCAAAAAAAAAAAAAAAAAAAAGAGAATGGAATTTGACTGGAGTGCAATTCTTTGTCTAAAAAATTTGTTAACTTTTATTTACAAAGAAATTGTACAAGTTCTCCTGCAATTCAGATTCTTTTCTGAAACCACATTCTGCTAAAATAAATAAATAGATGCTGTTTCAGTTTTCTGGTAAAATTCCTTGAACAACGCCACCTCCCTTACCCCCTCAAAAAAAAGTCGAGCATTTCTAATATATAAATATTTTATTTTTTGTGAATAATTAAATAGGAAAACATTTTTCTTATTTTGACCATTTTTGCCTCCTTAAAAAGGTGATAACGCCTTTTTACAGATAAAACTGGGACTCTGTGACCAGCGGAAAGGAAATCACATGCAACTACTTTACATTTTTTGGAAGTAGAAATAGCTGAATTTTTTTAAACACTTGACTGCAGAAGTATGAAATGACATTTAAATGTACTCGAACATAAAAACTTGCTGCTTGCAGAAAGGCCCGTTGGTCTTACCTCTCATGATATACAGCTGTCCCCCTACGAAGTGTTTCACACAACAAAACAGACCGTCTGTGGCAGAAACACACCACGGCAACACACAGCATTGAAAACAAGAAAGAGAAGCAGCTTAAAGAGTGTGATACACACAAGGAGATCAGTGTTAAAGGGAACTCTGACACGCAGCATTTACTTAAGCATTATGGTCATTAAAAAGTCGATAATAAAGAACAGTCTGATGATGTGCGCTGCTGCTGGGAGAATTGCCCCTGTCATCAGCCTCCTCTGGAGAAGGGGCATTACAGAAGAGAACATCATTGCATCGAAAATTTACAGCAAGCAAAAATAATTAAAGCAGGGTTTGCACTTACTGACAGGTTTATCGGACGCTGTGGTTTTGAAGTGGCTTCCCTGGATAACCTCAGCTGATAGCTGTCCCGTGGCAGAGTTATAGATGAGACCCAGGAGGATCTCTGGCAAGGACGAGTCTTCGGTGGAGCGGTAGGACAGAGCTGCCGCGCTGCGAGAGACGCTCACCAGAGATCCGCAGCCCTGACAAGAAAAAAAGACGAATAGTACGTTTCTACATTTACAACTGAAATCAGCACGGTGTGACGATAGAAATTCACAGTGTTCTCACTGGGAGCTCAGAGCCGGGCTCCAGGGTGACGGGCAGAGCAATTTTTCCCTGCAGGTTTAGCTTAGTCAGGTAGAACACCTTCTCTCCAAGGACCTTCTCTTTTTTCATCCGCTTGATGCTGTACAGGCGGAACCGGACCGCGTATTGCCCCAGGGCCTCCTGATCCACCCTGGAAAACTTGAATGTTTCCGTGAAGACAGGACACGGGCCCTTCTGCACTCCTGTCTTGGCTCTTTGCTTCTTGGTGGGCAGAAGGACCAGGTGGACCTGCCATGAGATGTTGCCTGTCTGCTTAAGAGTGGGGATGTCCGTGGCGGCCGTCACCGTGACGGCGAGCCACTGCTCGCTAGAGTCGTACTCGAAGGCAACGTCCAGCGTGCCGTATTTGGCAAGGGGCTCAGGCTCATAGGCTGTGGAGAGCTGAAGATCCTGAGTTGACAAACAAGAAAAGAGGGTTTGTATTTGCCCTCCATCAAACAACAATAGGGTGAAATGTCTCAGTCACAGAAAAGCTAAGCAAAGATTACATTTTTAACTCACCTCTGGACCCAGAACAGCAGTGCTGTCACTGGGAATATCCTCCTCGCAGCCTTTGTTGAGGTAGCTCTCAGTGTCCTGCTCCACGCTGGCCTCGCTGGAGCAGTGGGGGCTGTCACAGCGCTGTGGGGACGACGTCCTCCTGACCCCTCGCTCCGAACGGGAACGAGAGGACGCACATCCCCCTGAGCTCTTGTCTTGGTACGGGGGAGGCTGGATCTCACTGACGGAGGAATCTCCCTTCATCCGCTGGATGGTGTTGGCCGCTGTCACAGCGGTGACAAAAACAGAAACACAGAAGAGTAATGTGAGATTGGACAGAGGCTACAGTAGGCTTACGGCAGATACGTTAGCAATGTAACATACTGGAAAGAATCAGGTTAACCCTCCTAAACTAAGGAGGACTCACTATGAAACCCCCACCCCCTATTTTTATTTTTATTTTTTGCAAAGTTATGATGTTTTGAATTCTTGACTCATTTCCAAAGTTTGAACATGTGTTAAATGTGGCATTTATTGTATTGTTTTACCGTGTATAATCTTCATCAGCTTCACCAAAATATTGAAAAGACCCATTTAGAGTCTATTACTTAAAAGTATAACAATAATATGCTTTCCCTTGACAACAGTTAGATGTCTGAAGAAAAAGCCAGCGGTCAGTTAGCTTTGTCCAGTTGCTAGGTGACAGTTGTCATGCCAACTGTAACCACACAACACTTACTGAGCTTTAAAGATGATGACAGGAGTTCATTACTTCGGGACAAAAACAGATTAGCCCATTGTTTCCAGTCTTTGAGAAGTCCTACAGTCCTAGTTTGAAGTCTCAGGATGTGATTAAACTTCTATTTCATCTCAAAAGCAAATGAGAATAGAAAATAGCCTTTATCTTCCTGTAATGCAGATTTATTTTTAAGTTGAGAAGGCTGGTGAAAAAAGAAAGTCACCAGATGTTCCCCACATGATTCAAAACCATGTGAAGGGTCTGTAAAAAAAACCATAAAAATATTTTTGAAAACCATAATTTGAAGCCACTGCCTTTAAAAATGGAAACAGCTTTGTATCCATAGCTTCACAAACATTCTGAGTATCTTTTTTTTTAAACTGCTGCGTATTTCCTGTTAATGTACTAACTGTACTAATTCATTGTAAGAGTGTCTTGTGTACGCTTGTGTTTCATAATCTCCAGTGTACACTTGTAAAAATAGTCCTCATCCAGGTGACATAAGGTTTTATACAGAACACGTGCGTGCTCTCACCGTGTTCGCTGGAGGCCTCACTGCTGTATCCCCCCTGCTCATTGGACTGTTTGCTCTTGCTGCTCCATCCCGACTTTGTGTTCTCCTGTTTCACAGCCTCGGGGCTTTTTTCTTCTTCGCTGTCTGATACGACTCCGTCTGCACAGGACATGTGTACACTCTTGTTCAAAACCCACATCTGCAGCACGAACTGTGCAATATGTTAAGAAGTAAGAGAGCACAACGTTGCAGCTGCTGAAACCACAACGTGATGCTCTAAAATGGTGAAAGTAGAAGAAGTTTAACACGTGAGAGGAAGAGAAGATCCAAAGTTTGCAGAGAGGTAGCACACACTCTGACCTTGGTTTGCTTTCTTTTTCTTTTTGCTTTTCTTCTCTTTGTTCTTCTTCTTCTCCACATCCAAAGGCTTTTCAGTTTTCTTTGAACTGTCCTTTGAGCTGTTTCCTTTCTTCCTACCTGACTTCTTCTTCTTTGTTGTAGAAGATCCGGACAGCTCAGCCTCTTCCTCATTGTCTGCTTCTCTCTCAGCGCCATCCTCCGCCTCTTCCTCTCCATCTTTTTGCTCCTTCTGTCTTGATATCCTGGTCTCACTTTCACAGTCAGGTGATTGAGAACTTTTACCACAGTCATCACTTCTTTGCTGAGCAACTAACTGCTCTCCATTCTCATTTTTGTCTTTTCCAGCGCTGTTGTCCGTTGTCTCTGCAGCTTCAACAGCCTCCTTACACTCTTCCTCTTTAAATTCTTCTTTTTCTCTCTGAGCCTTGGGCTCTTTCTCCAGCTGCTTCGCTCTCCTCTCTCTTCTCCTCTGTTCTCTCTTCTCCTGTTGCTCCTTCTCCTCCATCTTCCTTCTTTCTTCTTCTGCTAACTCAGCTTCTGTCTTTTTAACTCGCCAACACCCGTCCCTCCATTCCCACTCCAGCTGACTCTGATTCTGCTGTCCTGCTGTTGCATCGTTGCTTTGGTTGGTTTTTGAGTCTGTGTTACCTGTGTCTGCGTCTCTTGGCATTTGCCAGATGCTTTTACTGCTAGCCTTTCCTTCTTGCGTGGTGGAGCCCTGGCCCGACTCCTGGCCACTGCTGTTTTCCACATCCTTGTTCATGATGGTAGTGACCTGCTCAGTCAGCTGGTCGCTTACAGCGTACGTGACATCGCTGACCGCGTTGGCCAGGTCATCCACACGACTGGTAACTGAGTCCAGGATGGAAGAAATATTGACAGATGGGAGAGTTGGCTGGAAGCTCTTGAAGAAGGCCATCTCTCCGTCAGGGATCCTGTTGCACGCTGACCACTAGATTACCTCATCAGAAGCACTGACACGGAAATGTGGTTGTTAGCAGGGTTAGGTGCCAGCATCACAGCGTGTACACCAATATGTTGGTATTAAAGATTACACTTAGCCAGACACATAATATGGGCTCTAAAAATATTCACATTTCCTCTTAAAAGAGACTGCTTATGCCATTTTACAATTGACACAATTTACAGAAGTCTTGATGGCATTTCTTTGACATTCATTGGTCTAAACACTGCAACACCTCTGTTTTTAGCCACATCTTTGCACCTCTGTGCATATTATCCTGTTTAAGTGGTTGAAAACAGTCGATCAACTCCACCCCACCCCGCCTTTCTCTTTTGTAATACCGACTTGTGAAGCAGGTCAAATATGACATGATGTGATATAGGTATGTTGATATTTACACTCTGATCTTGGATCTGTGACTTAAAAATACCCTGCAAATCTGAACTTCCCACTGAAAGGGATCATTTTTAATTTGGTACAGGCTTCAGTCACCAAAATATACACATTCACTCAAGGATCAATCTCTTTTTTTCAACATATGTCATTTTTAAATGCTTTCTCCCATTGCTTCAATAACCATCTAACTGAAGAAGCTCTGCCCTCATCGCTGATGGGGCAATTCCTGAAAGCCTTTCTATGTAGCAATACCATTTCTGACCACATGGGGGGCATGTAGCTCTGCTGTGCTAACACAAAAGCCACTGAAAATACTGTCCTATATCCGATATCATTTTGTCCCACTAGTGGGACACTTTATTGTGACTTAAGCCAGAGGATGACAGTGAACTTTTTTTTATATGCTTCCCCCCTGTGGTCAGAAGTGATATTGCTATATAGAGTGGCTTTAAGAAAAAGGAAAGAAGAGTGGAGACTCTCAGAGTGCTTGAAGTTAGAGTACAGCAGAAATGATGGAAATTATTGGAAATACAAAATTATTACTAATACACTAATTTTATGTTCACTTGGCTACAGATTGCAATTTATGCCACTAGATGTCATCATATCCATACAATGCCTTTTTTTTATTGCTAAATTGTTGCAATATTTTCTTATTCACATTTTGTGCCCCTTTCCCAATTTTCTGAAGGTTCTTTAGATATGCACCAGCAGAACTTCAAGTGATATTGATTTAAAACCAAAGCTCAATACATGATCATCTTCATGTCTGTGTGTGTGTTGTGTACCTTTCTGGTTGCTCTTACAGCCACTGAGATGTGACAGACTGTCGGGACTCTCCGCAGATAGTTTGTTGCTGAGGTAAAGAAAACAGAGAGCCATCAGCGCCATGAATGCTGCAATGGAAGACAGGACACCCAGAAGCTCAGGAGAGACTGAGGAGACGTGAAGAGAGAAGGAAGAGCAGAAAAAAGAGAAAAAGAAAAATTAGAGCAACAGGAGTAATAATGATTGCAGAGATATGTAGATTAGTTGAATGTAATACTAAAAATGCCCTATTAGCTGCAAACACACACACACAGATGATTACAAGCTAAAAATAAAAAAATAATGAATTTTTAAAAAGTTGAAAGACTGTAAACAAACAGCTTTGAAGACAAATTATTTTACTTGATGATCGTAATCTGACAGAGTAAAACTTCAATTTTTACTTGATGGGATAATTAGCTGTTGTACTTTTAAACAGGCAGTGCTCTATCCACTTCAAAGGCACACCAGATATAATCCACAGAGCTGTATGTAGGCCAGGCATACTTCATGTAACCATCCAGCTCTGTGCTATTTTTATGAGAGCCTCAAAGGAACTGAGTGGAGCAGAAAAATAGACTCCAGAAAAAAAACACACACATCATGTCTGCATTTAAGAGACTTCGATACAAACACCACAGCAGAGTAATGAGCTGAAGAAAAAAGGAAATGGATTTACAATGAAATATTTCCAAAGATTGTATTCCTCAGTAAAAAAAAAAAAGAAGAAGTTGCTAAACAAAGGACACAGCAGGTGACATTTTTGTGGTGAGATGTGAGTTTTCAGCTTAGATATTTAATTCAGCCGTGATGAAGTTTGATCCCACAGAGATATATGGGCTTTCCAAAACAATTAATTACTGCTTTTATTGTGTTTACAGGCTCTGTAGCTCCTTAAGGATATTTCTTCACCACACTGAATACTTCTCCCTGAAGGGAACTTTTACAGTTTCAAACTCTAACAGGCCTTTGAAACTTTTGACTTTTCTAAAACTTTAATCTGCTCAAGCACTGGGCTAATAAAGACCCTAGAGGCCAATCTTGTCATTTTTAGCTTCTGTTTTTTGTTTGCCACTTCCCTTTTTCTTGGATAATAATATGCTGACCTGGCGCACCTGTCCAGCACCTGTTTTTTGGGGCTGTTCATTTCTCAGAATTCCAGTTTAAGTCATTAAACTCTTTCGTACAGATTCTGCTTTGTTCACTTTTAAGTTTCCAGACTTCAGGGAGTCTTTGTGGTCTGTAATAAAGGTTTCTGTTCATCAATCCTTCTTTTGGGGTTTCTTCTCCTGTCATCTGATTTCCTGCTGGTTTCCTTGTGTTTTTTTGAACACTCAACTGGATTTTTGCTTTATTAAAAGTCCATCACATGTTTTGGTTTCTGGTGACTTTTTCTTATTGACTGATTCTATGACGTTGGATAAATTGTCATTGATCATCTTCATCGCCCATCCAAGCAACACTTAGATTCATGACACATGAATCTGGTGTGTCAATGACTACCCAGCAAGTCTGATTTCAAGTAGGGACTTTGTTAGTTCCTGTGGGGTCATAATTAAAAGGTTTTTAAACTAATCCTTTTTGTTTGTCATTTGGTGCAGAGCAGATGGTGTGAAGGAGATCTTTTGTTCTTATTTATAATTTCTAACCCGATGCTCTTCTCATTTCTTGATTTTGTGCCTTCTCATCGCCTCCTTCCTTCATCCTTCTTTCTTGTGACCCAAAAATCAATCTCAGCAACACATATTGATGAATGTCTCGATTGCTATTACACAGAGTGGAAGAGATCCTGAAAGTTTCATGGTGAAATCGATTGCAGTTGTGGAGAATCGCCAGGGAAACCAGCAGGAACGCCCACAGACTTACAGGTCGTTGCTGAAACTGCTTCTGCTCCAAATACAATGAAGTGTGCAGCATGTACAGCGCGCTCGTCCAGCCGTGGACGCTGGTACAAAGCATGCTGCCATCAACGTAATTATGCCACTGCTTTAGTACAGCAGTCACATGACTACTGCTTCAGCTGTAGTGGCCCACTGCATTATGGGATACAGTATGCAAGGTGGACTGCTCAGTTGCACAGTGGAATTTTTTCCAGAACAAACAATCCATCAAAGGATATTTCACATACTCCAGACTGTGAAATTATTCACATACAGGACAATATGTACTAAAGTTCAGCAAAATCTCACCAGAAGGAGAGTATGTGAAAATATCAACAGAGAAAGACAGAAGCAGAAGAAACCATGTAGGACCAACAATGTGACCCTTTAAGAAGGCATCAATGACATTTAGAGGGACATGACACATTAATCTTCTGATATAAACTGCATTAAAAATGAATAAATATGTTGTCACAAACACCTTTAAGGTTCATCTTACAGACACGCTGCAATAAAGTAGGCTGCAAAGAAACAACAGTTAGAAGATGCAGTCTGACATTGGTTGAAAGTGAACACAAGGGTGCTTCAGTTTACTAAATGCCTGATAACTCACCTTCAAGGCCAAGGAAATGAATCCTGAATTATATTTTCTTTTATGTTTGTTATAGTATTGTAATAACTCTTGATCAGAAAAAAAACCCCAGCTACTTGAAAAGCTATGTGCTTTCAGACATTTCTCATAATTTTCTTACATTTTGTGGAATTATGACTAAAACAGATGATGAAAATGTATCTTGAAGGTGAATATTTGTTCAAACATTAAGCCAAATGATTTAAACAAGTGGCCTTAGATAAAACTGCTGAGCATGTGAGACGAAGCGGTGGCGCTCATACGCTGAGGAGGATCTGTGCTGTAACACGAGCTCGTAACCTGATTCAACAAAGTGAAAGCTGACGTCTCCTCCAGCACACACATTACAATGGAAAAGAGCAAAAGAGAGGTGTACTTATACAAATATTCTGCATTCAGAATGAGTTTATTGACAGACTTGCCTCACCATGGCAACAGGCAAGAGATCACTGCTACATCCAGTACTCCCTAGTGGACACTGCCCCAAAATAACTAAGTTCCCACGACCCGCATCAGAGGTAGAGCCTTACCTTCTCTAAACGTATATTCTCTTTAAATCCAGCTGTTCCAAGAAAAAAAAAAAGCTGATACCAGCAGCTATAGATAGTACATAACTAAAGAGGAAGAAGAAACCTAAAGGTCCATCTCTGAAGGAATCCAACAAGTCATAAATCCCTCATATTTAGTCCAGCTCTACACCTGCCAGGCTCCTGTATCACCTCTCACTGCTGATTGAGTAAGAACGACCTCTGCAGCCACGGGCACGGCAGCCGTCTGTCGAAAACCTCCGGCTTATGGCCCCATCTCCCGTTATATCATACATGACGCCGCGCTGTACATGTCAACAGCAGCTGAATAATTCAGACCACTGAGGTAACCTGATCATCAATGTACACTGGAAATCGGAGCAGTGTAGCGAGATGGCCTAAAAAACAATCCTCCTCTCTCTCTTTTTCTAATAATGATGCCAGTCTTTCTCAGGAGAGCCTGATATTTCCGTTAACATCTCAGCAGGTTATGTTGGCGCCTCCATCCTTCCTTAATGTGGTCTTTTGCATCACAACAGAGTAAACGGGAAAAATATGGATGAATAAACCTGTTTCTGACAGCTTTTGAACTTGGCCTGAACTCTGAGCTCAGCCTCACGATTCAGTCAGCTCACTCTTCAGCAAGCTGCCGAGCACACATGAAAACAAAGCCACTAAATCCTTATCACGAGGTAACAGAAATCACCAATAACCTCAGAGAAAGCATGAGCTTTCTCCAGAGATGTTCACCTCAAATAATATATTCATAAAGTAATTACTGTCTTTGATCAAGATAGTTACCAAGACAGACATATTGGCTTAAATGTCCTCACTGTTAATCAAGAAGTCTGGAGGTTTTCTTACATTTGGAGCTCTGAAACGAAACAAAACCTCAACAATGAATAAATCATGCACACACAGCTGCCTTGTTACACAAACTTGATATGTCATGTATAATTGACACAGAAACACTGCATTTTTGAGGTCTGTGTGAAAAAAAATAGCATTTATTCATCTATTCTTAAAACTCCGTAGAAAAACATGATGGTTGAGAGTGCATAAGAACATCAGGATTCATCAGTGTTTATAAGTCATGAAATCAAATGTGAAATTGTTCTCAAGCCCTCGTTTCTTTGGGCAAGCTGAGGCACATTCTGTACATCTACAAGGAAACGGCGGCTGGTTTCAACACGGTCTTACCTCGTCTGGCACAGATCAGCTCATTAGCACCACAGTTCCTCCCTCCTGCTAGAAGACACATGCATGAAAAGTTAGAAGTCAGAAGTTCAAAAAGTTAAAAAGCACACACAAAAAAAAACAAACGTAATTCTGTGTACTGTAAAAACACGTGCTCTGTCCTCAGGTTAAATGAACCGACGGACTTTTATTTCAGCAAACACAAAGGTAATGAGATGGAACCAAACAGGACAACCCACAGCCAAATGGATAACTTTGACATATTCTTATTTACTGGCTGTTTTCCACTGGTTCTCAACTGTTTTATTGCACTCAAAACTGAAAGGTTGGTTGGTAATTCCTAATTATTCACAGGATTTAGTGAGCAAGGTTATTTGTCTCACTTGTCTCTGGGTGATTCTCGGATGGACTGACAATCTTTCCAGAATAACACTGTTTATTTTTTTGTTTGTTTGTTGTTGTGGCTGGTATTGGAGCCTATTAAAGCTGGAGTAAGCTCCACTGCCATCCTGATTTGATTTCTTTAATATGATATCTTTATTTATTTAACAGGGACAGTGCATGATTTTCACGAGTCCAAGAATAATCTAAACAAAAGGCATAGTTATCAAAATCAAGAAGGTTGTATTTATCCAGCATGTGACAGTGATGACATTCCTTTGATCAAGATTGATTTGAGTTAGAAATAGTTAGAAAAGTTAGAAAAAAATATTGACTTATCTCATCTCCATAACAGAAGTCTATAAAAATAGCAGGGTGTCACTTTAAAAGCAGCTAAATGGTAAATGAACGTCATAAGAGTTGAGCTTCCAAAACCATGTTTGAAAAAAAAAAATAGCTGTGATGTCACAAACCAGTGGCTACTACAGCTGAGTGCACACATTTTAGAGCATTTTCTTTCTTTAAATTGCAGTTTAATGTGTTTTAAAGTGTTTTAATGCATATGTGCTTTTCAAAGTTAAGAACGTCTATGTCGGATTGCCACCTTTTGGGATGAATATGTAAATTATTAATTCCAAACAGATGTCACGGGGTCATTTTTATGAAAATTAGCAGCGTAGCAATCAGAAAGTGCAGTAAAACATATTAAATGAACAGATGCTGTATACTGAATTAATATTGTACAGTCTTTTGTACTTTTACTACTAATTTGAATTCTCTGTTTTCAGTGTAAAATCACAAAAAAAAAAATCATCTATCATAGCTAGCCTTAGTATTAGGCAAATATAACATCTGACTAGCAACAACATATAACAAAATGAAGCTAAAAGAAAAAGAAACATGAGAATTACTAAGTACGCCCATGATATAGATCCACTTTAAGAAGCAATAACATGAAGTACCCATTTCCTGTTTGACTTTGTCAGTTTCTCAACTTAAAATATACACATAAAAATTGTGACACATTCTTTTATTTTCATTCTTCTTTGCTTATGCATCAATCTCTAGAGGTCACAATGTAGCATTTCAATCATATTGACGTCTGGACTTTGACTAAGTCATTCCAAAACATCTTATTTCTCATCCACTCTGGTGTAAATATGCCGATGAGCTTCAGAGCTTCTTTGTCCTGATACTATTTTCGTCCTGACTTTCAATCAAGCTATCAGACAGATGGTTTCATAACTGCCTCTGGCTCATGGTTGACTCAATGACCACAACGTCCCAGCTGCTACAGAACAACCCCAAATCATCAACTCTCTACCAGTGTGCTTCACAGTGGGTATGGGATGTTTCTGCTAAAATATCATGTTTAGTTTTCACCATTGCTGAACTGCTCACCCTGTATGACGTAGAACCACCAACTAGAACGTACAATGACAGATTTTGCCATGGTCATCTCTCTTCTGCAACAAACCAAAACCCTGAAGTGTCCACAGGGCTTTAAACATTTAACCTAGTTGGTGAGGGATATAGGGTTTGTATTTCTCTGAATGAACCGTGTACGATTGGACTTTGGGGTAAATTTGCTGGGACGTCCACTCCTGAGAAGATTCTTAACTGTTACTTAGTACTTTACCTGAGAGAATAATCTTTCATCCTGCTGCAAACTGCTTGCAAATGCTTTCATAATCATTTCCAGATTAATATACAGCAACAATGCTTCTCAAAGACTATTGCTGATGCTTTGCCCTCTTGGCATTGTGTTAACGCATAACTGAATGTACCAGACCAGCAAACTGTCACCACCTGTGTTTTTTTCAGCAAATATTCTTTCAAATTAAATTGAAAATTATATTTTATCAGGAACAAAAGTCATTTGTTCCTCTTTAAATCCTATCTAAGCAAAAACGAAGTACATAGTTTTGATCATGTTTTTTTTCTTGGCTTAATTTTTAATAAATGATGGGACATTGAGAAAAGTTATGTTAAATCTGATGTTTTTATTGTGGTTTTACACAGAAAAGAGGCAGGATTTAAAAAATACCCCCTAACTTTTTGCATGAATGTGTCATTTATTTTGTACTTATCTGGGATAATAAGAGATTTCATTACACTCATTAAAAGCTAGAAACTAAATTAATCACTTTATCCTACAGTCAGAGTTCTGAGAAGGAAACAATTAATTTACCAAAAACCATTGAGTTAAAGATGGAAAAATTAAAATCCCCCGTCTCTGTATCGCTGACGTCCGTGGTGTGGCACTGCTGAAACGTCCTGTTTAAACTCCACGAGCGCCAATGCACGCAAGGCTGCACGTGACATAATCAGATCACTCTGTTCACAACGGGACAAGGCACGCGACCTGTCTAAAACATCTAAGCGTCTCAATGCAGATAGCACACCTTATTCATCCGCTGGTGGATCTAGTTCCTTATCAGCAGACAAATAAAGTAACTGTTAATGAAGCTAAGCTGCAGAATACGAAGATTTTGTGATTATATATTTAAGCAAATAACTGTGTCGTACTTATATTTTACTAACGTCCAAAAACGTGACTCTATCAGTTAAAGCCCCCGGAAGTGTCTGAGCCAATGTTTACTAGCTCGTCACTTCACGTGCGTATCCCACACTCACAACCGTCCTGCATCAGTGCGGGATCCGCATCACAGCATCATATCAGCCTCGCGCTGCTATGACTACCAGCTCTGCGGTACCCTTCACTCTCAGACAGACTGGATAACAAGAAATCAGACTCAGCGAACAATAAATGTTATCTTTTCTTAAACCATGGTTCTTATTCTGTCCCGGGTAAAGTTTAAGAGTCCAGCTAGACAGCTGAGACAGAGTACTTACCGTCTATCGCCATGATGCTCCGTCCCGGACTCTACCAACTGTGAGGGGGGGGGGGGGGGGGGGAGGGGGGGGGGCGTGATGGAGGGAGGTCATTCATGTGTCTGTGCGTAACAAAGATACTAGTGGTATTTGAAGTTTCAGTGAGATCATTTCTGTGATATAGTGACATTAAACGTAAATATTCAAAAACACAAATGATAATAAACATTTGATGACGTAGGATAAGCCTGTACAGGTGACTTGTGTGTTCCTGTTGTACACTGTGATGGTGCCTAACATGACGGCCTATATATTTTAAAACTAGATTATTGTGTATAATTAGTTGTTTTTTTTTTCATTTTACATTTATGCTGTTTATTAAAACTTTAAAGGAATAGTTACACTCACTCAAGTGGTCTATTTAACTGACTCATCTTTTCTTTTCTAGCAGCTTTTCAAAACAAGGGGAGTCTCCACTCTCTTATGATTTTGAATCAGCTGTTTAATAACAAAAAGAATTAAAAACAAAATATTCACAATCACAAGCTATCTATTCTAGCTAAATAAAACAGGATTCAAACAAACTAACTAGAGTTTGCATTTTATCTAGAATAAAATAAGTCAAATAGTAAGTTTAACTTGTCTAAATGGTTATACTAAACTGTCGTCAGGCATGAGTGCGGTGAGTGTGCATGGTTGTTGGTCTCTTTGACCCCACTGGACAGGACCTGGTGTCTGCTGGGATGGGGTCCAGTTCTCCCCATGATGAGATGAACGAATGAAGAGAACATCTGCACACAAGTCACAGTGTTAACAAATGCTAAAATAATGAATGTCTTGGGTGAAACTTCTGTTGTTCCAAAAGTAGTGAGTACTATTTTTGAAAGTTAAAAATTCCAGATTTTGACAAACAGTGCAAGTGTAGCAGACAGAACACAATATATGTCCAATACATTTGGGATAATTCTTCACAAAGTCACACAAAATTTCCAAATCATGCATTTGCTAAAAAAATTAAAGAAAGAAAGAAAGAAAGAAACAAAGAGGAAGCTTTGTAATCTGTCATGACTCCAAATACATTTTTGTTATTTGTTTTGAATTTTTCACTTGGAGTAAAATGATCTTCCTTTACCATTCTTTAAAATGTAGTGTAAAATTACTATTTCAAAAAAATACCATCTTACAAACCACATTTGGCATTTTCTTTATAGATTTAAAAAAAGAGGGGGCGGGGGGACTCTTTGAGGCATTTTACTGTTACTGAAGTATTTGGACAATGACTTTGTGGACGATGATTATGCTTTTGTGATTTGACCTTTATCCACCACTACAATGGAACAATTGGAAATAAATCAGTGATGTGATCAAAGTGTTGATGTTCAGCTTTAATTTAAGAAGTTTAAAAAATATGTATATATGGCATTTACCATTTTGGAATTGCAGCCAATTTAAGCGAACTACTTCCATTGTCAGGGGCTCAAAAGTATTTGGACAAAGTAACATAAGAGTGAAAATAGCCATGATTTGTAATGCTTACTTTACTTGGATTAAAAGTCTTTGCGGTCAAAGTCTGTAGCCCATGGACATCACCAAATTCTGAGTTTCCGCCTGAGATGTTCTGCAAGACCTTCAGTGCAGCCATCATCACTTGTTGCTTGTTTGTGGGCCTTTCTGCCTTCAATTTTGTCTTCTGTAACAGAGAACTATGTTTAGATCAGGGGATTGAAAAGTCTTGCATTGACTTCATAGTGTATTCATGGTCATGTACATTTTGAAACACTGTCCTTTCAGTTTTCTAGCAATTGGCTGAATGTGAGCAGTGGTTACAACCCTGTGGTCCTCAGGGTTTACTTTTCTGTTTGCAGTCATCAA
Organism: Zenarchopterus dispar; assembly: GCA_028564865.1. Lineage (NCBI taxonomy): Eukaryota > Metazoa > Chordata > Actinopteri > Beloniformes > Zenarchopteridae > Zenarchopterus > Zenarchopterus dispar. The sequence goes on along the minus strand of JAOWBL010000017.1, from coordinate 2,988,371 downwards.
GAAAATGTGCCTGTCCTGTTAACAGCCAAATGTGGCCATAGCATAACACTGCTTCCACCATCTTCGACATTTGATGTGGTTTACTTGGGCTCATGACCTTTTTCTTTCCTTCACCAATGTTTTGTCTTCCCATCATCTTGATACAAGTCTTAGTTTCATCTGTTTAAAAATCTGAATCCAGGCTCTTTTTTTTTTAAAGTTATCTTTGATTTTAATCTAGCTTTCTTGTTCTTACGTCTTGATTAAACCCTCTGTATTTATGTTTATTTTAGATTTTGACCATCTCCAGATTGTTCTGGACTTTGATTGATGCTGTAAAGATGTTTTTCTTCCCCAAAGAGCCTTCAATCATTCACTGTAGTTGTCCTTTATGGTCTTCCAGATCTTTGATGTTGTTGAGCTCACCAGGGCTTTCTTTAAGAATATACCAAATTCTTTATTTTTATTTTTTATTTTGTGCAGTCTTATGATGCCCTTCTTTACTTTGACTGAGATCTTCTTGGACCCTCTTATTGGTACCTTCAATAAGACAGTCTTATTGGTACTTCCAGTAAGAGGGTCCAAGCAGGAAAACTGCTACCTCTATACTTTATGTCAACTCTTGACCTCTTATCGACTTTATTTATCTTCAAGCAAAAGGGAAGAGACCACACCTGGCCTTTCTTTACAGTCAGTTGTCCATATACTTTTAGTTAGTTTATGAAGGCAAACTCATAAACTGCCATGTCATCATTACCTCAAGATAAAATACACATTAGCTTTAAATTCCTGGAAACTTTTTTTTTTCTTTTTTAATGAAAAAAGTCAAGTAACATGGTTCATTGTAGATGTGTGACAATAATATTTAATTGATTCAGTGTCCTTTTTTGAATGTGTTTCTCTGTATAATACCTGTGTTTATTTGCTATTTTATTAGGCATAATTTCTCATTAATTATACTTTTACAAAGCACACATAAACATACATATTAGCTACACACACCTTTGCAAAGAAAGAAAGAAAAACATGAATAAATGAAATGAAATAGAAATGTAGATTTGGTCATGTTACTCCTTGATAATAAAGACTCATTAGTAAGGCTGTATACGTTTGTAATGTCTTTTAATAACTGCAAATTATACTGTGGCATCCTGACCGCTTACGTCACCGCAGACAGACACGCCCACCAGAGGTTGTTCCTCGCTACATTTCCGTGAAGTTTTGCACTTTCGGGAGACTTTTACTGTACTCCACTTTTTGAGGTTGTCAGACACCCTGAAGTTTCTAAAATGAGTGAAATAAAGCCGGAGGAGGCCGCTGCAACTGAAAACAGCGGCGAGGAGCAAGACTGGGTTGCAGCCAAAGCCTTTTTCGACAGCCTCAAAACTAAAGTACCGAGACCTGTGAGTATTTGACTCACATGTCAATTACTTAACGATATTGTGTTTCGGCTGTTTCATGAGTTACGTAACGTCTTGGAAAATGTGGTGGCGGAACAAGTGTAGTGTTTCTTTCCTTCTTTCTTTTTTACTTTTATGTGTTCCTGCCTTTTCATCCTCACCCAGCCCAAACCCCGGTATGCCGTAACCGTCGCGGTGTCCTCTCGCACCCTCTTCAACATGGTAGCAGAGAGGAAGATCTATGAAGAAGAGGGAATGGAGAAGTACGTAGCTTTTCAGGTGGAAAATGAAGACGAGCCTCTGAAGCCGGGAGCTGCTTTCCCCTTCGTTAAGGTACAGTATACCTGAGCCCTGGGAGTGTCAAGCTGCTGCAGAGTCTCAGCAGGGCGTTGGTCTGAAAATGAACATCAACTATTAACAAGTTGGCACAGTCTTCATATAGTAACCCCATGAACCAACATATGTCTCTGTCTCATCTGCTAGAGACCTGTTAAGCCGGTATTTTGCTTTTGTTACAGTGCAACTTCCTTGAGGTAAAAACCAAAACAAAACAAAATTTAAAATAGTTCCATAATTTCCAAATTGTGAAATCATATGTCTCAAAAGATAAAGTCAACTGTACTCTGAAAAATGAGATATACTTTAATGTCTGTGACTTAGCTTGTATCCTACTAGTTTTTTAAGGACTGCGGTGATAATCACTATCAATGCAGTTTATGATATGTTAATTATGTTGTCAACTGCTACTGTTGTCTCAGTTTGACTGTAAACTAGACCACATGAAGAGATCTCATTATTAACCTTTTCCATTATTTTTTTCTTTTATAAGGTCATAATATAAAATCTTCTGGATTTTACCAGATCTTAAATCCAAGTCACATGCAAGCTGGAGTCTGTAGAGTTATTTATGTAGCTTGTTGGTTTTTAGACAATTTCATTGAAAATGGCATTCTACTCCTGTAAAGCTTGGCAGATGGCTTGAATATTTCCCACTTGTAAATAACCTTCCTAACTGGGGAATAATGAAGTCCAAATATTCTCAAATGGCATTATAAGCTGTTACAAACTTTTTGGCAGCAACATTTGGTTCTTCAATGTTACTGCTGATTTCTTTCCTCTCTGGCATTGTGTTAAGACACTTAAATTCTCCCTATGAACAAAAGACCAGATGTTTATTTTTTTTAACCATCTTTTGTTATGTAAAAACATAGGTGAGAAGCTGTTCTCTTTCTTTCTGTGCATATGATCACTTATTTGAGACCAACATCAGTTACATTATTCATGGCATGTGTAAAACTGATTTTAAAAAATGTTCTTGCCATTCTGTGCATTTCTCTGTGTTATTCATTTACTTAGTTTTGGCTGAAGAAACTGTCTTAATTTGAGGTTTTTATTGATTTGAATTTTTCTATATCTGTACCAAAATATTCAGACGTCTAGCTTCACACCTTTGTCTCTGGGAGGTTTTCATGCCTTTGTCCCGTCACTTAGAGTAAATACAATGTAATTCTGGGAACTTCCCAAAAATCCACTAACTGGCTAAAAAATTTGAATGCATCCAATTTTCATCACCTCTCCATGGGACTACAGAACTGTCTCCCCTCCCTTTTCCCTTGCTAGAGCTCGTATATCTGAGCTGTTGTGCGTGAGCACGAGGAAGTTATGTTACTACAGAAACCCGAGGCGTCCAAGAACAGATACCTGAGAATAAATCAGTAATGGAACAAATTGAGGTAAAGAAGTATAAGATGACTAAGCGATAACACAGACGCATTTGTTTGTTTTAATATTGTAACCAGATTATTTTATTAGAGGAAACCATACCTACATGTGCAACATATACAAATAATGTTTGAAGATATAAACACAAGACAACTGAGCTTCTCAGTATAATAAAAATAACCATAATCTGAACTTTGATCACGATCTTCATCTTTTACCATCTGCACTCATTACTGTATACCTTATGGCAAAGTCTGCTTGTAAACACCAAAAAATTCACCAGAGACAAGCAAAAGTTAGATATTTACCTGTCAAGAAGAAATACTGATAATTTAAATAACCTTTCAAGTCCCACACCTCTCTCCTCTGCTGAAACACCACTCCAATATTCACCAGTTTTATTTCCTGCAGGTCAGTTTCTTTCTTTTTGGTTTGCTTCTGTGACACAGTCTTTTTCTGCTTACTTTGCTTACACGTATCTGACAAAGAAGAAATCCGCAACTTCACCTGCAGTCTTTATCTGTCTGCCCTTTAATAAACCTCTTGCAACTGCTTCAGGTCTAGTTTTCCTCAAGTGGAGGTGTGTAAATGTTTATGTAACACATGGAGCTGGAGGGGAGGGGTTGTCTGGAGTGTTCACGCCTCCTGGCTGTGATTGGAGGAGCTGCAACGGTGCGGTGGAAACTTGTAAACTGCATTGTGAACTGCAGGTGGTGCAGTTGTCTCTCAACTGCCTAGTTTATGTAATATTATCAGAAAATAGTATTCATTTCAGCAACTATGACAGAAATAACTGCGACTTTAAGAGGAGTGTCTTCTTTTTCACAGGCACTGATGAATGTCAACTCTCGACTGAGGGAGCTCTACCCAGACAGCGAGGAGCTGTTTGACATCGTCTTGATGACTAACAACCACGCCCAAGTCGGCGTACGCCTCATAAACAGTATTAATCACTACGGTACGCTGCATCCTTAGCCAAACATTGTTAAATGTCTAACACAGTGGTTTCTCACCATCTCAATGCAGCAACAGACAAAGCAAGAGCAGCACTCAGTACAGAACTGAATAAGCTGTGTATTTAGAATGACACTTTCTCTCTTTTTACATCTCTAATGTGCTTTTATTCCTTCAGGTTTGACCATAGAGAGATTCTGCATGACAGGAGGGAATAGTCCTATAGGTTACCTGAAGGCCTACATGACAAATCTTTACCTCTCCAAAGATTCAGATAAAGTCACAGAGGCCATAGACGAAGGTAAGGAGAGCCATTGGTACATTACAGTAAAATTTTGAGTGTTTTGAGTTGTTTTAATAAGAAAAAAAAATTACACACAAATTCAATATTTGTTTACAAAATACTTTCACATGTTTGAACAAGTGTAGAATTAAATATAACAGACATTTGAGGATTGATGGCAACAGGACTTTGTGAGTAAAAAGCCGATTTTTAACCAGGTCTCTTTTCTATCAGGAATTGCTGCAGCCACAATGTTCATGCCAGAAAAAGAGACCAACCTGTGCGACACTCAGCTGAGAGTGGCGTTTGACGGCGATGCTGTCCTCTTCTCAGACGAGTCAGAGATCATTGTGAAGAAACATGGCCTCGACACTTTCTTTGAACATGAGAAGCAGTTTGAGAATAAACCTCTGGCTCAGGTAACTTTTTTTTAAATTTAACTTCTGTTGTACCTTATAAAAAGAAGAATATATTCTATTTTTTCTGACTAATTGATAAATTAGCTTGATATACTCGATTTGTAAAGCCATGAAACTTACCATATAGTTACAGATGTGGCTTTCCAAGTTATGCAGTTGTTTTTGTATTTTTTGACTTTTTGTTTTAGTTATTTCTTTGATGAATGCTGTAAATGTAGTGTTTCACATGTTATCACTTGAAAGGCCTAATGGTCACAGACTTCCATACAAAGATGCCGTCATGCAAACATAGCAGGCTCTAGGAAGCATCTGCAGGGTTGAGGAACCTGCTTAGTTGTCTGTAAATATATTTACTTTTTTTTTTTTACTGTTTACTCATTCAGCACTAAACCTGTTCAGATCTGTGTATTCTAAAATAAAAAGACCCTCCTCTGATTGTGTTGATTCATTGTGTAAAACTTCATTTTCATATTTATATCTGTTAAACCAAGTCATTTTGATTCTTTGTTTCTTTCAGGGCCCGTTGAAGTGTTTTCTGGAGGCCCTCGGGAAGCTCCAGAGAAAATTCTACGCCAAGAACGAGCGTATGAACTGCCCCATCCGGACCTTCCTGGTCACGGCCCGCAGTGCTGCCAGCTCTGGTGCTCGCGTCCTAAAGACGCTCCGCAGCTGGGGCCTGGAGATCGACGAGGCCCTCTTTCTTGCTGGTGCTCCCAAAGGGCCTCTGCTGGAGAAAATCAAACCGCACATCTTCTTCGATGATCAGATGTTCCACATTGAGGGAGCCAAGGAACTGGGAACCATAGCCGCACACGTCCCCTATGGAATCGGACAGAAGTACCACAAGGGGAAACTTATCAAGCAGCCTGAGAAAAAGGAGTAACTAGGAATGAAAAAAACACAAAATAAGCAACACTATGGTATTTTGTTACCTGCACTGGGAGAGTTTCTGTCCAGATTAGATTACCATGTCAAGGGAGAGTGATCCACTAAAATAGTAATCATAATTTTGAGAGGTTTTAGTTCATGAATTGGTTTGTCTATGATGCTTTCTAGTACTTTCTTTATGAACAGATCTATTTAAAGGGATTTTAACAACACCGTGTTTCACTAGAGGAAGAGGAACCTGCCGGCATTTCTTCTGACCTTATAAGAGGCTCAATGGGAGATTGAAAAAAAAGATCTCTTTATACTCCAGTTTATCTCATTTTCTTTTGAATTCACCTTATCTCATTTATAGAAGCTTTTACTCAGATTCTGATTTTATACATTTTCTCTCTGTAGGTCTTATGGAAATAAAACAGCAGGTAGATAAAGCTGGCCACTTCCGTCATCATGGCAATGTTCTCTCAACTTTAATGAAACACATTTATGTTTTGAAAGGGAGTTTTACTCTCAGGGTATTTCAAGGAACACTGATCATGTTATTATTATTATTATTTTTTCAAATTTTACAATTCTTGCTTTTGATGTGCACAGCCAAGAAAAAAACTTTTGCATATGTTGTGTGGAAATTTTCACACTTTGCTTTTGCGCTGTATAACAAACTGTAATTAGACATTTTATATAGGACTAAATGCATGTATGTGTCTGCTCATTGCATCTTTCATACTGAAGAACAACCTAGGTATCTGCATATCTGAAACTAAGGAGTTACATAGGTATATTTACTTGTTAAATGCTTGTAATTTCTCTGTATTTTGAATTGATTGTAATGGCATTGTGATAAGACAATGACTTAAGTTTTGCACCATTTAGCACCACCGTATGTGTTTTAGTCCTGGTCCAAGGAATATCAGTTATATTTGCACTGCACACAATGCACAAGTATTTTCTATATTTTTAGGCATTTATGCTGTTTTATATATGTACTGTGCCCCATTTATATGAAAAATAATGTACTTTTAATTTTTTTTTCAGAGTTTGAGAATTTAAAGGAAAACAACAAGTGTAATGTACATCCAAAATACAGATCATTAGTTTATTTTAATTAAACCTGGTAACAACAGTGACCTCAAACACTCATCGTGATCCCTTAGGCTGTCCAATAGAGAGCCCTGTTTTTTAAATTAAAGGGTTAAATAAAGTAGAATAACTGACTTTTTTTGGTTAACTTGTCCCTCCAAGGTTTTTGCTTCCATTTTTTTATTTTTTTATTTTGAGTGTGCACAAGTAAAGTCTGAATCACGGAGAATCATTTACTTTTAAAAAGTACTACAAGTGGAAACTCATCAAGCAGCTTGAGAAAAAGAAGTAATATATGAATGATTAAAACATAAAATAAGCAACACTATGGTGTTTTGTCACATCCACTGGAAGAGTTTCCAGATCAGATTAATATGTTGAGGGAAAGTCTGAAAAGACAGATAAACAGCAATTTTTAGATTAGTTCATGAACTGATTTTCTAGTTGGTTTAAGAAACTGGTTGGTTAAAAGTTGGTTAAGAAACCTGTTGGCATTTCTTCTGCCTTTATAAAAGGTTCACTGAGAGAAAAATAATCTCTTTTTATACTTCAATTTATTTGATTTTCTTTGAATACACTTTATCCTATTGATTAGAGGTTTTGGCTTTTCTTTGGCTTCTTAGTTTGTATAGATAATCTTTGTTTACCACTGTAGCGAACCAGGGGTCTGGATCCTTCACATGACATCTATTTTTATAATTTTTATTCAACATTTTAATAATGAGATGCAGATGTTCAGAATTCTGTGTTTTTCAGTACTAGCATATGGCTATCACAATCTGCTAAACAAAGGACGGACAGAACCAAAAAGAAGGATTTATAACAATTGCAGGACTCCATAAAAGCCAGAACTAGCGTTGTCATGGCAACCCAGCCCAATAAAGCTGTAAAGAGACCAAACCATAAACTTTTGCTACATTCCTTTTTTGTAGATACACATTCTCCTTTGCTTAAGTTGATTAAAGTTTGTCACTTCACTTAAATTCAGTATCTTAATGTTTTAATTATGATTAATTTTTATTTTCCGAATGATTAAAACAATGTAACTGCATATGATTTTCAGGACCAGAAGTAATGAGAGCTTTGTTACTCCCCACAACCGAACCACACTCCTGACGTAACTATGAAGATGTGCAGATGATTTTGGGTTGATGCCACAAAGTAACCAAAAGAAAACTGTTAGTTTACTTCAGCCCATTTTTTTAAATCAATTGATCACTTCTCAAACTTTCATTTGAGATTTTTTTTAACTCCTCACTTCAGACATCCAGCTGAGTGTTTATGTCATACTCTGCAGAATACATTTTTGAGGTAATTTGGGCCATTAATGCATCTTTCAGTTTTGTGTTTATTTATTTATTTTGCTTGTTTATTCAGTTTCATCTATATTATTCCACTTGTTTATCACCATCCTATAATAATTTAGATAATTGAGTTAATAATAACATACATTTATTTGCACATTTCACAATTATTGCATGCTATTAATAAAAGTTTACAACTAAGTCAGTTTTCATGTGTGTTTTTCCGTAATGGTAAAATCCCTTCAGTGAGAATTTACAACATTAGGTGATAGACTGGTATTATTATTACTTGTTTTTCCTCCTTATTGGAGGCGGTGTTCTTAAAGAGACAATTATTAATTATTAATCCTTTATTGTAGTAATGCTACACCACACAGATGATTTCCATCATTGTAGCAATGTTCTCACATCTTTAATGAAACATGTTCATATTTTGTAGGTAAGTTTTAATTTCTGGGTATTTCAAGGAATATTAATCCTGTTATTTTTTGTGTGTCGTTGTTGATGTGCACAACCAACATAAAACTTTTATATGTGTTTATATGAAAAATGTTGTGCTTTTTAAATCTGTTGTAAGAGTTTGAGACTAGTTTGAGGAACCCAAAAGATAGGTCATTATTTTGATCAAACTTGGATAATAACAACTGTGGCCACAAACACTGATTCATTTTGTTGTCCAATAGCGGCTACATTTTTTGAAATTAAAGATGAAATAAAATAGTGTAACTGACTTTATTTTGCTTCTTTGTGCACCCAGCGTTTTTATTTTATTTACCTTTTCGTGCTACATGTGCATGAGTAAAATCTGAATGACTTTCATGAATTAACTTTGAATCATTTCTTTTTTGTTTTGTACACAAATACAATTCAATGCACTCAAATCCATGAGTTTTGTATTTGTCTTATTTTGTTATCCTGAATTCAATTTTGATTTTTTTTTTTTTTCTGAGTATTTGATCTTTTTTTTTTTTTTTTAGTTTTTAGATAAAGGCCATTCTCCAGCTCTGCTCTTTGGACGTTTCAACGGTAGATGGCGCTGTAAAGCTGTAATTTCTCCCATCCTTTCGTTGCTCACCCTGCAGCCTCGTGACTGTTGGAGAGTCTGTTCCTTTTGAAAAGGAACACATGCAACAAATGTTTCAGGTTTAATAACCCACCTTTGTTACTCAGATTCTGCAGAAGGAGGCAACTCTTGTCTTAGATGTGTAACACTAAAGCAGCCACAGAGAGGCGCTCCTGTTCAGCGGACCGGGATCTAACAGAGAGAGAGAGGGGGGGGGGGGGGGGGGGGGGGGGGGGGGGGGGGGTGTCTATCACTCACCAGTGTTTACATCTTGAACTCTAAATGATGTGAGCTTCCCAAGCAGATGAACCTGACCATTTTAGAGAAAGTGAAAGTTTACTTAGCCCATATGTGTTACCGTTTTATAATGCATTAGTATCTGCAGCACAAAAGTTGAAGCTGCCCTTTAAATGAAAGTACAAATACCAGACAACTAAAACCAACATGAGTAAAGAATGTCGAAAAGCATGCAGTTCCTCGACTGACCACTGGGGGCTGGCTCCAAAAATGGGTCGGTCTCCACTGACCCCCTCGTTAAAATGTCTAACATTGCATAAATAAACAGTTAAGCAAACAGCTTTGGTTTCCATAGTTAGATTTTACATCCATAAAAACTAGATGAATTATTATCTAACAATGGATAAATGCTGTAATGGATACTGTAATGGCGCTAGAGAGGCTTAGTTGAACTTTATGAAACATAATGTGGATGACTCTGAAGCTACAAAAATCTGTTTCCACTTGTCCTGACGTGAACAGGCTGAAGTTCTCACCAAGTATTATTAACAACACATACCTAAAGCATTTCTTGCAGGCGATTACTATAGTAAATAATATTCAGTTTCTATATAATATTTAATGTTACAACAGGTTGATGTCTTATTTCAGACACTGCTTTGTGCTGTTAAGTAGAGCAGTTTCTACAAAGGCATCATTGTCTCACAAAAGCATCTCATTTATTCATTAAAACATTATCTTGGTCTTCACTTATAGTTCCTGCAGGTGAGTTGTTCATCTTGTCAGCTATGAGTCTTCGCATTGAGCCTCGGTTCTGTCAGGAATCAGAATGAGTGCATCCCTGCGATGTGGGACCGACCAGCAGTTGCCATGGATACTTGGTGCTGACAGTATGAGAACTGTGTAGGCTTGTTGAAGATATAATTAATAACAAAGGATTAGAGGCAAAGGTAGCATGGGGCTCCATATGAGAAACCTCATCACACAGTTACTATAATTGGCATCGTGTGTGTGTGTGTGTGTCACTAGAAAAGTTTTGGGAAAAAAATAACCGCACTCTCACTCTCTGCTGCATTTATCTTCTTGACAAGCAATTTGCTCTAAATGTGTGTTCTTGGTTGGCATTTCAGAATATCTTCAGAAGGTAATTTTTTTTGGACCAGCAGAACCAGCCGGTGCCTTAATGCTGATTCTGGCTATCTTAGGAACATTTATTTAACATCATTAGACAACTGATATTTGTTTTATTAACAGAGGTTCCATGCTCCGTTGTTTAAACAAAGCAGAGGTAAAATGAAATAATTTTTAGCCACATTAGTGTCGAATCTAGTAGTTAACAATAGTCATCACGATCTCATTTTTTCACATGAGCTGAGGTTTTTGTTGCACTTTCAAAAGCTAAGCAATCCATCTTCCATGCTAATTTTTCTTTTAAAGCAAAAATTCTTTAAATTAAAGGTAATGTAAATCAAACATAGCCCATAGATGCAAAGCCAGTTTTTTTTTTTTATTAAACCAAGGAGTTGGCAGAAGATAAGAAAAAGAAGGAACGCATACCATCTCGCTATAGTGGGCCATTAAACATACATTTGAGAAGATATTAACATATAAATCCTTCACAGGAGTTTTGAATTAAAAATGTAAAATATAATACAGCACGGTGGCTTAGTGGTTAGCACTGTTGCCTCACAGCAAGAAGATTCCTGGGTTGACTTTTGGTGTGGAATTTCAACGTTCTTCCCATACTTTTGTGGCATGTATCTCAGTAAGTTGGATTCTTCCTGCAGTCTCAACACATCTTTGTCAGGTTAACTGGTGATGATAACTTATCAATAGTATGTGTGGGTGTTTGTATATATGTGGTGGTGAGGCTCCTTTGTATGAAGGGTAGCGTGTAATAAACTAACACGTCATTGTTCATTAATTGAATAAAATGCCCCAAAATGCCCTTCATAAACCTGTTCAGGCTTTATGAAGGAGGGGAGACAGGGACAAACTTGAAGTTTGTAGAACTACACCTGTTCTTGACTGGGTTGCGTCCACAGAGTAAGTTACCATGGTAACAGACTCAGAGAACAAGTTACTTTAATTTCTGACTGAGCCTTGAGTTAATCCTCTTTCTTTGTCAGGTTTAAGTCATCTCACTAAGGGAAAACCCAGAGTTTCCCCTTATTTAGAGTTTCAAAAGTAGATTTTTTTTGTTCATATGAATTCTGTTCTCGTTTAGGATTTTTGTCTTTTTGAGATACCTGCACTTTTTATCCAGTTTTTATCTAAATATAAATACTTTGTTACTCTTGCTTCCTTGGTCTCCTGCATTTTAGGTCCATCCTATGCAAAACCTGATACATTGAACTTTTCACCCCACCACCATTTTTTGATCTTTATTTGTTCGTACAGCTCTATTTTACTCTCTAATGTTGTTTGGTATTTTATTTAAATGAATATCATGAGGTAAACTGTACATTTTTTCCTGCAAAAATATTATGATGATATGATGAACCCTTTTGTCAATGAAGTTTGGCTTCTTGTTGGTGCACTGTGCACACTCGGCACTAATTTCTTTCAGCCCCTTAGCCGTGAAGACTGTCAACACTCGTGGTAACACCTCGGTGAATTGGCTGTGTGATGCTCCATTCGCCATTTGTTGTGTGAAGAAGTTGTCGGAGCACATGCGGCGCTATGACAGGCTGTTGACTGAACACTGTGGTACGATAACTACATGTATTGAGGTCAGCTGGTCCCCTCTTCAGTAACATAGAAACAACATTTTTAAATGCTCTTCAAACTCATTAGCATTAGTGCTGCAGACTAAGTTACTACAGATTTAAAATCTTCACATAAGCAGGCCATATTTATATTCCCTGACTCTGTGATCAGACACAAAGCTTATAAAAATTAAACCATGGATTCTTGTTCATTTTATTTTTTTCAGTCCACAATAGCACATTGCCTGTAGACACAAATGATTATTGCCATTGTGTTATGCATTATGTGCTTCTGTAATTGCTCTTTGACTGAAATTATTGTGCATCCTATTGTATGCTCTGAGGTGATCCCCAAAAACTATCCCTGCACGTCCAAAATGAACCAGCCTTTATTCAATTTAGACTCTTCTCATTAGATTGCACAGAGCAGTTCTCTAAAAGTGAACTCAGACGTCCAGAGGCATTGTGATTAACCCTAACCCATCCATCCATCCATTTTCTATACCTGCTGAACCCAATTATTGGGTCACAGCGGTCTGTTGGAGCCAATCCCAGCCCATTGCAGGCGAGAGGCACGGGTACACCCTGGACAGGTCGCCGGTCCATCGCAGGACCACGTATACAAATGAACAACCACGCACACCTACAGGCAATGTAAAATTCTCAATCAACCTTATATATACATGTTTTGGGACTGTGGGAGGAAACCAGAGTACCCAGAGAAAACCCACAAAAGCACAGGGAGAACATGCAAACTCCACACAGAAAGACTCCTGCTGAGCTGGGAGTCAAACCAGGAACCTTCTTGCCGTGAGGCAACAGTGCTAACTCCTAAGCACCATGCTGCCTAACCCCAACCCATAAGATGTAAAACCAACACCACATTGGCAATCTTTGCCTTTTTCGGTTTCTTTTTTTTTTTTTTTGGCCTGCCATAAGTGCACTTGCACATAATCTTTGCTGCATTTTAGCCACAAGTTAAACTTCTCTTTCTAACAGGCTCCACAGACAGTGTCTGTCTCATCCATGTCTAGTATGAAACTGTGAGGACAGATGGCAAACTACAGTGCCATAGTAACAGCTGACAGCTAAGCGGCACATAGCCGTACAACTTCATGGCCAGAGCTGATCAGCTGCGGCATTTAGTGCGCTCCGCAGGCTTAGAGGGGGATGCAAAACATGGCCCCTGCAGAGGCTCAGACCAGCCGGGCAACGACACAAGTCACCAGCGAGGGAAAGCAACCACTGAGCAAGCAAGCATCACCAATTATCTCCACCTCTGCGCTTGTAGCAGAAATCCATTTCAGCACCATTACCTCTGGGCAGCCATGGGCTGACAGTCTCTCCCGTCAGGGCGATACTTCTAAATTGGCTCCCACCCCTCTCCTCCTCCCGAGATTGAAAAGAGATTATTAAAGACATTCATCATCGAAGAGGCCCGAGCCTGTCTGGAAAGTCTGAAAATTGTGAAAAATGGCTACACAATGTTGAGGGGCCTGCTGAAAGAAGAAAAAGAGAGAAAAGGATACAGAGATGGCGCTGAAAGGTTGGCACTCCTCCATGCTGCCAGACAGGGAGGTCCCAGGTGGGTCGGGTGGGCTTGCAGCAGTAGGAAGGGTGTAGGGCCCAAACTGAGGGAGCGCATGCGCACAATGGGCCGCCAAGTCATGGCTTAAACCCTTCATATTGGATGCTACACTAATGATACCCCTGGAGACCAAAACAGTCTGGCTCCTACATGACAAGATGCACAGTATAGAATATAGTTCATGACTGATCCAAGTCTGTTACTCGGCAAAAAGGCCGAACTGAGGGCCTGCTCTCCCGTCCTTTGCTCAGACATCACACTAGATCATAATTACTCAGAAAAGTTGCGATATTTGACACTGAACTGAGTGGTATGAACAAGTTATTAAATTTTCAGGCCAGACTTCTGCATTTTGAATATATGCTTAGAGTCACGGTCTCACTTTTAAAGACTCCCAGGACCCCTTTCAGCGTGCACTATTTTATTTCTGTCAAGCTGGCCCGACTCTCTTGCTCTGCTCCCAGGCACACACTAGCAACAGTTTTATTGATGCTGTTATGCAACTATCAGAGTATTGATGAACAGCAGAGTGACGGTATGCACTTATGAATTCAGGGTAAGCTGTGTTCATGGCACGCATTGCAAGCATATTAGAGAATGTAGAGAAAATGATGAAGAAATTAATTTTACGGATAAACGACGCTTAACTGCAGTCAAAGCTAACAGGTTCAGTTAGTTTACGCTTAGCATCCTCTCTTATTCATTACAGTATATACTTCACTGTATCTGCATGAGGATAATAAAAAAGGAAAGATTTATGAGAACACTGTAGTTAAATAAATTTATTGAATTTGACTTTTGCATTTTTTTTGCCTCAAGTATTTAATTAAGCTCCAAGCACTTTCAGTAGTGAACGCATCTTGTTGGATAATGGCTTATGGTGATTTTATCAATTTCTCTCTTAAACAAAGTGGAAGCAGTTCAGAAAATTGCATGCTTTCCCTCGAGCATGTTGTGCATTTCCTTTGAGATATAGAGAAGAATTCCTGCTTTTATGTGTTAACCATGAAGGTGCAGAGACAGGATCTTGGCTTTGTTTAGCTTTGCAGAAGGACTGGATTAGATTTGATCAAGTTTAAAGGAGGCATGTTACATTGTTGTTTATTTTCAAACATTGGCATAAATTTCAGAGTATTAGTGACATATCTTGAGATGATTTGCTCAAATTATCAGAGAAACAGTATATAAATGATGATAAAAATGCCTTAAGGTCATTTGCATGACACTCCTGGTTTTCCATCACAAGGCAGGAGATACTTACATTTTAGGTTTTGACAAAATTTTTATTATTATTTTTCTTGATGTGGTTGAGGGCTAAAGTTGACAAATATCCCTTTGGGCTTTTCTCCCTTAATAGATGAAAACATAATTTAAAAACTGAAATTTTTTTAACCAAAATTGACAAAACAAAACAAAACAAACAAACAAACAAACAAAAAAACACAGGAAATCTGTAAAGGACCAATTACTCGTGGTTCATTTAAGTAACATTGTATTTTCAGGACTTGTAAAACCCCAAAACAGAAAAAAACGAAAATATAAACCTTGAAAATATAAAGAGAAAGAGTAGAGTAAGTAAGCATTTACCACTTTATAATGTTTCCATTCCTTCTTACAACAATTCAGATCTCTGGTCAGAGCTTTGTTGCACTCAAGGACCCGATTTCCACTGTTTACGTTCCTTTTCTTTGCTGAGGCCTCAAAGTGCCACAGGAAAGGGTAAAGGAGAATGTAAATGGAGAAGGACTGGATAAACTTATGGATGCAAAATAATGACAGTTTGTCTTTTCTTAGCTGTGGTGAATGCAGGTGAATGCTGAAGTGGAAGAACTCATGACCCATACCATAAAGAAAGACGTCAAGTATGCTCTTAAAAGAGTTAGAATGGTTATTTTTAACACATATGCTTGTTTAAGTGGATTGCAAGGCAGAAAGGATAAGTATACAGAAGTAAAATTACAGACTTCTAAAAAAGAAAAAGAAATTGAATAGAAGTACCATGTGGCTGGTTGGGTTTATCGGTGTGTAGAAGTGGTTGATTGTGTGGTCTGCTGTTGAACATTGGTTTCACTACAACTGCAATCATCCACCTTATTGCTGCTTATTATTCTTTAAGAAAAATGGATACCAGGTCAGCTAGCCAGGACTGAAAACCCAAGAAAATGAAAACAGATCCTCTACCAGATGCAACAATAGCAGATGACATGTATGATATCATCCATCACCAAGATGCCTTCATCTGAGAGAAACCCATTTCTCTCTGAAGAATAAAGTGAATGAAAAAAACCCAGCTATTTAAGGAGCATTTTCCTGATCTTCTGCTAGTTTTTCTGATGCTATCAACTACAACTATGTTCCTTTCAAAGAAACATGTGCGAACCTCACTGGTGTAACAAAGAGATGTTCTAAGATTTCGTATCTTTGTTTATGAAGAAGGTTGTAATTATTTATTAAGGGTGACCTCAGCTACATGGAAATGACAGCTGTCAGAAGTTATCCTATTTAAGTACATGTAATATAAATTATGTCCTTATGATGAAACTATTAAGAGAGTATACAGTTTATTCTTGAGTTGAATGTTACTCTCACAGTCAGTTGTCTATCTCGTTGCCATAAAGAAGGTTTCAATTTTGTTTCCACTGTCCATCATATTCACTATGCATGTGATTCACAAGGCATATAAAGTAGATTTATTGGGATCAAAACGAGTAAATGCTTGTGCAGAGAGAACACTGACAAAACTGTGTTTGCCAAGACATTTATTCAGTCTTAGAGAACCTCCACAACTTTGTAAAAAAGTAAAAGGTAAAAGTGCCCAAAATAAAGCTCATTGCAACCAAGTCTTCCCACACTCTTTGCAAAACATGAGTAGGGGAAAAAATCTAACAATCTAATGCAAAACATAGGACTGAAAAGGAAATTATTTGGAGGCTAGAAGAATGTAGCCTTGACGGTTCAACTCCCAGTTGCCTAATTAAATCGACAAGTTCTGCCAGACCAGTGACTCTGTGAACGTTATGCATTAAATTATCAGGACAACACAAACACAAACACCGATGAAGTTCTGCAGTCACACAGCAATGCAGGACCTGCAACCAACAAAGCTTTCAGCATGAAAACACAGCACCTCTGATGAAGGAACTGAATAGAAACCTTTTTTTTGTCTTAGCATTGTGGAAAGGCGTTGGTGGACAGAGAACTGAAAATCGGTGCTTTACATAAAGATTAATTGTACAGGTACATTAGTGTTGCTGAATCTGACCCAGAGACCCGACACAAGATGCAGCTGAAAGATTATAGATATTTATTCAAACTGAACGCAAAGAAAGTAACATGGTGTAATGTATACATTTGAGTACCTGAAAAGTAATAACAGCACTTAGGGATGTACAATTAATTGGATTTTAGTTGTGACTGAAACTTTGACTCCCACAAACATAGTGTTATCAAATATATATATATGTTGTGCCTCATAATCTGTCTTTTGTTCTGAGTAACACATGCACTCTCCTCTTGACCATGTGTCAGTGATTCTTTCCTCCTTTTCTAATGCAACACAAAGTTATTTAACTGATACTGAGTTCAGAGAGGTGTTTCTAGCCTAAAATGTTAAAAGCATTATTTGTACAGCTCTACCAGCATTTGCACTGTTGACCTGGTTCATTTCATTCAGTCTGAATTTTTTTTTACATAAATTAGGTTTGCCAAAGGATATTCAAACATTTTTAAGTGAAGTTTCATGTCTTGAATGTCAGAGGGGAGTTGACAGTTGACAGTTGAGTTCAATTTTGACCAAAAAAAAAAAAAAAGAAATTGGAAATCTCTACTTGATTACGACCACCACTTCATAAGGTATTCTTGAGATATAAATAATCCTGTAAGGCATAAACAAAATATCACCTGATAAATAGCAGTATATATACTTAAAATACAAAAACAAATTACAATTAAAAAAAAAAAAAATTACATTTTCTTTGGGCAAGATTCACCTCTGAGCTGTTAAGGCAGCCGCTTTGAGTTCTTCACACACTCTTCATCATCTCTATGTGTGTGACAAATGTATAAGATAACATTTATATATAGAATTGCCTATTTATTCAATTTTATTACTTCATGGTTGAAGAAGTAATCTTACTCACAGTGTGTTATTTCCCAACACACAGTGACAAATCTATTCAATAAATCTTTTATAGTCTTTTTGTTATCTTTTGCACAAATGTAAAAACTTAGGCAGAATCTTTGCTCTTACTAGAGATAGTTTAGGATATACTTCAGAACAAGATTATTACACAGACTAATAAAAAGAATAAAATGTAGACTCATTAAAATATCATTGTGATGGGAAATTTCTTTCATTTAGCATCTTAATAACCTGTGCCATTTGCTGGACCGAACCTTGGACATGTTAATAACGTTCAGATTTTAGTTTTAGTTTTTGGTTGAGGATGTCTCAGAGATGCCTGGTGGTCCAACTTATAAGACTTCCTTCTCTTTTGTTGCATGACTTGTAAGTCAGTTTCAGGTTATATATATATATATATATATATATATATATATATATATATATATATAT
>JAOWBL010000017.1:2933338-2943723 GCA_028564865.1 Zenarchopterus dispar | reverse complement strand
TGGCAGAGATGGAAATTGACACACCCTGCTTGCATAATTTAACAGCCCAAAAAATTAATACTGCACACTTTGGCACAGAAACACTTTCATCACACTTGTTCTCCTGGATTCTCTTTTTGTCTTTTTTCCTGACACTTAGCTGCCTGCTGATTTTCAGGAGCGACTGTCCATGCACCTGGAAGAGTCTCCTCTTTGCCACAGCTACCCTGACTCCGTCTCAGCTTCTCTCATAGCAGAGGTGCTTGAGAAGCCAGATGAAGCCTGCAGCAGCAGCCAGGCGTCTCGTTCCCCCAGCCCCCAAACCCAAGACCAGGCTTTCATTCTGGAGAGACTGGGCCCAGGTGAAAGACTGGGGCTCCGTGCAGCCTATAAATCTGATTTGTACAGTAGTGACACAGCCCTCTACTGCCCTGATGACCGTCACCGTGAGAGGAGGCCCAGCATGGATCTTCATGGTCAGAGAAAGCTGCTGTACGGGCCCCAGAACTCCACCGACAGCACCCCGGATGATGGTTCAGTGGGGCTGAGAGCCGGCTTCTCCCAGGAGCATTTTCCCAAGTTCCCTGCTACACTAGGTGGAGGCTCCAGCTCTTACTCCAGCTTCAGTGGAGGGGGGTCAGAGGACAAAGGCAACGGCCCACCCAGCAGTGCAGCCTCCTCCCCCCACCATCATTCCCTATACATGGATTGGAGAGATGCAGGAGACTATGAGAGGAAGAGTGACTCATCCTGGGAACAGGACAGTCCAAGGGGCTTTGCCAATGCTCATCCCTTCCAACAGACGGAGCTGAGCCACCACCAGAACGGCAGCTCGCCAGTCTACAGCCGCACCATGTCCTCCTGTTTCAGTGAGCCCTATGAGCCACTTCCTCCATCCTCCTCCCCAAGTGTGGCTTATGGAGACAGTCGTCGAGGTAGCACATTAGCCCCTGAAGAGGAGGAGCTGATTGGTCGATGGAGACAACTCAGTGTGGAGGATTTGAGTGCCCACACCTACCGCAGCCCAGGCCGGGCCTCACCTTACAGCTTCTCAGAGCAGCACTTCTCCGTCCGCCCTGCTAAGATCCGGTTGGGCCCGCTCTACAGTAGTTTCCAGGAAGGAGCTGATTATTACCACCATGGAGCAGGTGCCATGGACCCAGTGTGGGTTGGTACCAGCCCCAGTCCTGAATGCAGCCCAGATCTCCGGCAGGCACACAGCCAAGCCCACCTGTACCGGGCTGAGGACAGCCACGGGTCAGAGCACAGCCTCTACCACTCAGAGAGCTCCAAAGAGAGGGAGGGAAACGTTGCAGCCGGTGGTCAGAGCACGGATTATGCAGACCCTAGCCCCAACAGCTCCACTGAGTCCCTCAACCAGAGATCCCTGGAGATGGCTGCAGAGCTGCAGCACTATCAAGTGGAGATGCACAACATCCCTCCACAGGTGACCCAGTCACCTCCACCGGCCCCGCCCCCTCCTCCCCCATACAACCAAAAATTTGGCTCTCTGGGGCTCACCAGGAAGGACAGTCTGACCAAGGCCCAGCTTTATGGAACTCTTCTGAACTGAAGGACTGAAAAGCCAGAACACACAAGTCCTTGACGTATTCAGCCACACCTTTTGTTGGCACAACCATTTCCTTTAAAATGGTTTAAGAAGCAGGGAGGAGCCAGATGATTGATGAAGATTTCACTGCTGCAGACCATTTGAGAGCCTTTGCTGTTTGGCCGTGGAATCGCAACTGTTTACAGTGCAAACATGCAGAAAAAGTGAGTCTCAAGTCGAGGGCTGGGTAAGAGGGAGCAGCCAGGGAAGAGCTCATGAACTCTTAAAATGTGTAAGAATGTGTCTGTATTTAAATTACAAATGTAAAAATATATACTATTAACTGAAAATTGAGTGATATATTTTGTATGTAGCTGTTACAAAAGAAATAGATCCAAAACAAGTGCAGATCTTCAGGTCAGTTCTCTTCAGTTCTATAATGCTTCTTTAATCTCCAAAGGGAAATTATAATATCATGGTAGGATGTTACCTCAGCATTATAACGTGACTATAAAAAGTTATTATGAAAGGTTACAGCTGCACTGGCTTCCCTGGAGCTGACCTTTGCATGTTTTGCCAGAAATAATGGACAACGATGCACAACATCAGTACAAAATATGATTACGCAGTCAGGAGAGTTGTTGAGGTTTGCTGGAAAGGAGGTCAGGCCTGCCATTAGCTACAACCTTCTACAATGACTGAATACTGAAACAACATTTTCCTTTGGAGATTAATAAAGTGTCATTGAACTGAACTGAATGGAATCTGTTGTTAAAAAGCATTGCAATTCCAATGCCTTTACTTTTGCCGCTCTGCTTGCAGTCCGTCTCCCCGTATAGCCTGACTGCCGGGTGGGGAGGCGTTGGAGTCTGGTGTACACTCCAGCAGCCACATCTTGTTGAAACAGATAATACTGCATACCGAATACTCCTACTGTTTCCTCTTCAGTGCTCCAAGCTCATTCATTTTATTTGCCAGTGATCCTACTTTTCCATGAAAAAGTGGTTTAAACCTATTCCTCCTTTCTCTCCGTTTCCTCTTGCTCTACGACCATCATATCTCCTTTTAACAGATTAGGGAAATTGGGATCTCAGTACGGGCATTTGTTGGCCTTTTTAATGCTCAATAAGCTGTTTCCACATGTAAACAACTCTCCTGTTGCCGTGGTTACTCATTGTAACATGTAAAAAAGTACCAGAAATACTAGCAGAAATCTCTTACACAGCACAACACCAAAACTAATGTGAGAAAATTTGTCAGAAAATCATGGTTTTAAAGGAAAAGTTCAAGAGGATACAAAGATACACAAAATATACCAAGACCTAGTGCAACAAGCTGCCACTAGCACAGTGCCCATATTGATAATTTTGATAATCTTGGAACATATGTATAAATTAAACACTGCAGATGGTATAATTGAAAACTCAGAGTTGAAATGAGAATTGCCCATAAAAACTGCACATGGATCAGTTTCAGTCACCGTTTTACTTATTTGAAACAATATTGGTCGTGCAGTGTCCTGAAAGAGAAACAAAAACAAAAGTATCCCAAAGGTGGAGGCTTTTCATTTTTATTCTGTTAATTGAATTTGACAGTATTGATTGGTGTGTTTTATTGTTATTGATGGAACTTTTTGAGACGTTAACATCTGTCTTAGCAGTCAGTATTACTTTATCACTTGCTTTTCGAAGAGTTTTTCCTGCCCCATTCTACCTCACATTTGGATGCCCAGAACCCCACTAAGCCTCTGTAACCCCTGTTTATTTGACAGTGATGCATGTTTATATATTTTGGTTGTTTTGTTCACTTAATAAAGCACAAATTACAGATATAAGACCCTTGCCCCCAGCATTCATTTAGTTTTAGGGGATTTAAAGTCTGGATGCAAGAAAGAAACATCATCTTTTACTATCACTACTTTCAGATCCATGTGATGAGTTATTATGTAAAGATTACTTAATCTATTTTGAAGTTGAAAAAGAGGGAGATCTTTCTTCACCATGTGGTGCACTCTTGAGTCACTGCAATACTCGGCTTTATCACTGCTGTGACTTTAAAAATGGGTTAGCAGAGAAGGATTTAGGCAAGACGATCAAGCTCAAAACTGCCTAGTTTGTGCTTAGCAAAGAGTCATCATTATGATAGTACTACTATTAAGATTAGTTGTACATCTGAGTTTCACATTCTGCATAATATACAGGATTACACTTCAACATTAGAGCCACCTGTGTATCACCTACTGAGGCTTCGGCACCACCTCAGACCAAAGAAACAGCCAGCCAACAGGTCAGACCCACGGCTTCCCAACACATTTGATTGCATATAGATGATCTGTGTTAATCACTTCACCTGTCAGCAGCGGTAATGTTGCGGGTGATTGGCTGGCTCTATTATTTGTCTCAGCTTTGGCATTCCAGCTGATATTAGAAGTGATTTATATGTGAGATTAAACCCAGTCACGATGCAGCAGCAGCCCCCCCCTGCATCACGGAGCTCTTCAAGACGCTACAGAAATCACTTAACAGCCACCCCTCACCTTTTCTTTCTTGGTATTACAAAACAGATGCCAAAATATGCTCATTTAGAACAGAAACTTAGTAGATCACCCTAAAATGAATGCGTGACCTAACCACAGAGGTAAATTTGACAACACAGTTTAATTTTTAAACCAAACTGTGATTTCTTTTGACATCAATGAGTATTTGAATCTTGGTAGGCTCACTAGCATAAAAGAAATCAAATAAAGATATTTGCTAGATCCAACAAATTGGAAAGTTACAGCGATAATTTTCACATCTGCTTGCATTTCCAAGTTTCAGTTACTGTTTAGACATTGGTTCCCCTCTCCAAAAGGCTTGTATCACAGAAGGTGTGAAGATCCGGCTTCATTCAGATGCTGTTTTGATTTGTGTTAAAATGCTGTTTTTATTTTTGTCTTTTCCCTGGAAACTTCCTGTGCAAAAAAGCAAACCAGTTTTCCAGAAAAGGAATTTATTGGACTACTGTAAGTTTGAAGAGTTCTTGCAAAAAAAAAGTAGCAATATTTCATCTTTCTGAACCATCACTTTGACAGGCACATATTCAATCTCACATCTTTATGCAATCTCTAATCAGCGCAGTGCAATGTAGCTCACAGGCTCTTAGTTATCACACTTCAGTGGCACAATATGTCATTCCATTAATTTTTTTCATGTTCAAGATGGTAAAAGAGTTTTCAAAACCCATCTCCTGCAGAATGGCACCCACAGGGCTGCAAGAGTGTATTTAGTCCTACAACACTTAAGTTCACACAGTTCTGTCCAGAGAACTGGCCTCTGCTTAGTTAGAGAGTCCAACCATCTTTGTACTTATGTTCCACAGTTTCTTGGCTGCCTGGCCATCTGTAGCTTTGTCCATCAGCTTTTCCTCCTCGCAGTTAGCGAAGCACTTCCCCGACACTCCCTCCACCTCTGGGGAGCATGCCAGATAAAGCGGTGTCTGAGCTCCCTCCAATGGACTCTTGAAAAAGACCAGCGAGGCGAGGTAGAACAGCGGCTTAGCCAGGAGAGGGATTTGTACATGTCTGCCCAGTCTGGTCCGCACGATTCCCGGAGTGAGAGCATTGACCGTGACCCTGCTGCCCTCGAGCTGACGAGCAAGCTCAAGCGTAAACAGCAAGTTGGCCAACTTGCTCTGGCTGTAGCAAAATGCCTTGTTGTAGTTCTTTTCACTGTTCAAGTCATCAAAGTTGATGTGGCCATATTTGTAAAGTTTGGAGGAAACCACGACGATGCGGCTTGGAGCTGAGGTCTTCAGAAGGTCCAGCAGCAGGTGAGTGAGGAGGAAATGACCCAGGTGATTTACGCCTAGCTGCATCTCAAATCCATCCTCCGTCTTTGTGTAAGGACACTGGTAGATCCCTGCATTGTTGATAAGGACGTCAATCTTGGATTCCTCCTAAAAAGAAACACACATTTAAACATTTTAGACTCCACAATGACAGACTAATAGCATCTGTGCAGCACAGATTAAATGAACACTTAGACAAATACTTCTACAGATTTACTCTTAGTGTATTTAAAATTGCTTGTGGCTTCATTGGTTGCAGTATTTACTATATTTGGGACATATTTGATTTACATTTACGGTGATTTAGAATTATTAATTCTTTTCTTAAAAAAAAAAAAAACTGATTCCATTCCACTCACATACATGCCCACAACA
This sequence comes from Zenarchopterus dispar, assembly GCA_028564865.1. NCBI lineage: Eukaryota > Metazoa > Chordata > Actinopteri > Beloniformes > Zenarchopteridae > Zenarchopterus > Zenarchopterus dispar. Next base: position 2,937,992 of record JAOWBL010000017.1, on the reverse strand, counting down.
CTTAAGTTCAAGGCATTGAGAAATAAAACAAATGTGGTTTCACAGGGAACACTTGGAGACACCGAGTGGTTATTAGAGAGAACTGTAGGCAAATAAAGAGAAGACAAACTAATGCCTTCAAAAATAATCCATGTTTACACTGACACAACTGTGACACTCATAATTACGCCAGTCCTTAAAAGATAGAGGAACGAAAAGAAGATATCAAAATGAACTTAAATGAACACTAAATCAATGCAATTTTTAAAAGGTGCAAAGACAACATCAGTATTTGTTAACTGATTATACTCTTTGTGGTAATCTTGAAAGCAAAATGAAAGAATTTTGATTAATCAAAACCCAGGATAATTTTCTACTTCACCTCAATCAATCTTAAACATTCTCCACAAGGCTTAGATCGTTTTTGTGTTTGTTGACACTTTTAATGAAATTTAAGAAAATCATTTATCTACTTTCCCATTTTCAATTTTTATTAAACTATATCTGTACTATTTTCAGTTAAAGATCTAACATATTATTTTTTTATGTACAGTGTTATACAATATCCTCTTGGTTAAATTTACACACATCCAAAAGTTTCAACAAGATTGAACATTTAAATTTGGATTTATGTACTATAGTAACCTGCTATGAGTACTACCATTGAAGTAGAAGAATGTTAAATAAATATATAGCCAACCAGCAATATTCTTTTCTGTGGAAATAGTATATTTTGCATGCTTTTGCTTGTCTTGGGGATGGCAGAGGTGATTGTGTGCTACCAGGGGTGTGGGATTTATGATTTAAGTAATAATTATTTATGTCTTTCTGTTTTTGAATCAGAACTTTTTATCTTGTTGGCATACAATCGAAATGCATTTTGATAGCAGTTTAGCTACGAGAAAATACCAAACCGTTGTTTGGCAATTGTTTGTTCAGGATCAAAACTTAAATTCAGCACCACGGACAGCCCTCTAAAGAACATGTGGCGTCCTTTCATAAAGTGGACACAAAACATGACAACCACGGCATCTGGATTGTACTAGAAACTAGTCCTTTCATGAGGTTAAATGTACTATCATACTAGTATGTGTTTCCTCACTTACTTCAATGACCTCCTCACAAAATCGTCGGACAGATCGAAGAGAGGCGAGGTCCAAGTGTTTGATGACCAGCTCCCCCTGCTCTGAGCCCGCTTGCCGCTTGATGTCCTGAGCTGCGTCCTCGGCGCTCCGTAGGTCCCGACAGGCCATGATGACCCGAGCATGGAGCTTCAGTAGCTCCTCTGCAAGAGCCCTTCCTATGCCGCTGTTAGCCCCGGTCACTATGACTGTCTTCCCACGCATGGTGTCAGATGGAAACCGTATCAATTTAACAGCTTTCTGCCGGGGGAATAAACGGCGCATAAGGAGCAGAACTCCACCGCCGACAACAGCGGCTATTAACACGGCAGTGGTCATGGAAACGGGACGACGACAGTTCTACAAGGACAGATCTGCTGGTGTTACCTATCCTAGTTACGAATGTAACCCGGAAATAATAACTCGTCTTGCGCCAACTCCACATAGTTCATGAAGTCAACTATATCAGAGTATTATTTTTAAATAAATATAGAGTTATAAAATTGTTAAATTTCAACCTTATTTGAAAATTCTAATGTATTCTATTTACTGTTCTAAACACCTGTTAAGTTTGCTACTTTAGTAACGCAGGCTGCTTGAAAACAACTTCCGGGTTCTTCACGTAACGGAATCACATTACATTGTACACTAAATTCAACATGACACCTGTTCACACCGTGTTCACGTATATAAAAAGACTGTTACATAATAAAATATTTAATAATATCTTAACTTTATGACAGAAAGGTTTTTCTATCAATAAATCTCAATAACATTGCAATCAACCTTTTAGAAATAGGGTATTTTTTAAATTGAAAGTCCTTGAACTTTCTTAAATATAAATCAACCACTAGGTAGAGCCAGAGGAACAAAAATAACCTTTGAGTATGTTAATTGACGTGCCTCGGGGTCCAAATGGCTCTATAAAGTATTTATAGTAACTCAGTAGTTGTTTTTAAAATCACTACTGTCACTGGGTGACAACCACGCGAAAAAACTTTGTTGAAAATTTATTGCAAACGAGGAAAAGAGTATTTTGAAGACCCCACATACGACTTTCAAATGACTCTAGCTGTGTCTGTATTTGCAATATGGCAGAAAATGCGGCAGAGCTATCAATTACGGAATTTTATTTTTTTTAAAAAAGAAAAGAAAAAAATAGTAGTGAGTCTTCTATTAATTTAAAATCTGTAACAACTTGACCCATGACTGATTTGACATAACTCCCCCCGGCTTTCGAAACTAAGATTTACCATATTATTTTCTAACAATCACATCTGGTACACAGAGTACCCTAAGTAGGGCTTTAGGTGTTGATTGTACTCTGAAACAAAATGACATTTAAAAAAGAAGGGGAAAAAATGGTAGGGGCTGGCTTTGGGTTGCTTCCTCTTTCATCTGCCTGTTTCCAGTTGGGTAACATCCCTCGTTTATTTCAGGGCTTGCTTCAGTTCCTGGCGATGGCTGAAACACAGACCGTGGGCAAAATGCGGTGCAGCGTCTGCAGTGATAGACTCCGTGAACGCCACTGAGCGGCTTCAGTATTTTACACCTGAATATATCTCAGCTCTGCTGCTTAAAAAAAAATCCCTCTGACTTTTCAGAAGAAAGATGTATACGCTCTTAGTATCGTTTCTTTTGTTTTTTATCTCCTCTATTTGTGAAGGTAAGTAAATCCTGGGAATATTACCTGCATCACTGTTGAAAACGACGTCAAATATTTGCTCTGCACTAAGCTGTTTGTGCTCCACAAGTTTCACAGTGGGTGCTGGTCTGTTTATTATTTATTTATTATTTTGAGCAACATTTTATAGCTTACTAATCGTTTTTCTGATCCACGTTTTATCAAGATGAAATGTCAGATGGCATATTACTTTTTGAAAAGTAACTTGTCTATGCAAATATGATTTGGCTGGCAGTAAGATTTTCACTTCTGATCTTGTTCAGAGTATAAGTAGCATAAAATGGCTAGATTTAAAAGAGAGGATACTGCTGTCTTTATCAAATTTGTCTGCTATATTGTGTTATGCAGAATAGTTCATGACCTTCTGAGAATATGGAAACAAGACAAAAGGCAGTCTGTGTTTCTGTGATTTAAGGCTGCTTACTGAAAGTATGAGAAAGCTGAGTTTGTGAGAAGAGCCCCAGGGACAAAGTGCTTGATTAAAACCACATGACGAGCAATCAAATGAATGTTCAGATGAAAGCCATCAAGAAACAGATCCTGCAGATAACAAACGCCAAACTGTTACATTATTTTTTGTGTCATATGTGACCTAGCAAGATTTGCACAAAAAGATGATCGTAAGAGGCAAGAAAGAGGTCATTCGTAACTTAACTAAAGTATTTTCAAGTACTATGATGTACTCCATATCCAGACTAAAATGTTCATGCCAATGTTTAGTCTAGAAATGTGCAATTAGCTTTTTGAAGATAAACTTTTTAAGGATCTTAGGGATAAGAAGGGAAGTTGGATCTAAGTATGTAACTAGCCTAAACTTAGGAATCAAGGGTAGGCTGTTTTTTAAATTTATTTATTATTTATTTATTTAAACAGTGGTTTACTTGCAGTTAACTTTTAGGAGCAAGACAGTAAGCTACTGCTCTGATCAACTACAGATCAACTGATAAGGGGTAGAATATTAAAAAGTGTATTTGGGATAGTGTCCAACAGGGAAGTAGTTTTTCCAAAATACATAATTATTGACATTACCTGAAGGAGGTCAATACAACAGAAGTGTAAATAGAGTATAAATAAAAGCTTAAAACGGGGGTAACACAGATATATAAAATTGTGCTGTCAATCGTTGGCACTGTTTTAGATGGAGGTCAGAAACAATTACTTTTTTCTCTGACAGACACAGTTTTATTTGCAAAAAAAGTTCATAAACTGATTTCTACTAAGTGATGATGGAATAGAATGGTACCATGCCTAAATATTGAAAAGTAACCTGAGTTTGTTTTTATTTTTCTCTATAAGCAGTGAAAACTATGTTGTTTTGGCTGAGAGCAAGGTTTTTGTTTTTTTGTCAAATTGAACCTGTCTTTCCTGGCTAAGTAACAGTCTACCAATGTTATCATTAAATTGCAGGCCATTCCCAATAATGCAAACAGACTTCAGTGGTGTCAATAAATAATGCCAGTTATGTGATTGTAAACATCTGGGGAGAAGCCCTCACCAACAATTATATATGGAGATGTAGGAAAAGGATGTTAACACTTTCCATTTTATTTTCTGATAGACACCCACAGAAGGGCATTATCAACTCAACTTAATATTATTTATAAAGCCCCTAAAAAATATAACAGTTAGCCAAAGTGTAAATGAAAAAAAAAAAGGCAGAAGAGGGTTCTGGGGAAATACCATATGTTACTTTGGTCCTGTCTGATGTTAAGACTAGAGCAAGGATGTAGTTATGAAATTGGGTAGTGTGGTTTTAGTGTGGTTTTGGTGAAGAAAGAATACATACATACATATTATGTATGTGTGTATATATATATATATATATATATATATATATATATATATATATATATATATATATATATATATA
>JAOWBL010000017.1:2912879-2924640 GCA_028564865.1 Zenarchopterus dispar | reverse complement strand
GAATCAGTGTCTTCCTAAAAGATGGAAAGGTTTTTGTTATAATGAGATTGTCAGGATGGAGGGATATATTTTTCTAATAAAATCTGTATTCCTGTCAGCATTGATTTTTTTTTTCTCTCTGTCCAGATGTGCATGCTTCCCGCCCTATAGTGTGCACCAATGCACTTTCATAAACCATAAGTGATGCAGACATTTGATCCTATGCAAGATCCCATGTACACAAGGATTTCTCCATATTTTTTTCTGAATTATTTTATATTATGTTCTGTAAATGAGATATCTGAATTTTCATGCTGAGGAAAAAAATTATGAAATTATTTTATGATTTTGTCGAAGCAGTTTTTCCTAATTGGTGAATTTCTGCTGATGTTTATTTCTGTGATGCTCTGTCTATTTAAGATGTTCTTTTAAATCAGATCATATCACTGATCTGTTGTCCTTTAGCTCAGATCATTGTAAGATGCTCCGAGTGTTTTCTTTTTTTTTTATGCCCCAATTCCAATGAAGTTGGGATGCTGTTTAAAATGTAAATGAAAACAAAATACAATGACTTGGAAATCTCATAAACCCATATTTTATTCTCAGTAGAACATAAACAACATATCATGTTAAAGTGAAGACATTTTTCAGTTTCATGGTACCGTACAATTTCATGGTAAATATTACACTACATTACATATTTGATTACATAAATTAGCATATAGTTTATTTTCAGTGATTTCAAGTATTTAAAAGTAATCTGACACAACCCTGGGGCATTTTGAGTTTTTATTTGTGCTATTTTTTAGGGCCGGTTTCTCAACCACATTACATTTGTCATACGACTCATTTATTGATTTTATTTATGTAGGAATTTTAAATTTCGCAATCAAACCTGTTTCTTCTTCTCAAACTGTGCCACTTTCATAGTCCATCACTGCAACTAAACTAATTTTATCTTTCGTCATAGATAAATTCTTGCCAATGAAGACTATGCTGGGGCCCAGATATGATGAACAAGTTGCAGAGGAGAACAGGTTTCATCCGAGCATGCTGTTAATTTATTTAAAAAGTCTAAAAGTAAGTAACTCGGCGAAAACAGAAAAATCAAACTCATTTGGAAGACTTCCTCCCACCATGTCTTCTTTCTTTTCCTCAGGTGAAAATGGGTTTGCTTGTGGATTTGACAAACACTACCCGCTTTTATGACCGCAGCGACATTGAAAAAGAAGGGATCAAATATGTGAAACTTCAGTGTAAAGGGTAAGAGCAGACTCAGTGGCACAAAATAAAGTTATTGTCTAGATTTTCTGCTTTGTAGTTCTTTTAGGTGATATCTGTTGATTGCTGTTCTTTTTTTTTTTCTCTCTCTCTCTCATTTAGCCATGGGGAATGTCCTTCTAAGGAGACAACAGGGATGTTCATCAGGCTCTGTGAGCACTTCATCGAGAAGAATCCTACAGAATTGATAGGTAAATACCATGGAATTTATAAAGTAAATGATTTCTGTTTTCTTGGATTTTTAGCATTCACCTTTTTTGATAGTAGGAGTTACACAGGTGCCTGCTTTGGTTGTTTTAATGTGAAGGCATGCATGTATTTGGTAAATTGTTTTGGTGGATATAAACAGCTCTGCTGAAGGAATTACCTGCACTTCTAGCGTGTGTCAAGAGAGACTATTCTTCATTTCTACCATCAAATCTTCATTCTGCAGTAACATTTGAAGTAGTGCCTTTAAGGGTGGTACAAACGGGTTAAAAAAACAGACTAGAGACAGATTTTGAGTAAGGTTTTGCTCACCATTATCAAATTGAAAGAGAAGCAGTACAGCACTCCATCACAACCAAGAAAGTCTGATTATTCCTCTATTTTACATATTCCCAACACGCAGAATCTTCTGCATTGGTGTACCTGCAATCAGATCAGGCTGCTTTGGAAAAGCCATTTGACTGTTTAAACCACCTGAACTCTAAACAAGAGGATTTTCTCTCACTGGTAACACTGTTATGTGTTAGCTGGCAAATATTCATTCTGCCTGTGTTGATTGCTTTATTTTCTTACTTAGAAAGGACATTGTTGATGTGGCTAATTAGCAACATTTTCCGTTGACATCTTTCTTTTCTGCATAAATAAATGATTCACTTTTCTGTTGTCAGGATTAAATTAACATAATAAAAGCATTAGATTCTCATAAAGCCATCACTTTTCCTGACTTTTCATGAGATAATCAATTTAGTTTAGTCAAAGTCGATGATTCAATGTTCATCACATTGTAGTCAACTTGAAATAAAATGTTGCCTAAAGCTAACATACTTTACTCTCATTCACTTTGGATCTGAAGTAATATTTCAATAGGTTTTGTGCATGTGCACTTCAACAGCTGTTCTGTAACTTCTGGCAGCTGTTTTCTATCTCTTTGTTTTAAAATTGTTTAGCCTTTTCTACAAAAACCTGAGTGATTCTTATTACATCACACCTATTGCTTTTATAAACTGTACCTATTTTGGTAACGAGTGAAAACCTATAGTCTGTTGCATTTTGTTCATAACATTTTTATGTGTGCTTTTCTATCAATTAAACATCACTTTAAATTAACATAAATAACTACTACTGAAACTACTATTTAGATTTTGTTTGCTTCAACCACAATTAAATTAATTAGATCTGTTACCATCTGTGTCCAGCAGAGGGCAGTCTTACTCCACATTTTTAATAAGGTAATAAATTGAAGTAAGGTTGCATCTTTCATTTCAAGATGTTCACATTTATTACCTAAATATTATTTATAGCCATCCACTGATGGTAAATATTAAACAGTTCCCAAGCACTGCCAGTGAACTACCATGAGCAGCCTCAGTTTAAACCCCCTCTAATAGTTTGAACTGGAGATGTTGTAGAATATTGGGATCACATTTACACAGGTTTGAAGCTTGTGTGTTCACTTACTGTCCAGCTAGTTTTAAAAATGACACTTGTGTCTGAGTGGTGAATTACTTTTAAAAAAAAAAAAAAGGGTTGTGGCTCTGTGAAGTGTAGAGAGACAGAGGCACTGCACTGCTGCACTAGTGACAGCAGGGTGCTCTCTTGTACTTCGCCCTGCTCTCAATTGCTGTTTATGTCTAACTGCAGCCTGACTTCTGAATCAAAAAGCCCGAACATTGGAGCAGATTGTACGAATTTCATCGCAGGAACATCCTGCCTTTAGCCAGCTGGTGATTAGGGTTTGTTGTCTCTGCAGTACACAAGTCCAAATTAAACATTTGGACATGTAAATGTGATGCTCATCCTCCAACACTGGTTTGTCTTCATCACTATCATTGGCATTAATGGTCAGATTTCCTGGACTGGGAAAGTGTTGGAACCAAATGTTTTAACTGACCATTTTTGAAGTTTGTACCCTACCTGCTAATGATTGCAAATTTTGGGAAAATGTTTAAAAATACATACACATATCTATCTTTCTTCAGGCTGTTTAACACACACACGTATCCTCTTCAAGTCAAAATAAATAGCAGGATTTTCTGTGTATTTGTTGGTCCTGTGTCCTTTTTTTTTTTTTTCCTTCACACTTTACCTCCTTGAATGTTTTATTAAACCCGCCGCCTCCTTTGTGTGACCAGCTGGCTGGTTTCAAACAGATTTTTGATGCAAGTGTAAAGACAAGACCCCCCTCCAAGGAGATTCATGCCACTTCTCAAAACACGGACTCATCCTTGATATATCTGAAAAAGCACAGATGTGAGAGATCACCGTGGATAAAACTGTTTTGAACTGCTGGGCTGCTAGAATAATGTACTCGCTCACATTATTCTATATTAAAATAAAGCAAGTGAAATGAGCAAGCTTTTATGTGACATCCATTTCCCTTGACAAAGACTGCACTTAAATCTTCAATAACAGTACTTTTTTCCCCCTCTTTTAGTAAAATGCTTCTGTTATACTGTATCCCAAAGGTGTTCACTGCACGCATGGCTTTAACCGGACAGGCTTTCTGATATGTGCGTACCTCGTGGAGAAAATGGACTGGAGGTAAGGGCTTTATGCACCGTGATCACTCAAACACAGCTAGAAGGGCACTTTCAGAGTCCTCACAATCATCTTGCTTGATAACTCAAACCACACAACACAATAATCCCTCCAGTGGGTTGCATAATTACTCTGGTTTCATTTTCCTTTGAGCCCATTTCTTTCTTTCTTTTTTTTTATCCCATTTTCTTCCAGTTGTAGCTTCATTTTTGACTCCACAAAGGTTTACTCTGTCAGTGTCAATTTATACAAAGCTTCATAAAGAAGCTGGTTGGTTAGCAGTGACCAGGCTTGTCACAGAGATGAATAATTTACAGCAGCTGAGCAGGAGTGGTGAGGATGCATCCTTAGTCAGAGGAGGAGCGGGAGTCTGAGAAAGCAGAATCTCTGGAGATACGGAGGCTGAATTAAACCCTCCCACCACCCACTATTTCCTGTGAAACGAATATACTGAGACCATTTACAGCTGTCATCCACTATAGTGTTTTGCAAGATAATTCCACTGTTGAATTGTCAACAGTGGGCTATTTTTCTTCACTTATCTGTTGGACTGTTGCTGGAAATAGAATAGTTTTGATTATTTGAGTTGTTATTAGGGCTGCAACTAGTGGCTATAGTCATGTATTACTTTTCAAGTCTTATTACCTGTTTAAAGACACAGATATGATTCCCTTGTGAGCATGGGGCAAAAATGACTAATTTAAAGGTAAAAGGAACATCTTTTATCATGTGTAAACTGTACTTGTGTTTACTGAGTCATAGTTATATGCAAAACAAGTGCACTATAAGTGGTACTGTACTAAAGTAGTTCAGAGGACTTCAGCATCACGTGACGCCATAATTAAATGTTGATAACTTGAGCACACAGTCGCACAACTTAATGCTTCCATGGACAGTTCAAGCTCAGTTGTGCATCTTTATTTTGAGTGACAATTTGTTGATTTGTTGACCTGCCTTTTTCTCAGGGGCTGAAATTTTAATTAAACCCCTAACTCAACTAAGCTTTTGTTCTTTCTGTATTAATTAAGCTGATGAAAGGTGTAGACTTAATTTCAGCAGTGACATTTATGTTTGAGAGCTTTTGCTGTGCACCCACCACATGCAATCAAAGTAGCTCTGTGCAAGTGAAACGGGCCATCTGTAGGCTGCAAAACAAAATAAATCCATCAGAAAGGGAGTGGGAAGTAGCCTGATGCAACAGATGGTTATTTGCACAAAAAAAAGGTTCTTCATTGGAAACTGTTTGCAAAAGGGTAAGACTGTTAAAGAAATACTCGGCAGATGATTGGATCAGCCATATGTCCGTCAGTCAGGCCGGAATAGCATCAATCAGACCGATCATCAAAGTGAAGCCAGATTATGAATCAAACTGCCTGAAGCTATTCAGGAGAAAACAAATCATAATAAATGTTGCTTTTTCAGTAAAGAGAGACTTTTCAGTTTAGGTGTAACTGATGCTAAAGCAGTATCCACAGTACTACTGTCGTTACACTTAAAACTCGTCAGTTGCTTCCAGCCAACTGGTTAAAAATGCGGCATAAATGCTGTTTCATCTTCTCTGAAGATGGAGATTTCTACGGGTTTTGTGTGAATCCATTTGCTTCGCAGGATTAAGCATGCATATTAGTAGTGGTCAAATGTTTATTAGGATTTAACCAAATCTGTCAGCTCAGATTTGGTTAAATGAAGCAAAACTGATTGAAAAGTAGCGTGACTGTATAGATGGCCAAAACATAAACCATTCTGTGCAAGCAAACCAGAAGTGTTTGAAAGTAGAATTAATGTAGAAATGGTTTATGGCAGTCACCAGATTTTAGCTGTGCAGCATTTAACTTGTGAAAAGGGTCATATTAAAGGCAGAAACAACGAATGTAGTCAAAACAATTTCTTTGGTCACATCTATGGATTCTGTTCTTCAGGGAGTCGGTATCAACACAGAGGTTTTAAATTGTTTTTTCTTTTAAGGTTCTAATAGTCCAGTTATACCAACACCCTCTTAGCAGAAAAAAAAAAAAAGCAAATTGAAGCTGTCAGTTTGCACTTTGAATTTAGACTTTCATCAAATTTGAAGCTTTTACTGAGTTTGTTTTTTGTTACTGTTGTGGTTTATGTTGAAAGTCAAAATCAAGTCTTGATCAAAGCTCATCATTGTGTTTAGAGATGAAAACCTTTTGTTTTTATATTTCATGATGCATAATATATGTAATATTGTAATCTTTAAATTGTCTGAAGGAATGTGTTAAAGCTGGGCTTTTGTTTGACAGTTCGGTTTACTGTGATCTAAGACAAAGGCAAACATCAGATCCTCATGTTGGAGAATTAGATTTTAATTAGTTATTGATTTCTAACAACTCTTTACCGATTTGAAGATTGGATTAATTGACTGACACATAAAGCACCATCATGAACAGTGATAAACATGTCACATTTGAATCAACAAATCACCAATGAGCCTGTATAACCTCTTAATATATTACACAGTTAACGGAACAATGTTAGCCAGTATTTCCCCGAAATAAGATCAATTTTTTTAAAAAAAGTTGCTGGGTTTGTGGTTTCTGTTAATCAGCATGGAGGCAGCAGTGAAAGTCTTTGCCCAGTCCCGGCCCCCGGGGATCTACAAGGGAGACTACCTCAAAGAGCTTTTCCGTCGCTATGGTGATGAAGAGGACGCACCCCCTGCTCCCACACTCCCCGAGTGGTGCTTCGATGACGATGACGGGGATGTGGACGATGACGGTAATGCGGTCAGCCAGGAGTCGGGCCCCAGCTCCTCTGGGTCAGCGCCTGGCAAAAGAAAGAAAGAAAAGCTTAAACTGGTAAGAGCTCTGAGAAATGATCCCTCTCTCCACTTGATACTGATCTAATGCAGGAGCATGCAGGGTCTACAGGGGGGTATCTTTTATAAGTATTACAAAACATGTTTTCTTATATACACTAATCGAGTAAAATTGATGAACAAATTGGAAGAAAATTGCACTTTCCATCTTCTCTACTGCTGCGTGATTTTGATTAGATAAAAGCTGTCTCTGCTTTTGTCAATGTGACTTGGTGAAATTCCACTTGCTTAATAATTTGGTTTTATTCTTTCAGCTTCAGTTAGTTATTTAAAGCTTGAATTTAGGTGACAGCAACGACACAGCATACAGTTGGCGTAAAGATAATAAAAGGAGGGGAAAAGTTAATAAAACTGATATTTGCTGTGAAACATTTGTTCACATTGCAACAGCAGAGCTCATTTTTACTGCATGCAGAGCTTACTGAAAACCTGAATCAAGGTGTATCAGAATAGTTGGGAATAACATGTTGGAGAAGAGAGCAGCAGCACCTGACTGTTGTTTATGCAGTCTCCTGGTTGAGACATCTCCTTCATCAGTAATGCTGGTTTCCCGCTCTTTTGGCTGTTGTGGGAAAAACAGCTGCTTAATGCACTGCTGGAGTATTCATGTGAAAAATAGAAGCGTATTGGTTTTTATGTGGTACGCAAATTAATAAAGTGCTTCTGAAACTGTTTCTCTTGAGTACATCTTTAAAAAGCAAACAATTCAGTGAGATATCAACAGTAAATTGTTACTCAGCCTTTTCATTTAACATCCACTATCTTGTCAGACTGTATATAGATAATAATGTATTTGATGTAATGTTTTGAAGGATTACGTTTAAAGGTTATCCTTTGAAACAGGACATTTTAGCACGAGTGATGATGATGATCTGACTGAAAACAAGTCCAGCGGATATTAATTTTTATATGCACTGTAACCCCACCCTAAATGATGTCTTCCTACGTCATCCATTTTAATCAAAAGTGTCATGTTGTGTTCAAGAATTAAAGCAGCAGAGACTGAAGTTGCTTTGGACATTTTTTTCCTGAGCTAGAAAATCATATTAGAATTGGGAAAACTTGAAGGCCTACCTACTCTGTTGCACCTGCTGCTCGATTTTGGAATTTTTTTCCTTATTTTGCCAATTTGATCTATTTGAGATCAGGGAGAACTTGGATGCCTTTCACACTGATGTTAATTCTGATGTAATGAGTCTTTTAAAAGGAGGCTGAAATGCATCAGTTATGTTTAATTTCAAAAGTTCTTTATAGGGTAAACCATTTCTAAAAATGACCACGTTGGACATATGGGCAAAGAAAAAAAATAAATCCTCTGTATTTTCGGGAATGTGATACCTGACAAATATTTTAGCAGAATAAAACATTTTGTACATTGACTGGGAATCAGTGTCAGCAGTTTACATCTATTTTTTTACTTACTTCTCTCTCTGCTAATACACTCTTTATTAACTCCATGTTTTTTTATGTTTGCTGTACTTGTATATAAAATGAGAAATGAGTTTTATAAATGCAGCTCACAGCCAGGCTGCTGCTGGTGAGGCAGCTACATGTGAATGATGGGCTGTTGAGTGTCTTGGCAACACTCTTCAGTTTTATCCACCCTCTTATATGTTCTCTAATAACTCAGGCTTTTGAAATTGCTTTTTAAGAACTTTCTAAATTGGCAATCATGAGGACAAGGTGGAAGAAGAGGTTATTGTTAAAATATGTATGCTGAGAGATTTTGTCTGTGTCAATGGTATTGTATAATTTCTTTCTTTTGTATTTAGTATGCATTTAATATATATATATTTCAAATATTTTTCTTATTTGGAGAAATAAATGAGCAGACCACCTAGCTCTATAGTCTTGATCATCTTTTAATAGAATTTCAATGCAGTTTAGACATGAAGTCTTTCAGTGAGTTTCTGTTTACTAAACTAGAATAGCAGAGTAATTACCTCTGAAATCAAGAGGCTGCTGATTACATTCTTGATCATTTGAGTGAGTTTGATTGACCTCACAGAAATTTCTTCTCAGTTTGTAATCATCAGAGATCATTAGATTCTAATGATCCGAAACCTTATTTTTTTATGATCGTCTGGCAAAAGTAAGCAACTCATATAATGAAAACCAACAAATGACTGATTCTGATTTTAAATTGTGACTCAGTTCGTTCGTTTATAAAAACAAACATTGTTTAGTTTAAATAAACTCAATGATTAAAGTCTAATCTTCAGGGTAAGTTGAAAATTAAAACTAATTTCAATTAATTACTTTTAAAACTGATTGTCAGATTTGAACTCATGTGATCCATAAGTTCAGTGCTTCTGAACACCATTTTATAATCTAATGTAATTACAAATACATTTGCCATGAGTATATTGAATATGTCCTATTATTGTGTAATCAGATCCATCATATATTTTAGAGGAGTCTAAAATTCAGCTGTCTGCTGGTTAATGGTTTGTTCCCTGAGTATTAGGGTTTTATCAGAATCAGTATCAGACTGAGACATTCAGTTTCAGCCTAAATTACCCTGAGTAATTGATGTTACACTGAGGGTTTCTGCTGATGTGAAAGTAGGAATGTTTAAAAAAATGTTTCAGTTCTTTTGTCCAGATTTAATGCATCTTCAGCAAACACTCGTGTCAGTTTTAGCAAAACTTTAAATGAGTTTTAGTGGATTCATCATTTTGATTTTTAATCAGTTGGCTCAATAAATGTTAAATAAGATTGTGTGTAGTCAGTTCATATTTAATTTAAATGAATAGTGACCTGATCTCGTTCTTTTCCTTTCATAATAAAGGGAACATGGTATTTCTCACTCAAGATTAAAATTTGGGTGTTAACTGCTTCCAAAATATATTTGCATAGCTTTATGGTTCAGAATAGTGACATTTACAACTATAGAGTTGTGCTTTGATTCAGCCCCTCACGGACACGTAGTGTCAGCTCCACCCCTGTTAAGGCACACGCATTAAATCAATACACAATCATGCAGAAGGAACAATTCCTGGATTCCAATCCCCAAATTTTCTGTGTTAGATGTATACTTCAAGAACATGGAGGAAGACCTCATGTTTGGACATTACCATAATGATCATGATGAATGTTGGTGCTGAAAACTCAGTGGCAGTTAATTTCACCAAGTAAATGTGGCGGCTGACTACTCGACCCCGGTCTATTTATTCTGTCTGTGGCAGCAAGAACAAGTAGCAGCACCACATCTGACATGGATGGAAGTGTGAGCAAGAGAGGAGAAAATGAAGGCACTCTATCACTTGTAATGTATTGGAAATAAGTGAAAATAAGAGCTGAAGCAAGTAGCTTCTTTCTTGTATTTTTATATAAATGTTTCTTGTAAAAATGAATAAAAGCTCTCTTTATCCACCTGTTAAAATTTACAAAGTACTGTTTAAGAGTGATATTTTGGAGTAAAACAACTCCAGGTCTGCTATTAAGGAGTGTAAATTGTTGGTGATCTTTGATCATGTCGACTTCTGCAGACATGATGCAATAGCGACTAGATGGAGATCCCTGTACAAACAGACCTTTTTATACTCTTTTTGTTCACATATAAAGTTAAAATGCTCTTGGTTTGTCTTAAGGGACCCGATTCATGCTGTCACTTAAATGGAATGGCATTCTTGAGTCTTTTAGAGGCTCATTTTGATGTTGCTCCATTAGCCCCTCCACTAACAGTAAATGCTGTTTTGCTGCAAACACATACAATTTATACATGCATAACTCAAAACTGCTACAATTTGTATTGTTTTGGTCCCAAATCAGAATTCATAGCCTTTACCACCTAACAAACGATGAAGGATGTTTTAACCTCTTTTTAAATAATGAAGGTCAGACATCGAAGATGTTCAATATTTTCCAGAGAGAGAAATATTTCCTGACTGAATTATACCCCTTAAAATAAAGATTTAATTGAAGCTCATTTATTTAATTTTTTTTTTCTTTCATGAAACTTGAGCATTTCCTCTTGATGTAGTACTGCTGATTAAATCCCCACAAAAAGAATTAAAATGTCTGTTACAATAATCTCACGTCCTGACCTGCAAATTTCTCAGAGTACCTAATGTCTCAAGAAAATGAAGTTGTCAGTCTAATGCTGAGTCCAACACAGCCATAATACTCAGCTGGTAGTAGCCTGTGGATGGCAAAAATTTTGATTACTCAAAATAAAATAACCATGATTCCACAATATTCATTAATTTTAAGTATACTGAGTACTTTATCAGGATAGGAAATGTATCCACAGTCCCATATATAACGATCAAAACATAGAGCATTTTAGACTTGATCAAATCGAGATCTGATTATGGGAATGACTTTTGAAGTCGTCAGAAAGAAAGCAGTTATTTTTTTAATTATAATTATTATTATTATCCTCTCTTTTGTCTCTGCACACAAGGATTCATAAAGCTCAGAAGCAGCTGTTTTGATGATTGAGGAATGAGATCTTTTTCTTCTGTGTGTAGGAGGGTTTGACTTTTGTCTTTAAATTCAATCCAAGCCCAACCTTCTATTTTCCGCCTCTTTCCTCCCAGGGCGCGGTATTTCTTGAAGACATCACAGTGAAAGGCGTCACGCAGGTCACCACTCAACCCAAGTTGGGAGAAATCCAAAGAATGTGTCAGGAGATGGCTGAGTGGGACAAGTAAGAAGCGCCGTAATTGCCCTCCTCGTCCCCTTCTGGGAAACTGTGTGTATCTGTGTATACGTATGTAGGTGTGCTGTGCTGTGAGTGACTCATCTGTCTCAGCTCCTTGTTTTTAAGATCCTCACATTTTCAGTCTCTTGGCAGAATCAGGAATAGATTTTTTTTTTCTCTCTTGTGAAGAAATATGCAGCTGCAGCTTTATTTTTATAATTATTTTATGTAAAATTGTAGAGAATCGGGCTGACTGCAGTGTTTTATTG
>JAOWBL010000017.1:2878577-2896713 GCA_028564865.1 Zenarchopterus dispar | reverse complement strand
TATGTGTTGTCACCTTTTTATGGGGAGTGATCAGCCTGGAAACTTGGGTTTGGAATAAACCAGCTCTTCCAATGACATCTTTTTCCAGTCACCGTAGGGTGCTGAAATATGACAAATCCCTTTGTTGCTCTGGAACTTCCCATGTCCTCGAGACAACAAATATCCTTCTGTATAGAGCAGCACCACTCTTTTGCTGTAATAGTTCTCAGTTAAAACCCTTCTTCTATGTTACCTTTTGTCTGGGAAACGGAAGGTAATCTAAGCTGCACAGACAAAAGGCAGACGACCGAACCCCAACTGCCGGACCCTTCAATCAGCTGTGATTATCTGTGACCCTATAATGTCAGTGTCAGAAGTTGCAGAATTTTCTTGGGAAAAAACTCAAAGATTTTCTGTCATCACTTTTTTCCTGCGTACGGACAGGGAAAAGATAGAATTTTTCAATAGTCTGAGCAAACTAAGTCAATTTGGACTGTTACACAAAGTTAAAAGTTTTGTCTGATTTCTTTGATTATTATTCTGAGTTCATGCTAAAACCAATAGTAATTATAATGTGGGGTTGTAATATTTACCTATTTTTGTTTTTAATCTCAAATTGCAACAAATTTAACCACTTCCTTCCACATTCACACCCTTAATCTGGATTTTTCTAATCCAGTTGAAATGGCTGGTTTTATTTTCTCAGAACCCTGTTTTGTCTGATTGTTTATTAGAGATTCTTCATCACCATTTTTCCCCTTTTAGATACATATTATCTCCTTGTTCTCAGTTCTAATCTGGCACAGGTCATATTTTAGAAAAAATAAGTTATTTATTCTAGTTAGATTTATTACTATCTTTGAATGATGGTCAGATTATTGTTTCCAGAGCATCGCATTCACTTTTGTCGTGGTTCCAGATGTTCAGTTGAGTGGCAAATTTTGACATTTTCCATGATTGACAGGTGCTGGTCATACAAGTTTTCAAGAATTCTACAATTTTTGCCTTCATTGATGTGACTTTCTGGCTCTCTGTATTGAATTCCTCTAATTTCTGAAAAGCAAACCCTTGTTATATTTATGGAAACCCTTGCATAATGAGAAATCTGCTATAAAAATGACTTATTGCCCTCCTATTGCTAATTCTGACTAGCCCAAGCTACCAACAACTCACCATCTGGGCACTCAAAACAGGAAGGTGGAGAGTAGTATTGCATAACTTCCTGTGTTGGGTTTTTTAAGCAGCAAACAAGAATGCGGTGCTTGTTTATAAAAATGATGTGGAATCGCCTGATCCTGGTACCTTATTTGTGTTTTTTCCTGTGATGGTATTGGGTTTGGAAAAACTTTGAAATTACAATGAGTGAATCTGTTGAGTCATATGATAATATCTGATAAGATATAAAATGGATAGCATATTCTAAGATTTTCCTTTTTTTCTGTAAAGTACTTTGTGATGCAGTTTTGCTTGAAAAATTCTGTAATTGAAGTTGAATTGAGTGTTTAAGCTTTTTTCAATGAAACTGGTTAACCTCAGCCACACATAGCTGTTTAATTATTTTCAGTGATTCTTCGTTTTGGGTTTAAATTAGTTCAGTTGTCAATCCATTCATGCATCTATGCTGAGTCCATCAATGTTTACATTTTTTTAAATGTATGTGTAGTAGGATGGTTTTACTGTTGGATTGTTTTAAGCAAAACTAACCATTTTCTTCAACATCCTGAGGACAGTACAATACTATTATAGTCTAAGACACTTCCAAACTGTAAATAAATTCATTTTCAATCAATTTGCACATCCCTGTTGGCGAGCAGGCGGACTAGGAGGCAACATACTGAGCTAGCAGTTTGCCCTTGGCAAGCCTCTGCTGTCGTCTTTTAAAAGGACTTGATAGATAACTTTGGATGGAGGGGAAGTGAGGTGATCATTATGTTCGTCGCCCCTTTTCCTCCATCGATCAGACGGACCACATAAGTGAGCTGACCCGAGGAAGGCTTCAGTGGTGAAGGGAATGTCTAGCATCTCCTCACGACTCCAACCGAGCCATCAGTAAAGCACTGTCATATTGATTCCTGAGGGCCATTATTAGCCTTCTCCATTATCTGTGGTGGCTGCGCCTTTGTACTCATGCTCGTACTTAGACCCATGGCCTAAAGTGACACCCAACGTCTCAGGAAAGTTGGGTGTAGCAGAGTTGGGGAGATGCTTTCAATTCGAATGCAATGAAAAAACAAAGTATTCCCTTCTGGACAAATAGTACATTTATCTGTGTGTAAAAAGTCAATTTTATTGCATTTTGTGAAGTTTGACGTAAAAATAAGTTGCGCCAGCTTTTACTCTTGTAGCTTTCATGTTGGGTGTGCTGCTGGGCACTGCGCCTCTTCAGCCATTCAGTGGATTGGCTGTGACTGTCACTGTCGGCCAGAGACTGAATTTTCTGCTCGTGCTCTGGCTGCAGAGTATTAACAGGGATTTTTGTCTTGCAGAGTTCTGTTGCTTGTCAGTCACTGGAGAATTAACAAGAGAACAATAATTGCATTTATGTTCCCTGTAATTATTTAATTTTTTCCTGACATCCCCACCAATGTGTTAACGTTTTTGAAATGGACATGTAACTGACTCAGCTTGATTAACAACTGAGCTGAAAAGAGTGCTTATAACATTCCCAGAGAGGCTTTTTCTTATGGAAAACGTCACCGACATCAGTTCCTTTTACTTCTGCCTGAGCAGTTTGTCTCCAGGTGCAGTCTGTAAAAGTGTTCTAACCTTAAGTTATTGCCTTTGCTGCATCATTGCTTTTAAGCCTCCTGCAGGAATACAGCGGCAAATTTATTTCAGTTGTTTCTCACTGTATGCCTTGAATATAAAATATATAGATTTGTTGTGCATCAGTATATGTGCACTATATGTCATAGCTCAGTGATAATGACTTTCTTTTAGAATAAATTGAAAGAGATTCAAAATGACAGATAAACAAATACTGGTGGTGGCTTAAAGACTTTTTTTCACACTAGACAATTCATCTTTTTGTGGAGAGATGTAATTAAGAAAGTTTTGAGATTATTTTAAAGTGTTTTCATATTTTAGACAAAATCTAAGATAATCTATATAAAAAACAGCAGAAACAGAATTGCTATCACTGACTGTGTTGTCCTTCGTATCGGCTGTTACACAGTCCAAGTCTCCATTTCATCAAACCAACATTTCCTACATGGGCAGGGGGATTCGTTTTCTAAGACCAATCGACAACAACATATAGTTCTAGTGGGGTTTTCAGCATTTCTGTTTATTTCTGTTTCCATTTTTTTCTGTTTTTTTTTTTTTTTGTGAAATGTGAATGGAGATTTGATGTGGAGCTGAAACGCTAATGTGGATGCAAATCACTTCTGTTTCAAATGGCATTTTATAACTAACATGGACTAGTATGAGTCTAGTCTTTAGGCTCACTTCATTAGTAAGGATATCATTTTAGTGACCACACATAAGATAAAATATGCTTTGTCATTGCATCATGGTACAACAACCCCCCCAAGACAGATTAAGCCAAAATGGTTGATATCATGATACAACAGAATTACTTTGATAGCTCTCAGACAGAAGCTATTTTCTCACTGAAAGGTGCATAAAGAACCAAAACCCATATCAAAATAGCTATTTGTATACAATTTCCAGAAAATATCCATAGGAAACAGGGTACTAAGCCTTATGTCATTTAAAAACCATCTCCAAAGTACAACACAGTAATGGAAGCATCATTTTGTTTTGTTTTTCTATCTTTTTCCTTCTTTTGAGACAACAGAGGCTTGTCAGGACAAATGAACAACAGATGCAGAAGAACATAGATCAGTCATGAAGGAAAAACAAGATCTCAAGCTGAGGTTGAAGCATCTCAAAAAATGAAGAGAAAAGCCTTTTTTTTTTTTTTTTTTTTTTTAAAGGGAGATAAAAATCATTAAATAATATGAGCATATGTTTGTAGGAGAAGCAGGGAAGATGTGGGAGTGTTTTTTGGTTGCCAGGAATGTCCAGGGTATTTCCTCTTCTGGTAGAGGATTCTGTAGTCAGTTAAAATGTCTGCTGAGAGAAAAAAAAAATCTATTGCTGGCTTCTTGGGAATATCAGCCATTAGTGGCAGCAGTACATTTAAAGATGACCTCAGATACTGTAAATTACTCATAAATATCATCAAAGTCATTCTGGCGAGACTTTGATTTGCACTTTGCCTGCAATTATCAAATCAGTCCTCACCTCTGTGTCAGCTTTTAAAAGTGTGATTGAACATGTAGACATTTAGTAAGGAAAATATATTTTTTTTAATGTCATAGTTGTGAACAAGTGCTCATGGGTTAGGAATTCAATTCAATATACACTTCATTTAGTGCTCTTGCCTTCATACGGCAAATGAAAAAGGAGGATACTGAAATATATGAAGTGGGTAGAACAAACAGGAGTCATGAATCCAAAGTTGTCAAAGCAATTCTTAAATTATCATGCAATGTCATCAAACATAGTGATTTGACAGGCGTGTGCTTTTTCTGAAAGGGAATCGTCTCTACCCACTCTTAGTGACTCATAGAGATGCAGCAACAGAACTCTTTAGAATAGCTTATTGTATAACCAGATAGACCATCATCATAAATTCCTCCCTATGACCAGGCGGTCTACATTTTTAGATATAAATCGGCTGTCGTGCAGTGCCAGGGAGAGACGTGTCGGCTCCCAATGCGGAACACAGGTGGAAGGTGGTGAAATAAATTTGCAGGATGTGTTCGAGTTCTAGTTCAAACTGTGTCTCATTTATTGGGTTTCAAGCAAAAACCTTCCGCATTGAACTCAGCATGTCACTTCATACTAAAATGATGGAAAGATGTTTTTTTTTTAAATGAAGGTATTTCTCATCCAGCATCCTAACAAAAACTGTCACCTCACTCACCACCCCCACACAGATTTCTAGAAGTTTTCAAAACAACTTGTTACAATAGAGCCCTGAATGTTATTAGGCCTTTTTTTTTAACTTTTGAAGCGTAAGAGCAGAATTCATAATCCGTCTGCAAAAGCTTCTTATCCAAAACTGTTACTTTCTTCTTTTTTATTTAAAAAAATAAATAAAAAAATAAACTGTGCCCTGTGGGAGGCAGCACATTAAACCAGATTTTTGTCACCATGCTGTATATAGCGTGTCCCTCATCATGCATGACAGAATTCCCTGTACTGTTGACTCTTTTACTTCTTCAGCCTCTCAGATGAGCAGGTATTATTTTCTATTGGTGCTCTCTAAACCTTATAGCTTTATATATATATATATATATATATATATAATCCCTATGTAGTTTCCAAATGCTCTCAGTTCAGTTTGCTCATAAGGGGGTTATGTAATTTTACCTTTCAAACCTCTTTTATTTAGTTACTTCTCTTTATAAATGATGCATTTCATGGATTTGTTGATGAATTATTTTCAGTTTGGTTTAAAGCAGCATCAAGGAGCTTTCGAAATGTTCAGCTCAGCAGATGCTCCTTTAGGTGTGGAAGTTAAGCTGCCTTTACGACACTAAGATTTGTTTGGTGTGCATCATTACTATCTGGAGCCTTTTAGTCGCCTCTCCCATGCCCGCTGTTGCTCTTGAGGTAACTTCATCGTTGTCGATGAGTGACATGATTCCATGAAGTGATACACAGCTGTCTCAACAGACAACTGGGACTGATGTCCACTGTAGCTCAGTGAGCTAGATTCATCCTTGTTGACGTGTGATATAATACCGTAAAGCGATATACGTTAGCGATACCAGTTGTCTCCAGACAAGTTGCAGGAGACAACTGGGATGGAAGTCCAAAGTTACTTTGGCTGGTTTTTGCTGTTAGTAGCTACCAAAGACTGTTGGAAACTATGATTCTTAAAAGTAATCAAATATTCATTCAAATGAAATCGAAACTGATACTATGAACGTCTTTTGTGCTGCTTTAAGATTTATATACGCTCACAGCCTATTTATTAGTGAGTAAATGTAATTTGTATCTTTATGTTGATTTGAAGCATCATCCTGGATTGCAGGTAATTTGAAGCTTTCATGGGTTGGGGATTTATGTTCTAATTTTGGAATTCAAGGATTTGTTTCTTTCTTAAACTAAGAATATGTTTGGTAGATTTTTGATTTAATGTTTGGCTTTAAAATGTCTGGGAATTCCAATCAGTAGAGTCTGTTTGGAGGGATAGACATTCGTAAATGCACTCCTAATGGTATAAATTGTGGAAAATATGAAAAAAATCTTATATGAAGACAGCTTGAGCTTTAAAGGATGTGTAAGGTGTACATGGAGTTTGTAATAGCCAGTCTTTCCTCTATGGGCGCCGTGGAGTCAGTATCACTGCTGATGAAAGTATTTCTAAGGAAATTTGTATTTACATATCAAGTTCAATCTATTATTGTTGTGTGTCAGAAATGGTCCAACTCTTTCTTTGAAGTAGCTTCAAACCTTCAACAAGTGAGGAGACGCACAATAAATGCACGAAATCATGGTGCCCACGCAGAGTTTCTACGCTCTAGATCAGAGCTAAACAAATTAAGAAAGAGAAACATGTTATGGTGATTTCACAGATATAATTAAGTTTTTTTTTTCATCAGTCACGTTTGCCTAACAAGATTTTTCTGTGTTGTGTTTTCCCGCTGAACAGTCGTGGACAGCACATGCCTTGAATCATCAGGACTCGCGGTACATCTTGTTCTGTCCTGATGACACAGCTGACAGATGGTCCAGAACGTGTGGGACATTATACCAGCTGTTGCTCCAAGAGAGTGTAGTGTGGTCACTCCTGTCAACCCCCCCTTCAAAACAAAACCAAACAAACAAATAAAAAATATGCATCAGTGAGGGTTAATCAAATAGCAGTTTTTTCATGATCTTGGTTAAAGTTGCCATCTCAAACTTTTTAAATCCACATTTAGCAAGACAGATGGACACAGGAAAAAAAAAAAGAACATTTCAAGGACATAGTCATGGTTCGTTGCTTGATTGCCATCAGATGGTCTATAACAACTTGACGAACATTTGGCCATTTCATTTTCAGCGAACACAAGGCATCCTCATAAAGAGAGCAACCAAAGGACACCAGGCTAGATTTTATTCTGTCTGCCTCTTGTTCCGTTCAATTTATAATCAATTTAGTAAATCTGCAGTGAAAGATTGCTTTGTTTTCTCAATCAGATGTGTATTATAGAAAATGTCATATAATTTTGAACAAGTATTATCCCTCAAGTTCTAACGGTTCTTTTTTAAAACTCTGTCTCCTTTTTTTTTTTTTTTAATTAAAACCTTTCAAATTAGATTTCCACACATTTGACAATATCGGACCAACTAAATTAGACATTTGTTATTGAAAAATGTCCTACATTTCCTGAATTTTCGTGAACTCCCTAAACATTTCAACCCTGCCATTCAATTGAAGAGAGTTGGAATGGTTCTCCGTCGGATGCCCGTGACCCAGAATAGGAAGAGACGGATAGGTGGTTGGATGAACTTGACCTTTTAATTCATAGTTTTATCTTGATCAAATAAAAGTGCGAAACAAATGGATGGAAATTCAAAGGATATTGGGCCAGCCTTTGTATTTCGGTCCCTTACAGTGGATGCCTCTGACGTGTTGAAAGTCTTTAACAGAACTGCTGTCCGTTGACTTTGAATGGGTTGATGTCAAGAGTTATTGAACCGAGTGGTGGGTCAATGGCGTAGTGACAGAAGCGTAGAAAAATTCAGCTTTTTATGCATTGACTCGTGTGTCAGCCAATCAAATTACAGCTACACAGCTATTTCTGTGAAATTTTACTTGTGCACCTAAAATTTGATTGGTTGTTTACTGCTATGACAGAGGCTTCAGGACCACTTATTGTCAAGCATTGCTGCAATGCTCCTATGTGAGCAGACTGTCATAAAACTATGATGGAAGCCAGACGGCATCACTTATGCTCTTTTCGAATAACAAAAATACAACTGCAGACATAAAAGAGGTCATGTTCGGCTTCCACTCTCTAGAATTGCAAACAGAAGACAGTAATTAGCTGTCATTCATATGACTGTATTCCTGAGACAGTATGGTTACAACAATACTCTGATTTTCCTCTATTTTGCTGGGTTTGTATATGACAAAAGGCAATCCACACTTGCAGTTCAGTCTAATCATCTCTGGTTATTGGCCATAGACCCCCTGATGAAATTGGAGCAGAAATCTCTTTCCCTTCCCACCTACAGTCAATATAAAGATCAAGAGAAGGGAGGTGGTCTTTATCAAACAGTCAGAGCGGATTACAAGTGCTCCCAACTCACATCTTCTTGCTCAATGCCTGTCAATATACAGTACAGAATATTGATCAATGACTTCTTTGTGTAGAACTGACCAAAATGTCACTGTCGCCCCATGTTTTTGACTTTTTTTTTTTCAGTATCTGTCTATTCCTTCTTGAAAAGGTTGCACAGTTTTCTGAAAACAATTCTTTAATAGGCCTCATCATCAAAATAAAAATGGAAATTTCAGGAGAGGCCATTGACACAGCACTACCTTTGTAGAAAAGTTTACAATAAATGTGCAGCACTAGTCAATTAACCAGATGCTTCATCTGCTAAAAATGTCTTAATTTCCTTATTTGGATCAACATCTGTGGTTGAAAAAGAGAGTAATGCTGAACTACTCCAACAGGTGAAAGCCAGTCTATCTTGCTAAAATAGTCTTCTCTTTCTCTTTTGACAGTGTTCAGAGAAAAAAAATACTGTTGTTTGATTTAATCTAACGAGAACAATAGTTAGATTAGATTTGAAACATTTGGAGATGTGTAGGAGTCTTGAAATTATTCTCAAAAAAATTTTTTTTTTGTGTCTGTTTTGGCAACAAAGACATGGAACCTTATTTGGACCTGGAGATACTTCCTCCCTCTAATAACTTGTGAGAAATACTAAATGTCAAATTGTTGTCACGCATTAATCAGGGGCAACTGGCTGACTTTCACAACTCGCTTCTTTTTTTTTGTGCACATAAAAAGTGAAATCTGTGAGTCATTGTTTTTAAGCCTTTTGCCATCTTAGCAACAGAGAGGATGGTAACTGTCATTCGACAGCAACGCCTTTCATCACAACTCCTCTGCACCATTTAACACCATCATATTCATGCTGTCGTTTTTCTTTTAAATTTAGTCTGTTCTAAGTTTTCACCAAAGCGTGGTCCACCAGATGGGTTTGATAGCACCTTTGCTCTCCCTCGGCATCCCTGTTTGGTTGAAAAGCAATGAAGGCTCAGGTTGGCGTGCGTAATATGTGTAGGCTAACTGACTGCCAGGCCAGTGTGGGGTGGAAGCAGTGGTTATAGTGGATTTTTAACTTTTGATGTTAATATTGCTTTTAGCAGAACTGATGTACCATGAAGGATTTGTGCATGCACTTCTTACTGCAATGCTGCGATGTTGGAATGCTACAAGGACGGCGTAAGTCAGTTCATTTTGTTCATCAGGGATGCAGTTATCTATATTTATGCCTGAAAAATCTGAACATTAAAATATTTTGTTGCTTACTGAAGGATATTCATTACTTTTACACATTTAATGTATGCTAAAGGTGAAAACGTTCTATAGTCTTTAACTGAACAGAATTCCCATGTCGTTTGGTTCACGGGTTTAGAAAAACAAGCATTCAACATGCAGGACTGTTTTTTTTTTTTTTTCTTAAGAGGTCAAAAATGGTTGGCGTATTTATTCAAAAGCGATGTGAACAGGTGTGGACTATTATGTATTTATTTCTTCAACAATTAAGCAGCTGAAAGGTCTACATTTCATTTGAAGCATGCCAGTTACATTTTAACACAGTTGCTGTGAGCTTGTAGCATGTGGTCGAAGAAGCTCTCATTGCAAATGAAATGGACTGTCTGCAAGCTGGAAAAACAAAAATCCATTCCATTAAAGAGAAGGTATGAACATTATGAGTGGTGGCTCCAAATGAAATCGAGATATTCTGAGAAAAGGTGGAGAAAATGAAGGCTCTGTCCGTGTTTTGGTATACAAAAATCCTCTTACTACATCCATATACTTGACTTTCAACAAGGCTGGGTCTGTATTGTTTATTAAGGAAACAGAAGATAGAAGCAGGGAGATGCTGTCAGCTCAGATTCAACCATATATAGCGACACTGCAACTCAATCCACATGGACAATGACCCAGAGCACACTACATAAGCAGCATGGGAGTTTTGGGGATAAAGAAGTGGAATAATCTATAAAGACGATGTATCCGATTGAGCCGGTTTTCGCTTGCTGAATATAAAACAAGTGCAGAGGAAGCCAAAAAACAACAAAAACAAATGGTTCATGGCCTGAAGCCATCAACCGTTTGTCCCAGAGTCACAGCAAACACATTCCCTGCAAAGGTTTTACGTTTTGTTTTATTTTCCTTTTTTATGTTTTAACAACAGAAGCATTTAAAAAAAACACACACAATTTATGAACTGCTTTTGAGAACTCCAGCAGGAGTGGAGGGTTTGCACTTTTTAGCATGTTTCCACCTAAATAACAGCAATAGCCTGAGCGTTCAAATTTTTAAGAAGCTTCATAGTTTTCTACATTCATATCTCCAAAGGCTAAAAACCAACATTCTTATTTTGGAATATAAACCAGGTCATTTCTTTTAATAGAAATAAAAATGATCTGTGACTAAAGTGTTTAATGCTCACCCAGTTACACTCCTTGTTTTCATTTAGCAAATCTCCTCCGACTTATTTAAGAGTCATACAGTCTCTCTGCTGTGAGAACATTTCTTATTCCTAAGTGCCATTTTATTACACTTGGTGAAAGTTTTACTCTCCCCTACGTGACCACTTCATTTACGCATTTTTATTGTTCTGAAATTATTCTTACATGCATTGCATCTCTTATGGCTGGGATGAATGTGTCTATATCCTTTTTTAAAAATAATGACTTTACCTTGAGTATAGCAAAGTATAAAAAGTTGTGTGAAAATCAGTGCACATTTAGATAACTGATTTTTGTTTTGTGTTTCAGGGGCAGCCAGTTGGCCAGTGTGATTTCAACATTCGGTTGTTATGCATAGAAAAGGAAATCATTTCTCCCCGAATGGAAAAGATGAAGGTTGGACAGATCGATAAAACCAAGGAGCCATTCAGTGTTCGAAATAAGCCCTTCTTTGACATCCACGCTTCACGCAAGGTAAGGTGGTCCAAGACAGATGGCACTTAGCAACATTAATTTGTCAGTCGTGACCAGTAATGGCCCATTTCAGCTTTTTCCACAAAGTAAAGCAGAGGAAGCCCAAATGTCTTAACTGTAGTTTTAGTGTCGATACTCAGTGAATGCTCCAACACCAGCTTGTAAGACTGAAACTCCTCATCAGTCAGTCGGAACTGAAGAAGCCCATGAATAAAATGTCTAAACCATAAAAAGAAGTCCACTTGCCTTCTTTTTAGTCTTAGACATTGTATGCTCAGGCAAAATCTATGAGTAATATCACAGTTAGAGGCCTGGGAGTTGTTTTCCAGGCTAACAGTTCTTTGAGGCCAAATTAGTCCCCGGAGAGGTGGCAGAACAAGAGCAGCTGACACACATCGATGCACCTTGATCTTCAATCTTGAGGGATTGCCTGACACTGAGACCGTTGCACACTGGGAATTATCAGGAGTAAGTTTAAAATGTGAGCGGCAGCAAGAGCCGACTGCAAGGCAGTACTGAGGTTTATTGTGTAAAAGTGCAATGACAGGAGGAAATATAATTTCACAGCCTTTGTTGAATACCACGTTCCCTTTTCTTGACTTTTCTGGGTTATATTTTTATAGTGTTTCCTGTGTGATTTGCGTATTATCATGACCAACATTACAATTCTAAGATGTTCATAAGCTAAAAACTTAAACACTTTTATTTTGACACTGGACACAAAGGTCTTGTGCTCAGCTCTCAGCTCTGTGGGAGGTCGTAGCACAATTCATCTTTATTTTTTTTGTCAGCCCAAGATCAGTCAGAAATCTTGTAGCTGCGCATTCACAAATAATCAAACTGTTTCTAAGGCTCTTCCAGCGTCCACTGATGTTTTTGTTCTTTGTAAAATTTTCATTATGAATGGCTGTTTTACCTAAGGTCTTCATTCTGAGCATTCCATATTTCTAAGAACTTTTATGGGAGATCAACCCCCACAGATGTAGGGGTTCATGTTGAAACAGATATCCTGGAAATGAAGTCACTGGAGCTGTGTGTGGGTTTTGACTGCCTTATTGTGTTCCTCTGAGACCATCTGCTCTCCATACAGTCCCGTCTCTGTTGTAGGGGACATTAACCAGGGGAAACTGGAATCTGGCTCATTAATTCATACGAGCACAACCCTCCACTTCATATCAATCACATTCC
This sequence comes from Zenarchopterus dispar, assembly GCA_028564865.1. Classification (NCBI taxonomy): domain Eukaryota; kingdom Metazoa; phylum Chordata; class Actinopteri; order Beloniformes; family Zenarchopteridae; genus Zenarchopterus; species Zenarchopterus dispar. The sequence goes on along the minus strand of JAOWBL010000017.1, from coordinate 2,884,352 downwards.
TTTTGGGGATATTTCAGTGGCATGCTGCAGTTGTATGATGGGTTTTGTCTGTTGCATAGCTGCTGTTTTCCATCTCCCTTACACGTTCAGGCTGACACTTCCTCACCAATTGGAGTCTTTTATTCTTTTTTGCTTCCTTCACATGTCCAGTGATATTACAAAGAATCCTTTTGGTTTCGTACAGTTCCTACATCAGAACAACAGGATATTATATTCTGGGAATTTCCCTCTTGTGAGGACTGAATTGACTGGGTTGAGAGAGCATGTTGAAGTAGAAGCTGATTGGAACATAATGCCGCTTAATAAACCAGCTGCTCTGCTTTGTGGTTAATTGGTTGTAACGTGCAGTTTTTAACTTAATTTTGTAAAGATTCGTGTTTAATATCAACGGTGGATTTGTTGAAGTGGATTAAACAGAAATCAAGGCTTTCCCTTATAGCATACATAGCAATTTATGGTATAAAAAAAATAAAGAATTAGAACAGCCACTACCAAAATAGTTTTGTGATGATGTTTATTTCCACAAATAGACAGAAAAGGGATGGATGGATGGATGGATTTTTTTTTTCTCCAGTGTAAACTGTGTCTTTCATTTGATTGCTGCTTGATTGTTGGTAGCCTAGACTTGTCATAGATGCAAAAATGTTGTTAGTTTTCCTGTAAAACTGTGTGGAAGTTTTTTGTCTTCAGATGGTTTCATATCATTTATGCCAAAGTGTGAAACAATCACTCATTACTTGTCTCCTGAAACTACTTCACAACCTCCTAACAGGCTAAGGCTGTTCAGGATCTAGACACTTAATATTTTCCTTTTTTTTTTTTAAACTTATTTTCTCATTTTAATTATTGTATTCAACATTGTGTATTGTCTATATGAAGGTATTTCAAAATTTCCATGTATACATCAAAAGTTCCCACATTTTCAAGCTCAGTTCATCCCTTATGATTTCAATGGTTTCCCATTTTTAATTAAGAAGACAAAGACTTTCATTTAAGCTCTGGAACGAGCTTTTCATTGTGTGTTTCATCAAATTAGTTTGGTACAGTGCATTACACAGAGAAAACATTCTTTATAAAGGTCTTAATTTCATTGAAGGATTTTTGAGTATTTAGTTGAATTAGGCGATGGATGGGTAGATTTTAAATAAGGCAACTGATGCCAAAGAAAATGCACAGGATTTTATTGATACTGGCTTATCAGCCAAAGAGTTTATTTGGGTGAAAAAATAAAACAAATTTAGAACAATTGATGCATCTATTGCTATATTGATGACTGCAATTTTCTGATTTTCCTCTCAATCAGTAGGTTAGATCTCAAAAATCAAAATATTTTAAATGTGTTTTTTAAGTTATCTGTATGCTTCGTGGTCATAGCAACAGCCAGTAGTGCAGCTTATTTTCAGTGAGAAGGTTGGATTTAAGGTTGGATCAAAAAGCAATTGGTAATATCTGTAAGGTCTTCGAAAATAATGTCCAAGGATTTTGAAAAGGCTACTCCTTGAAGTGGTCAGTTTATCCTATTACTGACTGAGAAATACAACCAAACAGATACAGTTTAGTTTCCTGTGAAGATCAGATGCCACTTAAACAGGTGACTCATTTATGTCTACTTACCTTCTACATGAGAACTGAAATGATTTCAGTTTAGCTTAATAGCTGCTATTTTCAAGATTATGATTGGTGGAAGAAAATCATTTCACATAATAACAACATTGAAATGCATACAAAACTGATGAAGAAATTAGATTATTCTTTTTAACTGGGATATTGTTACGAGGTATCAGGGTGTTTTATTAGTTGATGCCAAGGAAAGCTATCATTGAAAGAGTCAGTCGTTGAAGGAGATAAATGATCCCCATTTTCAGAAGTTGACTCTGTCGTACGGTCAGTGAACTGGTTGTGACATGTTTTAGTCAGAATATGACAGATACAGAGCAAAGGCTTCCCTTTCGATCATGTTTTTACTGCTCTGTTCATACCAGCCTGGAGTTAAAGGGGTTGTCTGAAGTCAGTTTGTGATGTTTTAGTAAGCCACTTAAATATATACTTTCAAGCACATAAGTCGCATCCCCCCAAAGTCTATGTCCCCTTCACGTTAATTTGAAATACAAAGACATTCTGCGGGAAATGCAGCCGATGCCACCTTTACCAAAGACGGGTGTTTGGGTAAACTTTGGTTTCTGCAAAGCTCTAAGATAGAAGGAGCAGCATGTGACTCATTTAACATGCACAAATAAAAGACATCTCTCAGAGTTGACCTAAGCCTCTACTGCAGATGGAGTTGGCAATGAAGGTTTTAATTATTCATGCACACAGTCATGCTATTGCATTTCTTTTTTCTCTTGTGGTTAAAGTTCGATGTCACCAGTTTTAATATACAAAGAATCCTGCTTGCAAATAAATATACCTTTCAAAATAACAGTTTTATAAAGTGTTAAGTGCAACAATTCATGTCTATCTCACATAAAAGAGAAAATGTGATAATTAATTGCACCTTTTTTCTCCAAAAATGATATGTAGCATCCCTAATTTTAAATTAACATTAAAGATTGTACTTTTGATTTAATTTCACATGGAATTTTACACTTTTTAAAGCCCTTACTGTTATGAGATGACCACAAGATAATGTGACGATAATGATCGCCTAGCTAAAACCTTATTTTTTACATAGATCTCCATAAAGTTAAGCCTCAGCTTTTCTTCTCTGCTTTCAAGTTTAGTTATTTTTATTTATTTATTTATTTTGTTGGACATGATGGTTTTTTAAAAAAATGACAAACCTTACATTTTCTTTGTACTGTTTAGTACAAAAAATTTAAGGTTTATCATTTTTTTTAAAATTTTTAATAGTATTGTTTTGAATCAAATGGTAAACCTCAAGAATCAGTAAAGGCTTGAATCACGTGATACCTGTAGTCTTCTTCAAATTGCATGTCGTCGTCATGCAGTTATGACCACCTGCTTCGAATTCAAAACAACACACATAGCGATAATGAAACATAGCTGTCTGAGCCTATCAAATACTCACAACCCGAGTCAGGATGACTGCGTGCTCAGCTGTGCAGTCGCCTCCTGCAAACAGCATCAACTTCAGAGTCTCAATAGATGGGTCATCGCACAACTGACTGCACTGTAAAAATGAACAGCCACTGAATGTGCTGCATTTTCATAGTCGACAAAAACACGAATGACCCCATTAAAATAACAAATTCATAAATTATTAGAAAATACTGTGAACATCGCACTGGATCCATTGAAAGCACTAAAACAGTTCATGATGTGTCACAACTTAGAGGTCTGATGTACCTCTGCCTCTGATTCTATTTAATTTTATTATTTTAAGTTTACCATGCCCTGGATCACCTTTTAAATGTGGATCACTTAAGCAAATAAATAGCAAAAGCCCCAAGGATTTAAAATGGTGTGTATAAAATCTTTTTTACTGGTTGATATAATAGTTCCGTGTCGAAATCTTTCTATGAATTGTATAAAATGAAAGACTGAACAACCCAAAGGAAGACGAGTATTTTATTTTCTAAGTTGCTTTTCTGTCCCTAAATAGTGCAGTTAACAGTGCAGCATCGTCTGGTTTAAATGATGCTGCATTTCAGTTGTGAGTTTTAGAGGAAGCTGTATTGTCCTAAAATCTGGTACTTTTTAGACATGTGGAATAGCAACATTACATTGCATTTCAGCAGATGCTTTTATCAGAAGCAACTTACAACAGAGGAATGCAATCAAGCCACATAGTAGACCACAAAGTAGGTCCAGTTAAGTCTGCATTCAGATAAGTGCAGCTAATGCCCCATTCACACAGGATTAAAATTATCTGGAGTTCTGCTGTAATTTTAATAATCACGGAGAACGTTTGTGTTTTGGATACTGTCCGAATGTGCCATGTCTCTGATTTGTAAAGTAAAAATTCCACCATAAATTACCAACCCCATTTCAGTAAACACTAGGGTCATGAGATAATTTTAATCCCGTCTGAATGCACATCAGTAACTTGGTGATGTACGGGTCGGAATCTTTAACAAAAAAAAAAAAAAAAAAACTCTCTTACCTTTTCTGCCTCTTTCCTAATTGTAGCAGTTGCGGTGTAACATTATCTTGCAATTTCAACCTATATCCAGTCCATATAGATCTGATCAAACTTATAGAAATTAATAAACATTAGGCTTAACACAGAGATTTTCTCAATATGCCTTCTTGGGAATTGAGAAACAGACAAGGACAGATGAGATGAAGATGTGTGTGACTGTATCACACAGTAAAAAAACTTTTTATCTTTCATCAAGCTCAAAGCCGTTAGGGTTTCAACAAAAGCTCCAGTTACGTTTGCTGTTGGGTTTACTGTCACCATGGCACTTAAAACATAGGCTAATACATCATTTTCTGATTTTGTCACTTCTCAAAATGTGACATGCCACTGAAATCTAACTCTCGAGTGTCTGCTCAGATGCTCTTAAATCAATGTTGAATTTTAACGTTAAATAAAAAGTAATTGTTTAATAAAAATGCAAGCTCTCGATGTCACTTCTGGGATCAGTGTATGTAAATGACGGTGAAACACAGACTTTGTTTATGCAGTTCAAATGCATGGAACTAAATACACGTCGGAGTGTTATTTTAGGATTAATGTAGGTCCAGAGGTAATTTTAGTCTAGTACGAATAGGACAATAGACGACATTAAAGTGCAGTTTAGGAAGCTGAAGAGAGAGTGCAGTTCACAACAAAAGGTGTATTTGCAGAAAAGTTTTCAAGAGCTCGTTGAATATAAATAGGGATGATTCTGCTTTCTTGTTCCACCATTGAGGCACCACACGAGAGAAGAGTCTCGACTGAGATCTTCTTGTGTGTGGAGAGGTCAAAGCCAGTCTGTGTTCTTGTGAAGAGTGGAGTGTATAAATTGTTGTATAAATGAGAATATTATGCTTTGTCATTTGGGCTTCATTTGAACAAATACTTGTGTTCAGCAACCTAGATTTGTTTTTAGGTTTTCAAAGACTGAGAGCCTTTTAACCTTGCAGTGCAAAAGGATCTTTGTACTGTAATTATGCAGTGTCGACCATCTCATTATTGTGACAGGTTGTCTTAAAGTGCCAGTTACTTTGTCTGTAGTTCTGCATCTGTTGATGCAGTGTGTGGTACCCAGGTTATGACTGGTGATATAATCGACTTCCTGTATTGCCATTTTATTGCATTTTAGTGTTTGAGTGGTGCAGCTGCTTACCTCCTCTCGGGAATGTAGTTTTCCATTTGAATGTCTTGCCTCTAGGTTCTTTGTTTTTCCTTATCAGAATATCTTGACAGCATTTGATTTCAGTTTTCTGTCTGTGTCTTTCTGCAGAGCAGTAATCAAACCCATGGCAAGTTACTGATTAGATAGAACAGACACCATCTACATCAAGGCATACTAAGATGATACGCTCCCCCACCCAATGGAAGTTGCACATTTAGCTTTGATCATGACGCATTTGTCATGGCTTCCTTTAAACAAACACATGCAATGTTAAAACATTCATATTAATCGACCATTGCATAAATAATTCACCAATATTTGTTGTATCTTCTTGTGTATCTTGTATTTATGTTGACGGAGTTGGATTACTGTGTGAAATTTTCTCTAATGCACGTCAACTATTCTCAGTGGTGCTTCAAGTCGAGCTTCTGTTGTGGCCAGTCCATGTGGGAAAATGTCTCATTCTCCTACGGCCTCTCTTTCACGATATGAGATCAATAAAGCTTGGCCTTGTAATGTGGAATATGCCCCC
>JAOWBL010000017.1:2834317-2878477 GCA_028564865.1 Zenarchopterus dispar | reverse complement strand
CGGTTGCAACCACATTATATTCCAATTTATTATGAATTGATTCCATTTCAATCCAACTCAACTTCATCCATCCATCCGTCTGTCCGTCCATCCATCCATCCATCCATCCATCCATCCATCCATCCGTCTGTCCGTCCATCCATCCATCCATCCGTCTGTCCGTCCATCCATCCATCCATCCGTCTGTCTGTCCATCCCTTATCTATAACTGTGTATTCCCGTTCAGTCATGGGGATCTGCTGGAACCTGTCGACAGTCTTAAGCTAAAGGCAGGGCTACACCCGGACTGGTCAGCAGTCCATTACAGACAAACTAATGCCAGTTCAATTAAAAAAGAGAAAGAGAGAAAAAAGAAAAGAAACAGCCCAGGAACCAGAAAAACTGCATCAAATTGTCACTTTGGTTCAGTCTGCTGTCATGAGCAAGAAGAAGATGACAATGGGAAGCGACAAAAATCTCCAATGAACAATTATATGATCTATGCAATCCACCCTACAGTGAATGAGATAAGGATAAAGAGAAAGTGTAGGCTTCACATTTGAAGCACATTTTGTATTAATATTTGCATGATGAAGTTATAATTGAATCGGTGAATTCAAGAAGGGCCCAGGTCCAAAGAAAAGTGCCTGGACTTGGGCCCTTCTTGAACTCACCGATTCAATTGGTTCTGTCATGTTGTTTTCACTTGGCTCACACCTGTTCTGATTCTATGATGCTCAAACTGTTGAAAATTAAAACTCCTGGTATGATTCTAGGCCTCCAAAAAGCCCTCTGAGATGCAGCATGGTGGTGCGACCTCAACACAGGAAGACTTCCTCCTCTGCTCCGTCTAGACCTGCTCACTTGACACTCGCTCTGTCTGATGCTTTTTCTCACCCTTTCCCTCACACCCACCCACCTTCTGTAGTCTGCCTCTGCTCCCCGTAGACTCCCCTAATAAGGCAACATGTGTTGTGACTGGCTGCTTCAGAGAACGATCGCCTTGTCAGCCAGCCGGGCGGTCGTGTTTACCACGGGACCGTCTCCGCGCCTCCTCGCCGCTCTGCCTTGTTTTCTTTTCTTACTCCTTCTCCTTGTCCTTCCCCCAAAGTTACCATTCTCTCCTTCCATCCCTTCCTCTTCTTTCTCCCCTCCTACAAGTTCCCTCCGACATCATTCTTTTACTCTGTTATCTCTGCGTTTTTAAATTCTTTGCTTTTCCCGTTTTTTTCTGCTTTTCCTCACTTTTTTTTGCCAAACTCACATTGCACTCACTCTCTGTCTCACTGGTTGCGTGCAAATTGAAGTAATTAAAAAAGGGTTCACAGGTCATTCCTATGTCATTTATTAGAAGTAAACATCAGACTTATCGTGCTTTCCAAGTAACTAAATTAAGGTGATCTTTTGGTGGAACAGCTGAAGACAACATCGGAACAATAACTTGATGGGAAATGATCTCTTTAACTTTGCTGTAGCTTGTAAAAGTGGTTTTCAAGTCTTGCTTCTCACCTGAACAATCTCTTTTGGTTTTAATGTTTGTATGCAATGACATCTTTTCTGAATGCTAATGTTTGAGCTCACTTACTTCAGTTTTGTGCACCCTGTGAAGGAAACTACAGCTTTAAATTGCTCAAAAAGCTGAAGCTTGCTTTACTTCCTAAGTCCAGATGTTGTGACCTGTTGTCGTACAACATCCTGGCTATCAGGAATATTTCTCGCTTTCTTTTTGCCTAAGTGACATTCTCTCCTCTCCATAAAACCCTGTGCAGTGAGAGTCCTTCCGGTGACTTCATCTGCCTCTTGATCTACTGCAACAAAACCTAAGCGTGAAACTTGAATTATGAAGAATTTTTATGTTGCAGCACAGGACGCACAAATGAGTCATGGACCCCTCTATAAAACCCAACCCGCAGGACATCGTGTACACATCACCAGGCAAAGTAACAACAATTTCCTGTGTGACTCAGATCAAAACATTTCTTAAATCAAACTTGAGCAGCAAAGCTCAGCAGCAGAGTCCCAGATAAGTTTGTAGTTTTTATTATTTATAGCCTGGCCATATGCTAATTTATTCCAGGACATTTGTTTTCCAATCAAAACTCTCAAAATCATGCAATGGTTATTTTTTGTGCAAGAAATGTTAGGCTGCTGCCACTTAGTGGGTGAAAGTTAAATATGACCAGCTGCACTTTGCTTCCAGTATCAAATTATTGAAACACTGTTCAGTAATGTTGAGTTCAGTTTCATATTTAAAATAGTCGTTAGCATTTTGCACCAAGTTTTAGAAACTTCCCCATTTAGTTTAGGTTGCACAGCTGCACTACTGTACACTGAAAAAATGCAAACATGGACAGACATGCATGGAAAGTGCACACACACATACACAAAGGGTCAAATGTGAGCTTGAGGCAGCCCAGCTGGGACCTTCATCCTCCCTCTTTAAACATTTACTCTGGCATTCCCTCTTTAGATGCAGATCTGCGTTCCTCTAAGCTGCCTAGCATCAACTTTGCCTGACGCTCTGCGCTGAAACCTGCCTGCTCTGCTCTTATATGGGTATCGATGAGCGAAGTGCGGCTGAGGAGAGCCACTTAAGTTCTGCAACACTCCGACAGAACACGAGGAAAAACAGCTACAGAGTAAGAGCAAGCAAAAGAGATGATTTCACGAAATGTGGCCAATGGTTACTTGATGATGAAGCTGTTCTTAACAACTGAAAAAAAAAGTTCATATCCTGTGACATTTGTGCAGTCTGGCACGTATTACTGAGAACATCTGCAACATGACTCTATTTATAGCTCTTCTGATTTTTAATGAGAAGTGGCCAAAAGAAAAATGAAACTGACTCATTAACAGCTTGTAAATTGAAATCCAAGCCGTTACATATGAACAGTGACTGTATCATTGTATCTAACCAATAAGAATACAGTCTTAGGGATTTTTCCAGGAACCAAATCTAAATCTGTATTTGCAGAATGCAACATTTTTATCAACATATCTTTTTAAAAAATATCTAAACTTACAAAATAAAGATCTCCAAACTAATCTTTGTATGCTATCATCAAATGCAAAACACAAGTGCAATAACTTGAACTCCGACTATGCCCTTTTTATGGTGCATGAAGGTGCAAACATACTGGATTTGATTTCAAATCAATTATTCTATAAAACTCTGGAAACATGGCCCACCGGAAGTCTTTCAATGGTTGGGTATACATAATATACATGCATCTATATGCATGTATAAGACCTGTATAAGACCTGTCCAGCTCCAAAAATGGAAAGATCATTTACATCAAGACATGCTGCATACAGGCTGTTTGGGAAATCTGGACAATTGATTAATCACAAAAAAAAAATGTGAATGAGAGTATGAGTCCTGCATTGTCTAAAACAACCAAACAGCAAAACAACCTGAGAACATCCATGTCTGGAATTTCTTCTCATCTATTTGGGTGGCTCTATTTATTCTCTCCAAAAACACTTGCACAAATAAAGAACGGGCTCCAAGAGTCCTCCAAGAGCATCATCTCTATTCAGTCCAGGAGGAATTTGATGATGATCTATCCATTTTTCCGGCATAATGGAGAACCATGTCACAAGGAAAAAGTTATAGCGAAGTGGCTCACAGATCATGGAGGGTAGTTTTTGGATCTGTGGTCAAGAAGGTCCCCAGATTTTAATCCCCTTCAGGACCTGAGGTGAAGTCACACAAAATAAATAAATAAGTAAAATAAAAATAACAAGGATGGTAAAGCTGAAAATGACTAATTGCGATTGTCTCAAGGCAGTAATGGAGCGAAGACTGGCCCTTTGTCAGTCTGGATCTGGTTCAGAAACTGATATCCAAACTAAAATGTGCACATCACAGTCAAGACATTTGCCCGTGACTGAATATCACAGGAGAACCACTCAGTTTGTTCTGGACAACCTCTCAGAGACAAAGCGTTGAGTAAGAATGTAAACAAATATACATTCAATTACTCAACAGAACGTTTTATTCTAGACGATAGCCACTTCATTTAGAAGAAAGTTAGACTCATATGTGTGGCAATCTGCAACATTGTTTGTGCACTAATTCCCCAAAAACCACCAATCACAAAAATATTCACAGCACTGTTGCCATTGTGCCAGTGTGTCTTCTCAAATGTGGGGAAAGAGTCTGGTGGCAGAAGGTCAAGCATGAGGCCACCCTGTAAACCTGTCTGTCCGTTTTGACAGGAACAGCAGGTGCAGATCACTGACCAACTGCTACACACACACACACACATTACAAAAACAAAGCTGCGGAGAAGTGATGCCTCGCCGGTGTTGGAACAACACACCAACTCATAGGGGCTGGATCAACTCCACACACATGCCAACATACAGCTATAATCTGCAGCTTGGAATGCTAATACCCCTGCGGTTACTTGAGACATGAACGCAAAGAAAAAAGAATGAGACTCTGTTTGGACGCAGCATTTAGTCCTCCAGTGAAGGGAACTTAAACCAGACACCAGAAAAATACTGCAGAGTTTTGCTTTGGTGCAGGATCGCTGAGACAAAATTAACATCAAATGTATTTTCTAGTATCCAAGACACATTAATAGTTGTGGTATTTATATTTAAAAATCCTAAAGTACCCTGACTGATGTGGAGGGAAGAAACAACAAACAAAAAACTAGTGCACCAGTGCAGTGACTGAGTCAAATTCTTCTAAGCTTAACAGAAAAGAAAAGAAAATTATTAACATAATCATTTTCTTAGCCATGAACCAAAGCGTTTAAATTTCTTTTTGGTGACCAAACATAATGCTAATCAAGATTTGTCAGTCAGAAAAGAACCATGTACATGTTGTGTTCTTGTTGATGAACAGATGCTGACAGCACAATCAAAACTATATGTTCTTCAGGTTGACTTCAACTCTGTTGTTGCATGAATGAGGTTAAATCAGCATAAAATCATACTTACGACTCAATTTATCTCCAAAAGTAAGGGACTTCAAAAGATGCTACACAAGTGAAGTCCATTTATCCTGACGACAGAGAGGAGACACCAGATCAGACTTAGTTCTTTAGTTGAAGCAAATCGGAGGAGACCGGAGGCGCAGGTGTGAACAGGTAGACCCAAACAGAGACTCCTGGTCATCAACCATGAAGCCCGTCCAACTTCAGCAGCCGACAAATATAGCTTGGTGCTTTCCCTCCAGCTCGGCTGCACTGGGCCAAATAAATCAGTCTAAGCAAAGAAAGAGGAGAAGGGAAAGGGAGAGGGAGAGAAAATGAAGTGGAGGGAGCTATGCAGGAAAGAGGTGAAAGAGGGGAGTGGGGTGAAAAGGGGAATAAAGCCGAGAAAGAAAAAAAAAACCACAACAACAAAATATTCCAATTGTTCAATTCTAAAACTAGTCCAAAAATTAGGAAAGTGTTTCATAAAATGTCCACGCTGCTCAATCAAGTTTGGGATCCTGGTCTGAGGGTGTTTAAACTGATGCTAAGAGTTGACACAACACTGAGTCCAAAAAGTTAGGGAGTGTGGGCCAAAGTCGGAGCCGGTAACCTCATCCCACAACAACCATGTATGGGCTGAAGAGAGCGGACTTGATGCAGCGGGATCTGCCATAAATAGCCAGGAAGCATCATGCTTCCAGCGCAGGGGGATCGGATCAGCTGTTCATACTACAGTCCAGCCACACAGGCCGGGCCGGCTCAGCTGAGGCTCCTGGATTACATTTACACTTGAAGCAGGACATGGTTTTATCATAACAACACTTGGAGTCGTCTCAGTCAGTTAACTAACCAAAACAAGTTACAGTGCAAGAAATCGTGGGCTGGATTTCTTGTTTATATCATAGTTTTGGTTTATGCAAATCTAACTATTAAAAGATGTTAAGGATAAAAATCTTACTGGTTTCTTATCTAATCTAAAACAAAAGACAAAGAGTTGTGATTGCATGACCACTATCTTATACTTAAAAATCAGGATTTATCCTCCACTGTTAATTTCATTACGCCAGAAACATCCATGGCTTGTCATGAGCCAAATAAATGTTAAGAAACTCAACTTTTGTCATGCTGACAGCATGAACAGAAAAGCAGGTTGTCCCTTTAATAAACTTGCAAGGAGCTTATGGTGAAGTCTGAGTTCTGATTTTCTTTTGCAGAGTACACTCATGTCAGCATGTGAAGATGATGAGTTGGTGTCCAGCCTACCAGCACGGGTCCTCAGGTGCTGTGGTGAGGGAATAGTTGGGTCCTCTTTCTGTTTATCTGTTCTTTGTTTCCATCTAGTGGTAATGGGCCGCAACAGCATGCCATGCCTCTTTTTGTCTCAATGTCAAATATGTTGCAGATAGTATTGTGATCCAAAGACAAGCAAGCATTAATGAGTTTTCATATTTCTAATCCAAATATTGGCTAAGAGCAATATGAAGCTGCTTGACAAGCTCACATATCATAGTATTGCTTCACTTCTGTGGTTGTTAACAATTCAGTTAATAAAGGACTATAATTTCCATTTCTTATTTACAAAAAGTGTATTGCGTTAATAGTTTATGATTAAATCCATATCTTGATGTCCCATATGATTCCATTTCACCCTGTATGTAAATACAATCAAAACATCTCTGCATATCATCATCTACTTTGCTTGTATTTCTTGTTCTTTCCTGTTTAGTTACAAGACTTTGATTTTTGTTGTTGTTGTGTTGAAGCTGTTTGGTATAAAAGTGTGTTCAGTTGAGGACAAAGAGAGCAACTGTCACGGTGGCATGAATGGAGTTAATAGGCCGACGGAGGTGAGCGGCGTGGACAGTGGCGTGGACAGTGGCGTGGACAGAGCTGACAGATATGAAGTTTGCTTACAGAAGGCTTACAGACTCTTAGACTGAGGAAGCTGGAAAGAAATGGCAGTGAGGTCTGCAGGATTGAGACAGACTTTCAGTTCAAGAACAATCCTCTTTCAGCATGAAAATAAAGATGTGCCCAAAAATAAAATGGGGTGTGTGAATGCTTTATTGAGCTAATATCAGAAATATTCCTGATCTGGTGATTGTCACCACCTGTTTAACATAAATGAAAGAGGAGTTAGTTGTTGAATAATCCTAATATTGTTTGACAGCAAAAATCTCAAACGTGCTTCCTGCAGATCAGGTCTGGAGGTGGCATGTGAGCTACGTGTTCAGTTAAATTTCATTTACTTATGCATATTGGGTTTATTTATTTATAAGTATGTAGGTGGATACTGGACTGTAATGCCCCGAGGAAGGTCTCTGAGTGTGTGTTGTTACTTTTTTTTAGTTTAATTTTGAATAAGATTTTCTGATAAATGGCCATATCAGTCTTTGATGAGCCAGGATGTTTGTGGTCATTGTCCTGCACTTTCATTGAGTCTGACCCTGACATTATGCTGTACAATTCCTCAAATAAATTCAGAATCCCGACATGCACTGGTACACACAAGTCCATACCATTGCAGACTCTGGCTCTGGCTTTTGGACTTGTTGCTAACAACAGGCTGAATGCTCATTTCCTCCTTTGCTCCAGAGTGTACAGCCTCCATTTATTTTTACAAAAAAAAAAAAAAAAAAAAAGTAAGCTGGTAATGGTTTATGAAAGGAAGATAAAAAGCTCTTCTTAGAGTTCATATGGGGGTTCTTATGTTTATGTGGCAGTTTGTGTTGTTACTTGGTTTTGGTCCTCCCCTGGTGGTGGACCGTCCAGACTCTCGTAGTCCCCAAGATGTCAGTGGAGAGGACGAGTCCCCAGTCCGCCATCTCCAGTGTCCACAGGTGAGTCGTAATTCCATATGGTCGGTGGAACCCGCTTTTTTTCGATGGTATTTCCGTTGGCTTCATCAACCATTTAAAGTAGAGAAAAAATTTCCTTAACCCGAGTAACAGTTAAAAAGGTTGTTTTTGTTGTTGTTTTTTTAAGGATCCGTCAAAATCCAGGTTAAGACAGAAATAATCTGTGTATCTGTGTTTGTTTGTCTGGAGCTGGGCAGAGAGTTTGGTGTTCCTGGTCTGCCTCTTCCACAAGTCCCACCTCCTACCCACCTGCAGTCAATTCCACCATCAAGACTCAACCTGCAGCAGCATAAAGGCTGGTTCATTTCTCCGCTCACCACCAGATCGCCCGTTTACCCATCCTGGTTGGCTCAATCCTGTTTGTTATTCTAGTGAATGATAAACTCAGTCTGTTTTCATTGTTGCTCCAGACTCCACATTCGGATCCAGCGTATTCCTGCCCTTTGTTCACATCCAGCTTTGCACCAGTCTCCAGCTCTGCTGCCTCAAATACATTGGACTCTTTTTATCTATTGTCTGCTGCCGTCTGATCCACCAGATCCAGTCATTATAACAATTGCAGACTTGTTGAGGACTATATATATATATATATATATATATATATATATATATATATATATATATATATATTGTTGTCAGCACCAGTGGTTTAACCTGAAGGTTAGCTCCATCTCAAAAATGAAAGTTAACCTGATCTCGATTATTCTGCTTTCAACAAAGTGTCACTTCAACCATTAGAAGGCTACTTTTCTGTGTGTAATAACAAGATTCTAAGTAATTTCTTTAACACAAGGAGACATGTATTTCACCCACCCAAACGGGAGCTCCCGTTGCAAACATCCACCAGCAGTTCTTCAGCTTGTCCAGTGTGTATCAGAGCTGAAGGAGCTGGAAGCCACGGCGAATCATTTCAGGACCGTTTCAAGTGGAAGTCCAGCAGTCCTGAAATGGTGGCAGAGTATTTGAATTTTTTTTCTTACATCTGTGGATGTGATGCAGATCAGGGATTGATCTTTCACAGTCATACTCCTTTGTATTGTATATAAACAGGAATCACTCTTGAGCAACAGCAGCATGATCGAGTGTACTCCCATCTGTACTTGGATTTAACCAGAATTCACTTGTCTGGAGCAGAGAACCGGTTAAGGAGGAATGTGATTTTACATTTGTTCTATTTTAATGCTATTTTCTATTTTTATATTCTGTTTTAATTTCTGCAATATCCTTGTGCTATATGGACATGTACTATTTGAGCTCAATGACTTATGGTATGTGTAGGCTTTCCAACCGTCATGGTTCAGAAGCACATTAAATGAATTTCTCTGTTCCCTCGGGCATCGTCATTGTCGTAGCAGATTTGCGTGTATCGGCTCTGGCCTCTTTAACTGAACATGGTAGATTTTCTGTTTGCTGCTCAGTCCTTAAGCAGAGATGGAACAAAAACTCCAGCCCTGGAGTCATTCCCTAACAGCTTTCATGTTGTTATTTGTGTTGTAAAATGTGCTTTACGGTCAGTCCAACTGTTAATATGGGTAAAGAAAAACAAATGTAATTTTATGTCAGCAAAAAAAACAAGATGACGTGTGATTGTGGTCAGAACACTGTTCCTGAGAAATCTTACACCTCTGCACAGTAAGTGTGTGAAGTTGTTGTCTGCAGTGAAACACCACACAGAAAGTTTTCATCTTCATCACTTTGCTCATGGGAATTTTTTGTAATTTCATAGTACCCATTAGATGCAATTTGAGGCACATCCAGTTGGCAGCTTATCGAAATGCGCTCTGTAGCTGGTGGTGGAAATCAAACCGACCTTTTCTGTAATTTGAAAAATGTCATAATCTTCATGAAAACCTATTTTATTGGCTCAGTTCTTCCAATTTGGCTCCTTATTGTTGTAATTTCCGTTGGTTCCTAAAGGGAGTAAATTCTGGGTGGAGCATTAATTGTGATTTATCAGTTCCACCTTTCAAAATGAGCCCAGTACTGGAAACCTTGTGTCTTGCTGCACCTCTTTGAAATCTAAATGAATTTTAATACCCAAAATTACTCTAATTATGGCAACTCATCAAGTTTGTGAACTGATGAGTGTTAAAGATCATTTTGTGCTGTTTTTACTTTTATAATGGCAGATATACTGTGCCTTCTTTCGCTTGGGTTCCTGGATTAATAAATGTTAAGACTGTTTGATGCTGTAATTATTTGTTTGTTTGTTTTTTGTTTTGTTTGTTTGTTTTTGTTAAATGTGGATACTGTATACCCAAACAAAGTAGTCACAGGGATGTCAGCCACTAGTTTTGGGAAATGGGTCCAACACCCTCCTGCGTTTCCTGATATGGTGAAAATATGTTAAAAACATCACAAAGAGTGTGAGGAAGTTTACTCAAGTGGTCCCCATGTGTTTTTGTGGACTTGGAGAACTCATTTGACTGTGTTCCTCATGGTATCCTGTTGGGGGAACCTAGGAGCTTGGAATGCTGGGTCTGTTGCTACAGCTATTCAGTCATCATACAAATGGAGCAAGAGTTTTGTCTGCATTGCTGGGAGTGAGTCAATATTGTTCCAGGTGGGAGTTGGACACCCTCAGGGACACCCTTTGTCCCCAATTTCCAGGCACAGCCAAGGGGTGAACCGGTTCAGTGCTGTCAGTATTTCACCTCTACTTTTTGTAGATGGTGTGGACCTTCTTCAGCTCTCACTGGAGCAGTTCACAGCTGAATGTGAAGGGACGGGGATGAGAATCAGCACCTCCAAGTCTGAGACTATAGTTCGTCAGTCAGTTCATGTTCTTAATCCTTAACAGTGGTCATTGAATAGTGATTCATGACCATTGTTAAGGATTAAGAACATGAACTGACAGGGCAGTGACTGTAAAAACGATTACTCTGCATTCAAGCGACTGAAATGAGCTCAGAGTTTAGGAGGAGCCAATTGTGGTGGTTCAAGGATGTGGTTAGGATCCTTGACACTTCCCTAATGAAATGTTTCTGGCTTGCTTCATGTACATATATATATATATATATATATATATATATATACGCATGTATGTATGTATGTAAATGTTTTTGTAACATTGACCAAAAACCACATGCCACATACAGTAACCATTACACTTTTCTCAAGTTGAAATATTCTTTAATTTACAATATCATTGCATGGGCAGGGGGCTTATAAGCCATTTAATGTCAGTAGTGTTTTTTCAGTTGGGAAGCACTGGAATTTGGGCAGGTGCAGTGGCACCATAACACAGAGCCTCAAAAGTATAACTCAAACAACTGTCTTCTATGTACAGCATTCATGACAACTACAAAGCACATTTTTAAGATGCTCCTTCAAGAACATAAAGAGAGACTTCTGAAGAGTTCAGAAAATGGTAGCAGATTGTCAACATTATCTTTTACCCTTTTATTTTTACAATGTCTGGCACTGATAGAAACACTGAATCAGAGCCATTTGACAGCCGAAACTTTTGGCTTTTATTGTAAAATGTGGCTTTTTCTCAAATGTTTATCAAAATGCAAAAAACATCTGTCCCACATCTTGGAAATGATGATGTTATCAACAAACTCTGGTGCCATCAGGCTTGAAAGGGAGAAGTGAAGAAATGCTACCTCCAATCTGACAAGAATATAAAACCCATATTGGATGTGGTCTTCATCGATTACATCCTCTACACATCAATAGTTGACTTAGGTTTAGTTCTGTATATGAGCTTCTCAGAATTTTTCTTGCAGACTAGAATTTCAAGAAAAGGTTGAATTCGTTCATGTTCGGAAGACTTAATGGCTATTGATTCCTCATTTGGGCTTAGTCTCAGAACTTCCTGAAGTTGGCTCCTTATGCAGAGCTATATGTGGCTTGCACATAAAGCTCATTAATCATAATTAATCTGAATGGCACCTGGTATTGGTGACTGGGATAAGAGCAGCTCTTTGCCAAAGACTGGCAGCTTTGACGAAGCTGTGATGGGTTTGCAGCGCTCACCTCGGAGCGCTGAAATGCCTTCAACTGTTGTTTTCATCTCCAGGCTCTCAAGTTTGTTTGACAATTTCCTTTTGCACTTCTACACATCTGAATGGGTTTCATAAGAACAACCACCTTTCTATAAATCAATGGAAAGACTTGTTGGGCGTTTTTTTCTTCAGATTTTTGTTGCCCACAGATTTAGTCTGTCATCTTAGATGTGGGATTAAAAACCATGAATAATGTTGGAATAATGGAAAGGGTCGCCTACAGAAAACACTTAATCTTGTTGCTTCAAAACACTGTCTGGACCATTTAGATGTTCAAAAAACTGAAACACAATGCTGTGGGCTGTTGTTGTCATGGGGATTCTTGGCAATATGTTGCTCACGTTCTCTTCCTTCTTGTTTTACTTGCTTTTTTGTCAATTTGAGGGCATTTGATAATGAGAAACATTTCACATTTTTTAAAGCCCTGAATCTGACATATTTATAAGGAATCGTTCTACTGTTTTCTACCCTTGTTCATAAGCGCCATCTTTATCTCTGCTAGTTGCATTGTAGGTAACACTACAGATTTGAGACAAATACTTAGTTTTTCAAACCCCTCTGTTTGTTGAGTCTTATGATTGAATTTTATATGTTTCAGATGCTGATATTATTGCTCAGAGAACAGCAGCTGAAACTGTCTGACAGCTGATATTGAACATTTGTTTTGCTTCTTTTCATTAGTGATGTTATTCCTTCGGAGGGTTTGTTCATATTCAGTCTTTTGCATCTTATATCATTTTTTCCATTTATATATATTGTTTCATCTAGTTTTTTGTTATTAAAATGGACCTGAGTGCTGCAGAGTCTTACTCCTGAGGGTCTGTGTCGATCAAGCTCAAAATGAAATGGAGGAAGGGCAGACAAGTAAGAGCAAAACAAACCACCTGTTTATGGAAATCACAAACTTTGAGCATTTATTCATCTTCGGGTTTTGTATTTTCAATGCAATAGACTGAAATAATAAGTGCTAATCCTCATGCATTTCCAATATTTGATAGAGGCAGCGTTTCTGTATTGCCTTTAATCTTGTAAAAACTCAAATATCAAAAGCTTGACGCCTCAAGTTTTTTTTGGTCTCACTTTCTGCTTTCCATTGTGACAAAAGAGACAAGATATTTGTTAGGACATTTTCTATGAAGATGCTCAGCTTTTATCATTGTGGTTTCATTGGGTTTAAATTGTAATATTTCCCTAAAAACTTACCCAGAACTGCCATCTTTTATTTTTTTAACCCTTTTGTGGTGTGCCTCATTGTAGTTGGGTGTTCCTGACTTGACTTGACTTGACAGTAAAAGGATAAGTTACAGCAGACCAACAGGATGGGAGTCCAAATGTTAATTTGGATTGATTTTGATTATAGTAGGAATGGGAGACCGTAAGAGCTAGACGACACTACCAAAAAGTAATCAAGTATTAATTAAAAGTGATATTTTAAAATTTTTAAAAATCCTGTCCTACTGTGAATAAGGAGACGTGTGATTGTGCCGCAACCTAACATCCAAGAATATTTATCTTCCTAAGATCACAAAAGGAACGGAAACCTACGGAAAACATTTTGGCAATTCACAACAAGAGTGAAATTGCTCTTCAGCAGTCCAAGTGTAAGCACACTTGTAAGCACACTTGGACTGATGAAGAGTAATTTCACACTAACGTCTTGCTTCATTTGTTTCTTTAAATTCACACGATACGTCCGTTAGTCCATCCATCCCTGCGGGAACCTCTAACCTCTGCCAATAGCTGCAAAGCACATCTTTCCAATGTTACTCACTGCATTATTTGTCTCACATACAATGAAAAATGTTAACTTCTGCAATGGATTTCCAAAATAAACTTCCACAGATTTCTTTAAATTATATTGCTGTGTAGTGAAACTATATAAACTGTAGTGAACTAAGTTTAGTGTAAAAGGTCTGCTCAAATTTAGTATAGTGTAAAATACTATGGGGGTATAAAACACGGAGAGACATCTTGATCAAATTATGTCAGTCGAAACTGAGTAAATTCTCAAAATCTCTGTAAAAGAGTGACATTTCTAGGAAGTGAATATCTGATGGTGAAAACTTGATCAGACTGCACTGTGACACTGTTAACACCCTGAAACGGGAACTATTTAGATGCGCTTATGTGAGGAATAGTTTATGTTTTTATGGAAAAGAGCCAGTCTTAAAACTGTCAATCTCAAACCTGTTTTTCTTTTTTGTCTGGCTTCAGCTTTTTCTGTATTTCTTATATCCTCTGATACTTTACTTATCGGAGGAAACCAAGCAAATCTGACCAAAAATCAAATCTCATCACGTTTTGATAAAAGTATGGTGAGGTGTTGATGTTTGAAACTGTTAATTTCACTGTGTTCATAAGACAAACCTGCCTCAGAGTATCAGGAAAATCTGCTTTTATTTCCTTATTTTTTGTGAAGTGAAACAAAAGCATAGGAACTGGCGTGAGCTTTTCTTTTTTCTTTTTCTCATAATCCTTTGTAGTATTTGAATCTTTTCCTCTGCTCTGCAGTAGTGCCGCGCAAGCTGGTTAAGAGTTTGGATGTCCCCGATAACCGGTGGCACACGTGTGCTGCCGTAATGAGCCAGATTTGGATGGATTAAGCACCAAGTGGTGATGGGAAATGGCAGCCAACATATCTCCCCTCACCAGCAGGCAGAGATCCAGCCCGTAGCGGCGCGTCCCGCCTGCCTGTGCAGCCCTTCACAGTTTTCTGGCACTCCGCTGTGTGGAGCTTTAGGAAAGCTTAGAAATCCTGTCACTGCTTTAGATCATCTACCCGTTCTTCTCCACATAAAGAAATATTTGTCTCATCTCTTTTCTTTTCTTTTCTTTTTTTTTGACTTCAAAGTGACGTAAAATTCTCAAAATGTTAACAGTAATTAATTACTGAGATGATGATTTGAGAAGGCTTAAATGTCTTTTGCAGTCTCCCTCTTTGATCTGCTTTATTTCGCGGCGCTTCTGTCTTACTTCCTCACACACTTCTTCTTTGCTTCCTGTGTGATTTCGGCCCACACTGTGAGCCCAGATGCCCAACACTCTAGGATCACATAAGCTCTTACTTTGTAGTGCTTTGCCAAATATTGGTGTTTTCCTGGCGACCATTGCTGTCAGACACGTGTTCCCTCCAAACCTTAAAGGTCAGAGTCTTACCAGTTTGCTTTGTTTTTATTTTTTTGCGTCAATGTGAGCTTTAACGGAGAAGTCAGAGATGTGCACTTTATATTTACTTTATTGGGTCACTGTATTGTTTATTTTAAAATCACAATTCAGTTGTACTTTTTCTTTTGCGTTCTTCCTTGGAGCTCAGGGATTTGCATTTCCCAAGCCTCAAGAATCCTCTCAGTGAGACACAGTCCCTTGACAAATAAACAACAGATGCTCAAATGTCTTCTTTGACTCATACTTGATCTTCAGTATCGTGTACCATTTTCATACACTTGAGCTTTGTTAGTGTGTTGCACTGATTTTTGTTTTCAAAGCAGAGTGTGATGTAATAAGTCAATGATCCTATTCAGCTCAGTAGGTGGAGATGGAACTGTTGCACTTCTTTGTCGAGAGATGGATCAAAGTGATACAGGCGCTCACATTGTGTCGGTGTTTGCTAGTGCTCATGTTTTAGTCAGAATCCTTTAGAACCACAACAGTCGTGAAAACTCAGTTCGATTCACAAGATTTAATATAGATTATGTGCTGAAGTCTTCTCTGCTTGTCTCGATGGTTTGCCGCTGTCGCTGCTCAGTCGGGTCGTTTCTACCTGAAGATAAACCACGGCAGTCTGTGGGCATTAATGTTAATGCGTCTTATGCATTTGTTTCATCTGAAATTCACTTTCATGTTGGCTTTACTAAGCAAATACCTAAGAGCAACAGAGTGGAAAAGTACTGCAGTGCAAGTTATTTAACTCCAGCTGACCCAGTGAGGAAGTTGGTGTGAACATCTTTACAACATCCTGTAGAAAAGATGTTATTGTTGCTTAGACACATGGCATATTTAGTCTGCATCAAGCAATATCTTTTAATCATCTTAGAGGGACATTTGGTTAAATAGAAAAAAATACGTTTTGAACTATCATGACTGGAGACCAAAGATAATCAACACACAGCAATGTTTAACAGTGAAAGTAAGAGTGTTTATGAATTCATATTGTGAAGAGAACTTGAGAATTAGGACTAAGCAGCTGTTCAGTCTCATCTCTGGAGCCATGAAGAAAGGTCAGGTGCTCAGATAAGGCCAGCTGACTTTGTCATATAGATATGTTTTCCTTCCCTAATGGCATGGGCTCAAAATGTGAAAGAGCAGTTCAAATAGTGTGACGCATCATTTTTACACACAGATCAGCCACCCCAGACTCCAGATCATAACTCTACTACAAACCTTTGGGATGTCCTGGAGAATATTTGACAATAGTCTGACACTTCAGTCATCATCAATACAAAACTATTGACCAAAAAAAAAAAAATAATGCACACATTTTAAGGAAAGGTAGTTTGATCACTTAGACGTTCACCTCTGCTGACTTTTCAGTCCCATCCAACACGTTCTCAGCTGAGTCGTGCTATGTATGTACATATCCTCCTGAGACCCAGCCTATACATTTTGTCCTCTGTAGTGGACATTGGTTTCTGGTTTATATACTCTGACTCATTTGAGCTACCCTACTAAGCCCCGATGTGCTTTGGAGAGGACATCCTGGCCTTTCAAATGATGCCTCATGTGTTTGGGTGGGATAAGAGGAAGCTTGTTTTTATCGTGATACAAAATATGAAACTGCAGCAAAACGCACATGCCAGAAAAAGAGAAAAAAATAAGCCAAATACTGTTGTGATATTGTGTGATTGCCTATGGTAATCATACATTTTCTTGTTCAGGAAGATGTCAGGAATTATAATTTGGTGTCAGTCTATTTTGATTTCAAAGTCTCACCGTTTATTACAGAGGAATTGTTCCATTGGCAACTATTGGAAGATCTAAAGCAAAATTATTTTTGTAAATTTCTAAATTATGAGTTGTTGTTTTATCCCCAAACAGCCAGAACATCACAAAAAAGTAATATTGAAAGACACTTTTTTTTCTTTGGGTCTCAGGAGGATAATATAGTCACCGATGCCTTCCTATGAAGCTCTGCTGGCCTATGACTTACGAGCAGCAGCTTATATTTGACAAGCCAGCAGCTGACTTTACCACAGATGCAGTCTCTCAGCTTCTCTGTACATTTAATTTTGTTCTTCTTGCTGTGTTATAACTGTTTTAAGCAAAGATGCTTAATATCTGATGGTTTCAGTTTCTAAAAATGTATGAATATTGCATGTTTCTCTGTTTTGTGCCATTGGTTTTTAATTATTTGTTTGGACTAAATATATTTTGTCAAACGGTTAAAGCATTTTAAAGGAATGTAGTTTTTTTTTTGGTAACTGTAATCTACAGCAATTTTTATTAAATTATTGGGAGTGGGGGGACTGACATACACACATGTAAGAGCTGATACAGTGTTTGACATCAGTAACTCTCAAATAAAAAAATAATCAGTCCAGCTGTCTGGAACAAAATATCCTGCTGATTTTTCCATTTTCAAGGGCAATAGCACTTGCTGAGGAAAACAAAATGATTCTCATTTGCTAACAATAAAAGTTCATCTTTCATTTCTGTCTGCACAGGCGACCAAAGAGCTGAAACAATACGACAACAAGATCATCGAGTGCACCTTTGCCAATGACAGTTGGGTGTTCATGAGGCAGAGGGTGGATAAGAGCTTCCCCAACTCCTACGACACAGCCATGGGTGAGACTTTGTTCTTCCCTCTAAAGCACTTATTTATTAATACTGAGCTGTCTGCTCTATCTGGGTCTCTATCAGAGTGAAAAACGACCAGTCAACCTGCGATTAATGGCTTATTTTATCTGTGTTTTACATCAGCTTCTGTTCTTTGTTAGATTTCTTCATTATGAGATTTTGTGTGTGTGTGTGTGTGTGTGTGTGTGTATTCTGTTGCGTAAGATTGCGCGTCTGGCTTCATACTCGGTGCCCAGGACAACTTGTTTTCATCGTGTCTTTTCTTTGAATGAACAAGTTAACATTTTGCTTTTTGTTTTTTTTTGTTTTTTAAAGGTATTTTTCTCTTCTAAACAAAAACTAATTTTTCATGATATATTTTAGCAGAAGAGAAACATAAAATTAAATAACTGCTATTGTTGTGATAATTGAAGTTCAGCTGATAATTACATCTCTTAATGCGGCGCGGGCTACAGAGCACAGACGCTGCTCCAAATGAATTTAAATAAAAAGAAAAGTCATTAGTGACTGACATTGCCTCTGGTTTTCTCGTTCTCTGCTGTGTGTTGAGACTCCACAAGAGTGGAGCTGGAACTCTCTGTCTGGACTTAAAACAATGCTGACTCCTCTGAACCTGCCTTCTCTTCATCAACAGCAAATCAGCATGTTTTTCTCAGATACACGGCAAGTTGTTAATGCATATGTCGCTTTCACCTGTCCAGATGGCACTTCAGTCCCCTGAACATAAGGTTTAATATAATTTAAACTCAGACCAGCAAGCTCATCTTTTTAAACAACAAATCTCATCAAAGCAGCAGCAG
Source organism: Zenarchopterus dispar (assembly GCA_028564865.1). Lineage (NCBI taxonomy): Eukaryota > Metazoa > Chordata > Actinopteri > Beloniformes > Zenarchopteridae > Zenarchopterus > Zenarchopterus dispar. The sequence goes on along the minus strand of JAOWBL010000017.1, from coordinate 2,860,103 downwards.
AGGACACGCGAGAGAACGAACGACTGTACAGACCCGTCAGACTGCTCCTTAAATCAAAAGCTTTAGGTTATCATTAGTCCAGGGCAAGTTACTGTCAAAATTTATTTCTCCACAAACCCAGATGTGATCATAGACGGTGTATAAAACAAAGATGCAGCTCCTGTGACATCACTCTTACACACTACAGTTATGAGGCATTGAGCTCATAATATAGTTCTTTTCCTTGATTATTTGACATAAAAGGGTTGATCTGAGCGACAAACATTATTTCCACACTTTACACAGCCCACCTGTCTTACAGGTGACATATGTAATCCATAGCTTTCAATCTTGATACGATGCAGGAGTGTGCAATTCCAGTCTTTAAGGGTTGTTGTCCTGCATGATTTAGATCTTTTGTTTGTTTTTTTTTATTTAACACACCCAATTCACATCGAGGGATCATCATCAGCTTCTCATCAAGGTCTGCACAAGTCTGTAAAAGACACATGCATTTGTGTCGGAGTGTATGGAAGCAAAGAAGCGTCTAAAACACGCAGGACGGCAGCCCTCAAGGACTGGAATTGGACCCCCTGACATAATGGAAAAAATACTTTTGGTTGTCTTGCTGATAGAAGTCTAGATCCTAGAATAGTGATTTGTCTGACCACAGCACACATTGCCAATTTGTGATGGTCCATCAGAGATGTGTCTGAGCCCAGGGATGTCCACGCTGCCTCAGGACAAGATGAACATAAGACAAAGTATTCCCTTACCCATATTCTTATGTCAGCTATTGATGAAGGCAGTTTTTGATCTGGTGCCATCTAAGAAAAAGAAGATCAACGATGCCCATTGACGGTGTTCAGACTTAAGCTTCCCCTCTTGTCCTGTATTCCTCAATATTCTTTGAATCTTTTAGTGATAATTTATACCCTGGGGGGCAAAATATGCTTATCTATCCCAGGAACATTTTCAAAAAATGTTATTGTTCTCATGGTTTTGCGTACAAACTGGATATTTCCTGGTCCATCTTTGCTCCTGACACTGAGACCTTATATTAGCTTGATCTACAACTGCAGTCACAAGACTCTACCAGCATTTTTTTTCTTATTGAGTTTTGGATTGTAGATTTAAATCTAGTTTTGTGTTAGTATTATTATTATTCTGGTATTTATCACCTAAAACAAATACATGCATCATGTATGCAAAAAAAAAGGAAAAAATGAAATGTACATAAATATATAATAAAATCTTTTAGATGTAGCATATTCATAAATAATTATTGGCTTATTCTGGTGCTTAATAGAGTTTTAACTTTTATTTTGTCTGATTTTATGACCTGTGAAGTCAGTGTTTTGATTTATACCCTTATTCAAGTTTCCTATTAATTTAATTCAGGTTATGTATATGGCAACATTTCACAATAACAGAAGTAAACTCGGGGAACTTTATAGAGAAACTAAGCAAAAGCAATACAACTCCAATTAAATACAGCCCAGTTTTAATCCATTTATACTGTGATTAAATCCAGTTCATTATAATTCTTATAGTACAATGAGATTACAGATCGCATAAAATTTTCACTTAAATTTTTATCCTGTCCTGAATATTAATGTAGTAAAAGTGGAAAGAAAAAAGACTCCTTTTTGCGAGCAGAGCCAGTGTATTTTCATTAATGACGGCAGTTGTGACATATTATACATATGTGGAGCGTAAAGGACAGTGACTGAATTCATGTGCACGCTGCACCGAGAAGCGACAGTAGTTTGTCCATAATGTTAAAACAAGATCACTTTTACCCTTCGTTCCAAGATGAAGTTTTATGTGCTGAATTTGGACAAGCATCTTTATGTGTTGTTTGATATCTTTTAAGAACTGTTTTTCACCCGTTAGAGGAACCAAAGGTTTAAAAACTAAAAGATGATGAAGAATGAATTCAGATTTAATCTAGCTCACTAATAACCTTTGTAAGTGTATCATTTAATCTAAATGTTGACATCACTGCACAAGGCACACAGGTAGAAATTGAAGCAATAAAAACAGAAAACGCTTTTGAGAGAAAATTTACACAAAGAATGAATTACATTGATTGAAGAAGATGAAAAACACAGTCCTGCGTTATTGAGCTGTAGATCTTGAGCCAGACGGGTTTTGCTGCCTTGAAAGTTGGATTGCAGATGTGCTTTTTTATTTTATTTTATTTTCACTCAAATCTAGACAGATAGTATTGAATGTCTCCCCGAGCTCGTAACACTTTTCCCCTTTCGGAAACTGCAAATAATAATGATGAGTGTGATGTTGGTATCGTGAAGAGAGAGCTATTTCTAGCACCCAGGTCTCAGAAGTAAAAGTAAGTTTTCAGTTCTTAATGTGAGGCAGCTCAAAGTTGGAAAACTTTTAAGGTGACATATAGTTTGACAGGAATTGCATTTACAGTTGGCCTGAGAACCATAATCTCTTAGGTTTTAGTCGGTTTATATAAACTGGTTAAGTTGGTCTTTTTATCTAAAAGAAACATGAACTCATTGTTGCTGGAAAAGCCTGTCATCATCGGTGTAGTAACGTCCTTCCTCCGGCATGTGTTTGCTTTTCTCCCCCCAGCTGTGTGTAAAAGCATCCAGGAACCCGTCACGAAGGAAATCCTTTTGGAGTATCTGGACCGCTGCGCTCAGGGTGCCCAAGCCCAGAACCGGAAACGCCCATCTGACCCGGACTCTCAGCTAATGCCCCCTCCTCCTCCTAAAAGACCCAACCGGGCCATCCCCTAGCCCACAGCTGGGCCCTCTGGACTGCCCCACAGTCACGGTGTACATCCACATCACCAGCCACAAATCCCTTAGGGAAAAAAGAAAAAAAAATGACAAAAAAAACCATTTCAAGGCTTTCTTCCTGCATTTGCTTCATCAGCCTGTACATGTAAGGACTGGAGAATGACTGCCTCAATGTGACTTGTTCAAACTGTAGACTTCTTTGTAGCTTTAATTGCTTGTGTTCTTATTAAAATCCTAAACATGATGCTTAGGTTCTTTTTTAAATTGTTTTTCTATTTATACATTTTTTTTTAAGTCTCAGCTAATTGGTGTTTATCATCAGGGGGATTGTTACAGCTCCAAATAACACCTGGCAGATCTTGTTTACACTTTTGATGACAAGTTCTTTAGTTTGATTTAAAAAGGGGAGTAAACATCATTAAACCTCAATCTGCTGTCTTTATTTTAGTTTTTGATCGTCAAAGATCTCATTAAGATTAACACCAAGTTGTGTGGGTGTGAGGTTTGGATTTACCGTATTTAAAAAAAAAAAAAAACATTTTTATAATGGTCGTCAGTCTGTGAATAAATGTTTTCAGATCCACTCTTCTCACACAGATCAGGAGATCTCAGTGGTCTGCCTCAGCTGTGTGAACTTTTTGTTTTAAAGGTCACACTAGAGGGAGACCACAGCGTGATTTTACAGTCTTTACAAACAAACAGAAGATGTGAAAACAGTGAAATCAAAGCACAAGGGGGTGACTGATGAATGAAAAGAACAGATTTGTCTTTTTAAAAATTCACTTCGCTGGATCACCTATATATACTGAAAATTAGAGTTTGCATTTTATTTAGTTGTCCCCCAAGTCTGGTCATTGTTTGGTTAAAAGTCTTAGACCCGTGGTTGCCCACTGCTGTGCTTTCACAGACCTTTCAGATGGACTAAAGAGATGTGTCACCCAAAGCTCCTCTCATGGTAACTTCAAAGCAGACTTGGAGCCAAAGGCATAAACACCATTTTCCAGCTATATATCTGTGTCGCCCGCTTGGATCACCTCCACAAAAATCTGTGAAATTATGTTGAGAAGTTGGTGCAGCCTCATTTAATCCCGTTTCTTTTGCCTTTAAGCATGACAAAAATCATATAAAGGATCTCAGTGTTTGGGGAAAACATCCTCAGATAAACAACAACTTATAACCTTTATCGCCATTCCATTATTGCATGTAAATGAAGCCAAAACAAGAAATGTAGGTAAATACTCCAGAATGTAAGTCAGGAAAGCTGGAGCCGGGTGCCTTTAATTATCAGGTCTTTTGGCAAAAACTGAACAAGTCTGGTTTGTTTGGACTGTACTGTCTAAAAAGAACGAAGGAGCAAGCTTCGCAATAACCGCCTCGAGACAAACCACAAGATTTAAAGAGGACTGTCCTTTTAAAGTTAAAGCAAAGTGAAGTTTTGTGGTCACTTGGGTGTTTGGCAGCAGAAACCTCTCCTACAAACTGTCAAGCACGGCTGTGGCGGGGTAGTAATTTGGTGTTTTTAAGCCTCGGGCAGCTTGTTAACCATAACAGTCGACAACAAACTCCTCTGTATGTCCTACCAACAGCTAAAGTTTAGTCAATAAATGAGATAAACACCACGGCAACTACCACACCAGCAAATTGAGATCAGAAACAAGCTTTTGGGAAGGGATAATCAAGTGCAGACCTGAACTACACTGGGGTTTTGATGTGCTTTAGTTTTTAATTCAACTTACAACTCTTTTGTAACTATCTCTGCAGGGTCCTCCTTTGCTGAGTATTTAAAGACTTTGACACTTCTCCATTTTTCAAGTGGGGTTTGTTAGGGGTCTTCATCCATGGCTGAGAGAGATGTGAATACTGGACTCTTGGGTACTAACATTTTTCTTTTGTGCTTTTACATGGCTTTAGTCACTAAGTTATTAATTGTAAGCATTTGACTCCTAGACTGCTTTCAGGTTTTGTGAATGTCGTCATGATGGTTAGTTAATGGCTATGAATATTTATCCATGCTTTTTATTTTCATTACTCCAGTGCCTTCAGCTGTTGTTTCCATTTAAAAGCTACAAATTATGTCGGTGACGGGAGAAAATTAACTTTGAGGCCTATCTGTATCTCAGCAGGGGGCTTTTACAAATTGTTGCAACAAACATACCTCTTAGCATTGTTAAATCGTTCAACGTACATTTAGATTTAATTTTAACTACCCACATTCATCTTAACTTTGTGCAAATCAATGGACTATTCCTATTTTAAGCTGAAAGTTTCAGCTGTTTCAGCTAGATTGATTTAAAAATATCAGTCATGACAATCTTTTGGTAGAAACCGCAACAACAAAAATGTGATGCAACATGAATAATCGCTTTTAACATGTTTACGACTACATGACTCGCCAGATAATGGTGTCAGTATCCAACAATGAGCTGATTCCCACTCTTGTTACAACACGAGCACTTTAAACAAAACAACACATTAACTGCTCCCAAATGCTACAAAGGAAACTTAACTTTCCAGTAAATCACACATCACACACTATGGACTATAATTAAGTGAAATTATAAATACTATTAGCTAATGTGATGGTGGAAAGATAATCTTTCCTTATTCCCTCTCGCTACTGCACAGATACTCTTGATAGGCTTTATATTGAATTAAATTTATATTAAATTAAAACATCTCTATCAGCACTCCTCAACAGTTGGCAAACTTTTTTCGTCTTTTTTATCCTCCAACACAATCAAAGGGTTGTTTATTGTGACATTTCTGGATAAACCAGTAGACTCTGTTGAGTGGATGGTTTTAAACTTGTGGTCTGAATAGTTTACGCTAGTGCAGAAGTAGCCTAAACTTATATTTCTTCTTAAAGCCAGCAGGGGGAGCGCCTTTAGTGGAAAAAGATTTTCGAATACTCATAAGATATATATCAATAATAAAAACATATCTTTTACTTGATTTAGTACATTGGTACAGATGTTCCTAGTAAATCCTACATATGGTCTTATTCATTAACTTTAAGGGTGCACTCACTCCACACTCAGGCGTGGTGAGAAAGTGGCATAATAAATGTAAAACTGTGAGCATGCTGTGTCTGATGAGAACAACTAAAAATCCAAAATAGTGTGTTGAAGATGTGTGATGTGTATGGGCAAGTGGCGGTTGGAGAGGGGGGAATTAGGATGGAGGGTCAGTCATGCCTGAGTCTGGCACAATATAACTCATCTAGTGTAGGCGTGCCATTAGGTCTCCAGTTCAAGACCCTGCTTATCTTGTAAATTATGGTCTGCAAATGGTGACTGCTCCTCCCCTTTTATAGCACTTTTTTAACCTTGTTGAGGCTCCAAATTATGGACACATTTAGAGTAGCAAATGTAAAGCTATAAGACATGACTATCCTGAGACTCACTCAGATCTTCACATCCCTTTTTACAAATGGTTAAAACCATTAGTCCACTTGCCATTACTACACCTGTCACTTAGCAGTCACTTTGCAGACTTTGACCCTCCCTGTGGTACTTGTTCAGCATCATTAATGACATTTACTTTAAGGGCGGAGAGCAGAATCAAGTCTTCAACTGTCTCCAAATATCGTCTGTAATTCCCTTAATGCTGGTTTTCATATACAAGCAGTATTCTTTTACTGCTTGTAAAAGAATACTGCTTGTAAAATCAGACTCCTTTGTTTTAATCAAGGCAATAGGTCTGTATTCAAATTCCTTCAAACAGACTTTTTATTTAATTAAATAAAGTTTTTTAATTAAATAAAGTTTAAGAGGATAATATTTGAGCATATTTAATGCTCCTCATCTGAAGTCCCTGAGGAAGTAAACACAATAAATACAAATATACAACTGCCTTGTTAAAAAAAAAAAAAAATCTTCCATCAATAACAGTCATTTTCTTTCATTTTTTTATGTTGAAGCTTTGAGCTTCAATATAAGAGGCTTTGCAAAAATGACATTTTAAGCAAAGTACCTCCATTTTCAGGGATTAAAAAAATGTTTGGATGTCTCTCACCCATCCACCTTCAGTTAGTTGAGTAACTTCACATCTGTTTTATTTCAAATCTATTGTGGTGGGGAATCGATTTAAAATCAGAAACACTCTTTCATTGTCCAAATGCTTCTGGACCTGACTGCAACTGTGTTTGGTTTCATTTCACTTTTGTTTCTGCAAGATAACACATCTGAATGAGCGTCCTCCAAGTGTGGTAATTCTTTTGTATTTATTTGCGGTCTGTTCACAGCTGAAAGCTCCTCCAGCAGTCATTTCCACCAGCTCTTTATTTTGTTGCGTTTGACCTCTGATCTCCCTGTGAGGACAGGAAATAGCTGATATTAATCGTGCTCATTGCTGTCCCTTTTTTTTTTTCCTCACTCCCAACAGGAATTTTTGTCACCGGAAAACGTTTTAGATTCCTTCCTTAACCTGCTGCTCATTTGTTCTCCCCCTCACTGTAATTATGAAAACCAATGAGTTATATGCCAAAAAGAAGAAAAAAACAGAATAAAGGGATTCCATCAGTGTTAATCCATTATTTTACTGCATTTTTTATAAGTGTGACCTTCAGAACAATCATTTTACCAGCATTTGTTAGAAATGTGTTTCAGTATGCTACAACGAAGTAGGACAACTTATTTTTAGGCCTAAGAGTCAGAACTTGAGCTTATTTTAAGATTATGACGACGATACGTGGTTAGTCACACCGCGTGGAGATCAGGACTCAGAATCAATGTTTGTGACTGTTGCACAAAACCAGAGTGTAAAAAGTCATGCCTGCATGCGTGTGAGTTTAAACTCGTAGTTTGCTGGCGCCTGAGGCGACTGTTCTTCTTATAGCAGAGATGGATGAGCTGCACTTCGAGGGCTCTCTTCCCCTCTGGCTGCACATGAAAGCTGGCGGATTCTCATCAAAGCCACACTCACCTTTTTGTCGTGAGGTTGCCACCACCGAGGCATCATTCCTCTCATGTGGCAGGTGCAGGATTCACAGCGACGGATGCCATTTATCCTTATTTTTCCTGCCCCTACCGTTCACTCTAACTCATCTTTTGAAAGCGATCTACATGTTGCTTGATGTGATACAAACCAAAAACATATTTATCCCAAATCCGTCTATGTTGCGTTGTCTGCGTCTTTCTGCTCGTGAAAACGTGGCCAGGGTGCCATTTTGAAAAGTAAAAATGGTAAATTCAGACAGGATCTGTTTGAGCCCCAGACTGGAGGAGGCTGTAAAATGTGGGAATATAAACACACTCTGCCCTTATATGAGCACAGGTGGTAAAGAAAGGATTATGAGGATTACTCTCAGCTCAGGTGTTGGAGGCTGGTAGCGGCGGTGTTTCGCTCCAATATTAAATCAATAAAGATAAGTCGCAGGTCGTGGTGGTCTTCATATTATCTGAAATTTGAATAATGCAGTTATACGGCTCTCGCTGTGTGCAGTCAGATGTGTAGAAATAGTTTGGAGCTCAGAGAAGCTTATATTTGAGCTTTTGTTTTCGGCCTATTTAACCAATTTTTTTCATTTCGACAAGCTGTGACAACAAAAGCTCAATTCACTGAAATAATTCAGTTTCAGTTGACAGTTCAGGATGTGTTTGGATATCCTTGTGAAGCCACTTTCATCCAGTCAAGTACACATCCATGCAAATAAATCCAACGGTCATCAAATTTCTTTGCTAATGCAAAGGAAATTAGTATTTTTCATTAGTATTAATATTCTCTCTGAAATTTAATTTACTGTGTAGAAAAATGTATATTTTGATCCCTGAAGTGACTGTGACGCAACACATCCCTGTCACAAAGGCTATGTTCCGACTTTCATACAGCTCAAATCCGATCTTATTTAGATTGCGTCTAGATCCATTTATCAACAGTCTGAACAGGTAAAACCCACATGTAAAGACAGATGCTGCAATAAAGTAATACACAGTGGGAAATTTTCACCACAAACCCACATATCACAAGCCACCTCAACACACTCTATTTTAGTTTGTGTACATCAGTTCTATGCATCTACGCTACCATAGCAACCACAACGATTGGGGAATGCCAGCAAGGACTTACAGATTGAATTTTACTTTTGTTTGAATATATAACATTCATGGTCAGTCAGGAAGCTCAGATTATTATTAAATATAATTCAAAATCAGATTTAGGCTGCAATCTGAGCCTTAGTTCTATGCAGCCTGAGTGTGAAAATTTGCCATTTAGTGAGCTGTTTAGATATGCAGGATACTGTTAACAAACGAGTAAATTTATTCAGCGTCCATCAGTACCTCCACCTACAACTTCACATCATTCTGTTTACTGTGCCTCAGAAGTGGGTTGCTAAAAGCTGTAGAACAGATCTCTAATAAGGCACACTTTACAAAAGACGGGTGTACTTTAGTGGAAGATGCGTCACCTCCTGCCTCAAATCTGCTTCCATACAACGTTAAATCCAGCTCCTTTAAGGAACCCGAGTTCTTCTGGATCCCTCACAAATACAAAGTCAGCTCTGTCGAGTCCTTAAGTCCCTTGACTCCACAGAAATAAACTTAGAAATTCTGCAAGTGAAACAGGAGCCAGACTTGTATCTGTAGCAAAGAATGTGTGATGGCAGTTTAAATGAAGGAATTAATGTGTTTTCCTTTCAAACACAAAACTAAAGGAGGACCGCTGTTTTATCTGAAATGTTAACAGTGATTTTGATTCTGCAGTTTTTCAATCAAGGCATCATTAAGCTGTGTTTGTACCTGGATGCATAAACAGAATCAGTTGAGTCCGTGGATTTCTGGTTTAGCTGAAATCTAATTTACTGTGTAGAAGAATGTATATTTTGATCTCTGAAGTGACTGTGACACAACTGTAGGTTGAAGGCTCTGACTCCAACGTGATAAACAGCTTCAGCTGTTTATCGTCAGCTGCTACGAACAGAGCTGTAAAGTCACGGTTAAAAAGGACGCTGTTGTAATGTATGTGTCTGTGATATTTTGACCAAAACATATCAGTGATTTATTTAAGACCTCGAAAAATAACGGATATTTTTTTTTTTTTAAGGGTAAAATGTGTCTCCTGTGAGTATATTAAATTACCCGTATTCTCCTAACATACATCTTCTCTGTATTACTATGAAAGGGTTGGATTTGTTGGAATGAGTCTTTATTAAGAGGTTATTCGAGCTATTTATCGACTTCTCTACAGCCTCTTCTCCGTGGGTTTGTCTGTAATTACGTGGATGTTTAGAGGCACTTATCTTGAGGTTCTGCTCAAAACTCATAGAAAGGCCTCGTGAACTACTTGGGAGCCTAAAGTCACGAATATGAATCAAGTCTTCATCTGACTGATTTTGATAACGAGTTTTGCTCTCAGTAATGAAGTCAGACAGTCCTCCCCCGATTACTCCTCTAAAATTAGAAATTTAATTGCACGCATTTTTCAGCTGCAGGAGTCGAGGAGGCATGGCAGCGCAAATCTATTACCCTCAGATTCTCCCCCTCATAAGATCCACTTTGGCGCAATGCCACACAGCAAAGAATGACTCCCATTTCAGCAGGAAATGTCAGTCGGAGAGTCATTTGCGACAGTCATTCTGCTGGTGTTTGTAACGGCAGCACAGAGAGTCTCCCAGTACTATCAGTGCGTTTTGTGATCAGTTCTTCAATGAACAATACTAAAAGGCAAAACTCCATTGATGTGTGCTGCTGCATTTTTAAAGTCCCCCTCGAGCAATTAAGATAACTCCAGAGAAAAGGTGGAGTTTGTTTGAACAGGCCAACACAATTGGGACCACAAGGGTGACTTTGATATGTAAAAATCTGTTGAATGTTCCTCAAAACTTTAGGTGTGGGGCAACACAAGCTGAATTCCACCAATCCCTTTATATTTACGAGAAGGCACGCCTATCTGTGGTTGACGCCTCCAAGAAAGGACGTCTGACAAGCTCAACAGCACCACAGGTCGAAAGAAAAAGTATTTTCATATGTATTCTATAAGGATAGATATTTCTATTCAAGCTCCAGTGAGCAGATCAAGAGTGACAGAGAATGAGCTAAACTGATTGTCAACATGACTCTCTTACCAGTTAAAAAAAAAAAGTAAGAGCTTAACATTTTCCTCTAAAAAGAAAAGACAAAAATCTCCAGCAACTGTTACTTGAAGTAAATGCTTTTTTTTCCTCTCTGCTGGCTACTTGGAGATTTAAGCTCTCCCTCCCTCTCTTTACTCCATTAATTTTGATGCGAGTGAGAGTGCCTGCCCTGGAGGACATAAGGTCGACGGATGAAGGGTGTTATTTTCTTATTGTTTTATGAAAGCCAGTTTCTAAATCACAAGTGTCAAACTCGAGGCCCACAGGCCAAATCCAACCCACTACTTCATTTCATTTCATAACTACATGTCCCAAAGCTACATCTAAATTTTCCTATCTCAAGCTAAGCCATTTCCTCGAACAATTTTGTTCTTGCTCAGCCGTCTGAGATATAAACGGGCTGAAAACGGGTCCCCATATGAGATTATCTATGGGTTTCATGTTGGCCCCATATGAACAGCTTCCAATGGTTATTCTCGGTTACATGGGTGATGAATTCCCCCAAACTGTGTGTCTTGTCTGTGTCCCACTTGGACCAACAACATAAGAGGATCCAAGTGGGCAATTCACATGGCAGTGGAACCAGTCCCACTGGTTCCACGTTGCTGCATTTTTTTCAGTCCATTTATGTCTACAGTGGGCCAAAAATGCAAACGTTGATGCATTTGGAGTACAAATGTCCAAGATAACAAATCTTTATAAGGTGATATGATACTTAAAAAGAGAGAGGAAGTTTTTTTTTGGTTTTTTTTTTTTAAATAGTGTTTCTGTTTAACGTAGACGACCCGCTATGTTTTCTTTACTTTTCTAACAATGACAGTAATAACATTGGAGCTTTGAAGTAACTAAGTATGTTCATGTTAACCACCAAAATGAGGCCAAAAAGTTCAAGAATAAAAAATAAATATATATACTGAATACAGTAGGGCAGTCAAAGTTAATGCATTAATAATATGTTAACATAAATTGTGTTTAATGCCGCTATTTTTTTTTTTTTTTTTGCAAGATTAGTGCACCCACATTTCAGGAAACATGATCCTCACGTAATCTGTAGTTTGGAGAAACAAGACATGATGCAGCTGTAATCAAGCACCAACCATCTAACTTCCAGTTTGAGCGGGCGAGACAAGGTCCTGCAGGGTTTGGTTGGTTTAATGCTCTGCGACTATACTACCACAAACGTACTTGTGTGAAATCAGACTTTTGAATTAGTCGCTCATACCAAATAAAAAATAAAGAATTTCAAGCAAAGAAAGTGACTTTTTTCATAATGATAACTAAAAGAAGTCTTTTGACATTACGGTGTCAACTCATGTTAAGGGATAGCATTAATTACAGCAGCCAGAGGTAATATTTAATCTGGTCATTCTTAAAGATGGCGCATTATACCTACTTGCTACTGTTCTCAGTTATAGGATTTTATACAAATGCATTATTTTTTAGCTGCCGTCAGATGAAAGTTCAATAAAAAGAATAAATGTCAGTTTTGCTGAGATGCAGCAAATGTTTTGCATCCAAAGGGATCATTTGTGTGTGAATGTAAAACAGCCCGAGTGAATAAAATGCTGTTTTACATTATGTGGGCTGTTGGTTATAACGCACAATATACACTTTAATGTCTTTTGACATGGGCAAAGTGGGTTTATCTCAAAAATAAGTAAAAATGCTGGGTTCAAGACTTTTAAAAACACAGCTAAGAATCACACAAGAGCAATCGCTGCATAGAAGAGCATCCTATTGACCGTAATACTCTCCAACAGCATTATATTTCAGGAAGTGCTTTCTTATTGATAAAAGGCTAGTCTCGTTCGGTTGGTCTCTTTTTCTCTTCTCGGAGTCAGATGTCTACACTTTTTTTTCCATCTTTTCACCAACGCGAGGATGCCATGAAGAAAGAACTGAGCTAGTTTGTTGACAATACTTGTGAGATCATGGTGTGTGGCTCCCTGTTGGAAAGCGCCGAGTACCTGTCAAGGGAGATTATACCCACCTGCCTCGCCCACCCATCTCCAAAATGATACCCAGAGTACGGACTGGTAATGAAGCGTATCTTATTAGAAGACTATATACCATGTGAATTGATTTGAATTTGCAGTCTGACAGTATAACTAGTTTTTTGTTTAATTGATATAACTGTTGAGTATTTCTTTCATAGAAACAGACAGAAATGAGGCCAGAAAAACTGACATTTTTATATGATACTAATAGTGGCAAGCAATAATTTACAAAGCACAAAAAATAATATCAAAACCCCACCCCTTTCAGCTCTTTCTCTGTTTTTTGCTCTTTTGCTGTCTATCTGACTCAGACATCGAATTTTCCCCTCTGAGTGGAGACATTTTGCCAGATAACTTTCACATTTGATTGGTGTCTGTGGAAGATCAGGTACAATTAAAATGTCCTCTCTTTCATTCCTAAGTAGATGAAACCAGAAGTTCCAGTTTCATGTGTCTGTAGTTTTTCTGAGTGGTGAGATCTAAATGTGCAAAGAAAAGGTGTCCGTTTAGCAAAAATACAAATAAACAATGCAAATTGTGACAGACTTTGATCTGTCAAGGCTGGGAGACGAAAGCTGGAGAGAGAGCTTCAAACCCAGAGTGTTTTCTCAGCTCCACACAGGAGGCAAATTGCAGGAAAAGAGGATATAACTGTGACTAACGATCTTCATAAGACCTTTGAGAACTCACAGAAATCAGGCTAAATGATGCAGAGAGGAGGAGGTCGCCCGAGAGCAGACGGTTTTTATATTTATAAGACACACCGCAGATTAAAAGTCATAATAACTGCCTCTGCTGATTTTGACCTTTCCCTTTTACTCAGTCACTTCATGAATATGAAGATACTCAGCAGCTGGAGTGCTCTTTTAACAATTTTTGACATTTTTCTAGAAAAAAAAAAGTTCCTGCCGTGATGCATCCTTCAAAGAGAATTACCTTTGTTCCAGGGACAAGAGATGATTGCATGTCAGAGGTAGGAGCTCTTCACAGCGGCAAATTGGACCTCATGTGCATTCATTTTCTACTCTACCAACATCATTTTTTTCTATGTTTGAGCCACTGGTTTTTTTTAAAAAAAATGCAGTTCTGACTCAGTTGTACCCTTAGGACCTAAAGATTTACCAAAATTAAAAAATCAAGATGGGAAATGGCCAAAATGAGAAGAAGACTGAAGAGAGAGAGATACTCAAAGACCAGAATAATACATTGACAACAACGAAATAGAGCAACAAGTGATCTGAGGTAACCAAAATGGCTAAAAGGATATGCAAAATAACCAACTGTGAAACAAAACAAAGAAAATCAAACGTGAAGCTCAGTAAATTGTAAAAGATTAATGAGTCATTAACAATTTAGAAAATCTCTACACATGATCCATCTCTGAAGTTAACTTTTACCTTTTGCTGAAAATGTCTCAGCACCATGGTTCTACTCGTTTTATGGATGTTTTCATGCTCAGCTTACAGTAAGTGTGCTGCTCCTTCATGAAACCAGTGAAGAACCAGGTGTTTGAATACAGACAGCAATGATTACAGATCAGCACCAATGCCTTGCAGCAAAAATCCGTCCAAAATGCTTTAATGCATTGTCAGTATGTCCTCATGCACCCCCTGTGTTCTTCTGACTGGTGTTTTCTCTTTCTTGAAATCAGGTATTTTCCAAGTTCTCCTCAGTGTTTTCATCTTGTGCGTTTCAGTTTTGATTACAGGGAACGGCAATGTTCAAAGCAAAGAATTTTTCACCTGTTCCTAAGGATGTTTTTTCATAAATAAATGTCCGGCTGTACTTCGCATCCTCCTGACAAAAATTTTTCTAATCAGCTTCAAGCAGGTCAAGCAGTAAGAAATGAATGATGAAGCAGAAAATATCAGAATAAGACAGCCTTCGTTAAAGTTTTAGGCGACACCGGGCAGAATTTTATTTTTACATGCATCTCATCATCACGGCTTATAAAGTGATGCTGTGATGGAGAGGACCTGCAGCGTCCCACCAGCTGAGATGAGAACTCGCTGCTCACACAAAGAAGAAGCATTTAAAATTCATTAATGTATTGGCAGCTGCAAGTTTACTAGGACTGGAAGAAAACTGTGTCTGTGTGGATCTTTTGTCCTTCTCTTGAGTGTTTGTTGCTACTGTGAATGCTGGCTATTTTTATCTGCTAAATCGTCATGTGTTTTCAAAGCACTGAGATTCTTAATGTAGGTATTTATTCCCCAGACACACAGGTGTATATCAGTCATCAAATCTGCAGGGGCACTGAAACGAAAGACAATTGTATCAAAGTTCAGGATCGTTGACACATTCTTGGATGCCTGCTGCAATAGCTCTGGTGATTTAGTGTCTTTCTTTGTATCATTTTCAGATTTTCTACTGAGCTTTTTATTTAATTGAATTTTAAATCTAGGTTTCTTTTTTAAAAGCCATTATTCCACAATAGTTTGTGCTGCTTATGGTATTTCTTCTGTTAATATACTAGTAGAGCTGACTGGGTTTTCCAAAAACCAAGTAATGCCCACAGTGAGACCACAAATCCAGACAAAATGAAGGAACAATGCTGACGGTAAAGGGCAGGAACAAAACCAAGAATAAAGTTTAAACCATTCCTTCCTTCAATAATCATGAAACACTGATAAGGACACAGTGGGAATACTAGGAATGCTTTAGTGTTTTATTGAGACATGACTGTAGGACAAAAATCCTTCCCTTTATATGGACAATATGTGAAGAAAGATACTGCAGTCAGAACGGTCCTTTAATTCAATTCAACTCAATTCAAATAGACTTTATTCATTCCCAAAGGGAAATTAATTATTGCAGTCATTTTCATTTTTCAGAGTCTTCAAAGATTTATTGTAAAGGTTTATTGCAGTGGGCAGGAAGGATCTACTGTAGATGTCTATGACTTGAGTGAGGGTATAGAGCTGATTGTGGAGGGAAGAAGATGAAGTAGAGATGAAGAAGAGAGTCCACTTGGTTGGACTACCAACTGGACTCTCTTCTCTGGCACCCCAACATAGATCTTACCAGGTAGGATGACAAGTGTGACTTCCTGTAACGGGAACATACCCTTCAGCCCACCTTCTTAAAAATGGGAACCACTACCCCAGTCTGACAGTCCTCTGCCTCTGGTTTGGTAGATTGGGATGGTGGTTCCATACACTGTTGCCGAGGCATGTCAACCGAGATATCTCTACAGCATCCTGAGCCTTCAAGAACTCAGGAATAGACTGATCTGTATGCGAAGTTCTGCCACCACCGAAATGTTCAACTACCTCAGCAACCTCAGGCCAAGCCCACACCAGAGTCCACAGGTACATCTTCCTTTGTGGAATGCTTGCTGATGAAACACTTATTCTGCACTCTGATTGCATTTCCCCACCTTACGCACTAACATTCATTGTAAGGAGAGGAATCGCAAATATGTTAATTACCTACACCTGAACATCTCCAGATTGACACATTTTCCACTCTTAATATACCGTATCCTCAGTTCATTCAAAGAGAAGAAAACTCTAAACTCTTGCCATGACTGGATCTCACAGATTAACACTTTGTAATACTCAAAGCGGCAGCAAAGTCATGTGGAGATGAAAAATTTGGTGTAAGGGAGGGAGGAGAGAAAAGCTTTTTGTCGCAGCAGCAAAAGTCATTTTTCAGGTAATACAGCTGCGGGCCAGTGGACTGCTGCTGTCTCAAGTCGTTGCTCAGAAGGACTATTCCTAAAAGTTAACTTTTTCTTAGTAGTGGCAAAAATGCCAGAGGGTCCAGCCCCATCTTGCCGCGTCTCATTGTGTTTGAGGAAATGGAGACAGTGATGCGTGGGGAGGGTTGGTTTGTGTCCAGCGAGGAGCTGTAAAGGAAATGGACTTGACAAAGGCTTGGAACAAGACAGCAATTTTAATGACAGTTGCCACAGCAGAAGGACTTTGTTGTGCTTGGAGAATCGTTTTACTCCGCAGCTCCCCCTCCAAAGCTGCATTCACTGCCACCCGAGACAAAATGTAGATGATATACAGCATGTTTACATTATTTATTTGACTCTGGTGCCTTTAAAGCTCATTCCATCAGTTTAGTCTGTCTCTGAACCTCCCATTAGAGTCCCTCTTATACCCTCCTCTTCCACTTCTGCAAACACAGTCCATTTAACCAAGAAACTGAAGCAGATCTGTCTTAATACTGACGCACCGATTGAGGCACATTAATAAAAACACAGCACAAAAGTCTTGATAAATCATATAATTCCCTCCCAAATTTCTGGGTCTAATTGAGTTTAGTCCTGCGCTGTGCCAAGATCAGTGCCTCTGCCCACCAGATGACCAGCAGAGAACCAATGTTTCTATAAATCTGCCATTTGTGGTGAAATGAAATTGATTTATTACCCCATTACACTGCGCTCACTGTAATGTGTCTGTCATGGGATCACGAAGATAATGTGTGACTGAAATGATTTACCCAGTAATATTGCAAATGATGTCTCCATTGTTCAACAGTAAAATACTAATTTGCAGTTTTTCTTTCTGTCAACTTTTGATTGTTCAGTCACCAAAGTTTAAATAAAAAGATTTTACTCGGAAACTATATGTTTCTTTAACATATACACTCACTGACCACCTAATAAAGTGAGAGCAGAGTGCATAAACTGCAACTTCTCAACAGCTGTGAAGTTTATATAGGCCTTTACATTTAATTTTTCCTGCCTCTTGGTGATACAATATATAATTCAATCTTAATTTCTGAAGGACTAAATATATATGTGCAGATCATCCTTATAACTTTCTACAGGATGTAATTGCAAAGAAAATGCAAGACTCTTTGTACACAAAATTCATTAAAAATGCCCATCTTCTTCAACAATAAGCATCAATCAGTTTGCAGCCATAGTTATACCTCTCTGGGCCATTAAGACTCGATGTCCCAGCCTCCCCTGCAGAACTCTGCCAGCGATGAGAGATGAAGATATCCTGGGCTATGGGCTATCAAATGTTCCCATCAAACCCTTTCTTAACTGCTTTAAATGTAAGGAGTCTGTCTGGCATCTTTGTCTATCACCTAACCTAACTCTTCACAATGTGATCAATTGACAATTTCACACCTCCCTTCACTAAAAATGTCCAAAACATACAGTCTCACAGTTAAAGATATAATCACAAGATCAATCTGTGACCTCGAGTGGTCTGGTGCCAAGTTTGCATAGGAACCCCTCAACACTCAAACATGGTGCTTATTATGGACTAACACAGGAGCTTAACAGTAATACACCATTCAGCTTCAAATTGCTCAAGGCCATTGCAGGTTTCACTACCAATAGCCGCATGAACATTAAGTACCCCAGCAGAGAACAGATAGAACAACAACTGGTCCATCACGGGGAAGAGAGCGCTGAGCTGAAAATCAAAGATCTCAATTTATCAGTCAATTTATGTTTCAGTCCTCTTATATGGTCATTAATTGAGTACCAACAAAAAAGAACAAGGTTGTGGAGACAAACGGCAAATATTAGTAGCAGAATCACTGAAACTCTACATCAAGCAGATCCAGCTGAGATGGTTTGGGTATCTGGTCAGAAAGCCAGCTGGATGTCTTCAAGGGGAATTTTTTTTTTTTTCTGAGCCTGGCCTGTTAGAAGAAGGTTTCAGAGCACACCCAGGAAATGCTTGCGAGATTATATCTCCCACTTGTCTTGAGAATGCCTCGTGTCCCCTCGTAGAGCTTAAAGACGTAAGTAGGAGAGGAAGTTCTGGGAATATCTGCTCCGACTCTTGTTCCAGTTCCTGTGACCCATTCTGGGTTAAGTGGTAAGGAGCGAGACAAGAATGGACACACAGATAGAGTATAACCATTATTCAGTGTGCGCACAGTTTTTTTGTTTGCTTATTTTTATTTTTTGTAACCAGCAGAAGACATGATTTCCCTTCTGCCAGTCTGTGGACATTGTGTTAGTGCTGAATCAAGAAAGAAGGCAGATGTGGTTCAAGGATCGAGAGCTTGGCGTTTCTTCTCTGACTGTCCAGTGAAGCATCTTAAAGGGTGATGGGTGGTCTTGTGAGTGTTGGGGGTGTATAATTCCTCTGTCCAATATGCTGTTTACAGAGACACAGAGGACATGAAGCCTGTTTGTCACAATCACTATCATCCTTAAGGACCACAGAGGACTTCAAGCAGCCAGGGCAGACTCTTATTTAAAAGACAAAGGCAGCCCCAGTATTGAGTAATTCTTACAGCATATAACAGCCAAAAGAAAGAAAGAAATATTACAAATGGACTATTGTAGTCTCTCTTCCATGCAAACGATTTTTGCCCTGATGAATAATTCATCACATTTCCATCAGTTTTATGAAGCCTGTTTGTTGATGGGTCCCAAAAACAAAATTAAATTCTGAAGTAAGCTCTGCATAGAAAAGTAAACACTTACAGTCCAGCTGTGTAATTAGCCAAACTGTTTCAGCTGAGCCTATTAAAGTGATATTAAACTGCTGAAAAGACACATTTACAACCTGTGCAAATGTGTTGGTCATAGCACCTTTATGTGAGTAATGTGAGTTACAAATAAATGTGACTAAACTGGTCAGATCAATCATGTGAGCTGATTATTCTAAGGACGCCTTTATATTTTAGGGCCACTAGCTTTTTTTTTTTTTTTTTTAAATTGCATTACTTGCTGTTTGAAGGCAAGGCAAGTTTATTTATACAGCACATTTCATGTAAAAGACAAATTAAAGTGCTTCACATAAAAATATATTTTAAAAATACATTAAAAAGTAAAGATTTTAAAAACAGAGTTAAATACAGACAAAAGTTAAAAAGAATAAAACAAATGAGATGCAAGAAATAAAGACTGTAAAGCTTTATGGTAGATGACTAATATCTGCCACAGACTTGAAGACTTTGAAACCCTGCACTTAAAAAGCAGAGACTTCAAGAGTTAAGATTCAATTTTGCCATATTCTCCAGCCATCATTGTCATAATTATGGAATAAATTTTTATATTTGCAAGACAGCAAAGGTTTCAATGAGTTGCCTGGATGGGTTACGATGCCTAGATTCAACACCTGTCATGAACTGTACATAAGATATTAATATTTACTCTTGTTTTATCTTTGCATTCATTTATTTTATGCAAAGTTCACATTCTGAACAAACATTTCCTCCATTAAAACCTTTCTGCATTGGTGTTATTACTGACCTTCACAGTGATGTACTCCATCTCCTCTCATCTGCTTCGAAAGCTTTTTTTGAATTATTTCTTTTTTGTTCGGCACTGATTTGAAAAGATGACTTTAGTGGTTTCTATTACAGGCGCCTGTAACTCAATGCAAGAGGCAATTCTGGGAAATCCTGCAACCCTTCCTCCCAGTCACTTAAACAGAAAACCCTCCTAATGTAGCAAACAAAGTGTTGCATGTTCATGCAGCCTCTGCAGCTGTCACAAAAGCATTCTTTTGATTTCTGTGAGGTCCACCTCCATCAGCTTCCACATACACTAATACCTTTATTAGACATTTAGGCTCATATTTCACTATTGCTTTGCACCTGTGAAAAACCATGCTTTTATATCACTGTTTATATGTATTAATAAGACATAATGACACTGTAATTTAACATGTGAAAGGTGTGGCTCCAGCAATCTTCAGATCTGTTATAGACTGTATAAAAAGTACTGGGTCAACTCTCGGTTGTGTCACCTAAGCTTTCTGAAAAGATGTTTCAAAGCTCATTCCTCAGACTTAAGGAGGAGGCATCTAGGCTGGAGCATCCAGCACAGATTAATCCAAAACTGGGCAATTGGGCAGAACAAACAAGCTTTGCAGTTGTTTGGAAAAATATTACCATATCACAGTTAGGTATTTTAGTGTAATTTTTGCTAAACTGTAATCCTAAAGAATGTTATCTTACATTCATTCTGATCAAATCTTTCCATCCCACTTCATTTCAGAGGTTGCTACAATAAGGACATTTGGAAAGAGGACTGCCTGAGCCAAATGAAGAACTTTTGAAGCTCTGGCAGAGCTTTTGTGGTACCCTGTCACTAGGACAGCTGAGTCTAGAGCAGTCCAGCTTGGTGGCTTGGTAGGAGTAGCAGGCAGTAGAAGAAACCAAACTGTAGCTGATCCAACCACTTAGGCTGTCAACTAGGTCCCCAGCTTCTGGCTCAACCCGAGTGCTATCTAGTAAGCAGGCTTTGGCCCATGGACCACTTCCAAAACTACTCACAGCTAGTTGCACTGGTCTCTTAGTACAAATAACAGTACAAAACATAATATTACCATCACAATAGAAGTAATTATGCTCTTTTAGTTATTAATTCACAGCTCATTTATCTAATTTACATAAACTATTGTTGTATATAATTCATATAATTTTACCAGACTGTATGTCAAGTACAGATTTATTTATTGAAAATATGTTTCTTTCATCCATAAAGTTGAATATTTTAATATGGAGATACCTGAAGATTGACTTGGGTTTGGAGTGATCCCCTAGTGGCCACTCAAGGAACTGCACACATTACCTCTTCTGCATTGGCATCAGCTTAGCAAGCTGGATGAAGGCCCTTCATCTGTTACTGCTGCATATATACTTAAAGGGGTTTCCCTTCCTGAGTGCGAAATTTAGGAGCGTATTATTGATATGTATCACTATAGACTGATTTATTAAGTGTATGCTTGCTTTTTTATGCTAATTGCATAATTAACTACAGTAAGAAAAACATATGTCTCTAAATATTGTGCCGAAACATGATTTGACAAATACTGCTCGATGTTACAGAATATAATATGGTCAAATGGCAGGGATGCAGTGGCCCACTATTTTAATTTTCTGGAAAAGCAGCTTTTTGCAGACAGTCCTGGGATGTGCCCAGTGTACCCTTGATATTTCCTGGGATGTGCAGTGATAGCTTATCCACAGAACTGGACACCACAATCAGTGCCATAAATATAACCATATTTTAAATTTAGTTAACTAAAGTGAATCTGCCCATAAGAAAGAGGAAACTCATCTAGCCAGCAGTGTGCTTACTGGGGTAACTGGATGTAAAGTCTGAGGCTTTTCAAAAGGCCCGAAACTGAGTGGTTAGTATGTAAATGAAAAATAAACAACAATATCTTCATTTGTAATTTCTCCAAATACAGAAAGCAGAAATAATGCGTTGTTTTTCACGTTCTACATATTGTGCACTATGATTAACTAAAGAAAAAAAGTACAATAGTTATTACGAACAACAACATGCTATTTAAAAGTCTATGTATCAGAAAGATGTTTCTGTGGTTCAATCAGACTATTTGGCTGCGAGGCGAGACAGAAAATAGATGTCGCAAATTGCACCCTGGCTGCTATTTGTAATTATGCATTTTTAAAAACCAAGAGCAGAAAATTGTGTGAGAATTTTAGAGCAAGGGGGTGTTTGTAATTGATACGATGGAACAAGAGGAAAAGCTTTTAAATGAGAGCTTCAGTGAAGAGAGTGAAGAAAAGCCTTTGTGCAACTGCAGCACAGGCTCTTTGTTTGGGCAGAGGCAACAAAAAGCAGAGGCGATCTGAGTTACAGCATTATTTGTAAGGATTTAAGGGGCTGAATTCCCCAACAATACTGGCTATCGCCACATCAAAGAGCGCCCCGTTACTCACAGCAAACAGGCTCTCGTTTGTTGAGTATATGCTGCTGTTTAATAGTGGATGCCATTATTTTATCACAAAAGCTTTGAACAATGACATCTTTAAATTGGAGGAACATATATTACACCATCAGTCCATGTTTTTTTCAGAAAAGTTGAATAAGTAAAAATACAGTGTCATACTTGCACATGGTAATGAAGAGTCAATGGCTCATCCAGTGAAATCTGGAGAAATATACCACACGGTTCCCAGGCAAAAATAGTGAAGGGTAACAAGTGAATGATGGATAAAATCGTAAAAAAAAACAAACAAAAAAAGTTACTTCAAGGTTATATATTGTAGAAAGGATGTAAAAAGAAAAGGTACATTGTTTTGAGGTACTGTAAGTTTTATTTCTGTGACTGATACCATCTATTCAAATGCACATACTTTAGTTAACTAACATCACTGCCTCAGGATTAGATGCTTGAAATATTTTTGATCAGTGAAAAAAACTGATTGAATGCATTTAAGTGGCTTAGAAGGAATGCTACATATTTGCTTGAACAAAATAAAGCTCCTTAATGGCACAAAAAGACTTGTGTTTCAAATTTTACATTATTGGAGCAAATACGGCATTAGATTAAAACTCATTGGGGAGTTTTTGTTGTTGGGTCAAATTACAAGTTGTCAGCTTGAGTAACATTTCCCTTGTCCCTCCTCTACTCTTCTTTTATTTTGTTCACTTGTTTAGCTCATCTACACTTTTTGTGTTTCTCCTTTTAATTTGCTCTCCAAATGCAGTCTGAGGTATAAGACAAAACACACACGTCATACTCCAGATGTTCAGCAGGGGAATATAATGTTACCAAATGGCAAGGATGCAGCGATGCACCAGCAAGTTTATGATTATATCCTTCATCGCCTGGAATGCCATCTATTTATGGACACTAGGACAGTAGACATCTTTTCAACTTGCAGAACCTGTCTGTTAGGAGAGCCTAAAAAGGTTTCCTCATCCTTCTTATGGCACATGTGGGGCTTATTAAATGAGTCTTCCTCACTTACAGCAATTGTGCTGTCTGATCCTGAATGGGAGCAAATAATAACACTTTTGAATTTACTGTAGTGACACAAATATAAGACAGAGTCTCATTTCCCGACACTTTTGAATATATCTAACACCAAGACCAGAGGTCCTCAAGTCATCCTCCAGGACAGATTTCCTGCATGTTTTGATGCATCCCAGCCTTAACACACATGAATCAATCCCCATCAGCTTGTCACCAAGGTCTACACAATTCTGTTAATAACCTTTTCATTTGACAGTGTCCCAATTACACTTGGAGCTTTAAACATAAGAATCATCAGTTCCAGGGAGCTTTAGGGATGCAAAAAGATAGTGAGATCCCAAACAAAGTGGCTCAAAAGTTAGGCAAGTGATGAGACAAATGAGGAGAAGTTTTGATACTAGCTTTAAGATGATAGCAATAAAGGTGGCAGAGATGTCAAACAATGACAAAATATTATGTCACACATTGCAACGTACAGTGATGATGAGCCCCAAAAAAGAAAGTATAAGCAGAGTGGCCCCTAGCTTGAATGCGTACATGACAGCTTAAAAGAAACTCACTGGCCATCACTTAAACTATTTCTCAGTTGAAGTCCTTGGAAATCACAAAAGAGTTGAAAACACCTGCCACCCAGTTTAAAGTCAGCCTCAGTGCACAAGTCAACAATCTGTGTTTATCCAATAAATGAGCTGCTAAATACACCTGAACGTCAGATTATGTAAAGCTTGCGAGATAAAATCATCTCTTCAGAATGTTTAATTTTTATTGATATATTTGTGTTCATTCTGTTAGAAATGTTTTATTTAATACACCTTATTAGCTAACAAACCACTCATTTTTTCTTCTTTTTTACATCAATCTAAAATAAATACATTTTCATTGATCCTGAATGTTTGTGATGATACAACGTAAAAGCTGTCTGTTTTAAGGGCTGGGGTCATCCCCTCTCCACTACTACTTTGAGTCACCCACTTCTGAGGAACAGTGAATGCTGCATGAGGTGAAAATGTGCAAAGATAAAGATAGAGAAGTTGGACCATTCTTTTGGATCAGAGTCCGTGATGTCACAGCATCCTACAAATGTGAACAGCTCACTCGCTGAGTTGTTTTTAGAGCAGCGCAGCCCAAGACAAAGTGAAACTGGCATTTTATGTTCAAATATTTATTTGAGTTGTCACTTCGTACACAAAAGGCTTATGGTGTCAAACACAGAGAAAAATACACTTTTTCATTATATGCTTGTGAGTTTTTATTTCTCACAAGAATCTTTTTCTTGTGAGGAAAAAAAACTGTATGTGAGATGATTATGAACAAAAATCTGTGAACGTGAAGACGTGCAAACATGGTCAAAGCATGTGAATTCAAGCATATTACAAGAATGTCTCCAGATGTTGAACCTAAATTCATCAGGTAAAGATTTTTAATAGTGAAGTAGTTAGATAGAGGTTTATCTATTTATCTCTGTATTTACAGAGAAAAAATGATCAGACAAGCATCATCGTTGTACAGTTTTAGAGCCTTCATCATGAAGCTGCAGCATTCTGGGCGTTGGCCGATGTAGATATTTTAAGAAGGCACAAAACTGTATATAGTACAGCACCTGCTCTCTCCTGCTCGTTTCCCATCTAACCTTCATATTTCTTCTATGCCTTGGTAGAATGATTAAATTGTACCAAAATCATATAATTTCTGCAAAGGTTATCTGCAATCTACAGAATCAGCATCAATATTTATGCATTTTTATACCCTCTGCTGCAGAAGTGAACCAAATGACAACTATCCAGAACCTTTCATCCTGTCTTGTTGATGCACAAACAAAAGTAGGAGATAATAATAAACTGTCAGATCCTCAGAATATAACATTATATTCAAATTATGGCACTTGAAAATTATGCCCTTGATTTTAATTTCTCTTGATTTTTCTTTCGTGACAAATGAGCACCTTTGTCTTTGCACTCCTTGTCATCTCAGCACTCCCCAGTGTCAAATCTCTTCCTCCTCCTCTGTTTCGGAGAAGAAAAGAGTGCCTAGATTATGACAGTTTAAGATGTAAATAGCACAAGCGGGAGATGACAATTCTGTCCCCCCTCCTCCAGCTTGTCCATCAGTCACATCCTCACTCAGTCTTCTTTCAACACCAGCCTCCACCAGACGTATGCCTAAATTCTATGTTAGCCAATGCTTCCCACCCTCTGGGTCCACATAATGTCCCCTGCTGCACTGTTGTCTTCATACTGGCATCATTTTGCCATCACAGACACACACACACATACATATGTGTGTGTGTGTGTATATATA
>JAOWBL010000017.1:2805891-2832805 GCA_028564865.1 Zenarchopterus dispar | reverse complement strand
TATATATATGCTAAAAATAATGTTGGCATCCTAAAAATAGAGGCCAGCTATATCTCAAGTAAAACAGCCCGCATCTTTGATTCAACAGCAATAAATAGCAAAATATCTTTAATTACTCAGTTTGCAATCAGAGTCTCATTATGTACATTTTTAGATGTTGAGATCTGCGATAGTAGTAATTTTAAAAAGAAACCATTATATAAACACAGAAATTTTATTATAGAGGGTGGGTGCAGAAAGATAAAGTGGTGTGTTTGAAAATATCTTCTATAGATACTACATCATCATTTGGTTTACTGGACTACACTTCTGAGCCTACCAAGTTAATTTCATCAAACCACTAAATGGCCTATCAGCAGTCATTCTCGGAAACGCTCTAAACACAATCTAGAAGTCGACATGAAGGTATCTACAGTTTCAGGGTGCTTCTAGGCAGTACACCAAGATCTCAGATGGAGACTATAACGGAGAAAGGGTATCTGAGGGCAATATTTTCCATGCTGATATGATCATTACCTCAAGTCTGCGCAAGAGCCGAGAAACCCAGAGCTTCTCTCCTCCCACTACCTTGATGTTCTCTTAGACAAGGCATTTATCCTCCTCTGGGGCTGATTGGTTCAACAGACAAGAAGGATGACTTTTATTTTGGTAAATTCTCACATTTGAATCAGTGTGAGGAACAGCTGTATTTTCATCTGTTTTTTAAGGTCATGACCCTTTTGTGGTCCTAAAGATTAATGAGGATTGACTTGCAGGAGATGTATGACTTCCCAATCTCTTTACTACGGCAACTTTTTAATCTTCCAGGACTATTTCCTTCTCAGTAGATACATTAAAAAACTTGCATGCTCATTTTTTTTGTTGTGTTACTTTTTATTCATTTCATACCCTATTAGCCTCCACGCCTTACCAGTATCAATAATTGCACTTGTGATGACGCTGAATCCATGGGCCAATTTCAGAACGAATGAAACAAGCTTCTCATGTTCTGTATGAAGTCTGAGACTGAAAAACGTCACGTGAATCTGTCTGTCCAGATTTATCAGCAACAAAGCAGCCACTCAGCTGCTGCATCCTTCTCCTGTACCCTGAAGGACAGCGTGAAGAAAAAAAAACATAATTTAAACATTTGAATACGTGGAAATTGGATCATTCATAATCGATGACTTAAATCTGCTTTTATCAAAGCTGAGCAAAGGCCACGGCTTTGTTGCTGGTATTCAAAACAGGATCTGACTCGTAATTAGTTGGCCTGTAATCCGATTGAATGTGCTGATAAGAAGCTGTTTTGTCCAGAGATGAAGAAAGGACGCTGGAGTAAATGGGAAAGAAAACATGAAGAAATGTGCATGAGTCAGGCTGGGCGCACAGTATGGTCAGTTTCACAGTTAAGTAAAGGAATTATTTAACAATACATTTGCCCCTGAAAATGAACTTTTCATATGCACATTTTGTCAGATGGGAGGAGGCTTCTGTCAGGATGATATCTCTGAAGATAATGGACAGCTTGGCCCCAAATCTGCTTTCTTTTCTTTAACAGTCAGTTTTTGAAAATTATTGTCAGAATGTGACGACATGTACTGACTATTAATAATCTCCCACCTCTTCTTAGCAGTAAAATGAAATAAAAGCTTAGTTTGTGCTTCTGAACGCCAACCTTCCTAATCTTTCAAGAAAGGAGAGCTTTTTGTTCTTGCAAAAGGTAGAGGGCTGTTTTTTGCAGTTACTTTATGAACATAGTTGTTATTATGCCCCATCCTTGATCCATATTGTTGCAGTGCAGACACCTCTCCTTTCTCTGTGTTGTATCTACGACAATTCAAATCAAATCCATTTCTTAAGCCTTTGCAGTCTCCTTCATTGTTCCTGTGCGCCGCATTTGACAGTTTCGTGGGTTGGGCAGACATAGCTTATATGAAACACGTGACGGGGCTCGGAGAGGCAACGCTTCATAAGTGAGGACACGGAGAAATAAACTGTAGAGACGCTGAAGGCGACAGGAGCGGCAACCTGTTTCCACGAAGGAGGAGCGCACTTCCAGAGCACTGAACGTTTCTACAGGCAGAAACGGGAAAAGACAAAAATAAAAAAAAACTTTCACTTATAGGAAATTTGGAAAAACGTTCTTCTCATAAAAGTGATTTGGTTCTAATATATGCACGTCGGTTGTTTTTCCTTAATTGTAAGATTTGAGTCGGTCGGATGATGCGTTTCTAAATTGGATTTACGCGCGGTGATAAAGGGCGATTCCACGCTCTTGGAAACATTATGTAAGGTAAAAATGGAACATTTCTTTCTTAAATGTGTAAACAGGGCTTACATGAATACTTCAACGTTTTGTACTGTTGTCACAGCATGAAGATAGCTGTTTTCTTTGTTTTTGGTATTTCCATTTGTGCCCCAGAATTCTGCAGACTTTTCACACAGCCTTATTGTTCCTCTTTGTTCCACTTTCTCAACAAATGGACTGTAAGTGCTATAGTAAATTATATTTGACTGGTTTTGAGGTTATTATGTTGCATTGTCTGCTTAACTTTTTTTCTTTTTATAAACCTCAAAGAAAAAAAGGAACATTTTTCCTCCTTTGTTTTTGAGTGAGGGTTTGGTCTTTTTAAAAAGTAAAAGCACATAGATGAAAAACCTGTGTCATCTAATACATACAGATTATTACAGAATTTAAGTACACTGGCTTTTTAAAACACAGTATGCTTCATGGTTTATCAGAAATTCAATGAATGTGTGGGAAAATAGGTCTGAATAAGAAATTTATTTTTATTTTTTATTTTTTTTATATGTTTACAGTAAAGCATTTTAACTGTGTAAAGAATACCTGTTAATGGGATTTCTGTATCTGAGGTGTGGACTTAAAAACGGCACTGCTGCAAACATACCAAATCATATTACAAGCAAAGGATTCTGCTCAAGGTTTTTAAGCCTTTCAGAAATGTGTCTGAAATGTTTTTTATCGATTTGTAGGTTGTCCAGGCATCTTAGACTGCAGTAATAACTTCAGACGCAGCCATGAAATCTGTGCTGGATGGGGTGGCGGACACCACCTTCCGGACTATTACATCTGGTCTGCAGTATCTGGGATCCAATGATGCCAACTACGATGACCCCATCAATGATGCAGACTTTAAGGGCAGCTTCTCGATGCAGAAGCCCTTATCTGCTTTCCGCAGCAACTCCTTCCCCAACAAAGTGCCTCCAGAGGAGGAGCTCATCCTCAAGGGCATTCCTATCTTCCCCACCAATGCCACAGACTTGTTTGGCAACAGGAGCACATTCAGAGATGAGACTAACAATATACAATGTGGGGAGAACTTTATGGACATGGAATGTTTCATGATCCTGACTCCCAGCCAGCAGCTGGCTGTGGCTGTGATGTCTCTGACTCTGGGGACCTTCACGGTGCTAGAGAACTTGGTGGTGCTCTGCGTCATCTTGCAGTCCCGCACCCTCCGCTGCCGGCCATCTTACCACTTCATTGGCAGTCTTGCTGTGGCTGACCTGCTGGGCAGCGTCATCTTTGTCTACAGCTTTTTGGACTTCCATGTTTTCCACAGGAAGGACAGCCCCAATGTTTTTCTCTTCAAGCTGGGTGGAGTCACAGCATCGTTCACGGCCTCGGTTGGGAGCCTTTTCCTCACTGCTATTGACCGCTACATCTCCATCCACCGGCCTCTCGCCTACAGGCGCATCGTGACTCGGACCAAGGCTGTCATAGCCTTCTGTATGATGTGGACAATCTCCATCGTCATTGCAGTGCTACCTCTGCTGGGCTGGAACTGTAAACGCCTCAATTCTGTTTGCTCAGACATATTCCCCCTCATTGATGAGAACTACCTGATGTTCTGGATTGGTGTGACCAGTGTGCTGGTCCTGTTTATCATCTACGCCTACATATACATCCTGTGGAAAGCACACCACCATGCCGTGCGCATGCTGAACCGTGCCTCTCAGAAGAGCCTAGTTGTCTACTCAGCAGACGGGACTAAAGTGCAGACCACCCGCCCTGAGCAAGCACGCATGGACATCCGTCTGGCCAAGACCCTGGTGCTTATCCTGGTGGTGCTGGTCATCTGCTGGGGCCCAGTGCTTGCCATCATGGTCTATGACCTCTTCTGGAGGATGGACGATGACATCAAAACGGTGTTTGCATTCTGCAGCATGCTTTGCCTGCTCAACTCCACCGTCAACCCCATCATCTACGCCTTGAGGAGCAAGGATCTGAGGCACGCCTTCCTCAGCTCCTGCAACGCCTGCAGGGGCAGTGCCCAGCAGTTGGACAATAGCCTCGAGTCAGACTGCCAGAACAGAAACACCAACATTTCTGCCAACAGGGCTGCAGAGAGCTGCGTGAAGACCACTGTGAAAATAGCCAAAGTAACAATGTCTGTGTCAACTGAAACGTCAGCAGAAGCTGTCTAATTGGCCGTCAAGGTGAAAAATGTATAAATGTTCTCCTCCCCAAACGGCATTACACACACACACACACAAAAGCAACGATTAGCCATTCGAGAGAAAATTCTCTCCTCAAAGTGTTGATTTACATCCTCACATAGACGCTTTAGTGGTTCCATGATCTTATGTTTGTGTATGAGTACATAGTGTGCCAAAGTGCCAAATGGTATTGCAAGCTCAAAAAAAAAAAAAAAAAAAAGGAAAAAAAAAGAGGACTCGATATTGGAAAGGATCATGAATGACTATCATAAGTCTGCTGTTTACCATAGACTTCATGATATTCAATTAGCAAAGGCATATTATATTTTTGTACTGTGAATTCAGGTTTTGAAATCAATATATCTTCATTTATGGGATAAGGGGCTACTGACATTTTTAAGTAGAGATGTTTTACATTGTCATTTAGATTTTAACGTGTGTCTTGCGCCATAAGTATAACAAATCATTGCGCCTTGACCTTCTGCAGACTTCATGTTGCATATGAACATTTCTATGAGTAAATAGAAAAAATGATTTCATAAAACATGTAACTTTTTTGTGTTTTCTGACAACACTCAATGAGTGGCAAATGTGTGAATAGATTTTTTAAAGAAATGACAGCTTCAGAAGTCAAAAAAAGGGAAAAAAACAAACCGATTAGACAGAGTTGATGGACTCACAGCTTTTGGGTTTGTGAAATCTGAAATGACATTTTCTTTGACGGAGTGGAGTCGTTACTTCTCCTGGGCAACATCTTTATTCCGTTGTAAACCTAACAACTGTACAGTGTTTTCTTGCAAAGTAAAGTGTTTGAATCGAGTCAATCAACTTTACAGCCAAGACAATGTTAGCACCAATCTTAAACAAGTCAAACCTGAGTATAGGTGCAGTGTGCTGGTCACTACTGCAGGAGGCTAAAGTGGTCTCAGACTACAGCTGCTTTCATCAGATGTGTGACTTTCCTGGATTCAGCCTTGTGTGTATGTGTGTGTGCGTGTGTGTGTGTGTGTGTATGTGTGTGTATGTGTGTGTGCGTGTGTGTGTATGTGTGTGTGTGTGTGTCATACCTTGTGACTCTGTAATCTGTTTCAAACCCCAAAAGCCTTTTGATCATTGCAGTGGCTTGTTTTAGTGCTATACTGTTGTATCAGTACATCATAAAAAAAGGAACCCATGCACAGGGCTAGTGCAGTAGTTTTGGCGTAACTTTGAATTAAAATATGTTTGCTGGTAAATTTTACTGCTAAAAACAAAACAAACAAAATAAAGCTCTTTTCATCAGCTGGTACCTTGAATGGAAGTTTGCGTGTAAGAATTTTGTGTGAACTGAAAAATGACCTAAAACAAGTTGAGAGGGTGTGACTTTTTTTCTAATAGGTGATGTAGTACTTTAAATCTAGAAATCGTATGGCACAAATGCTCTGTAGACATTTATCTTGATGTGAAGTTATCCAGACAGCTGTTTATCAGTATGCTTCGCTGCCTCTTGTAGTTTTAAGTATTGAAGATCAAAATGTCAATTGTCAAGTGGCTTCTGTGCATTGGTGGCATAATGAGGAACTATGACTTAAAAATCACAATCAGTCAAGTGTTTTTTGTATTGTTGTTTTCAAACTTTTGAATAAAGTTGCAGCTGGTGTCATTTTTGCCTGCATTTCTTCGGTTGGTTTTTGATGGTGGGAAACCTGAGGAAACAACACATTTAGCTTCATCCAATGATCTAATGATCAATGACTCAAAAAAAGGCAAATACACTGACAGGTGAAGCCAAACTTCGAGCTGAAGGTAATTCAAAGTCAACAGTGGTGGTTTACTGCCCCCTTGTGGAAGATCCAATAATTATAACAGCAGCCGCTTTTCTGACCTGCATGGTTTTTACTTCTCACTATTACAAAAATAACAGATAAACATCAGCTACAATGCCATAATCTTTTGATTACTTATCTGAAAACTGTTGTAATTTTATTTCAATTGTACCTCTTTGCAGGGCTGGATGTACACTTGAAATGTACAGAGTCCATACGAAGCTGTCAGTTCAGCTGCCTCATACAGAAAATGAAACAAGACATTTTGTAAAATGAGTTCAAATAACCAGAGATGGCAAAATTCAAGTTCACAGTTGTAATAGGACTTTCCCTTTTTATATGCTGTCAAAACTGCATACTTTTTCTGACTTCTCAAAACCAAACAATCAAATAAGAAAATGGCAGATTGAAGTTTATTTAGTGCATTCCTGAGGGTGTCACTCAGTAAGTCTAATCATTGTTTCAAGTTGTACACTGTAGGAATCATTTCATTAAAAAGTATACACTTCACAATATGTTTGCTTTGGTTGAGGAAGGGATTGAGATGGACGGGGAATGTCTCAAAATGTGCATGTGTGGGTGTGTGTGTGTGCATATAAGTTATTAAGGGGAAATGATCAAACTAAAAACCTATTACACTTTGTTAGCTAAAATAAGTTTTGAAAAATAAAAGTTAAGTCTTTATTAATTCACAATCTGTAAGGATTTCTGTTTATAACTTTCTTTGTAACATTTAAGAACATGGGTTTGAAGTCAGTACTTCGTGGCCCATAACACAAACTCCTGTTGAGAAATAACATTAAATAATGTAGTCTTACAATCCGTCTCCCTTTTTGTTGTATTGCATGATATTTAAAAGTAACTCCATATTTAGGTTTTATAATGTACAGTTTTATTTTGTATTATCATACGTCTAATATGTAAAATGGGTAAGTGAATTCTGTCACTTTTTATATTTAAAATTTGAGTTTTAGAGCAGATAGCCTTGAGTAAAAAAATAATTCCTTATAAATTTAAAGAATTTTTTATAAATTATGCGCTTTTTATGTTATTTCAAAATTTTAATATAAAAAAGAAACTTACTCGAGGATTGGATGATTTTCTTTTCAGACCAAAACAAATTTAAAAAGAGAACGGTTTTTATGTGTGTCTTTGGGAAATGTAGTACTTAAACAATAAAATACAACATACAACAATTGACATAAAAACTACAAATACCAGTTGAGACTATTCTTTTTGCGCATGCTCATGGCCAATCAGATAAAAGAGACCATAAGGGAAGCTAATCAGGACTCCAGTAGTTCTTGTCTCTGACTTAGGGAAAATCAGCCATCATCCGAATTTACACAGTGTTCTAACGAACTTATTTACTATAGATTATTTATTGATATAGTGTTTTACGTATCATTTCTAAGATTTATCAGCAGAAGACAACAAAAGGGGTAAAAAGTGCGTATCCGTCTCAAGCCGGGTAGCGCTAACGTTAGTTAGCTTTAGCAACACAGGGGCCCAAAGGGAGCAACTTGCCTAGACAAACGAAAATTTAAGGTTTTCTGTTTCACACATTTTGTAGATATTAAAGCCTAATGGCTTGCGGAGCTACTCTGAAAAGGACTCTGGACTTCGATCCGTTAATGAGCCAGGCTTCCCCTAAAAGAAGGAGGTGTGCGCCGGTCATGTCGCCGGTGTCTTCGCCGCAGAAATATTTGCGTTTGGAGCCTTCGCCTTTTGGAGAAGTGTCGTCCAGACTCTCAACAGGTACGAGAAAACAAACAAATATGCCTGTTACTCTAATCGCAGTTTATGTACGTTTTTGTCATCATCGATTACACACTGAGCGATATCAGCATTATCCTTGTTTGCATGTTTACAGTGTCTATGAGAAAAACTGTAAACACTGTTTATCTATTGTTGTTCTTTCTTAATATACTGTATTTATCAACGTAACGTCACTATACTGTGACAGATCCATCACGTTTTAAGAGGTAATAGTAATGACTAGGGTATTTGTTTAAGGTGGCTTTAGGGTCCATACTTGTAACAAGAAACTTTCTAAGGTCACCAGATTGATGGACTGTCATATGACGATGATCTTGCTCAAATCTAAAAATATCTAATATCATCTTACTTGGCTTCATCACATACCTGGATTGACTCGGAATATTACTTTGTGTCAGCACGGAAGTATTTCAAGGGAGCCGTTTATTAATGATGAAAAACGGTTTCTATTTCAGAGCAAATTCTGCACAATATTAAACAGGAGTACAAGCGTCTGCAGAAACGTCGACATCTGGACAGCGCTTTCCAGCAGGCGGATGGCTGCTGTCCTCTGGATCTGCACAACATTCAGACTGGAGCTCCAGTTCCAGGTTTGTTGCATGTTGTAATAGTCACTGTTACGACTTGGTTGTACAAATGCATAAACTCATCATTGAGTCTGATATTAACAAATCCCACCTAATTAGAATAATAACAGTCAGAGTAAAGAGTTTGTTGTCACAGTTCCAGCTTGATCTTGTTGTCCTTGAATCGAAGCTGTTGGATTGTCAGCATGTTCCCGGGGACTGATTTTATTACACGCTTACAAGCCTGATGCTCAGCTAAACGCTGCTGTTGTGAAGGATAATATTGCTTTCTTTTTGGCCCTTTTTCACCAGCAGGATGTTTTGGTTTTACACCATGAGTGACTGCTAGCGTTTTAAAAAGCATAGCGTGGATAAAAGCAGCAGCCAGAGGAAAGCCCTGTTGTTTTGTTTTAGCAAAGTACTAAAAAAAGGGAAGAGAAAATGAAAATGCTTGTCACTTGTTTATTCTGGTGTGTTCTTGTGTGTTTCCCATCAGTTCCAGTAAAATGATCTGGTGTATTGACATTCGCTGTCATTTTAGCAAGTGTTGCATGCAGTTCTTTGGATTTGTTTCTCAGTAGAGATTAAAAGGCCTTTTGATGAATTTATAATTATATTTCAGTTGACAGAAGGCAATATTTCATCTTCAAACTTAAAATCTGCTCTGGTCAATAAGTTACTTTTCAGACGTCCACAGCATGATTCTTAATTTGTGTTTGTACATGTTGTCCCAAAACGTGTTGGCATTAAATTAGGAAGATAGCCCAGCAATATTGAGAATTTGGATGCTTGTCACCTCAAGTGGCATGTTAAGACAGGAGTGCCATCTTGTGAGGAGCATTTGCATTATCTGGCCCTGTAAGAAACAGTTTTGCCCTGCAAAGGAACAAGATAAAAACCATAGGTCCATATGTTGGACTGGATTACTGACTGTGATGCACCACCTCTGTCAGACGCCTGCACATTGATAACTATGTTTTTGGACTAAGCAATTATTCTTAGCTGGAGTTTCCATCAACTATTTCAGCTTCATCCCTCTGGAAGGGGTCACCACAGCGGATCATAGTCCACAGATTGATTTAGTCCAGTTTTATGCCTGATGCCCTTCCTGCCACAAACACTGGAGTTTAATATTATTTTAAAAATCTGCAACTAAGCAAGCCTTTGTGCTGCAGTAGTTTCTTCAAGTGTTTTTATGAAAGGGATAATGGGGTGACGCATATACAAATGCAGTTAACCAAACTTCAACTTGGCCTGACAGCTTCACATTGTCCACACACTTTAGGCTGAGACTGACTCTGTCAGGGTGTGTCAGGGTGTGTCATTGCGCTCAAGAGTAATTTATCATGTTTTATTTGTACAATATTTGCTCTCCTATCAGGCACGTCCTCAGCCGCCTCATCTCCTACCAGGAAAGAGCAGCCGTTATTTTCCCTCAGACAGGTTGGGATGATCTGTGAGAGACTACTGAAGGAGCGGGAGGAAAAGATCCGTGAGGAGTATGATGAGATACTGACCACAAAACTTGCTGGTAAGAACATACACATGTTAAAAGTTTACATGATACAGAAATATAAATATGTGTAATACAGGTAGAATGATTACACTTGCTTTTTTGTTTGTTTGGTCACAGAGCAGTATGATGCATTCGTCAAATTTACACATGACCAACTGATGCGACGGTTTGGAGAGCAGCCTGCCAGTTGTGAGTATATTTATAATTCCTGGACACTTATGATTCCTCCAGAGGTCAGAATTAGTTACTATCACTATTAAAAATGAAGGAAAGGCGTTTTTGTAGCATGTGCCGATTTCAGTTCATAATTTGTTGATGGCAGTGAGTTTTATTTTAGTGATTAGTGAGTAACAGATGTGTTGCTGAAATAGATTATTCAGAATGTAAATACAGTTAGTTGTGATAATACTTCAGTTATTAATACATTATTTTAATAATTGTGTGCAATAAGATGGAAAATTGTTTAATTTAACTTTTCAACCTTTTCAACAGTTTGTGATTTATTCTGTGTACTTTTATAAAATGCAAAACACAGATCCACATCAGCCAGACTGATGTAACCAGATGAGTGTCTACTACTCTTTTTTTAGTTTGGGGAGCGCTTGTCTTAGAATGGCCTTTTTTCTTTTTTTTTTTTTGTTTTAAATTGGCCGTGTTTCCATTATACTTTTTTCCAGAAAAAAAACAAAACCCTGAATGTGTGATAAAGGTAGTGCTCGGGGAGACTGTGTTTCCATTGAATGGTGTTTTTTGATTAAGCGTAATTCTCATCATTCTCTGTATGTCGTCATGCAAGACTTATCTTCAAAACAATGAAAAAAATTCTCAACTTCGAAAAGGATGGAAAAAACATCTTTTGTCTTCAACAAATTATTGTGATTGGCGCTACCACTATTGAGAAAATAGTCAGATAATGAAGGCAACAGATGATCATTCATGTTTATTGAGGCAAAGCCCTTATGTAGTACAGTAAAGCATAATGATTAAGCAATGTTATAGCACAACTACATTGTATTAATGAGGCTTTAAAAAAAGCTGGAAACTAGATTTTGATGACTTTAGATTGACAGGCTACATCACATCCAGATTTGGAAAAGCTCAAAAAAGAGATTCCATTACAGTTTAAGGATAAACTGGGTTATTGAATTGCCTGAAAAGCCACCTCATGAAAGTGGAAAAAAACGTTTTTACAATATGTATTTTTTTTTGTTTTTTTGAATTAGAGAAATTTCCATTACAGATTTTCTTTTGCAATATTTGGGGTTTGTCTAAATCTAGCGGAAATGGAAATGCAACTACTAATTTCTTCAAGCAGATTTTATTATAGTGACATTTCTCGAGGAAAGGTAGTTTGTGAAACATGGTTTATAATTCGTTCAGGGAACCTTTTTAAGGTAAAATAGGGGGTTAGTGTTTGTATGGATCAATTAAAATTCTGCTGCTCCCTAAAGTAGAATGTAGAAAACTGGTTTAATCTCAAAAACGTCCAAAATACAGCAAAAGAAGATGGGGGGAAAATGACTTGCCACTAGGGGGCGCCCTCTGCAGAGAAATTCACT
This sequence comes from Zenarchopterus dispar, assembly GCA_028564865.1. Classification (NCBI taxonomy): domain Eukaryota; kingdom Metazoa; phylum Chordata; class Actinopteri; order Beloniformes; family Zenarchopteridae; genus Zenarchopterus; species Zenarchopterus dispar. The sequence continues at coordinate 2,821,137 of JAOWBL010000017.1, read as the reverse complement.
ACCGCTTGAAAAGAGATCATTAATCATTAGGATAAAGATAACTTTAAAGTTATTTTGTTTGGATTTATTAAAAGTATTTTGTTTATTATGTATATACATTTTGAGCCCCAATCTTACTGGTTGCTTCTGCTTTTGGTTCTGGAGGAAAAGTCAAAATTTTTCCTTTCAATTATTGCTACTGAACTAATTCAGTTATTGAAACAGTGACCCGTCTTGAGAAAATTTTATAATGGTTAATGATTTCACTAAAACTATGACAATATAAGAGGAACAATTGAACGGATTTGGGATTAGTAAGAATATTCTAGTATGTTTACAAGAGCAAATATTTAAATTGTCTTGATAAGAACAGGTTTCAAAAGAGCTTTAAATTTTATGTACAAGTTGTGCTCCTATGAGAGAAGCTCCTTCACTTCTGCCATCGTGTAATCTTTTCTGAATTGTGTAAATGTTTTCTATTTTTTGTGTCATCCTACAGATGTTTCCTGAGTGTCCTCTGATTTTTGGGAATACCTTTTGCTCCAGATAACTCCAGGGACTGACTGATCGGACTTTTCTCCTAGCTGTGCCATACTGCCTCTGTGGACTCGCTGCCTCAAGCATCAGTTTGTGGCATCAACAGTTGTTGCTCCCATGGTTACGATGGCTTCCTGCTGCCATGTCAGAGGCTTTGAGACTCTTAACTGCTGTTGATATTAATTTGGCTTTCCTCTAATGCCTTGATAAAAGGCTGACTGCCATCACACACTCAGCCTTTATATTTTACTTTTTTTTTGTCCTGATTTCTTTCACAGAAAATGTTAGTTGCACAGCTTTTTAATGTGTATTATTTGAAAAAGGGATTGGACTTTGATGAGTGAATTAAGGCAGCTTTCAGACTGGACTCCAGAACGGTTGTCTTGGCTTTCTTTTTTTAAAATCTTTGTATAAACTGTAATAGTGATCACTTTTATTATATTTGTATACACTGTATTTTTTCTTTTTTCCAGCTTGAGTTTGGTTCTGTGTACCAACATGTTATGTGAGGTTTAAAGGGGCTTTGATTCAAGTAAATGAATAAAGTTTTTACACAAGTATTTGTTTGGGATTTTATTTTCTTTTTCCAAACAAGTAAGCTTTTAGATTTAAATCAGTTAAGAGTAGCGCCAAAGAGAAAAAAGTTGTATCAAATCAGTTTGTAAAGTTGATCAATTATTTTACACTACTTGAAAGGTGTGATGTTCATGGGACATCTGGTAATTCTCATGTTTAGGAGTAATGAACTGAGATTTTTAAAGCCCAACTGATATCCACATCTAGATGGTTTAAAAAAAAAAAAAATTTTTGTCATGCACAATGTGAGATCACTGGGTAAAAAGATGGAAAAACTAAGAGTGCTAATGAAGACGAAATAGGGCTGTTGGAAATTAAGAACCATGATGTGGCTAAAGGAGCACGTTTTGAATTTAACCTACTTCTGTTTGAAATTAAGAACCTCTCTGATGGCTCCAATTTAAAATTTTATCACTTACTACCAGCAACTCTGACTGAACAAGAAAAAAAAAAAAAACAAGCTTGGTTAAAGTCGATATGACAAAAAGACCGGCGATTATCAAAAATGCTCACGTCTGCAGCACACACTCTTCATATAAGTTGTTTTTCTTTTTCTATTTTCTTTTTTTTTTTTTAAAGCATTTACTGTTATAGGTATAACATAGTATGTCGTGATTATAATGTCTATCTAATCAGCGTATAGGTCGGCTAATCTCCGTCCGTCAGGGTTAATTTCTATTAACATTTACGACTTTTGTGATTTCATAAATACAGGGTTTTACGAGTACTATTTTCATCCATAACTTTCAAAACTAGTTAATTTAGGGCTGCTGCACTGCACCCTGGTTACACTGGAAGTTGCCTTGCCTACAGCTATGCTCCGCCCACCAAAACGTCATACTGTTTACTAATAAGGAAGGGGTCCATAAAAGTTCCCTTTGGAGATTAATTAAATAATTGTGGTATTCAATTTAATATAGTCACCTAATGACAGTTATCTGTATCATCAAAAATCAACTGCATCTTTTGAGATTCCCGAATAATACATTTATTTGAAATTACGACGCTGTTCCGCTTCCTGTCTTTAAACATATAATATAACATTTAATATAATTGGTCAGAGTGCAGTGAAAAAATTAATCTGATGCTAATTTCTTCTTCCGATAAAATGTACTTCAAGTAATAATTCAAAACAATTTTCACTGAGATGTTAAAAAAACAAACAAACAAACATGCGAGCAGCTAAACTGTTTTCAGCCTTTAATTTGGTGAGTTGTTAATTCCTTTACGTCAGTTAAAATTAAAAGCGGTGAAGCGGGTTTCATTCCGGAGGAGCCAAAACTTAAATCGAACACACCCGTTTCGAACGCTGGTCCGAGATTGAAGCTCCTGATTGGACGAGCTCAGAGGAGGCGGGGCTGTAAAGTAGGAAATACAAAACCTATACCAATGTGAAAGGGTCGTGTAGAACATTAACAAGATTTAGGTTAATTTTAATGCCATATTTTACCTGTACGTCTCAGAATCATGGCTTCCTTCTTTAGAAGAGCCATCGCAGCTAAGGTAAAGACGGTAATGTGTTAACAGGGAGATAAAAAACTTCTAATGCTAACACGTTTTACCCCTATTCAATTCAATTCAATTTTATTTATATAGCGCCAATTCACAACAAAAGTCGCCTCGAGGCGCTTCACACTGTAGGGTAAAGATAAAGCAGTGTTACAAGGAAAATCCCAACAATCAAATGATCCCCTATGACCCCTAGAAAGGTGTCACACGTGTAAAATCTAAAATCTTTTTTTGTGCTGCTTTCTGTGCACAGCTGGGGAGGACGCTGCAACAGTCCGAAGATGTGTTTATACCAGCTCTGACAGCAGTTTCTGTCTTGAAAAAACAGTTAAGTCTGCTTGTGTTATACGTAGTAAATCTACTGTGATCAGTCTCATCTCAATGGTTTCATAAAGTTTCCTGATCTTGTGCTCCTCAGGCAGTCCCCGGACTTCAAACTGGCTCTTAGCACGTTAAGAATCAATGGGGTTTTGCCATCTGATGGAGACATACAGCAGCAGACTGAACACCTGGCATCTCAGGTCAGATTAACCCCATCCACACAGAGCTCCAACAACAAATCCAGTATGTGTACAGATCAGTGGCACACATTCAGTCTTCAGGTCCATTTGTTGCTTTTTGTGTGTTTATGTTCAATTAAATGATCACATTACTAAAAACTCCCTACAGATTACAAAGAGAAGTAAGACTACCATAAAAACAAAAGCAAAATCATCAATAAGTGATGGAGATGACTAAAATTAACAGGGCAACAGCTACAGAATCTCTGTAAAGATGCATGAAACAAGCACTGGGAGTCACAAACACCATCTGGGTAGTTTTAAGTTGTTTAGATAGATGGAGGGGCTTGTTGTTGTTTTTCCCACCACTTCTAACAGTGGATTAAAGTTTTCAGATTTCTTGTCAAATCTTCCCAAATATTAAACACAGACAAAGATTTTATTGATGTTAAATGTTCTCACATTGCTCGCTCATGTATCTTAGAGACAGCATTGATTTTAACATGTAATATCTGTCCTGTTTCTCAGCTGAAGGAGGACAGTGTGGTGGAAGGCATCACTGCTGGAAAGGGAGTCATCAACTTTAAAGTGAATCAGAAGCTCCTCGCAGAGGTTTGTGGGCGTACACACTCCCACACTGACCACAGTGACAGAAAAACCTCTCGACTGCTTTGAGCTGTGATGACAATCTTTCTGTTGCATCTCCTCCAGAAATTGTTGGAGCCATTTGGAAAAGGAGAAGATGATAAGTTTGGGTTCAATAGTGAACTTTTTAACTCTCTAAAGAGAGGAACAACATTAGTGGAGTATAGGTGAGATTGGTTTCACATCTCCTCATTTTTTTTTCAAATAGATATTTTTTATACATACTTTAAAATTCACATATTATTGAATTTTACAGCTCCCCGAATATTGCCAAAAAATTCCATGCTGGACACCTACGATCTACAATTATTGGTGAGTCTGGGAAATTAATAGCACAAAACGTTTATAAATTAGGATGTATGTGAGCTGCACCACCAGCTAAACTCTGAGCACTAAATCCAGACGGGTCATTATATGAAGAGTCCACTTATAGTGACAAGGTAATTACTCAGCTATAACGCCAATCTCTTAGAGGATCACGGGTTTTGAGAAAAAAAATTATAAAGATTTTTGTTTGTTTGTTCTTTTAACGCTTGAATATCAGTAAATAACTTAAGAGTGATCTAAACATTTTGCATTAACTCTGTCTCCAGGTAACTTTATTGCAAACCTGAAACAATCTCTTGGAAACAAAGTTATTCGAATGAACTACCTTGGAGACTGGGGAATGCAGTTTGGTGAGCAAGTTGTACAAAACATGCTGAAGGTTTGCTCCATGACTGAAAATAATAACTCATATTGGATTTCAGGTTTGCTGGGAGCTGGGTTTGGACAATTTGGAAGTGTGGAAAAATTAAAAGAGAATCCTTTACATCATTTGTTTGAGGTGATTCTTTGATTATAATGAGCTCTATTGTTATTAGCTGATTTAGTGTGTATTTTTCATAAAATGTTTTAGTTTAGTTTTGTCTGAGAGACTTCTCTAATAGCACCAGTGTTTAATAGGTTTTTGTCTCATTTTTTTCTTTGCTGCAGATTTATGTTCAAGTAAACAAGGAAGCAGAGCACAACCAGGATATGAAGCAGGCTGCAAGAGACTTCTTTAAACAGCTGGAGCAGCATGAGAGCCAGGCCGTGTTGTTATGGCAACAGTTCAGAGAGATCACAGTGAAGGAGTATGAGCATGTTTACAAGGTGAGGCCTGTCAGATGGCTCAGTAACGTACTAAAATAGCAATTCGTGGCTGTAAAATGGGACTGAGTTTGTTTCCAAACCCTTACAGCGGTTGGGGGTCCACTTTGACATTTATAGCGGGGAGTCTTTTCACCAAGATCAAGCCCAGGAGGCTGTGCAGCAGCTGCAGAGCCAAGGCCTGTTGAAAATCTCAGAGTACGTATGAACTTTAAGTTAGTAACTGCTGCACTGAATAAACATGCGCACAAGAGAACAACCTCTAGATGCACTAAATTTATTGTCCAGACCAGAAAAAATGATTACAACAGGGATGTTTATATGTGATTATTGTGATGATTATAGTTTGGTATTTGGGAGTTGTTTTAGAGCCAGAAGTAACTAAAGCATATAAATATGGCAGGACAAAAAAAAGCAATGTAGTTGATTATGTAGTCGTATTCAGAGGAACTGTAGATGAGCCTACACTGGTCAAAAATGTTTTCACTTATGTTGCAAGAGAAGTTTGTGTTGTTTTTGAAATGTTGTATAATGAGAGTCATTTTGGGGCAAATCGCTAGTGGCCAACACTAAAACTGCACATTTCTACATTGGCGTTACTTTCAACCGCCCTATGCAGACTTTTTCTTCATAGTCTATAAATTTATTGAAAAGTCATATATATTATACACCCTGAAATGTGTAATACACCTATAAGTATTTTTCCTATTAATTTTAAGTCTAAAGTATAAGTTTAAATAAACACAGAGCAAGGATGTACTCATGTAAGTATGAACAGACCACAGAAGAAATAGCTGTTTATGTTCATTCTTAGATTTACAGGAAAAAGATGTTTGTAGCATCTTGTCCTTTCTGATGAAAATGATAGATAACAGAAAAAAATTAAAAGAAAAACCTGAAAATACATGTACCATTAGGTTGTTTTGTTTTTTCTCCTGACAGGAAGGGGACGGGTGTAGTAGATCTCTCCCCTCACGGAGACATGAGCAGCGTCTGTACGTTAGTCCGCAGTGACGGCACCAGCCTCTACATCACTAGGTCAGTATCTACGGGGAGGAATTAAAATCTGCACCAGATATTTACAACTGCGTGGAGACTGTGTTTTGTCCACGGGGTCAGGGATGATGTAGCGTAATTGAAATTTTCAGTCTTCTTATTTTGAAAATGTTCATCCTGACTCTCAGTGCTGGTTGGCAGTGTCTCCCTGTTGCAGTGATGACTTGTTTTGTAACTTTTGTCTCAGAGATATCGCTGCAGCTATTGACCGCAGGGAGAAATACTGTTTTGATGAAATGATTTATGTGGTAAGAACTCTTATTTGCATATTAAAAAGTTATCTGATTGCAGCCTCATCTAAACGCTAGATGATAGAAGTAGGTAGTTGTGTATTGTGTGTCAGAAAGACAGTCTTAGTCTTATGTGTTTTATTTGAGGAAATAGCTGATTTGTTTGTAGAAAGAACAATAGTGATATTAAGACACCACAAAAATAATTGTTGCTTCACATGTATTTATTTTATGGCTAAATGGCTCATCTATGTGGATACCAAGTTTTAGTGTTTTTACGACAGGATGGTAGGGTTGTCTTTTCCTCTAAACTGTTGTTTACAGAATTTGCCTCCCCACCTCCTGACTTTTTTTTTTTTTTTTTGGTCCCAGACAGACAAAAGTCAAGAGAACCACTTTTCTCAGTTGTTCCAGATTCTGCTCGCAATGGGACATTCTTGGGCTGACAGGTAATACAAGTTATATCTTTACAAAATAACACTGACAACCGGTCAAACTAGAAGCTTTTAGAATTTGATTAGTGACAGACCTTTATTAAGTTCTTTATAACAGTACAAAATAAAAAAGTGCATTATATTGATGATATAACTTGAAATGATCTAATTATTATGAGCAATGACATTTTTCTTTTTAAACTTCACTACAATTATCTGTCTGTTGAGGAAACTTTCCAGGTTAAGGCTTCTCTTAAATGTTGAAAGGAGGAAGTTTTCCTAGAAATTACTCAAGTGGATCCACTTGAATTTGTCAAATAAAATCAGTTTACATGTTGTTGCACCAGCAACATTTTTCCCTCATATTAAATGTATTATTCTTAAATTATAACTTCTTTCGCTTTCACCAATTATGTGACTGAGTACTAATCTATTATGCTGCTACTTGTTAAGAGCTATAACTCTTGCTGCAGGTGTCGGCATGTATCCTTCGGTCTGGTTCAGGGGATGAAGACCAGGACTGGAGACGTGGTGTTTCTGGAGGACATTCTGGACGAAGCTCAGGCGAGGATGCTCCAGAACATGAGCCAGTCGAACAGTAAGACCTGTCATACGATGGCTAGTTATTTAACAACAGAGCTCACGGGAGTCTGCGCCCAGTCTCTATTTGCATCCCAGTTTAGACATTTACCTCCATAATCATTAGTGCTGAATCATTAGTCAGGTATAAATGTGGCAACACATTAAATCTGCTGTGCTTTGTATTGAAACTGTGAGCACAAGAAGTCTTGTTCATTTTGTACTTTTTCAGCACGTGTCACTTTCTTGCTGTGAATTTTGCTTCTGTGCAGCATTCAGCGCAGTATTTGAGCAGTTTGATTCAGTCGTATAATAAAGAGAGTTGAGCTGTGCTCCGAATCCATGCCAGAAATGCTCCGATTGCCCCAAAAATTGCAATTTGCTTTCCCTGGAAAACATCAGAAACAAACAAAACTAAAATGTTTACAATCTTCTTCTGCTTTTCCTTTTAGAGGTTGCTGCAGCAGATTATTTGTTTCAATCTTAGCCTGTCGTCTGCATCTTCCTTAGTCACACCAACCAACTGTGCATCCTCCTCTACCACACCTAGATTTTAAAAAAACAATACAAAAAAAAACAGTCTTTTTGTTTGTTTTTTTTTAAACCCTGCAATGAAATCCCAAAATTAAAAGTTGCTCACAGCTGCAAGAGGATAAAATTCCCCTGGATGATGATCAGTTTGTTGTCTCTTGTTGTGTTCCTTGGTGAGATAATTTTGTTTCTTTAAATATTAGTAACAAAAAAAACAACCACAAAGATTGACGTTTATAATACATATAATATTCCGTGAATGTATCGCGTTTTGTCAGGAAACTTTTCTGAAATAGGACTGTAAAAGATTGCTGTTAGTTCATACCCTAGTATCCTAACACACACAAAAAAAACTCAGAGTCAAAAGCTTCAATAATTTTACTTGCAAGGAGTACAGAGAATGATTACACCCAAGCCTGCACTGAGGTGCAGAGGAAAAGCAAGACGTTTATATACACAAAGAAGGAGAATACAGTCATGAGAAAACAATGCCCACATTCTTTGATACGGTAATTTCCCACTGAGCAGGACTTTCTCATTACAAGGTGTGACAACTGATTCCCCATTGTTGCTTCGCACGTACAGCGCATTTTCGTAATTCCTCAAAATATGATTTGATATGATAAAAAGAAGTACATGACAAACAAATACATGGACGTCATTAGAGCGCATATTCACAATTTCTCAACATGTGTATTTCATGAACACCACAGTCCCACAGTCGTTGGGGACTGACATAATTTCAAATTCCTTCATCCAAACTGCTGAGGTTGTGACAGCAGACAGTAAGGTGGGAATGTGAAAACCATCACCTCCAACATGATCTATTTCATTGTCTAATAATCCACATGACCTACAGCTGTACCTGTTGTGGGAACAGTGGACTTCAGTTTAGATAGAGAAGTGACACCAGTGTTCTCTCGTTCCTCAGCAACAAAGGAACTGGAGAACGCTGACGACACGGCAGAGAAAGTGGGAATCAGTGCGCTAATAGTCCAGGTCAGTTATCACAGATGTGAAAAGCAACAAGCCATTAAAGTTCCTGGTTTGACTGCAAAACATAGCTGAAAGAGTGACTGTTTGTTTTTGCTTCGTTTCAGGACCTTAAAGGTCCCCTACAGTCAGATTATAAGTTTGACTGGGACCAGATGCTGCAGTCGAAGGGCGACACAGGCGTTTTCCTACAGTACACGCACGCTCGACTCTGCAGGTACGCATCCATTAACCACTGAAACAATCACGCTATTGCAGATGGTCTGGAGTGCCATTGTCATTTTTTAATATTTTATAGTGTAGTTTTTGTAGTGTACAGGCTGAGGGGCGTGATTTCCTGTAGGTGGAACAAACTTTAAGGATGAATTACTGCCTCATCCTGCCAAACCAGGAACACGACAGGCTAATATTGTCAGTAGTGAAGTGGATGAGCCTGTTTGACTTTGTTATTGTGGAGAGAGATGAACTGAAGGGAAAAGCTGTTGATTTACCACCTCCTGCATTGTCAGCTACGTAGGAGGGACTAAAAGAAAGGCTGTGTAAACAAATAGTTGAAGTACCGGTATGTTTGATCGGCGGGATAAGGTGAGAGCTACAGTCATCTGGAAGACTCTCATAGTTGACTTGCTGCTCTTCTTCAGTTAAAGTAGCCAGTTGCTTTGGGAATCCGGTTAGGTTGCCTTCCAGAGGCATCCCAGGGGAGATGCTTCTCCTCGTGGAACATGAGGTTAGACCCAAGGCTCACCTGAGATGCTACGTCTCTCAGTGCTCTGGACCAGCTGGAGCAGGTGGCTGAAGAGTGGGAGGTCTGGTGACCTCTGCTCAGAATGGTGCCCTGGATGAATCGGTCCCAGATAGAGCGGGAAAGGGATTGATGGAAAGGCAGTACTCAAATGACATCACACCTTTGAAAAATTACTTCTGAAATTGATTCAAAACCCAATGGCCAGCCCCAAACCCAACCAAGAGGATTTATAACACAGGTAGTCCACACGTGAACTGAAGTGCTGTTTCTGCAGTCTAGTGAGGAAGAACCAAAGTGTGGACGCAGCTACGTTCAACCCCTCCCTTCTGCGTGAGCAGACGAGTATCGCCATCCTCCAGCACCTCCTTCGGTACGAAACGTTACTTTCCTCTGTTTACGAGAATAAAAGCTTCTTTTACAGTCTGCTGGATTTACACAAGTATTTGCACCATCTTTACGGGATCCGTTTGTTTTTAGCTATGACGAGGTGCTGTATCAGTCAGCCCAGGATCTGCAGCCCAAACACCTGGTGAACTTTTTACTGAAGCTGAGGTAAGATGCAGGATGTTAGTCGTGAAAGGATGACCCTTTGAGCCTCAAGCTTAAAGTTATCTAATTACAGCTACTAACATTGTTTACACGGGTGCATTTAATTTATTTCATGTCTTGCAGCCACTTCATCGCTTCAGCACACAGAGAACTGCCAGTGAAAGGAAGCCCACCTGACGTTGCACAGGTAAACAGAAACACACTTATTCAGACATCCATTTGTTGCTTTGACTGCAGTAATGTTTGGCATGTAGCACTAATACAGTTGACTTCAGTTAAATGATGTGGAGCTTTTACATCAACCACTAAAGGGATTGTCTTTAACATATGTTTGTAAACTGAATATGAAAATGACTTTTTTTAAAAAGTGTTCCCATTCCCTCACTCAACAGGCAAGGTTACGATTATTCAGCGGAGCATGTTCAGTTCTGGCCAATGGGATGAGGATCCTGGGAATCACACCACTTAATAAAATGTGAACTTTTCTTTTAATGCTTCCTCAGAGTTTTTACTAGTGTTCTAGCTGACGAACTGCAAATACAACACTTTATACTTCAAAATAAAATAATCTTCCCTAAAGGCAATTTGTATCACAGTAATAAAAACAAATTAGTATATTTTAAAACAATATATCAATCACTTCAGTCCAGATTTAATTAAAAAAAAAAAAAAAAAACATTTAGAACATTAAAAACAGACTGGAACTGAGTAGTGCTACAAAAGGTAAAAGATTGATTATATTTATTTTATCTCCAAACATGCACAATTTTTTCAACTCAGTTCTCCAGTTAGAACATTAAGAATTGGCATGGAAAACCGATTTTCTTAACACATTTACATTCATTCCATCTTGATAATACCGATTACTGCTTGCAGGTGAAGTTTTAAACTGCCAAAATACCAAATTGCTGTTTAATTTACAGGATGGAGGTTCCATTAAGAATTTATTTGGTCTTTGACAAAGTTAAACTCGGCTACTAGTTTTTAAAGCACCATTTCCCTATTGTCTGTTTTCCCTTAAAATAAAATAGAAGCTTGCAAATTTCTCTAAATTGTATGTAATCAAATAGTCAGTAATACAACAGATGAAAGAAAAATTATTTCCAAGTTTGCTCCTAAAACTCTTACTTAGCCACAAATGGGTTTCTTGTAGAAAAACAAGAGAAACAAGTTTGGAGCCCTGCACTGTTTGATTTGGACCCAACACAGTCACATTCACATTTCAGAACAGATTACTAATTTTGAAGAAGAAAAAGGAAAAAAAAAAGTGGTTACATTTGTATTCTTCCTCTGCAGTGTATGAAAACGTCATAACAAAAGTTTTGTTACTTAACAAAAAAGAAATCATAAGACTTCATTTACATCATTTACAAGCTTTTCAAGCAGCTGCAAAGACAACTTTCTCTGTTCATCTCTGAAAGGTTTCTTGAATGTGGCACAAAAAAGAAAAGATGCTTCCTCATAGCATCTTTAAATTCACAGGACAATTAACAGCCCTGTCAGTCTCCTGTGGGTGGAAGCAGCAACAGCTGAACATTGAAATCATTCAGGAACTGAATGATTTCATCAATGATGTCATCAACAGACATCACACCCAACTCAGTCTGTTTCTGAAAGACACTTCTTGAAACCCCTTTGGTTTATAAACTCCAGAGGCTCTCCAGGAAACGAAGAAGAAGGAAACATGGTCGTCCAGCAACAGAGTCTGCACCTCAGACAGAAATCAGTTTCTGTTTGGATTCTGCGTCTGTGTCTTGCTGGATTATTTTGGATGTATCTTGCTTCGGAAGTCCATAAAGGTAAATGGAAACGCACACAAGGATGGCTCCGGAGCCAAATGTGACAGCTGCACAAAAAAAGAGAAACTGTTATTTTAAACAAAACTTTAAAGATTTACAAATTTAAGCTGTTCCCTATATTTTTGGGGATGCTATAGAAGTTAATGTCTCAAGGAAACAAACAAAAAGGCCCTTTCCAAAGAATTTAGTCCTTTAAATGGCTGCGAGCATATATATATATATATATATATATATTTTTTTTTTGCAAGGTGCTTTTTTTTAAAAAAAAAAAAAAAATGTTTTGGGGAAAAAAAATAGCAACAGTGTGACCTAATGAGCATTTTTTGAGTGATTTTGTATTGATCGCTTGTGTGTGCATTTAAAAGAGATGGAAGTAAGTTGTTTAGCAGCGGATCTCGTCATTCTGGATTTAAAATATAAATAAAGGGAGTTGCCAAACACTTTTAGACCTGTTAATATACCTGTTCAAGTATTAACGTTTTGAGGGAAACTCTGGTAACATAGTGATTGTGAGATCCAAACTTACTTATCTGCAGCCCGAACAATATGACAGAAGCAACTGTTGAGAGAACAATCGCAGCTGCAGCTGAGAAGCCCTTCATGATATTGTCTGTGTACTTGACTACCACCGATGTGTAAAGACCACCAACACTGGCCAGAACTGGAAACACAGAGAAAGCACCATCAGTAAAATGAAAAACAAACAAACAAAAAAAACATCCTCAGGTTTTGTCATACTTACATACTACAAAACACACCCAGGGTGTATAACCGAAGAAGAAGCCTTTTTCCAGGACCTTTTCTCCATCATTCATGTAAACACCAATGAGGGTTACCACGATCCCAGAAAGGTACATCTGGATGTTTCTCACCCACAGAGATGTATCTGAGCTCTTCAACACTTTCTCAAAGTACACACCTAAATTTAAAAAAAAAAAGAAAAGATATTTAAAAGAATCCTTAATGACAACTTGTGAGGAGAAGAGTTGTGATTTTTATGTCTCAGTCACATTTTGTTGTGAAAGAAGTTTTTGCTGACAGTTTTATATCTTAGTCAATGTTGGACAAACAGCTAAAACCAGCAGCGACTTTTGCACAATACAGACAATTTTACCTGCAAATCCAGAGCAGAGGACAGCAACAGCAATGGCCATGAACCCAACGAACGGATTCTGCTCGACCTGTGTGCAAACAAAACTAGATAAACCACGAGGCAAACATAAACGCAGCCTCACTGTTACGGGTGAAAAGTTTGTTACCTGAACTTTGGTAGCCTCTGCAGGGTTCCACTGAACCAGCGTCACACCTCCACAGAGCATGAAGACTGAGAACCACTGCAGCTTGCTGAGCGAGCGGTGCAGCATGACGACTGTGCACAAGGCAGTGCACGGGATCTTCAGCTGGTACGTTACCTAAACACAGAGATGAATGTAGGTTTCAGTGTTTGCTGGAACAACCACAATGACTTGTCAAACTTTATGCTTTCACAGGGTATGAAAAAATTATTAATGATAAACTAATAGAATGTCATGTTTCCAAGCACGCTGTAGAGCGTGTTTGTTTAAACAGAATTTAATATAGTTTATAGATCTGCAATGTGTTCGTTTTATCAATATTCTTATGACTCACACAAGTTAAACTGCTGTTCTGTTGCCAACAGTTTGAGTGTAGGTGGAGATTGTATTGACCGTTTTAGTTGATGAGGAGCAAAGAACGTAAATAAACACCCTTTCACTGTAATCTTTCAACACATTGATGAGGAGAAACAAACATCAAAACACCAAAGCTCCAAAAAACTGAAGATAAGTCATTCAGAATCTCTGGAGTACGGTCACAGAAGCCAAAATTCACTTCAACTATCTGTAATGTCACATAATATGCTCTGGATGCTGATAATTTTAAATGATTTAGAAGGGGTAAATAAAAAGACAATGTGCTGTTAAAAAGAGCTTTAAGTTGTGTTTTGTTATTGAAGTACTACTGTGACTGGTTTTGAATGTGGGTTTCGGAGATTAACTGTGTTCAACCAAAGCCATCATTCCAGGCTGTTCTAGCCTACTTTCACCACTGTGTATACAGTATATTTACAATCAAAATATTCACTTTTGAAATGATGAGGACCCTAAGTGAGTACTATTCAGAGACCTCCTTTGGCAGCTAAATCTACCTGCATCTTTTTTAAAATGAAGTCCTTTTCCCACCAGTGTTATTCACAGTTCTAGGTAAGTCTCCGCTTAATTGTAGCTGAGATTATGCCAAACAACTGTTCAAACATGAACAGCCGGATGTCTTTTTCTCATCTTATCATTCCAATTACATTGAGTGTGTTTAACCAGTCTTTAGTCTTAGGTCACACAAATGATGAAGTTTAATTAGCTGAATGTCAACAACAAGCAAAATGTTAGCAGACAGTAAACATAGATAAAGCAAGGTGATACAATGGAGGTATGGTAAACAGACCTGAGTTTTTCCTTTTAATTTTAAATTAATACTTCCCTTCGCCTAAACATTGGGTGGGGGGTGGGGGCAATAAAGCAGAATCTATGTAGTACCTGATATACTGCTGCATCAAGGTTGCTGAGTGCAACGAAGGCCATGTTGTTTTGAATTGCATACACAACAGAGGGCACACTCAACTTCAGCAGCTCTACCGGGCTGAAGATGATGTGTTCCTCTATGGTTTTCTTGAGTCTGATGAGGCTTCCTGTTTCCCTGGGAAGAAGGAAAAAAAAAATAGAGAGAGAGAAAAATCAGACTAATGGCAAAGAAATGGCATTTCAAAATAGACACCACTCTGATTCGTAGAAGGTCTTCAGTCATTGCTCTTTAATGATCATTTTGTACAGACATGAGTGTCTGATATACTTCATGTGTATGAACCAGAAGACAGTTCCAAACCCAACAAAGATGCGACGGGGAAAAGAACTTCATATAACTCAAGCTATTAAGGTCATAAAATGCAACACTTATTTTAAAACTGGCTTTTCACAACATGTCTTTAATTTGTTGCTGAAACTCTGCAACACGCTGCCCCCTTAGTTAAGGACCCTCACTGACCTGCCTCTGTTCAAATCCAAGATAAAGACACACCTGTCCAGAATGGCATTTCGCACATTTAATTTTAGTGGATTTTTTTATTGGAATATTTTTATTTTCTAAGCTTTTATGCGTTTTATGATTATTTTTCTAGTCCACGTTTTTATTCGATTTCAATTATGAAGCACTTTGGTCAACCCTGGTTTTTTAAAAGTGCTATATGAATAAATGTTGCTTGACTGATTAAAATTAAACTGGGACACCCGATTTTAAGTACAATCAAGAGACTGGTCAGACACTTTCCACATATCTTTAAGTGCTGTTCAACACTTTCAACAAACCATCCATCCAAGATCTAGGCCTCAGTTACTTTGTTGGGACTGGAAAAAATAAAATCTGACAATCCCGCTTCAGTTG
>JAOWBL010000017.1:2754608-2805791 GCA_028564865.1 Zenarchopterus dispar | reverse complement strand
TATATATATATGTATGCATACTATCTATGCATGCATTTGGACACATGAACCTTGGAGGAAGATAAGTTTCAACTTCAAAGCCTTTGTCTTTAGTGTGGGAGGCTTTACAGGCAGCTGCACAGTGGACAGCAGTAAATAAAAGCTTACATTTTTTTTCAGAAAGGATAGATAAGGTATGATACAACTCAAGGATTATATTTTTTCCCTTAACATTTGTGTATGATAGATGAAAATAAGGTATCTCTATGTGGTATTGGTTAGTGAAAGACCAGAGAGGCACTTTTGTTACTTCAGTTCAGTCCTGGCACACAATTTTTGGTCAAATATGGCCTAATTTGTGTCTTTTCCCACACTTTTAATGTATATATAACATCATGAAAGCTCTCACTCTCAGCTACCCTTTTAGGTACTAAATATTTGACTATAGAGAGGGTTAAGCTGTGGTTGGAAATTGTCTTCAGTATCTGTTTATTTTTGTGTTCTGAGTTGTGTTGGTTCTTGCATGTGCTAAGTGTATTTGCATGCACAGACTCGCCAGTGTTCAGGTCTGTAGAGCTAGTGCTGGACTTAATCAATGCTCGACAGTTCATTCACATAAGATTTAAATGATTTCCAGATGTGGCCTTTGATGTTGCATGGTAAATAGTGCCACTGTTCTTACAAGCAGAGACGGTGGACTGAAGCAGTCCAGCATCAGTCCAGCTGTTACGCTGTTAGAATAGTGTTCAGACTCTGTCCACTCATTGCACCATCAGTATGTATCAACGAAGTAATGGTGCAGACCCACTTTTGCGTTTTGTTCTCACTCCAAAGCACTGACTTTATCTGTAAGTCAGGTCATTGAATTATGTACAGCATCTCCAACCAGGGTTCAGCAGAATGAATTACATCCATCTTTTACATAAAAAAATGTTTAAAAAGTGAAAATTCATCTTGACTAAGCTTTTCACCAATAAGTTCCTAATTTGGGGGATTTCTACTGTGAGGGGCCATGAAGATGAGACGGAGAGACTGAGTGTGTATCCAGGGTGTGTGGCATCACCACATCAGCCATGTCTGCTGCTGAGGAGAGAGCAGCAGCAGTGGGAGGGAGTGGGCGGATATCAAAAGGTGAAAAGCAGACTCTGCAGCAAAACTAAATCCAGTGAATTACAATTATGTTTCAGTTATATGGTTTCACTTATGTAATGCTTACTGTGTTGCTATTTGTGCACGAAAACGCACGATACCATTAAAGATGATCTTTACTGCATCACAACATAAATGAAACTGGAATCTGGTCATGTTGGTGTTCATCTTGACAATGATGGGGTGGCACTGCACTGTAAAAATTTTATAAATCAGTAAATGTATGTATAATTAGAGCTGCTAACCCAGCATCTGCTTAACGCTGCAGTCATTTCAGAATGACATATGAAACGGAGATATTCCACCACAAAATGTTTGCCGTTAACTCTGGAGCTTCTCCGATAGGGGTTGGCAGAAGGAGCTGGGAGCTATGGCTAATTTTAATATGAAGTGGGCGTGTTCCAGACCTGTTTACTCCGCCCATTTGCAAGATGAGCAGGGACAGGCCAGCACCTCTTATAATACCATTTTATTCCACTAGAGGTGCACTTCATACAACATGCCTGTTGATGAAATATGAATTTTCTTGTAACATGCTCTCCTTTGTGGTTAGAAGGCATATTGATACCTGAATTCATTTTAAAGGGTGTATATTAATTTAAATAAAATGCTGCTGAAAATAGCGACTTGTTTTGGGTGTAAAACGAATGAATGAATGAATAACATTGAGCAATAACAGTTGACAGATAATAGATTCAGTACCATCATAATGAGGCACAAAACTGAGATTCTGCTTCCTTATGCTACAAAAAACACAAGTTAAATGTGAATTAATTGATAAATAATTAAAAATTAAAATAAAAATTAAACTCTTTTGGATGTTTTAGTGGACAACTTAGATTGTCTGGGTGATTTTTACAATATATGTGTGTGTCTTATAGATTCTGACAGGGTATTGTCTCTTCAGGTCTGTGTGCCGATATCTTACCTCACTGATATGATTAATAATCTGTAGATGGGTGCAGATGGTGTTCCTGCTGGTTATAATCATCGATTTTGAAGCTCTTGTGTTACTTGATGCCAGAGGCTGACACATTAATTTAGGCTTCTTGATTTTCTTAACGAATGAGATATTTGATAAATACAACAGATTCTCTGTAGCACTGATTTTAAGCATCTAGTGTAGAAAGTTGATGTTTTCTTGACAGTACATATTTCTGTGTCAAGTCTCACTCTACAGTTTGGCTGCCTGTTGCCCGGTTCTTCCCTGTGGCGTTAGCTCGCTGTGCATTGGCGTGGAGGAGGGAGACCTCATTTATTCCAAGTTATGCAACCATCTTGGGAAAAACGCTGGCCAGGCACTGACTGCAGCATAGCGTCAGTGCTTTAACTTAGCAGCCAGCAGCTCGATGCTTTCCCAGAAAGCCGTGCAGAGAGGCTTTCCCCTCTTCTTTTTTTCTTCCACGCTGGCCCTAATCCCTCTCTCTCTCCTAAGTGTCTATTGTCGTTGACAGGGGAGAAAAATATATATTACAGATTGCATCAGGAGCTGACAATAGCACAGTGAGGAATTAGCCTGTTGATCGTGCAGCACAATAACTGTTGCATAAGCTGTAGTGCAGGAAAGAACTCATTAATGTTTCATGGACTTGCAATGTACTGTAAGAACTGAAGGAGCCAAGAGGAATGAGCCTCGGCCTCGATGAAGAGAAATCCAAATCAACTATGGTCTCAGAGAGAAGTTTTATTATGTTTATCAGCTATACAAAATTATCACCTGTCTGGAGTAAATTACCTTAAACTGCTGGATTAATATTCACACACACACACACACACACACACACACACACACACACACACACACACACACACACACACACACACACACACACCCCTGCATGCCACCTGCTCAACTGTAAACATAATCACCTGCTTTTTCAAAAACCCCTCCCACTAACGCAAGTGCTGACTTTTCAGCCCCTGTCTCAACATCTTTGTCAAAGCTTTAAAGTAACATTTCAGCAGAGTTGCAGGTAAAATCATTGCAAATGTGTCTTTAAAACCTCTAGCTGACAAAGATAAATTAAAAAAAAAAAGTTGCTGGTGATGTGAAGCAAGAAAAAAAAAGAAGCACTGCAGGATTGCAGACTAGTCTGGTTAAGTTATAGGAGTTTCAGCACTACATAATCAACAGAAACTAATGCTAATATAGAATTAGATTGGTGTAAGACATGACATTTGTTCAAATAAGTGCTTGAAATAGTTTGCCCTTCACCTCAGGCATACGAGCTTGGGGCTAAAGGTGCAGCAATGTTGTGTCAGCTCATTGCAGTGAGAGTGGGAGGTACTGTTCAACATCGAGCTGAGCAAGACATCCTCCTTCTTGCTACTGCCTGCAGGGCAGGCTATGCAGACTCAGACCTGTGACACAACTCACTTTAACAGTTTGTTGAGCCTGCCGGCATCCCTTTACTCGACGCCACCTGCATCGCACACAAACACTAGCTGCTGTGTACCAGTAAAAGTTGCAGAGAAATCTGATGCAAATATTGGATGACACAACGTGCCCCGAGGCAGAATAACAGTGTGTGTGTTTGTGTTGTCCCTCTAAAACAACGTGTCATATGATATGAATTCCCACAACTTGACTCCACTCGCTCTGCAGACGCACTACAGATTTCCTGCTGCGCCAAGGATTTTCCACCAACATTTGATATGAAATGCATGGTTAAATGCAGCTTGAGATGGCTTTCAATGGCTATCAAGTTCAAAAACAAAATTTGATGGTGATTTCTGTTTTTTTCTATAAAGCAGCAACCTTTACTCTGTTAATCTCCCCTGGCTTTAAAAAGAGTATTTTCTCAAGAAATAAAATGCAGATCAGACTGGTAGTTTTCGAATTGGGTGAAAACATCTGAACTGTCTTTTGAATGTCTTTTTTGTAGCATTTATGTTACGAAAAACTGAGATTAACACTGACTTTATCTAACTGTGCCTGCATAAGCCTGTTTTAGCAATTAAAACCCATTAAAGTACAAACACAAATATTGTTTTACCATTGACCCTGAAGGTTTTCATGACATTTCAGAGCTGCTGAATGAGAGTTCATTCAATTTTTGTTTATACTATTTTCAAGGCATGAAAGTACAGCATGTTGTTTTAATACTAGTGGTGACTGAACAACTAGATGCAGAATTCAAATGAAAATGTCTGTCAAACCAGCTGTGACAGTCAGACCAATAAAGTTTACTCCAAGCAAACACTTTCACACTAAGATTGTGCTATAAAGATGCACATGAGATCCCCTCTTCATTCTGCCTCCACTCTCCGACTATGCATTCACAGCTACCCAGCATGTGCGTTCACAAAGTATTACTGTATTTCACAGGATGAAGACAGTCCCTTTACTCTACTTCATGATCCACAGTCAACAATAAGTCCCTAATATCTCTGGTCACTGTCTGCTTTATTCAGTCAGATCTAAATAAAACATGACACTTCACAAATACTGTAAAGTTTTTATCCAGTTGTACCTAGTGAACACATATAGCAGTGCTGGCCTCAGTTTCCCAGCTGAAGCCCAGCTTCCTCTGGTGGATCCTACTCTAAGTTTCTAAGGATGGCTACAGGGTTCTCTCAGTAGGTAGTGACCCAAGTCAACCAACAAGGCTCATGACACGGCCAGTCAAGCCAGTCTCTATGTCTCAGACCACTGATTTATTTGTTGTTTTTTTTTCTCACAGCGTCTCCACCCCCTCTGTTACACTTTTTTTGCACTGCCTCTTCACAGAATGCTTGTGTTTTCCCTGTAATGCCCTGTTACTATCTCCCAAGACAGAACATTGGTGTATTAGTGGCGGAACGAAATCACTGCACGGATGAGGCTACTAGTTTTGATTATGCAGCTGATGTACGTATTTGTTATTTGTTTTGGCCAAAGAAGGATTCAGTGAGAGTTATAAGCGCATTTTATCAGTGAACTGTATGTTTCTGATATCACTTGTAGATATTTGTAAAAATACTGGGGTCTGTAAAGCAATATTGGGAGCTGAACAACAGAGTGGGCCTTGTTATTCAGACAAAACTGATTTAGAAGTATGAGCTGCTTGGAAAAACAGTTCCAACCCACTTGTAAATCAGTAATGTCTTGGGACACTTAAATGTTTATCTTACAAGAAAAAAAGAATACTGTTTCAATAAACCAAATATCAGTCATAGATACTTCAATGTTAAAACAATCATCCAGCTGGAAAACTGGACTGTGATTAATTATCAGCATTACACAGCTTCATCCAGACAGAAAATGCTAAATGATTTGTACTAAACCTAAAACAATGTGTTGATGGTGCTGCTTTAATGAATGCTTGCTATTACTGTATGTACGTTCTCTAAAATGAACTCTGCATGTTTGTACATGCGTGTACATTAAACTGCATAACAGACCATAATTTGTGTGTGTGTACATACATACACATGCACACTGTCTGCATTCATTACTATTATTAGCTTCAATTTGGCACATTTTGTTGCCTCAGCGACCAGTCGCTGTTCTCAGTACAGTGAATCTGTGAGGTAGAGAGGAGACTTATAAGAAGGGGCGCAGTATAAGAGGAGAGGGAAGTAGCTAAAAAAGGAAAAATGTTAAAAAGAGGACAAGAGAAAGGAAGAACTATATTAACTGTGGAGTGACTTTCACAACATTGTTCTGCGAAACAGCTTATACTGCTTTCTCTGTTATTATGCAGAATGTTTCAATATTAACCAGCAATACAAAGAATAAAATGTGAGATTCATGATCTCTAATGTGGGCAGTTACACCTACTGATGCATATTGATGCATTTTCCTGTCTTTGACTGTGGAACATGCATATTCAATGCAAAGCAGGGACAGGTTGGATAAAAAACAGTAATTGCTGCTCAAACATTTTACATAAAGTTCTTGGTTAAAAGTTCAAGAGATGGTAAAAAAAAATTCCACAGAGTTTGTGTTATACTTGCTATACTTCTGAAATCCAAAGTTTTTTCTTTTTCCTTTTTTTCTCCTAATTGATGATGATAGAGGATTCAATTAAGTTTAGGTTAATTTTCTGTCTCGAAGCAGCATAATTGCAGCAAACCTTCAAATCATACGCAGAAAATTTGGTGGTAACCATCCAGTCAACGACGAAGACTGTAAACCGCCACGTTACATACTATGAGCATCTTCTCTCCCCTTACAGACACTGAGATCTACCCCCCACAACCTTGAAAATCCTTGTCACACTTCCTGAGTTTTAGCAGCTGTTGCCATGGCAACCTACATTTTTATTTCAGGCGGCTTTGAACTGTGTGTGCGAGAGAAATCACAGAGCCAAAATGTTATGTAAGACGATGCGCATTGTTCCAGACTGGGGTTTCCTGCTGCAGAAAACTCAATTAATTACAGGGGAACGACACACACTCAAGGTGCTTCCACACTCTCTCCCCATTTACCTGAGAGCTTTTATCTCATGCCAGTAAGATGTCAGTCATAATTACTGGGCAGGAAGCTAAGCACAGGGGGCAGTTACTGGACTTTCATACACAATTTTGTAAAAAAAAAAAATCTCTATTTTAGATGTTCTTTTGTGTTGTGACAGGTCACACAAGAACTGAAACCAAAATTGATGTAGCTAATTACTTGGTTGAGGATATGATTATTGACGCTGAGCAGATCATAAACCAAGCACGGTTAGTTCTCTCAGTTTTCTAGCTTTTCCCTTTAAGGGTTGGTACGGTGAATCAACCATTTGCATCTTGCCTCTTTATGTGTGCCAGTCACCTCAATCCCATCTCCCTTACTTGATCTCCAAGATGTCTAAGCCCAGCTCTTCTTCTGGTGTGCTCATTCAAAAATCCCATCACATCCAAAGAACATCTCCACATCTTGTCTTTCTATGCTGCTGCATTGGTGATGCAGACCTGACTGTGGTTGGAACACCGGGGCCCGGGGTTTCCTTCCCACAGAGAGTGGAGCTCTAATCCCCCACAAATCTCAGGCTTCATTTGTCATACAACATGCTTCCTGCTGCTCACTCAGATACACACCTTCACTACTGATCTCTCTGACTGCTGCATCTCATAGTTTTCCCCATTTTCTCTGTTTTCCCCAGGTTGTGACCATGTCAGTGTTGCCATTTATATGCTGGACTTTCAGTTATACTCAAAGAGCTTCATTTTCACACATGGTTTCTGCATCGCACACACTGAATAATATAAAGAAAAACTCATTGGAACTTTAGTCATTAACCATATCCCAGAAGTGGATAGAACAAGAGAAATAAGGACTGCATGCAAAACTTTGCAGCCCCTCAAGTGACTAGAGCTTTCTCATCCAAAAGTCTCTGAAGTTAAGGAAGATTTATTGTGATCATTGCTCAGAAATATTCATATATCTTCCAAAATAATTAAATGGACAGGCTTTAATGAACCTCTCCCACTGGGCTTAAAACCTAACACTTTTTTTTTCTACATTCCAGAGGATTTAGTTCAATTTCTAACACTTCTTATTATCAACCAATTTAACATTGGTAATTCATATTTTCCTCACTGGTCCTGATAACAAGTTATACATGCAGTTCTACCTTGAAAGAATATTATAACATCAGTTGTACAGGTTGCAAATTACAAGTAAAGTTTCAGTGATGTCACTGAAACTTACGACTGGTAATCTCAGCCAAATCACAAACATGGAAATTTCACTTTCTGTGATCTTAAGAATTCATGCTGATTAAAAAATTGTGTCATGAAAAAAAGTTTAACTTTTCCTTCAGGAGACAAAAAAGAGAAAAAAAATTACTTGATTCAAAAGGAAAATGATTCCCTTCAGAAAATGTACATTGTGACATTTGCCTCTATACTATGAAAAAACTGTTGAGTGCTCATGTTTGTTGTTTCTATACTGCAGATTAGCTAATGTTTGCAATATAATCAAGGTTAATAATTGAAATAAACTTTACTGCCCTGGTTATGACAAATCATTATAATGTGTTTTATAATAGTGTAAAAGCTCCACAGTAGGAAAATTAACTGTTGTCGCCTACATACATGCATAGAAAATGTAAGCTTCTCTCAGACAAAGACAATTTCTTTTTGAGTGGATTCAAAAAGTATCACACTATTATTAATCCCTTCTTACTTGTAAGAGCTGCAGTAGTCATTTCACTGGAGGGATTTCAACTAGAGAGACTAACTCATTAAGGTTGTTCACAGTGAATTTGTCTGTATCTCACTGGAGTTTTCTTCACTTTTTTTCTTTCCTCTGTAACAGACCAGAAGCTTTCATCTTGGTCCCCGCCTCGGAAGGTAAATGAAGGCAGACGCCTCCCTCCTGCCAGGAACATGAAGGGCTTATCGGGCAGCCGTTCACAGCACCATATTCCTTTACCCCATGGTTTGGACTATGACCCCCACATCCATGACATCCACACTCACCATGGCTCTGACTCCCGCCACACCTCATACCTGCTCAGCCCTACAGAGAGCTGCCCCATGGACTTCCACCACCGCTACTCGCCCCGCAGCTCAGTCCATTCTGACTGTATGATGATGTCTCCTGTCACCATGGCCCCGCCTGCTGTGTCTGACCACATCTCCAGCAGCACCTTCCCCAGAATGCACTACAGCTCTCAGTACTATGACTCAGCCACACGGGACGACTGTGCTGCCATTACAGCCTCCGCAACCTCCCCAGCTGTGGCTGCTGCTGCAGCTGCGGCGGCTGCCTCCTCCCACCATGCCGGCACCAAGAGCAACCGCCTTCCAGCTAATCTCTTAGACCAGTTTGAAAAACAACTGCCATTACACCGCGATGGCTTCCACACTCTACAGTACCAGCGCACCTCCACAACCACTGAGCAACGCAGTGAGAGTCCGGGCCGCATCAGACACCTCGTTCATTCTGTTCAGAAGCTCTTCACCAAGTCCCACTCCTTGGAAGGGTCATCCAAGATGAATGGCACAAAAGGTGATATTGCAGGAGGTGGAGGAGGAACAGGGGGTTATTACCATCATGGCCACCATTCCACTAAACATGGTAGCAAGAGGAGCAAGAGTAAAGAGCGAAAGCACCGGTCTGGTGGCTGGTGGAGCTCAGATGACAATTTGGATAGTGACAGCACTTACCGTCCACCGAGTGTCATGTCGCGGCATCACGGGGAGCATGTGGGTCACTGCTATCCAGATTCGATGCACAGCCACCACTTTGGAGATCTGTCACTCAAGGCCTCTAAGAGTAACAATGACGTCAAGTGTTCAGCCTGTGAAAGCATGGCCATGACACCTGACTCCAAATTCATGAAGAGGAGCTCCTGGTCGACACTGACTGTCAGCCAGGCCAAGGAGGCTTATAGAAAGTCATCGCTTAATTTAGACAAACCCATGATGCACACGGACCTCAAATCTTCATCACGAGCATGTCACTATCTTCAGGTGAGCTGTGTTTTTACTTATTCATCCATTTTCTATACCTACTTCATCCTGTCGAGAGTCATGTGGGGCTGGAGAGTCTGTCCCAGGCGTTCTCTTGTCAAAAGTGGAGGGTCTGGACAAAGACAAATAACATCTAAGGATGTTCTAGCTTCTGGTACCAAGATATTGGCAGTAGATCCTTTGCATTCTGTGGGTTGTGGAGTGGAGTCTATAGCCGTGTTTTCATTACACTTATTCTCAAAAGAAAATCAAAACTCTGAATTTGCTGTGAAGGTAGCATTGCAGGAGGTCGGTGTTTCCATTGAACAGTGTTTTTTTGAATAAGCATAACTCTCCTTATTTACTTTGTCAAAACTTCTCTCCAAAACAACGAAAAAGAAAATCTCAACACTGAAGAAAATGGACAAAAACATTTTTAGTCTTTGACAAATTATTGTGATTGCTGCCACCGCTGTTGAGAAACTGAAGGATGAAGACAGTGGATGATCATTCAAATGATTATTCAGGGGCAAATCTCTTATGTAATGCATAATAATTAAGCAGTGTTATAACACAACTATAACTTATTAATGAGGCCAAAAACAGCTGGAAACTAAATTTTGATGACTTTAGATTGACCAGCTAAGTCACGTCCATCAATGTCAGAGAAGTGGAATTTCTTAAAGAGCATTTCTACTATACTTTACCAATAAAGTGGATTATTGAATTATTGATTATTGAAAAAAAAAAGCAAAAGAAAAAAAAACCCTCATTATTTCTGCCTCTTTTCTGGCATAATTGTGGCAGTTGTGGTACATTATGTGATATTACATTACAATTTCAGTATCTATCCATTCCTTATAGTTTGACGATCTGATATTTTTAGATGATAAATTCATAGAAATTAATCAACACTAAGCTTCACCCAGAGACATATGAAAGTAGGGCTGTTTCTCAAAATGCGTTCTTAGGAACTGATAAACAGCCAGAAAGTCCAGATGAACACGAGAAAGAGCTGAAGACACTCGTGGCTGCGTCACGCAGTAAAAGCCTTTGTATCTTCCATCAAGCTTAAAACCTTTCTGAGAGCACAACACTTTTTGGGTTAAAGCTCCAGTTACATTTACTGTTAAATTTACTGTTACCATGGCAACCTAAAACCTAGGCCAATATGGTATTTTCCGATTTTGTCATTTCTCAACACGTGTTGTCAACAATGTTGTCATTGAAATCTAACTCTTGAGTGTCTGATCAGATATTCTTAAATCAATATTCAAATTGAATGTTAAATAAAAGGAAATTGTTTAGTAAAAAGGCCCCAACATCATTTCCTGGATCAGTGTCTGTAAATTATGGTGAAACACAGACTTTGTTTATCCAGCGTGAATGCAGGAAACTAAATACAAATGTCCAGGTTTTATTTTAAAATTACTGCAGGTCCAGAGGTAATTTTAGTCCTCCACGAATAGGACATAAGTCATACCCAATTCGAAGTGAAAGTGGGTTGAAACGCTATTTCCACAACATCAGAGCTTTGCAGAGGAGACAGAAATGTTTTGTGGGCTGAAGTGGTGTTTGGATCATCTGAGGAACTGAGATGTAGGCTGAGCATGACTGCACTGCCGTCTAAATTAATGCCATGCAAAATCAGTGCTCATGAAAATACTTCTAAAATAAATACAAGAACTAAACTCTCAATGAAGTGAAATCTGCTTTAAAACTTTATATTGCACTTACTGCCGTCGGTAATTATTCTAAAGGCTAACAAATGAAGAGTATTTTGAGACAAATTTTACTGGTTGACTGGAAGGGCAGTGGGTGCACAGAAACCATTTGAAAATCCACTATCACCTATTTGAAAATACAACAAATAATAATTGAGATCAATATCCACTCACGTCCTGGAGGCCCTTCTGTGTTAATAGTGTGATTGACGTATTGATTGGAAATCTTGCCAGGGAGACGTGTGAATTCTACTCTGCTTTCTGTTATTCTTCTGAGAAAAACAACAAAGCCCAGTAGTGTGAGAAGTCTATACATTTAAAAGGGATTGCTTTCTGCTTTGTTACCTCTGGGAGCAATTATCTGTTGTGAGTGAATCATGGGCCTTTCACACCAAACACTGACCATACCGCTGTAATCTGAAACGCAGTAATGTCACTGTTGGTGCTGCACAATGGTGGTCTGTCACTTCGCAGAGAAAAGTGCCTGCTCAGCAACAACTGGGTTCAGGTAGCTTGGACTTCAAACACAGTTCAGGACTGAAACCTGCATTTTCTTCTTTCCTTTCTGTTTTTCTGTTCGTGTATGTATGCATGCGTGTATGTATTTAAAGTGTGGGTATACAATGCTGTGGTAATGTCTTAGGAACCCTTAGTCTTCTTGTTTTATCAGCGTTTAATGACCATCCATATTTTCTTTACAGTCTTTTTTAAAGTAAAAATAAAAATTGCAGTGATAATCTCTCTAGTAGACCATTTAATCAGTTGGCTGGTTATTGGCCTTTTTTATTTTTATGGATGACATTAAAACAACAAAACTTGGGATGTTTATGACTTTTGCATTTAGTTATGAATGCACGAGTTTTTGCACTTTCCATTCTGTCCCAACATTTACTGACTTAGGGTTTCAGCTTTCTGAAAGGGAAGATATTTCTTTAAATGTCACGCTTTACTTTATTTGATCATACTAAAAACTCTTTTATAGTTATGTCTCTGAGCAGAATAAGATTGAATTTAATTAGACTGGCAAAAAATAAGCAAATAACTGAATCAGGACAGTTAGAGTTTGTTTAATCACATGACAAAAAAATGCATAAAATGAGAGAGATAACAGCATGAAAACATTTTATTTAGATTTGTTATTTAACCTTAGGGTGTTTATATCTCAAAAATGTCAATATAATCTTTGGATTTATGACATCTTTTTCTCAGATTAAGTAAAGGGAAGAAATACAGAATCACTCAAAACAAAAAAAAAAAACAAAAAAAACAAAAAAAAAACCAACTGTGAGATTGTGGAAGTCTTAGGAATTAGGAAGACTTTCACCTCATTTGATTTTTATGAGAGCTTGAATTCTTTGAGACGTCAATTTTACTAACGAAACAAAAACAAAATCATTTGGGCTCTAACTTTGTCATGAATCAGTTGACAGAAGGATTCAGTCCTGCTCTGCAAAAATGTTCAGTAAGATTTAAAATTAGACTTTTTGTTGGCCATTTCACAGAATCAATATAATCATCAAGAAGAAACATTTTAACACACTTTTTTCTGCATTAAGATTAATTATTATTCCAAAGAAAAAATAATGTATATAACTGTCCTTTTAGCAGGAGAGGAAATCCCACATGCTTCTTACACTACAAAAAAATCTGTCACTACTGAAGGACCACATGCCCAAACCCAGATATTGTAAAAGGGGAGGCTTATACCAGGCACCCGCCTAGTGTACGCCTCCCTTTTTATACCAGATCAATAATGCAACGATCCACTGTGGCATCTCTAAAAAAGGTTATTTACTTTTATTCTAAAACCTACAGTTGATAGCATTAAGAAAAGTGTCCAAAGATTCAATGTTCTAATCTGTGTGTGATGATAGAGTTAATAACAGCTGTCTCCCATGGTCCTTTGCCTCATATGTGACCCCATGTCATCAATGACTCAAGACATGCTTATTTTCTCATGCAGCTAGTTTTATATTTTTCTATTGCGTTTGCATTTAACAAAAGTTACAGCATCTTCTCCTGGCTCAGTCCAGATTTGTGATTCACCACTAAATATTGTTTTCATCCACAGTCCAGAACTGTTTCTCTTTAGTTAACTGTAACCTTTTTTGGCTTTCTGTTAAGGTGTTTCTGATTTACATTTGGCTTTTGTGGATGTAAGTCAGTTTCCTGCTGCTGATTTTTTTTTTTTTTTTTTGTAAAGTCCCAAATGTTAACTCATCTTTTGGCCAATTTTGTTTGTTACCTTTTTATTTTTTAGTTGGACTTTTTTTCAGGTATATTGCTTTGAGATTTTTGTCCCTGCATTTTTAACGTCTTCTTTGGTCCATGTGCAGGTCTGCAGGCTTTCTCTTTTAACTGACGACTAGTTTGATATTTCGGGTTGTGCAGAGATTAGTTTCAACATTTTTGTCTTTTTGGTTGAAATGTAATTTATTTATAATTTTAATTACAACATGTTATTATTTGTGGTATGTTTTACAAGGCAGAATGGTCTGCTGTTAAAATAACTTTGAGGTATAGCTGTACTTTATTTTACATCATTTGTACTAAATGAAATTGCTGAATGAATAGAGGTGAGTTTTAGCTGAGGCTGTGTTTATTGGTGGCTTGGACTTGTTTTTCTCAATCAGCTGGCTGTTCATGACCTGTTGTACTCTTTGTAGGTACTTGGTTCTGGTTCCCTTGTGGTATCTTTGTGATTATCCTTTGCTTGTAAGACCCCAAGGTAATTGTAATTGTCCCGAGCATCTGCTATATTGCCATGTGGTAATTCAACCTCTTCAGCTGTGATCATTTTCTTCTGTTTTTTTTTTTTAATGGCTTGCATCTTTTTACTCCAACAGAGATTCCAAAGCTGCATATCCTAGTTAGATACATTTCGCTTTATATCAGGGCTGAATCTATGATGAGGTCACAGGAAAAAGCTTCTGTTGTAAAAAGTGTCTTAAAATAAGACCATTTCTTGTAACCCTCTGGGGTAGTTCATGCATTGAAAACAGAAACGTTCCTTGTCTGAGACCAACAGCTTGAAACTTTAACACCAAATTAAGAGATTTGTGTTGAAGAGGATTGTTTTTGAACTGTGAGATAAAGCTGAGGTGTCTGAAGAAAATCCCATGCAGGGATGGGTTGAACATGCAAAATCTACAGAGAATACCCCCACATGGGATTCAAATTAAGAGACTTCTTGCCAGGAGTCAAGTTGAAGCACTAGAGGTGCAAACAAGCTGCGAAAATTGTCAGCTGGAGTCTGGTTAAGTGACATTATTGTCCTGCACTGTGCTCTATGAATGCCGCCACAGATTACTGCAGGCATAATTTTAGTCCGCTCAGCACTGTAAGGGTAATAACCCAGCAGTTATCCAGGAATGCACTGGCACTCACAATAAATGCTGACACACTGGAGATTTATTCAGAAGTTTACTGAAATATGTTCTTTCTTCGGAAATTTTAGCAGCCATCTACTCAGTCTGCTTTTTCACTACAAACATATCTTTTTACAGTTTGCTGTCTTACCTTGATAGCTAATTACTTTGGTGTAGTGATTTATTTACTTACCAATAAAAAATGCACCTTATGGTTTTGTTTATTAATATCTCTAAATTCTGTTGCTTTTCTCCATTTGCTTCAATGTCCACAAAACAAAATCCACAGTCTCTCATGATGTCTACACTTTCACTTACCTGTTCTACCAAAAAGTCTGTCTGCCAGTCAAGTCTGGCAAAAGGATAAGAGGTAGTAAAGAAAAGGCTGATGGTGAGGGGAGGTGTGAACAGAAGTGATGGAGGGAACATCCCCCACCTCAAGGCCAAAAAGGTCCATCAGCTGTTGTGTTTTCTGCAAGAACAGTTCAGTGGTTTTGACAGAGATACAGCCAAGTCCCATGACTGGTAAAGTGACTGAGTAGGAAAGTGTTGAGGTTACTGTTGCCCTGCGCCTGGGGCTGTTTCTTTTTTCTTTTTTCTTATTTTTTATTTTTTATAACCAAGACAGCCTTTCTCACTGGAACAACTGATACAGCAGCATCACCCACCAATCGTATTGTGCTTCACTGATCAATACTGCCAGAACACACTAATTAATCTTAGATAAGTGTGAGTATAATTTGAGATGTTCTTATGAAAACTGTATATTAACTTGACAATATCAATCCTGCAGCTTTAGTGTTATAAACAGTTAGCTCATTGTTATTTTTATTGTGAAAACTAAAACTTATGATCCTCAATAACAGTTCTGTGATCATTCAGGTCAGGTCAGTCCAATTCAGTATTGCTATAAATTCCCAAAGAAAATTTTGTGGAAGGTTTATGGTAAGAAATCAGTCAGTATTGTAAAGTTGCTTTCTATAAGGAGCCATTATAAAAAAGTTATAGCTATGGCATGAATTATGGCCTGTATTGTCTCTGACTGAAAACACAGTGTGTTGTGCAGAGGATGCACAGTGTTGTACATTATGTTTAGAAATGTATCCAACATTCCTCTCAGCTTCCAGCATAAAATCACTCGTATTTTTCAGTGTGTTTAGTTTCTTGCCGTTAGTTTCTCTGATGCTGCTGCTGTAACACACAACTGCATACAAAACTGCACTCCCCATCACAGAAGAATAGTAAAACCTTTCTCAAGAAGTACACTCCCATCCATCTCCATGTAAGCAACCTCAGAATTGCATCTCCAATCCAGCCAGTTGTTCACACATATATTATATTTACAGTACACTTCTATATATGTGAAGGTTGATTACATCTGTAGTTTCTTACCACAATCTCCTTAGAAGTGATTTTGAGATGTAATATATCAAAAATAAATGGAGAGCTCATTTGGTTGTCGGTTGAAGTTTACACTTGAACTTAGACATTTGTTTCCTTTCAACTTTTTTTTTTCTCCTATTTGGAAGTTTGGTGTCATTAATGTCGGGGTACTGAATTAATACATGGAATAAATATTTTTAGTCTGAACCTTGGTGGGATAATTAGCAGCCTTTGTGTAAAAGCATAAAATAGACTAATTAGACTATTTCACCAGTTCAGAAAACAGAAAAAAAAGACAAAAAAAAGGAAAAATCCTTCACTTATACACTGCCTCTGTGGGTTTAAATTAAAACAATTAATATGTGATCAAAGTGTAGACCTTCAGCTTCAATGCTACATCTTCACAAAAATGTAGCACTTATCACTCATTTAGACAAGCAAAGTACTCTTCTTTCTTAAGGGGAAAGCTGCTGTTTATTCTGTTTTTACTTCAAAGCAAATGAAGCGGATAAAAGGTCTGGAGTTGATTTCAGTTATTGAGTTGGCATTTGGCAGCTGTTTGACTGGAGCTGTCAATATATAGTCCAAGGAGACCTCAAGCCAAGTGAAGGAGGTCATCATTTGGCTGAAAAACAACATACATTTATAAAAGAGGTAACAAAAAACTGTAGATGAGACCAAATCAACAGTTTGGTAGATTCTGTAAAAGAAAGAAAGTTCCAGACAGTTAAACAGCATCTAAAAGTCTCAGACCCCACAGAAGACAACTGAAGAATCCTTTCCTTGGTGAAGAAAATCTTTACATCATCAACACCAGTCAAGAATACTCTGGAGAAGGTAGATGTATCATTATCAAAATCTACAAAGAGAAGATGCCTTTAAAAATTTAAATACAGAGAGTTTACAATTAGGTGCAATATATTCATGATGACACCTGGCAGGAGTAAGAAGATGAATTTTGAGGTGTTTATGTCTAAACTTCCGATAACATTCAGCCACATTCTACAAAACAGTAAAGATGACACTCACTTTGCAGATGGATGATGACCCTAATAAACATACTGAAAAAAAAATTTAAAAATTTAAAAATTCAATACTTCTTGAAGGTCAAGAAGTGGAATATTCTTTAATGGTCAAGTCTGTCACCTGTCCATAATAAAACATACTTTTCAGCTACTGAAAACAAAATTGAAGGCAGGAGAATCCATAAATGAAGGTGAAGGTCTGGCAAATTATATCAAGGGAGGAAACCCAGAATCTTGTGATGTCCATGTCTCCAGACTTCAGGCAGTCATTGGCGACAAAAGATTTTAAGCCAAATATGAAAATATTATGGTTGTACTGGCAGTATGTTTGAGCCCCTGAAAGAGACTTGTTATGTTAAAGTAATAAGTTAATAACAAGAGTTCATAAAAAGGTTCCAGTATATTTATTGGTGTGGATTCATAATCAGCTAGAATCATTTTTGGCCTGTAATACAAAAGGAGCTAACAAATACATAAAAGCACAACGCAGGTTGTTTATAGAGGAACAGCATGTACACATGGCAACAGCAGATTTAAAATACATAAGCCATATTCTCTCCTCCAGAAGAAGTTGGGGCTTATCTGCCCGGAATACCTTGTTTATAGTCCAGACCTGATTAAAAGAGCTCACCATAAACCATATTTGCATAATTCATGCCTTCTGGCCACTTTGTTATGCATCAAAGGATGAGCAGCTCTGCATGCATTATAAATCTCATTTAGTTCTTACCAAGTCTTAAAATTATTTCAATACAGTCTCCAATTAATAAAAACATGATATATTACACTGTATAATTATTTGTCTGACACAAACTAAACCAAAGTGCAGAGGCAGCTTATGAAAAGCTGTGTACACTCCATGATTCAGCTGCTTGTACAACCACCTTTAACAAAAATTACTTGAAGTAATAACTTTCTGTATGACATTTTCAATTTCTTACATCATAGTAGAAGAGTTTCCACATTGGAGCTACAGGTATTTGTTTATACAGACCTCTGTTAAAGTTTGATCACACGTTTTAATCAGAATGATTCCTGGATTTTGACTGAGTTATTGCAATACATTTGGTTATTTTCCTTTTTTTCCCCATTCTGGTGGAGATTAGCTGGTTTGCATGGGATCATTGCCGTAATGAATGACCCAGTTTTGACCAATCTTTAGCTATTGAACAGAAGCTTATATTTTAATTTAGAGTACTTTGATATGCAGTGAGGTTCAGGGTTTGCTCAGTAACCACAAGGTGTCCAGGCCCCATAGCTGCAAAACAAGCCCTTATCATCACTCTTTCACCATCATGCTTGACAGCTGGCATGTGATGAGGTAGCAGTCCCTCTGGATTGGAAGTCTGGGATGGTGGTCCCCCTTTTTAAGAAGGGGAGACTAGAAGATGCTTTCCAGTTACAGGGGACTCTCACTCCTCAGGTTTCCTGGTAAGGTTTATGCAGGGGTGCTGGAGTGGGATTGTGGAAGTTTGCCCAACCAGTTCATATATGTTTTGTGGACTTGGTAAAGGCATTTGATCGGGTTCTTTGGAGTACCTGGTTGGGGGTGCTCGGGTAGTATTTGGTACTGGGTCCTTTGCTGCAGGCTATTCAGTCCTTCGACCAACAGATTAAGTCTGGTTCCAATTGTTCCCAGGTCAGAGTCCAACTCTTAGACCCAGAGTTGATCAGTAAGTACATTATACACACTAATAATAATATTAAAATATTGCTTTTCTCTTTCTTTTTTTCGATAGTTTTAATCAGATCACTTCAACACCACCAACCAACAGGTCTACTACTTCTAAGATATAAAACTGAAATATGAAAATAGTGACAAAACATTTGTTTGTACAAATTTGAAAAAGTTATTTGGCTTTTTAAAACTGTGGTTTTACAAAATATTTTTAATTATCAGACCAATAGATGACATTTTATTTATTCTTTCCAAGAATAAATTCTAATATTGGAAAGAATTGCATTTCTCCTCGAGTTAATTTAAGCCAAGTTTGAGCAGTCCAAGTATTGTGGGTTTTATTTTTAACTGGACCTGGCCTCATTATTCTAAAATACAGTGAAATGGTCCTTCAGTCTTGTGGTGATTCAGAATCTAACTTCCATGTCGTGTTGTGATCGCTTCTGCTGGATTTGAAAGTGGGACAGTTAAACTTATCAAAAGGCTCAAATAAATTCAATATAAATCTCAAATCAGCTTTGTGCTTTAGGATATTTATCAGCGTTCTAATCAGAACTCTGATAGGTTGATGAAGTTCTTACTATCCAATATTCCACTGCAGGAAAAGGAGTTTTATTGTCATAATTGTTGAAAACATAGTTTAAACTATTCAGAACCAAAAATCATGAGAAAAATTTGCTGCTTAAGCTGTGTTTTGTGATGATTTCAGCCCCAGGCACCACTGGCCCAATTTAACCCACTGTATTGAAGAGTCTGTTGTGGTTAAGACAGAGCTGAACTAATGGGCAAGGTTGTTTGTTTACTTGTCAATCTACGTTCCTACCCTCATAAACTGTGGGTAGTTCTGCTTCCACAAGCCAAGCTTGGATAACGGAGGTTAATGGATGGATGGATGGATGGATGGATGGATGGATGGATGGATGGATGGATGGATGGATGGATGGATGGATGGATGGATTGTGGAGTCGACTTCATATAATGAAAAAAAAATGACAAACATAATATGTGTCATTACTGTATTAATATAAAAAAGGTTATATGATTAAGTAATATGGTAATAAAATCAACAATGATTCAAAATTGGTGTTTATGAAGGGAGATGATTGTGTAGAAGAACCCACTGAAACTTACTCTTATGGCAGACTAAAGAGCCTTGTTAATTTGAAACCCCAGGGTCAGGGGTCAAGGAATTATAATCAGATCCTGAGCCCAGTAATCTGAATATGCATAACATCCCATAACATTTGGGGGTGGGGGGTCTTTGGTAGATTTTTAACATTAATTTGGCTTGTTGTGCTTCATTTTACTTGCAAATAATATCTAACTCACTCAAGCCAGTACAAGCCTGACATTTTGCCTTGGAGCAAAACCAC
Organism: Zenarchopterus dispar; assembly: GCA_028564865.1. Lineage (NCBI taxonomy): Eukaryota > Metazoa > Chordata > Actinopteri > Beloniformes > Zenarchopteridae > Zenarchopterus > Zenarchopterus dispar. The sequence continues at coordinate 2,785,745 of JAOWBL010000017.1, read as the reverse complement.
CTACATCTTTACTCCATCATAATCTGAAGTCTACACAGACATTGGCTCACGTAAACAAGTAATATCTGGAGGCACTGCATTTTCATTGTTTGAATGTGCAGAGTCATTTCTCTGGATGTCTATACAGTTTGTAATGCAGGAATGCTATCTTTTGCAGGTGCCCCAGGATGAATGGAGTGGATATCCTGGTGAGAAAGATGAGGAGATTCCATGTCGACGCATGCGAAGCAGTAGCTATGTCAAAGCTATGGGAGAGGTGGATGATGAAAGCGGGGACTCTGACGCCAGTCCTAAGACCTCTCCACAAAAGGCCATTAGGCCTGATGCTCTTGTCCTCAAATCAGCAATGCAGAGACCCCATTTAGACTCCCACAGGTAGGCTTGCCAGCCTAACTCACTATGTTCTCAACAAAGCTACACTCAAAATAAAAAAATAAAACAAAACAAAACATATGGCCTTTTTTCAGTTCTTAGGTTTTATGTGTTATAACATAATGACAAATTAACTTGCCCTTCTTAAGACTTAAATTTAGAGGAATAAATCCTCAGATGAACAACAACACATGATGCATTACACTGTCATGACTTTTCTACAAAACTAAGCCAGTGTCTGAAAATAAGATGAGGCTATGCTTTAGTAGCTTGTAGACCCCCCTTAAGCAGGAATAACTTGAAATAATCATTTCTTGTATGATATTATCAGTCTCTCACACTGTTGGGAATTTAACCTGCTTGATGCTGGTGATCAGTTCATTTGAATCAGGTGTTTCAGAGCAGGGAAACACCTAAAACAAGTGGTCCTTGAGGATGTGGTCTGGGAAACACTTTCATCTCTGAAATAGTTTCATCTCTAAATAGTTCATCTCTAAGATCAGTGCTGATGTTTTTTTCTTCTTGGCATTTCATTAAAACACATCTGAAGACCAACAACTGCCAAAACATCTGTGGCCACACTTGCTGACAGTCAGTTAATAAATTATATTTGATTGTTTTTTACCCTCTTAGTTTCTAAGCTAACTGTATATTAGTGGCAGAGCCATTAGTGAGACTGTAATATCTCTCCCACTAGCTTTTTAATTGTTATAATCATAAAACCAAAATTAATAAGTAATATTCAGTAGACATAAAAAGAAGACATCCTTATGAAACTGCAGGTTTTTTATATGTTAAGGGAGACACAACATCAGCATAGATACGGGAATTTTGGAGGGTAAGTTATCCAATCTTAGATATCTGTGAGTGGCAAACAGTTTAGTATATAAACAGTAGTTTTTAGTTTCAGTAAATATGTTTCAGTTCCATTATATCTGGGTCTGTGATTTTGACCATTCCAAAACTTTATTTAATCCATTTTAACCCTGGAGGACCCACGGGGTCAAATTTGACCACCATTTTTTGCTGATACCCAATGTAAAAAAAAAAAAAAGGTTGTTGGGTTCTCCAGGGTTAAACTATTATTTGTTAGGCTGAATGAAGTGTTTTTGCCATTAAGCTGTATTATCTGTTTTGGGTTATGTAGGTAGGTTTAGGCTACTTTGAGGAGTAAATTCACTGGTAGTTGTCCTAAAATATTTTCCAGAGATATAATTCAAAATGAATGGTCTCATCACTGCTGGCAAGTCTTATGTGGGAATTCAGTACTTTATATGCTCTATACATAACCCTTTTGACTTAGATCAAACTAAAATCTTGCTTGTCTTTTTTTGTTTGTTTGTTTGTTTGTTTTCTTGCGGGTTTGCACACCATTGTTGTTCTCTGCTCTGGTTAAATCCCAGAAACTAACAATGCTATAAAAGCCTTTAGTGGCACAAAAGTGGCCATTAAAGGCCTTTAGTGACCTTGTGGACGATTATATTACACACTTTGCTCCTGCAGCAATTTTTGTTGGCCAAATACTCCTGAGAAGGGTAGCAATGGTGTTGAATTTCTTGCTGTTGCACAGTCTGTTTGACTGGATTGTCCAGGAGCGCCACTAAGTCTTTCTCTGAGGTCCTCAGAAACAGCCTTTGTCCATGTCATGACACACCAACGTCCACCAATGAGGATAATTTCATAGCTTCACATGCTTCAGATGAATATGGGAGTACATTTACCCCTTATTATCCCAATGAAAATATTTCAGTCTCGTTTGACTTACAAAAGACTGCTGCTTCTTTAAGTTCACAAATTTTTGCCAGTCACCAATCTGTAGTATTGGATCACTGCCCCCCCGCCCCAGTGACTGATATTAAAGCAGGCTTATAAAGTTGAATTTTAATGCTAACAACACTATAAAGTGTACGTAGCAGTATTAGAAAAGGGATTCGACCTTTTGTATTTGCAAAACTGATTTACTTTCTTTATCTTTTATAAGGCCATGCTTTCTTGTTCCTGGGTAAACTGTTATTGTGCAGTGAGTGCTCAGTTGAAGAGATTTATGATCCTGTGTATGTAATTACCTCAATTTTGCATTTGGTCGCTCAGCTTGATTTTGTTCAGTTAAATGTTCACCGTGCATGTTTGTCTGCAGGCGTTATGGTGTTTGAATAAAGCCAAATTCTGTGAACCTGGGAAGACATCATGCAACAATTATTCCCATTGCTTTCAGTGCCCACTTCCATTTTTTACCATCATATTAGTGGGGTTCTGATCAGGTTTGCATTTGTCTGCTAACAGAAACAAAATCCAATATTCTTTTAAATGCACAGTGTAGCAATTTATTGCCATTTTAGTTCTAACTTCTCACTATGTCATCCATGAGCACCAGAGTCAAACCTATATACATGCTCTACAGTTTTGGGGTGGATGAGTTATTGTTGTCTCATTGGGACCACAAAGAAGATATAATATGCCCCTTTTTCAAAGGCCCACACAATTTCCTGAGGTTTTTATGAAATGCCTGTGATGCGCTTTGGTCAAAATACCACAGAGACAAAACAAAACAGCATCCTTTTTAACAGCGCTTCTCCAGCTCTTTTCATAGTTTAAGGAGGTGGAGCCAGATATTTAAATTGACTCCACCCCTCTCCTCTATAGGGTTTGGATCTTTTGAAATCAGAATTGCAACTTTCTGCTTCTAACCTCTGAGGTACAGCAAATGAAATATGATGTGAAATTGAGTGGAGATAAAGATGAGGAAGCTTAACAATCCTACTCTGATCCAGGTCCATGATGCCACAATACCCTGCAACTATAAATGAGTCATTGGACGGCATAGTTTCATCCTCAGGAGGCCACAATAAAGAGACAGCATTGTGTTATTGTATTACGTGGGAGTTTTCGAGTTGATTGTCACTTGAAATACCCATATATGTGATCTCAAACTCATTTTTTTTTCACAATATGTCTGCTTTAAAATTGCAATCCACAATGTTAAGCAAAATAAATAAATAAATATTTAGTCTGGACATTTACCTGTACAGGTCAGCTGACTTATTTACTCTATTTTTTTATCCAGTCTTGATCCATTTGTGGCTTTTGATCTGTGAAATTGTCTCTGTCCCTACCCAATGTCCTTGTTCAGCCAGGGTTACCACCTCCAAACCAGAGATATGCGAGATATGCGGCCCCACCCAAGTGTCACGTTGGATCCTGCCACCACCTTTCATCCCCCGCCCTTTCGCTCTCGCAACCAGAGCTACATGCGTGCCGTCAGCACCCTCAGTCAGGCTAGCTGCGTCAGCCAGGTGAGTCTTCAGCATACACGGAAATATAAATGACAGCCTGTATTAGTTTTTGCCAAAAGTATTTGAACGTATCACATAGATATCAAATTGTGGAGGTCCACTGCTGATTATTAGACCACATGCACCTCTTCTCATTTCTCAGTTGGCACACCCTCTGCTACTTTCCACCTCCTCTGATCACATATGTCTCCACCGCAGACAAAAGATAAAAGTCCCTTCAGAACCCTTGTGATACATACCATGTGCACCATCTGTTTTGGCATAACTTACAGTTGTATTTTATGATCTCTTTCAGATGAGCACAGCAGAATTCATAACAAATTGTATTTTCCCCTTTAATTCAATTCATAATGTGGCATAATGTGTAACTATTTTTTTTTATATGTCAAAGGTGCTGAAAAGTTTTCTTCATATATACCTGTGGATCCTCACTTGTAGCTTTTCTGTGTCACAAGCAGGAGGACGAAGGAGAAAGGAGATGAGGGGGCACAACAAAGGGAAATGTGAAGAGCGTATTGCCTTGGCCATCTCAGTTCTTATCAATAAGTATAGCCTTGTGCTGTTCTGAAATAGGAACAGATGCTTGCACTGATAGCCAGCATTTTACAGTAATGAGTTCCAGATACGCTCTAATGTTTACAGTTTTCACATTGCTTTGTGAAATAAAAAAAAAGAGTGAAATTGAACATAAGAAACCAGTTTCACATCAGCTTGCACCCTGTAGTCTGTAATAGGTCACACAATTCAGGATAGGATACACAATTCATCCCTGTTTCATTTTTCTTTGTAATGACATGCTACCTAAATAATTGAATTACAACACCACACGCTGCAGGTTGCTTGGTTAATAGGCTCTCTTTTTTTCCTCAAGTAATGCGCCAAAGTAAAGACTAGGCCTAGAGACAACAGCTCAATGTCTAACCTTGCATTACACTCCAACCTTTCCAGGTATGTCCCTCTTTAATACGCTGCTACGAATCTATACAGTTGGATCAGTTGTGCAGCTCTGTTTGGGACCTGGGTGGCAGCACAAGATGTGTCTGCGGCAGTAAGAAGATCTATGACAGAGCCAGCGGCAAAGCTTTTGTATGGACGAGGTGTAACAGGAGGAGAGATTTTGGTCTAAAGAAGGGTTGTACAATCAGCTTACTCCTGTGGGTGTTACTTTTCAGTTTATTAATAATTTACCAAAAAATACATTGAATTGAATGACAGTAAAATGTTGTATGCATTGTAATAGAATTTTATTAGATTAACTCTGAAGTCATATGAAAAGGGCAAGAATATGTATATTAAATAACTGTCAATTATACACAAGAATATGCAACCATGACTACAATATAAGTTTTACCAGATCTATAAAACTTGAACAGTGGCTTGGATTTATGATTAGGCAAAGATGTAAAAGGTTAATTTCTTAGAGCAGAGTTATATTTTTTTCTCATGGTCTCAATATTAACAAATAATTTAACCCTTTGCCAGCTCCAACTTTGTAGTTTATTGTTATTTAAGAGATTTGCTTTTGATACAAGAAAATGCATAGACACTGCCATGTGTTTGTACTAGCTTCCATCTAGTTTCATTCAGTATATAGTATAGGAGATCATTGTTTTGGAGGTTTGTGGTGAAGTGAATGCTCTTTAACAGAAACTGTTGATATATCTGATTGTTTATTGTTGTCATCTGCATTTTCTTTACTTGATCTGACATTCATTCAGTTCAAGGTCGAATTTGGCAGTGACGTTTCCTTATGCTAACGCTCCTTCATATTTGCTGTACAAAGGGGAAGAATCAAAGTGAGAAAGAGAAAGGAAGAGGAAAAATTAAGGACTGCTATTCCTGTTTTTGTCTCTCAGGTGAGTGAGACTGAGATCAATGGCCAGTTTGAGTCAGTTTGCGAGTCCGTTTTTAGTGAAGTAGAATCCCAGGCCATGGAGGCCTTGGACCTGCCTGGTTCGTTCCGCACACGAAGCCACAGTTACCTCCGTGCAATTCAGGCTGGTTATTCCCAAGATGACGACTGCTTGCCTTCAATGACATCCTCCACTGTCACTTCAACTCTCAGATCCACAACAGGTAAAACAACCCCCTCCCCCCCAAAAGAAAGAGGGCTTAGTCTACATATCCTCATACATCGTATACATGCGCACAAACCTAACATACCTACATATGTACAGTGGGGAACCCTTGAGATTCAGCGATGCCAGTCTGAATGATGCCAGTTATTTTCTTTGGAAGCTATGGTGCTTGTGTGTCTGTTTTTTGCCAGTGCATATAGTCCCAGTAGTTTAGATGGATTTGCTTGTTTATTACTTTGCATGATTCATGCATTAGCCGAGCTTCTAGTTGGTTACTTCTAGTGCTGCCAAGATGTGAACGAGGAACAAGGGTAGAGTGGCTACATTCTTATCAGCAAGATACCAACACTCGACCACAGTACAAATCATCGCTGCACAGACACATAACATGGCATGCCTGAGAGAAACAGTCTACCCTGAGCATGTTGAACTGTGGTTATATATATATGTGCTGCAGAGCGTTTGCTCTCCTTAGGGAGGGGTAATGTCGGAAACCGGCCAGGGGTAGGGGAGCGGTAGGCTGCTGACATGTCTGTGTAGAGAATAATTACTGGACAAGCCTCCCACCTGCCCTGCCCCTGTTCTGTTGGGCCAAAGCATTAGCACATAGTTGTTAACTGACCGTGTAATGGACATCCTAAGACAAACAATGAAACAATTGAAAAAAATAAAAAAAATTAAGGTAAGTCAAGAAACTTTAGATTCTAGAACGCTTACAAACACACATGCTGGTTGCACAAAGAAACTGTCCACTAATTGAGTTTTCCAGACATTTGTACAACTTTTACTTACCAACAGTATTGCTGTATTGTGTTGCATGATTTCAGCAACAAGCAAAATAAACATTTCAAGGGCTTCTTCAAGGTTCTGACTGTTGCCTTCAATTTCAAGTTCATGTTGCTGGTCACAAGTAAACTAAATTTAGCACAGTTAAAAAGTGATTTAGTGAAATTTCCTCTTTTTACTCAAAATGAAACACAAAATTCACACAAAATTTTAAGGTTTTGTGTAATACTTTGCGAGCAATACGTTGCAACCCTGAATTTAATACTTTGTTTCTTTGTGCAAGCAGTCTTTGCAGCAAGTTCACTAAGTGCATTTGATGTTTGCCTGCGAGAGTAAAGCTATGAACCCTATTGAAACATTTTTCTCTAATAACATATATATTTTTAATATTATGAGCTGATTTTTCTTTTTCAAACTGTTTTTGTATACTTTTCTTTCAATTTAATATTGGAGACATTTGGACTTCTACTTATTTTACTGCCTTTTTTTCTCTCTGTTGAATCTGGAATTTTGTTTTTGGAATTCTGTCATCTTCAATTGGGTTTCCATCTGCAATTTCTTCGCAACAGAACTACAGAGGATAAAGGAGTGTTCTCCAATCCCACCGTCTTATTTGCTGAACTCTATTCATTTAGCCATTGGCCCCAAATCTGTGAGCGCTATATGGGCTAATACAAGTATCTGACTGTACATTATGTTCTGAAATTGTGTTTTCGGGATAAAAAGGATTAAACAGTTACATTATTTGCAATGTAATAGTAACTAAGAAATAGTTATTAGTTATATAGTACTACTTTCACCTTAAAATCAAATACAATAACTCAAGCAGGTTATCTAAGAAAATCATGTTTTTATGATAGTGTTTATTCCTAGTTTACACATGTAATCAGCTTATGTACTAAGTCCCGAGGTTAGTAAGTCCTTTATTTGGGGAAGGGATCCCGTGATGCTCCATAGGGCAGACGAGCAGCAAACCCCTCTCCATTTGACCATCCATCTCTTGAAGGATAACCAGGGGGAAAGAACAACTGGAGGCATCAGTGATGATTGTTGCAGGTATTTTAATGTTGACACGCATACATATATCTATGTATATGTGTGTTTTTGCACTGCCTTCTCAGTAAAAAAAAAAAAAAATAGACACATAGAGTTTAAGTAGGTGGTAGAAACCTTTCGTTATGTTACCCTAAGTAGCAAATACGGTTCCAAACAACTCATAAAACCTCAGATATTTACATTGATTTCTTGATTACAGTGATGAATGTGATGCTGGCTTTTGTGAGTTGTTTGCCATGTCTCTATTATAAGTGTTCTTAGACCATATTGTAAGTGTTTGAGAGATGTTCTTCAAAAACTCTTGAAGCTGTTTTCATGTCGCAACCATAAAATAGCACTGAATGTTTTCGCATTGCCACTGTCTCCAATCATTTGTCAAAGCAGCAGTCGCCTGCTGTACGTGTCTGAATTTTATTTTTCTTTATTTTTCTTTTTCTTTCCATGAAAATTTGACTTCTTTTCAAAAGGCCACATGTGGCAAAGTCTAACCCTTGGCATTGAGTTTGTCAGCTGTCTTTGACTGTGGGATTGCAGCCTCTCTCTCTGATGCAGCCCTGAAGGGGGAGGCGCCGCCTCTCCCCTTGCTGGGTTATGTAGTACTCCACATGGTCTGATCTGCCACCTTGGACCTGATATGTTCAATAGGGTTCATATCTGCTTCTTGACCCAGTGGACTGTGATTCCACCACTCCCTTTACATCTTTTCTTTTGCACAAAAAGGCACAAGATTTAAGTCACAGAGAAACATTTTAGAGGTTTTGAGAAAAGGGTTCTCAAAAAAATTTGCTTTCTTATTTGATAATGATCCATGCATTTTGTGTTTGATTCCACTTTTTGTTGTGCTGTGCAGTGAAAAGATGGAAAGAAGCCTTGAGATGACTGAGAAGGCAGTGTAAACACATTGTGAAAAGCCTACAGTATGTGAGTTTATTGAAAATAATCACTGTCTAAGTGTAGCGCAAGGACAGAAAAGCATAATTTAAGAAAAACATGTTTTATATATTGGCTCTTGCAGGGATTACCCTCAATGTTGTAATGATTTTTTAAGGAAATCAGACAAATTCTAAAACACATTGTTTTAAAGCAACACTGCAGAGACTTGAAGGACAGATTGAAGAAGAATACATTCTAATGTGGACCAGCGTTGTCATGTACGACTTTAGTCCCACTCTCAGACAGCGATATATGTGGTTTTGTTTACAAACTGAAAGCCCAGTGCTTCCAACAAGCCTACGGAGCCGAAGAACAAAAACTACTGAAGAGTCATTTACATAGTTAGCTGTAATGTAGTCTACATGTCGTGTCAATGTATTCGGTCACTTTGTTTTTTATTTGCCTTTCTAAGGACAAAGTACACAAATGCACTGCATATAAGTCATAACAGCACTCTAAAATAGCAAACACTGTACAAAAAACAAACTGACTACTACAAGTATAATCACCCTGACACTTCAGCTCCCAAAGCCTGGGTTGGACAGGACGTAGAGCAGGTGGAGACGCTGAGCCAGCTGCTGTGAATCGCCGCCATCAATGACAATGACAGTGGTCACAAAACATGCGTGGAGCTGGTCGAAGCCTCCCAGAATCAACAACCTGTTCTGCTCCAATCGAGTTTATTTTGGGGATGGATCACTAATGAACCCCTTCAATTTTCAGAAAGAAGACTGAATTGGCAGGAAGTTAGAATGATAACGAGAATCCAGTGTAATTTTAAAATTAAACATCAGCAAGAGCAGCTCTGACTTTTACGTGGATGTTACGTTAATCTGTGGATAAACAGTTCAGCGTGTTTTAGAAGTAAATTTAAGTAAATTTAATGCTGTTAATGAGCAGACCACTGTGCAATTATCACATAATCGCAAATCGCTTTGGATAAACTCAGAATCCCACAAATCCAGCTGAGGAGGCAGCGCTTCAGACTGCTCCACCTTTGAAATGGATCTCACTGAAGACAGAGCAAAACCACTGCAAAACTGGACCAGTGCTTTTGGTCCCTGTGCAGCCCAGGCTTAATACTTCCATTAACTACCCATTAGTCATTAGCATCTGTCGGCTGTAATGCTAACAGATGAAGAACAGCCAAACAGTTAAATTTACAAAACTTGGCCAAGACAGGATATCAGCTTACACAGTTTGACCATAAATGACAAAGAGGACATTAGTTTCAGTAGAATATATCACACTCAGACATCAGTCTGAACATTAGTCAGAATGTAGCATCTTTACAAAATATCTAACAATAAAATGGGCAAAAACAGAGTGGAAAACTTTATCAAAATAAGAAACATGCGGCAAGACAGCTACTGATAATAAGACGTGAGTTACTAGTCCAGCAAAAAGACGCCATGTTCAGTGTCAGTCTTGCATCCCGTTCCCCTTATGTAGCTCTAACCAACAAGTAAAAGCCAGTCACAGATTTCTTGTTATTCAGTTAAATCAGTCACTCTCTTTTGCTTTCTCGCTATCTCCAACCTGTTCTTTGGTTTCGGCTGTATGATGAATGAATTGCGAATAGTGAGTTATAACTGTAAGATAAAGGAAGTATGCAGTGTTGCTTTAAATTTCCACCAGCAATACACCTACATATTCGTTTGACCACCTGTAGTGCAAGCACACTCACATTTGAACAGTACAACCGATACTGTTGGTGTTCATGTCTTCTTAAAGCCTTTGATTTCAAAACGTCTCCACTCATATACTGTATGTTTTCCATAGATATGTGTCTATTTACCAGTTCAAAACCTTAATCAAATCACTCTCCAGCTGTTTCTTTCACCATGATTGTTCTTCTGTTTGCACACTCATATTTTTCTTCCAGAGGGATATGATGTTGTGGATGGGACATCTTTACTAAATGACGACATGATAGAGGATGATGATGCTGCTAGCTCTTCTGCTTATGTGGAGCTTGAAAGGCTGGAGAGAGAGACTGCTGCTGCTCGTAGCCAGCACAGTACTAGCTCCACTGTAACAGCCATCTCAGTCCCACCGGCAACCCCTCCTTCATATAGGGTCCCCGCTGCTTCCCCCATAGCCACCTCTGAACCCCCGGTCCCTCAGGCCCTCCAGGCCTTCAAGGAGTCTGCTAACATGGTAGCAGCCTTTAACTTGCAGTGGAAGGATGAAATCTCAGCGATGCGCTACGAGCTCGCGGAGCTGCGGAGGGATGTCTGCGGGGAGCTGAAAACTTTCAACAGCAACTTTTTCAACTTTACTCAGTGCTACAACATGTGGACTTTGTGCAGAGAGCCTTGCAGTGACAGCACCACACAAACAGATGACAGAGTGTCCATAGGAATCCAAGCAGGATCGAGCTGGTCTGTTCGACAGCAGACAGTGGACAAGTCTGTGATGTGTCAGCCAGAGCCAGCACCCTTCAACATCATGGATTTGATGGACCCACCCCGGATTGAAATTATAGAAGGCACTCCAGAGAGCACGCCAGAGGGGTCAGGCAGCCCTGCCAGCCCACTACCACTTGAGGACTTTCCATGGGAGATCAGCAAAAAGCAAAAGTCCTATAAGCAGCCAGAGACAGGCGGCCACACGGGTGGTAATAGAAGCGCCAGTCTAGAACTGTGGAGCAGGAAGTACACAAGTGGGCCCATGTCATATCTGTCAATGTCATTCTAATCATTAGCATTTTCCATATACTGTTAAATGAGATGAGGAGGCCAGGTTAAAAGGGGTGAAAACCTGGCATTTATCAAGAAAAGCTGGGCAATGCTGTTCCTGCATGTCCCTTTACTCTATGCAGACACAGAGTCTGTCATCTCTTGAACAGGTTACAATGTTGTTCAAGTAATGTTTAACAAGTGTCTTGCTTAGCCATGGAATAAAAGAGGATAATTTTGTTTTACACAAGGGTAATGTGACATAAGAATGTGAGAGAGAATGTGGCTGATATTCAGATCCTCAAGTGCCAACAAGTGCAGCATCATCCACCCTCCACCGTCTGAAGTACTTATCCTTAAGGAAAACAAATTAATTAAAGAAAGCATGATTGGAAATCTGAGGGGTAACACTCAGTGAATCAGCCATTGTGCATCGAGGCACACGTTGATCTGATTCTGCACACAAATCTGAATAGCTCATGTTCATTCCAGTTTCTCATCTTGTAGAAACATCTTAAGCACCTACGTATACTGAAAAAATACTGTGAATAACTTTATAAACCCTAGTTTTGTAACAAATGAAGATTAATACATTATTTAAGAATATATTGAAATATAATTTAATTTTGCATTATCCTAATCACAGCATTCCTTTGCCATAGCCTTCCTTCATATTGTAGCCGGTTCCAGATGAAATGGACTATTTTAAAAACTCACAACAGCACCACACAGCATAAATACACCACTATAAGGATTTTAAGAAAGTAGATTTGATTGAAAACAGCCTATTTATAGTTCCTACCAAATTTGTGGAGGTCTAATCCTCTGGGACACCCGATGGATTGCACTGTCTCAAAACTCTGAGAACTTAGTCCTTGGCCAAAATTGTTTACTATTAATCATTCTGACTGACCATAACCACCAGTTTGTGGACAGTAAAACAGGATGAGGTATTCACAGGGGTCATAAAGTGTGAATGTATTGGCTTCATTTCATTCCTGCACAAACTACATTCATGTTCAAACTCTGTATATGTACAATATATAAATGTACCATTTTGTATATAAAGAAACTTATATCCACTCCTTGTACTGTTTGCAGATACAAAAAGTACTGTGTTCTGATAATACTGAGAGGCATTGTCGTTGGAATCCTGGTTCTGAACCAAACAACACTTTTCCAAGTTTCTGAAGAAAGTCTTCATTGTCATCATTTTTTATAACTTACCAGTTTCTTTTGTTTTTTTTTTTTTCTTTTCTTGTGAAACTCATGAGGAAGATGACAGTTCATGCCCATGCTTCGGCTTTTTATTTGTGCAGTGGTGGCAGGAGGTTCTTTCAAAGATCACAAACTTAGAAGCCTTATTGGCCTGAATGTGTTGTAATTACTCTCTTCTCCCAAAAATATGTTTGAACAATAATAGAGTCAAAATCTTCCAATGTATATCTCATATTTTGAACTACAGTGACCACTATTACTGTACTACACAATGTATTCTGGGTCAGTGGTGACACAAAATGGCCATGCTCATTCATTACTATTTCAGTATTGGTGCAATATTTAATATTACATCTTAAATCACCAATGAGAGTCAAGATATTGATTCTGTACCACATGACACTGCTTTTGGCTGCAGTTTACAGATGATAGGCAGCATAGGAAATGAAATGAGTCTTCGCATCTTTCCATAACAGAGGAAGAAAAGACAGCTTCCTAAAGACCCTCAGGTGTGTTTGCTATGTCTTCCCCAGAAATAACTGAAAGAAAACTGGACATATATTTCTGTGAGCCAGGTCAAGCAAAGGTTTCTAAAGAGTAGCTTTTGAAGCTACTATTTCAACGCTATGGGTGACTCTTTCCAAAGGAAGCGTAATGAACAGGTCTAGCAGTTAGCTGAAAAGTGCCCACCTTACCTCAGTTGCCACAAATTAATTAACATTACCATGCATTGCCTTAATTCCATTTCGTCACATTAGTTTGGATTAGATCTGTTCCTTTATCCTCGTTTTAGCAACGTCAGACATGAGGGCTGGTGGAGCTCTGGCTGAGCTCTGCTCTCCAACACTAGCTGCTGTCTTGGTCGGAGCAACTAGCAGCTTCAGTGGTCGACCTCTAGTTGTGGCCCAGACCGATCCAGGCAAATCTGGAAGAATCTGGGATCCAAGGTGCAACTGCATGGCACAACAAAGCATCCATCCATTACCTGCTATGTATATAGAGTCACAGGCATCCGCAAGCTTAAAGGTACACTCAAGACAGGGTGCCACTCCACTGTGGGGCACAACAAGGAATATTATCTTTAAAAGGAGAAATATCTTTCTTCCTTAGCTCTCAATTCACAGCTCAGATGTCAGCTTCACTGATAAACGCAAAGTGTTACGTAGCAAGCTGTTAACACCATAAACTGCAATGTAGCTCTCATTTTAAAAAAAAGAAAAAACACATCCTGCATTCATGCTTAAATTAGTGGCTTTAATAACTTTACCTGAAGAGGTACATAAAAACTGATCTCTACTTCCACAATGGCATTCAGCTTTGAAAACTCGATGATGCCTCTTGGTCTTCCCTGAACCAGTGAATACCTTTGTCAACTAGAGCTAACAGTAAAAAGTTCACAAGTATTTCTTGTTAATATAGGTGACTATGACAATTTTTTTTTTTTTACTATTTTGTCTGACTTCCTCTTTATGGAGCATTAATACAAAGAAACAATGCTTTGTCACTGTCAAACTTCAAATAGATTTTAAGTCCTTTTATCATGCAGTTACACTATAACTAAGTCCATTTTCAAAATAGTATGTTCAGTTTTTTACATGTAGTATACACTATATACTACACATTGTTATAGCTGTGGTAATTAGTACACAATATGGCACCACAAAAGTGATTGCCTTTGGCATAAATGGAAGCCTGCCACATGATTACCGCGGCTGACTTTTACTGCAGTGGCCTGTTGCATTATGGGATACAGTGTGCAGCGTAGACTGGGTCAGTTGCATACTGATGCAAACAATACATTACAATACAAACAATAGTTGCCCTTGCTTGCTAAAGTTAATTCTATTCTAAGCCATTAAAATGTCGAAAACTGCAATAATCAATAAGACAGAAAGGCAGCTGAAGCACCACTGAATTTGGCTTTCAGTATTTGGAAAAATATCTGGATGGTGTGCTACTTGCAGTAAAACTTTCAGCATGTCCACCTACTGTATGCCATAACCCAAACGGCCCCAACAGTTGAACCTGATCACAGTGGTCACATGGTCAGCCTATATTTTGAACAAAATTACTTTTGGAGTAGCATACAAATAACAATGAGGCCATATCACTACACACTATCTAGTTTGAAAACAACCTTTACCCTGCTCTCTTCTTACCACTGCTCAGATCTTTTTAATTTTTGCATACTTTTTATAGTAAGTGTTGCTCAGATCAAACTGAAGTCAAATTTAAGTTATATTTATCACACTGAACTATCCAGAGACTGGAGCCATTGACCAGCCGACATCACCACTACCCATAATGCATTGTGACATTAACGATTTTCTCTGAAATTATGAAAATAGAAAAGACAACTCAAGTCATTTAAATATCACAATATCAAGTTATATCAAGTCATTTTAGTCAGAATTCCATTTAATTGTGAGACAGACACTTAGAGAAAATCTTTGAACACATACTCAATTTGATCGACTGCGTTGCAAATCACATTTTGAGTTTTGAAGTAAATTGATCATAATAACCATTTTTAATTTATCAGATTTTCCTAGTAATGGTTGCTAGGGCAGATCGTCACCTCTGAATAACAACAGAAAAACATTGCTCCCTGTAAGTAGACAATCAGAGCCACTGAGGGCCTCTACCTCCTAGATATGTCCCCAGAGGTGCAGTATAGTACCACTGAATGTACTAACACCGCCTCACTAGTGATGGCTTAGCTGGGCTCCTGTCAAACCTTAACTGGTGGGATCCCTTAATCATCTGCTACATTTGGCCAATATATCATTTGGTCTCTTACTAGTAGTATAGTTGCTCATTAGCCACTGCCATTCCCCTCCACCACTCATCCACTCCACTGTGCCATTATTTTAACATGGCGAACCAAAGTTTACACACAGAACTAAGTGAAGAGCAAACATCCCAAGTTTGACAGCACTTATCTTTGGACGATCAGTGCAGCAAACGATGAACCTGTATGTATCAAAAGCCTGACTAGGGTAACCTTTCAAGACTTCAGAAATGAGAGGAATAATCTCCCACTTAAGAAATAAAGTGGATCTTTTTCACTGTTTGCATGACAAAGACACCACATTTCCTGAAAGATGAAACCACATTGAAAATATATTTGTGTGAAGGTTGTGGTACGGAAAACATCGGCATTAAAAATGAAGCCATACAAGATAAGAAATGCAGAGATTTCCTTCTTCTTGCAATTGCTCCACCCCACATACCTGTCACAGTAACTTCTCAAACCTGAGATTAAAAGTCTTGTTGAATGAGTACCTTGCTTTGATCATCTAAATTACGGGTTACTGAGGAACATCAATTTCAGGCAAGTGTTGCTGGGTATGTTTGGTAATTCCTGATCGGTCATGTTTTGGTTTTATGATCTCACAAGGTTTTTAAAGAGATAAAAAGAAACTCAAAACCACTTGCAATATTGAATAAGAATTTTTAAAGCTTTTAGTCTCTCTGTTGTTTTTATAAATACAAAGAAATTTTCAGTTTTTCATTACAGACAAGCTAATCAAAAATAAGTCATAAAAGAAAGTATAAGGAGGTGACAAAGTTTAGTCCATAACTGTTTCAACACACAAACATATTTAGAGATAAATGTAAAAATTTTCACCTTTTGATTGATGGAGAGGGGATCGCACTAGCATTCATTACATACATATTTTTCTATTGTTTGGGGAATATTAAAAAATAAATGAATAAATAAAGGTGCTTTAGACTGGCCAGTCATGATGTCTCCTATTTACATTCATTCATTCTATGCAAGGCTATTACTTTTTTAGTTTTGTGCATGAGAATGTTTTTATTTTAGTGTTTTTTTTCCATTGTAGCTTATATGTATCCTAGAAGTTCGATTTCTCTAGTAGCATCCGCATGATTTCTGACATCATGTACAAAACAAATGAAAACAAACAAAACAAATGAACAATCAAATATGCATCTTTGCGTTTACCGACTTTAGAAAAACCTTGAGGAAAAAACAAACTCTGTGGTAATATAATTGGAAATGCTGTAGAAATGTTTAACATTATCCTAAATTTATATTTGAATTGAGTGTAAAATGATGACCAATCAATGCAGGAAAACTTGCTGATATTATAATTACGTTTATTCTATTGTGACATAATCATATCATTGTTTAGCCCAAAGAAATTAGCTTTCCCTTACAGCAAGTAGAAATGTAGCAAAATACAATTCTTTACAGATCTAAATATTATTTAAAAAAAAAAATATATATATATATATATATATATATACATATATATGAAAAATATACATTTAACATAGACTAACAAAAATAAGAGCAAAGGGTATTTTCCATTATTTTTCACCAAGCAACCATATTTTATGTAATGAAATATATAATTATTTGTGTGAAATTCCGAACTGTCTACACTATCCAATATGTTTCAATATATTATTACCCCGTAAGCTTTTGTTTACATATTTTGTAATCCATGGCTATGACACAACAACTGTGCCAACTCTGTGAAGTCCAGTTATTAGGACAAAGGTTTTTGGATGGGTTCTGAGCTCGCCTGAATCTGTAATACTGCTTGAATATAAACTTTTTTTTTTTTTTTTAAATTAACCCCTGTGTTGTCCTCCCTCATTTAATCAAAGTGTTTTGGATATAGAATGCTATTCTGTTCATGTCAAAAAAATTTTCAGGGATCTCAGACTGCATTGTTAAGTGAAATCAGATCTCGTCAATCTTATAAAACCTTCTTTTGAAAAGCATTGTCTAGCCTGCATTTTGTTAGCCTATGCTAATTTTGTTAAATGAATGGAAAAATAATTGTGTGATACTTTTGTTTTCCTCCTTTTTTTTCTCGCTTATTGTGGTGTTTTCTGTGACTTTTTTATTGGCCTTATGTATTTTTCATAAATTGATATAAAACAATGCATTAAAATGTTTACGATGTTTATAAATGATAAAATGGGGGTCATAGCTTTACAGTGCTTTCAAGGATAAAACCAACTTATAACATAAATAGTATTTTTGTGTCCATCGTCCACACACTAACACGCTATAATTACACAATACAGGCCAGACAGGGACTTTTACTTTGACCTTTTCACATGCCTTACTTTTCTACTAAGCTATCACCTTTTTGTTTTTTTGTTTTTATTTTATGTTGGTTTGCTTTGTGTTTTTTCTTTTTTTCCCCCCTCATTTTAGGCGCCCGTAGCTTAGCTGGGGTGCGTAGAGAGTACGGCAGGTCTGGTAGGGAACTGCTTTATTATCTTCTTTTCTGTATGTTGTTACTCCAGCTTTTCATTCATTTTGTCTGACTCATTGACATTTTTTCAACTTGCAAAAATAAGATCTGTCATAAGTTGAAGACATCATCATACTATGTATTACACATATAAATGTTTTCATTTGTTTCCACATTGAATTCAGTAGAGGATTCTGTGGACCCGGATAATGAGTTCAACAAACCAAAAGACCAAATCTAACATTAAAGTTTGACTTTCTGGCCTTGTGTTACATCACGGGTACTTTTGGTACTTCTTGTATTTCCCTTATGTGAAGTGAAAAAACAAGAAAAAAATAGATGTTCCATTTAATATCTCTTCTGCACGAGTGGAACATACTTTAAATGAAACATTCATGGCGCCTATTACAGGGTCCATAAATTGATTTCTTTTGGTTTGTTTAATTTATGTTTTAATATTGTTTGATATTACTGTTCTGTTTAAATCGTTTATATTTGCAATTCACCTTCTTCCTTTAGCCGTTGTGAACATTTACTTTGGGTGAACAAACTTTAAACAGCTACATACATTATAAAACCTTTACTTATACCGGACAGGAATAGTTTTACATAGGAAAATCCAAGTAATTTAGGACTGAATTGAATTGGTGAATTCAAGAAGGGCCCAAGTCCAAAGTAAAGTCTCTGGACTTGGACCCTTCTTGAATTCACAGATTCAGTTATTTAAATTTGGTGCCAAAATTGGTAGTTGGCTGCCAGTGTCATTCTGTAGCAAACATTTTACCCCACTAACAGCAGGGTCCATGAATGATCTGACAAAATGATGAGCTAACAACTTTGTCTGGTTTAAAGCAACATATCAAATTTAATTATATTTAAGATTATGATGGCCAAACAGTGACTCATAAATGTTTTCGTGAAGTGATCACTGGTGTTTTAGAGATAGCACTAAACTAAAATTTCAGTGTGTACACAGCACATTTGCTTAAAATTTTCTCACCACACTCACACTGTCTAGTGATATAGACTGATAACAGGACGAAAAAAAATATAATTTTACTTAACATTCAGAAAATTCTTATTTAAAGTAGCACAAAGGAACTTTAGCAATTTATAGCTTTCCCCTATAAGCTAAAGGTTGTTTGACAGTGGCCAACATTTACTCTTGCTTATTCTCTTCCCCTATTTCATTTCTTTTCTGTCATAAGTCATCTCGATGTTGTTGATGTGTGACATAGCACCATAAAGTAATACAGTATACGAGGAACTGGACTCTCTGTGATGTCACCCATTGGTTTTCTGAAGAGTGACCTGGTTGAAACCCTGAACATTTGAAGCTCAGGATGACGCTACATTAGCCAGAGCTAACGCTGCCCAAACGATCAAAAAATAGGGGGAAATGGGCAAAACAAGCAAACTTATAAGCTGACTAAAACATGACTTCCTTAACTGAGATATCATAATTTGATTGAAATTCAATTGATATTATTAATTCAATTAATATTATTAGTCCCCAAAGGGATATTAAGTAAGGAAAATAAGTTAACTATTAAGATAAATAGGTTAGCTGTTGTAGCCCCTGCTTGGTTCATGCTAAGCTATGACGCTAACTAAGGTTAACTTAAACTGTTTTATAAGCTCTGTCCATCTGTACAGATATCAGATGTCAGTAATGATACAATATTCAACACTACTGCAGCTGAAACAAAGTCTGCATGTTTTGTAACTCGGTAAACTCACACTGTTTAGTGTGATTACAAGTCTTGTGACAACTCACAGGGGCTGTGAGCAACACACAGTTGTCA
Source organism: Zenarchopterus dispar (assembly GCA_028564865.1). Taxonomy (NCBI): domain Eukaryota; kingdom Metazoa; phylum Chordata; class Actinopteri; order Beloniformes; family Zenarchopteridae; genus Zenarchopterus; species Zenarchopterus dispar. Next base: position 2,766,283 of record JAOWBL010000017.1, on the reverse strand, counting down.
CAAGACACAACCAGGATGGGAGTCCAAAGGCACGTATGTTTGCCGGTAGTAGGGATGAGAGACCGAGAGATAATCCTTTTAATCCAACATTTATTCACATAAAATTGAAACTGATATTTAACATTGAAAAACATTCCTTTGTGCTACTTAAATGTTTATTTGACTTTTTTTTCTCCTTCTTTTTTTCTTCCTCTTCCTGCACCTTCAAGACAAACATACAATTTTAACCTAATATGTGTTAGGACTGGAAGAAAAAGGAAAGTGTTCATTTTAGGCTCCAGCAGTCTCTAGCAGCAGATAGTGGGGGTATACTGAAACCTACTTTTTCAACCTGTCAAGACTCGCTTTGAATTTATTTGGTAATACAACTTCACTACTTCACCACAAGGTCTGAGGCAATGACCGTTAAAAATTTTGGGCCATTGATTTGTCTTGGATTGTTGTGGTAATCATACATAAAAGGTTAACCCACCTTGCATTCATGGGGGCATCACCACTGTATGTATATATGTATGTGACTACGAACAATGTGCTTGTTTAATTACTACGAAGAAAAAAAAGGCTTGACAAACTGAACTTTTACATTTTGTAAATCCTGTTGCATCATCTGGAGTATTGGCCAAATACCCTCAAGTCTTAGTTGTCCTATTCATTCATTCATTCATTCATCCATTCATTCATTCATTCATTCATTCATTTACTGGGGTGAGGGGGGGTTACATCAGGTGTTATTACACACACGGTATAGATGAATATTTTCTTCTCATCGATACTTTAGAGGAAGGAAATTTACAATAAGACTGTTCAGCGAGAGCAAAATTGACACTAAGAAGACACTTTAATGAAAACAATAAAATCTGCTTTCATTTGGTTTTATTAATGTTTTCCTGTGAGCTGTTTTATCCATTAAGGATTAAGTTTTTCATATATCAATCAGTAATCATGCTACGCTTGCTTTGAAAGAAAAAATCTACTAAGCTGCAACCTCAGTACTTTATAAGTGGGATACTGTGAAATGTAAATAATAACAAATATATGAGGATGGCCACATCCTTTAAATATTTAAAACAAATTTAAAAGAGTTCTTTCAGCAGACAAAGAAAGCAAAATATTACAAATTACTTGGTTTATTGGTAACACAGTTACATGGTTAAGTATAAAAAAAGAGAATCCTAGAGGCCAAGTCTTTGAGAAAAGATGGCTCACCAGGTTGTTAAGCCCCATTTCCACTGAGACCTGGGGTTTGACCTGGGCCGGTACGGTTTGGACGGGTTACAATGGCCCAACCAATTCAGTTGAGCATTCCCACTGCAAGTCAGACTGCCACTGGGCATGTGGCTTGTAGAGCAAATGCCTAGCGTGGCGTCTTACTAGTCCCACAACAACAAACATTATGTTACACTACAAACAACAACAATCGAGGTCATCCAGTGGGTCGTTTTTGTTCTACTTGGCGTTTGGTCCTCTGTACGTACATGCATATGAAAGAAAGCTGCGGGGGGCGAAGAGAAACAACCAAAAAAAGAAGAAAACGTAATTATCTATTATCTTTCCAACTTCAAATGAACAGCTTCTTGGCGTCTTTTTCACTTTTGCTTTTGTTGTTGGCAGTGATGTTTTTCTGTCCGCCAATCAACAGATTGTATTGTGCGACACCAGTAGGTCCATCCTAGCTGTACCATTTGCCTATGGACCTACAACAGAAGTGGGCCCAGAAATGGTGGGGTTTGGTTCAGTTGTATGAGACCCTTTTGTAATGGAAACACACAAAATAGCGTGCCTGACCAAACCGGCTTCTGAACTAAAGAGGACGACAACCGCCCCACTTATTATCTGCATTCATTTCAAATACAATCATTTGTGATGATATGTGCATGCTTTAGAAACTTGCACACATCTTGAAGGACACTGAAGATTTTAGACATGTTGGCTTCCAGTTGTTGTCACATTTAGAGAAACTTCAGCACATCTGGTCCTCCTGAAACTACGTATGAGAACTTATCAAACATACTGTATTTTTAACCATATTTTTTTCAATTTGCTTTTTATAATTTCAATGACAACACTTTATGTGATGTTCTTCATTTTAGATACCTGTATATTCTAAATACTTGTGAAATCCTGATAATTACCATTTCTTGAGTTCAACTCGAGTTTTTAGAGAACAGGTCATAACACTGACCACATAGTTATAGTTTAAACCCTAGGTTTGTGCACAACCTAAATATTGCAAAGAAAAATCTGTAATGAAATGCCTTTCACTTAAAAAAAACTGTCAAATATCACAAAAACGTTTCATGATTTTAAAAAGTCATTTTTCTGATGTGTCCAATTTATCACAAAGGCATAATGGAAATGCTTTTTGTTTTTTGCACTTTGGAAAAAAGTTTCACTTTTGATTTAAAAGAAAGTCGGGCAGGATTTCATATATTTTTGGGGGATGCTACTTGTCAAACAATAATTAGAAAACATTCAAAACTACCAAAATTTGTCTCCACTGTTAAAAGTTGAAAACCCATTTCTTTAAAAAAAAAAAAAAAAATCTATTTCTGATATCAGATTCAAAATCAGTAAAACCAAGTCTCACATGCAGTCTTAATTTAAAGACTGCAATCAATTTTGCTTTATTTACATTTTACAGAGTGCTCCCAACTTTTTAAAACAGGGGTTCTGCAGACCTGAACAATGTTAAAATGCTCTCACTGCTTAGTTCTCTCATGATCTGATGGGATCTTTATTTTTTAATGCAAGGTTGCAAGAGTCTTGATCTGAGAAACTTCACCTCCACTTTGTTACATTTTCAGCCCCCATGCTCATGTAAGCAGCTCATCAGCCACATTACATCACTCACCCACAGTCCACCCTGACCCGAGTAGCCCGGACAGCATCTTACCAGCCCCTTTTCCAATGTGAGTCCACAACTTTGGCAAGAACAGCCTCTGGCACAAATGGAGACGCTGGATGGAGTGAAGACAATTTCAGACTGTTTTGGGTATTTTCTTCTGAAACCTTAGTTGTTGAACACAAAGGAGCAACAGGTTTGAGAACTTTCACAGAGCACAAGCATAAAGGTCTGTCATGTTTTCTGAACCAAAATGACCATGAAATGATTCTTGGTTGAACTCTACATGAAGTCAACGCATGCATTTAGGTTTATTATTTTTAGAATGTACATACTGTCAACTTTGAATTGGGCATCTTAACTACATCTGGAAAGAGCAATAAATGTAACTGGACTTTTAAATGCAGCTGTATACTCACACTTCATGTAAAGTTTGGCTTAAAATCATGAAGCCGAACGCAAAAGCAGAGGACAGAAACAGACTGTCTTGCATTTAACGGTAAAAGCGTGTCCTTTGTCTGGGTTTATCACCACATTATGTCTTATTTCCCCGGTCTCCTTTCTGTCTAAACCTCATTTTTTTTCAACTCCACAAAAATGCCACTTGTAAGCATATGTTTGTGGCATCGTCTTACAGCTGTGGAGTGGCTCATTCAGGAGCTAATTACAATTACTGTTGTTTATTTTTAATTGTTTACCTGTATATGACATTTGGAAAAAAAATGGAAAAGAAAAAGCACAATGTATTGTGACTCAGGAGACAGAATGCAGGCCACTAAAAAAAAGAAAAAGAAAATAAGTTTATCACTTTTTACTGAATCTGTAAGTAAAAGCCATCAACAAAAAAATATGTTGAAAAAAAATTGGATTTCAATTCTATCTTGACAGTTCTTTTAATGTTCTTTGTCTTTTACATTTTGAATAGAGCAGGATGCTTTCATATTCAGATTTTGTATGTTTTCTCATACTGTAGATTTTAGGGCTTTAGTGATATACTGGTTGATGCAAATGTGACCTGTCTAAAAATTATTATATATGCTTATAGATTAAGACAAGGCAGATGAGCAAAATTCCTAAAAACTTGAACAAACACAGTCCTAAGATTTTTATTTCCAAACTTTCAATAATCCGAACAAGATTATTTGCATTTTTGCTATTAAGTATGCTAAAATTGTGTCAGTGGAGCTTATATGTGAAGGCAAACATTTACAAAATGTAAATGTTTGGGGACATAAAAGTCTCCTTATAAAAAAAAACCCTCTTAAAACTGTGTTAGGCAAATAGTCAGTGTTTTGAAGACACACCAACAGAGATTGAATCCCACACGTTGATTACCTTACAACTAACTTTAAGAGGTCATCTGACTTTTTGATATGACATAACAGCAGTTAAACTCCAGCTAAAATTTTGACAGTGCTCTTGACCTGAACAAGTTTGAGGAATATTGCACATGAGCGTTGCCTTTAAGGTTCACGGGTTTGTCCGTGTCATTAGAATCTCTGCATTTGAGAAAGAAACACAGCCAGTGCTGGATAATTCATTAGAAACCAGTGATATTTTCTTTCCACATGCTGCAGCACTGTTTGATTTTCTCACCATCTGAATGGAAGTTGTTGCTGTCATGTGTGCATTGTTACTACTTCCTGTCATAGCCTGGACACTTAAAAAAAAAAAAAAAAAAAACCCTAAAGAGTTTAATGTCCTGGTTAGATAAAGTCATAAATAGTAAATAAAGTTAACTGACACATGACGTTATGACAGGCAAAGTCTTTCTCTTCCAAACGCGTGCAGGTCTGTGTTACATTTGGGAGGAAAAACATTGATTCTTTAAAGAAAGCTCAAAGCATATTTGTGTTTCTTTCTCTCCTAGACAGTTAATTGTAACAGAAAAGATGAAAAAAAAAATTAAATAATTTCTTATTAGTTTAGCCTTTTGCACCACACATGCATGTGGAAGAACAGCTCACGTGTGTGTGCAATATTGTGTTTGATGCCTGTATCTGTTCTTTCTAAATGGTGTCGCTTGCTCTTCGCAGGGATTCAGTTTCGTCTCCCTACTTCATGCAGTGTGGATCGTGCTCAACCGCCTCCAGGTACCAGTCTCACGCCTCCTCTCCTGCTCACCATGCTACCACTTATTTTTGCAGACATTTCTGTTGCAGTCATGCATCCATGGACATAAAAGACAAGACCTTACCTTTACCTTCCTTGGCCTTGAGGCGCTCACTATAAGACTGACTGGTACTATGTAAAATACAAAAAAGTGGTCAAAAATGTGGCCTTTGCATATGCATAAGAAAAGAGCAGGAGAGAAGAGGATCCAGTTGCAGGAACGCTTAGGGAAATTTTTAGAACAAGTGCCTTTTCAAGCTTATTATAAAGCAAGATCTGCATTAGAATAGTGATAATCCCTGCTACTTCAAAAACTTTAGTATTATACACATTAAAGTAAATCACTTAATGCTGCCATGTTGTGACTTCCATAATGTCTGATGTTTTTTAAAGAATGTTTCAGGTTTTTTATTTACTTTTTTTTTAACAAAAAGGACTCCTAAATGCACTGCAAATTAGGGTTGAAATTATTCTTTTATCACTCATATGCTAACAGGATCACTTTTAGCCAGTTAGATCTCAGTGGGCTGGTAGAAATGATACATTTCTAATTTCATACCAGATTTATGCAACATGATTAACATGACTGTTGCAATTCAATTTCCACTGCTAACTCCAAACATTTTGCTGCACTGAATTTAGAGAGGCTCTTTAAACAGATGCTGTAGCTTTAGTGTTTATGAAATAAAACAAATGGCAATAAACTTAAATCAAGTCTGTAATGTGCTTCAGTCATATCTGAATAGTTTGATTTGACATCAAGGAAGAATGTAACTTTAGCCATAACATTATGGACTACACTGTAGATATTAATCTGAATTAGCCTGCTGTTTTGTTTTGTTTTGTTTTTTTGGCAAAAAAGTAAAAAAACAAAACAAAAACTAAACCATATTAAAGGTAATATTATGGATTTCTGATGGGCAGAGATTACTAATTCTGATATGGCATGGTGGATTATTTGGATTCTTGATCGTCTGGAGAAGGTTAATAACTTTAGAGTTAGTTTCTGATTTATAGCTCCCCATCTGGCAAAAAATAAAAGGGCTATTCCACTGCTTTTAGAGTATTGTATTTCACAAACAGAGCAAAGGTTTCACAATCAAAAATTAAAAAAAAAAAAAACTGTAGTAGACTTTGTTGTCTAAAAGATAATTTTATCCAAGTTGGAGTGGTTTTGTTGTTTTTGATTGGGACTTGATTTAAAGTGGTTTCAACCATCTAAAAAGTAGGAAAATGATGCTTTTGTCTTTTGTTGAATCAAAAACTAACTTCAACATTTTAGAAGGAAGTTTTATATGATGCTGAAAATGCACCAATTACTTAGTACCTCCTGCAGCATGTCAAAATCTCATAATAGCAAATATAATATAAAACTACACTGCATAAACTAATTTCTAAGAACATAAAAACGCTCATTTCAAGAAAAGTAAATGACTATTTTCGACAGTTTTACTGGATTTCAGAATTCAAGAAATGTTTTACCTCATTGGCAGAGATATTTTTGCTTAAGATACGACAATTTTGACAAGATTTAGGAATATTAGCAGCAGTATTGTGGTGTATGAGGCTTTATTATCTGCTACATACCAAATGCAAACAATGTTTGGTACTTTCTAAAACCTACTCAGAACTTGGTGGTAGAAAGCATTCAATTTCTGACTGGGTGGGCAAGACACAGATTTGGGTGTCTGAGCCCACCCATGCCCCCTTGCTTTTACCAGCCCAAGCTAGTAGTAAGTTACGTAGTGATATATAAGTACATTAGTACATATATCTGGTCCCCCCCCAACCCGCCATACATATGTTTTCCTCCCATTAACAAAGGAATGTGAAATGAATTATTGATTGTAAATAGGCAATGTGTGGTTTTCTACCTTGCTGAAGCAGCTGTGTGATGGAGTTTTGACCTCCAGGGTGGATGCAGATATGTCCCCAGCCAAGACTGGACTCCCTTTATTGTCTCTAATCACTTAACCTACCTTTAGTTAAAGGCGGCATAGAAATTAAGTTTTATTTCCAACCCAGAATACTTTTTATGACATTTAGTGAATTGGCATTTTTAGATTAGACCCAGTTATTATCCTTGGATGAAGAACATGAGTTTAATGCACACTGGGACATGTAAACACAAAGCATGTTATTGCCTCTCTGGTGCCTGAAGCTGTGTTTGGGGAGGGAAGACGAGTCGGGAGGCGTTATTGAGTGGTACTACATAACATGATGCTCCACTGTCTGGTTGGTCGGGCTCACTGGCTTCACCAACATCAGAAGAGCTGGTTGGATGCAGGAGATGGAGCGCATGGTGGATCCATATTGAGCACGTGACTTCCCTAAATCATGTTGCACATATATATCCAGCAGTCTTGCTCTGCCACTCCTGCTATTGTTTTTGTTGAAGGAAAATAACATTTCTGGGGGTTATCAGTTTGTGAATGACCGAAGTTTTGTTTATGGTCTGTCGTTTTACCAGCCAGTTGTAGATCACGGTTTTGTAATATGCTGATTTATGACTGTTTTGGAAAATTATGAAAATGTCAAACCGACTCCGGTTGAATATTTAACTTGCAAGGAGAACAGTTTACACGACTTCTGTCTGAGTGCCCTATTCTGACTACAGCAAATCATCTCTCTGTTTTTTAACACTGTCTGAGGGGGAGAACCTCCCCTCTCCATATCACCCCATCTCCCCAAAAACAGAGAAGAGGTCACGAAAGTTACACATTCACAAAGTATTCATTATAACAAGACCAGGGATCATTGTCTCTTTTACAAGATCCTGAATGGAAATGCTGACTTTTATTACTTGTGACCTGGTTTACGACCTCGGCCCAAAACAGACACAACTAACTTTCCCTAATTCAGCATTTTTGAAAGGGAATTCACACACACGTAAAGAAGTAACAAAAGGGCCAGACAGACAATTATTGATAACAATACATGAATAGATCTAACTATATACATATATTCCCATTACAATGATGTCCTCTGAGGATGAGCAGCTTGAGGACATCCTTGTCTTCTCATCTAGAAATCTCACCCACAGCATGCCTGTTCAGTTCTGTTTACATTATTCCTGACCTGCAATTAAGTGTACCCTCAGAGGCGAGTTATTTGCAGAGCTAGCTTGACACGCCTCATCAGTAACATCCTAGATATGGGTGTTAAACGCGGGGTGTGCGCCAATATAAAAAGGGCTGGTATCTCCTCACCATTTCATCTTGTGAGAACTGAAAAAAAACAAAAAAAAAACAAACAAACAAAAAAACAGATAGACTTCATATACAACCCTGTTTCTATAGTTTGGAAACAAACAGAGTGGAGACAGACTGCCTCCCCCCAAACTATCACAGATAAGTCCGTCTCAGACAGAGAGGATTTGTGCTCATTATCAGGCCAGTTTTCTCAGGGAGCACTGGAGGGAGAGGAAGGGAGGAAATAGCTCTCAGTGTTTGTTGATGTTTTGGTTAAATACCAACAGATGTGACACCATCCAAAAAATTGCTTACCTTGCCTTAGATTAGGCTACACATGGTTCTTAGAGTTGCACTCTAATAATATTAAGTAAGAGTTTTATGTTAAAAAAAATTTCTACACATTCTCTGTTGGGGGGCAGGTCAGGACTGCAGGCAGGCCAGTTCGATACTTTTACCCTTGTCTTCATCAGCCATGACTTTGTAATGTGTGCAGTTTTTAAAAAAATCATTATTGTTAATCTGTGATCAGATGGTGCCAAGTGAGTAAGTAATATTATTTGCCATCTGTTGTATTAATGGTGTGTGTGTGTGTGTGTTCCACTGTTCACAGTTGTTAGTCAGTTTGTTGGCTGGCAGATAGGAGAAGGCAGAAATAGACTTTAGTGGGCAAAAATGGAGCAAAAATAAACTGATAAATTCAACTGACAAAAGGCTCCCCGAGCCAGGCCCAGCGCCAACGGAAAACAAATGAGGGGGTGATAGATATATATGTCCCAATTCAAGGGCTGTTTCCATCCAAGGCTGTATTTGAAGGCTGATTGCATCACAGCAGCATGACGTAGGCTGTCCCGTTTCAAAGAGTCCTCCGGATGCGATCTAAAATGTGACTTTCTTTTCCTGAGCTTGGGAGGCTGCATCATGGTGGATCCTTCACAGTCCCACATGTTCACAGATTCATTGGCAGCTGCTGGATGAAAATGGTTGTACCGTGGTCCTCTCTCCGCATGAGATAAACTAAACACCAGAAGCAAAGTGCATTTCTTCTTATTTCTTCTTTAATCTTTTCTTCTTTCTTCACTATGTAAAAAAACACAAGTGAAATAAGACTCTCTGGCTGCATCTTATGAAATGGATGAATAAGCTAGCGTTGCTAGGTGACAGGACCGGGGCTGATGACATAAACAGGAAGTCCTTCAAAGGCTAGACCCTCTCATTTCTTTCACTCTTGTGTCTAACCTTTGCGGTTTTTAAAGGACATGCCTTCATAGGCCACATCCTCCAAAGAATATTAAGTTAGCCTTTTAGATTCTGCTAAGAAGTGGACTGAGCAGAAGGTTGTAGTAGTGATTCTAATGTTGGCAGCTGTAGGTGAATACAGTCTTATTAGTCACAAATTTAAATAAATCAAAGCAGAAATTAAGGTGCAATTCTTTTGAGAGTAGAAGTGACACCCCCCTTAGGCCCCTCGTGACACCAAGGCCACCACAAGCACTCCAACAATTCATGCATCATGAACATTGTTGAATCACCATGATTTCTTTAATGAGCAATTTAGAGATAGGAATTCAAATAAAGTAACCTGATATTCTAAGTCTATTTTGGGATGAAAATAAGGTGGTTAATTTTTGTTTGGATGGAGAAGCTTCCTCGCTCTTCATAGGGTTTGAAGTTTTCCAGTCTGTGACTGTTAATGTGCAGTAATACAAATTTAATCAGAACAGCAACTCATGACATTGAGATCCATTAAGTCCTGGCTGTACCCTGAGTGTGAGGGTAAATTTACCGAACTGCTCAGCGCAGCAGTGTGAAGCCAAACACTCAAAAACAAACAGTTGCGACAGACAGAGAGGGAAGAGACGCTTCCTGCTCTAAATGATTCGTTTTCAACACTCAAACCCACTCTAGCTGCTTCTCGGTGGGCAGTTTTTTGTGTTTAAGGGCTTCTGCTGTGTCCTGAACGTTACACGGGTGCAGAGAGAGAGGCAGAGTTAAGGATGAGAGACATGACGAATTATACACGTCTTAAAATAAAGTCACCAGTCTTGTGATCGTTTGACACTGCGGATTAGTGAGACATCTCTGTTTTTATGTCTTAAAGTTTTAAGCAAAAACCAGGTGGTACTCCACAGCGCTGAGGTGGCTGTTTCTGTACGAAGTAAAAACCCAGCTTTGTGAGGTGTTTTATATTTAGCACGGTCTCATCACAGTTACCCAGAAAACAATGATCCTCCACTTTCATCTGAGATCACTTCCAGCACCTCTGCTGCAGCTCACAAACCCAATGTCACTGTTTTTCCAGCAGAGTCCAGCAATTTCAGAACCCTGCAGTAAACCAGAAAGGATAAGCTGCAAAGTAGGGATGAAAACAAAAAAGACTTGTAGTATCCACTTGATTATTGCATTCGTAGCAGTGTTGCAGGGTTGTATGTTCCAGCGTGTTGTAGGACCTCAGGGCAGAATAACTAAGCGGGGCAAATTGGCATGAGGTTGCAAATCATACACAGTGCCAATGGGGGTTTCCACTTCTGTGTAATCAGTGCCACAGCTTTGCTCCTTCCTTAACATGACCTCGGGTCTCATGGGGAGTGTTTCCGAAGCTGAGCACTTGTGAGTGCTGATTGTTCAGTTGGATTTATAAGACCATGAGCTTAACTGAAGATGTTGTCCTTTGTGCTGTTGTCATCATAAAAAAAATTTAAATTAAAATTTAAAGTTAAATCAGCACTATCCAGTGTTCAGTGCCTCACAGGGTTCTGGATGGATAATAATATTTGAAGAAGGATATAAAGCTAGAAATGATGGCATTTTCTGCAACAAAACTGGCCGTTTTTGTTTGTTGAACAACAATGACAAGTTTTATTTTTTTGTTACATACATTCATACATACATAAAAATCTAAATGTCCAGATTGACATCGGGAAGAAGTAGATGTTGATTTTCCATTTTGAATAAGACATTTGTCCTAAAGGTTTATTAGGAAAAAGGCAAAGGCAGAAGATGAAGAATGCAGTAATATAACGGTACAGGTGGAGCACAGGTTGAGTCAGCAAATGAAAAGCCTTCATTAAACAACATTAACCCAAGTAAATGATTTCTTAATTACACCCACTGCATAAATGTAGGCGCAAGGTGACAAACATGTTTCCAAATGTCAAAGCATTTAGCTAACCATGAAGAGTATGAATGAACTGCTGAAGAACTGTTACAGAAGTGGTCCGCTGATTCAGTGTCTTCCTCATGAATCTGTTGTGGGAGATCAGTCACAATTATTCAGTCTGCAGAGTTGTGTGACTGTTTGTTGTACCTGATGGGGTTCACCTTTTTGTTTTGCTGAATGTTCAGATACAGCACTAACAAAAAATAAATAAACAAATAAATCAGGTTTCACTGTGACATCATATGATTTCATTGTTGTTTAATTTTTCAATTCAATTCAATTTTATTTATATAGCTTCACACTGTAGGGTAAAGATAAAACAGTGTTACAAGGAAAATCCCAACAATCCAATGATCCCCTATGAGCAAGC